>CM052814.1:10859390-10962676 GCA_028533885.1 Nasua narica
CCACACTGCCTTAATGACTACAGCTTTGTAATAGAGCTTGAAGTCTGGAATTGTGATGCCACCGACTTTGGTTTTCTTTTTCAACATTCCTCTGGCTATTCGTGGTCTTTTCTGGTTCCATATAAATTTTAGGATTATTTGTTCCATTTCCTTGAAATAAATTGATGGTATTTTGATAGGGAGTGCATTAAATGTATAAATTGCTTTAGGTAGCATAGACATTTTCACAATATTTGTTCTTCCAATCCATGAGCATGGAACGTTTTTCCATTTCTTTGTGTCTTCCTCAATATCTTTCATGAGCACTTTGTAGTTTTCTGAGTACAGATTCTTTGCCTCTTTGGTTAGGTTTATTCCTAGGTATCTTATGGTTTTGGGTGCAATTGCACATCTTAATGTGTCCCCTACGCAAACCTGTCCCAGGCTCCATGCATTGGCAGATGAATGATGCAGAGCCAGCTCTGTGTGGCCACCTTTGGATCCAATCTATTTATCTGCTTTAAATTCTAAATTTCTTGTGAACTGGAAGATTATGGCATTGGAAACATTTTCTTCTTCTCTCAGATTCCTACTTGAACTACAAATCTAGTCAACTTCAACAGGGATTTTACTTACTTGTGAATAACTTGCAATTGACACGACCCGACCTGACCTGCCTCATTTGAGCATCTACGATGTGCCCAGGTGGCCCAGTGGGCTCAGCACTTAGCCCACAATGGACACTTCAATTCACCCAGAAAGGGACCCTTCCGCCACATTTGTACATTCTGAGTGCTTGCAAGCCGAGAATGGAATTCTCAAGTGGTTGCTTTCACCACATAGATCAGGGGCAACACTGAACAGCCCACGCTGGGTGCCTAAGGGGACATGGGCTACCTTCGCAGAACGCTAGACGCAGGATTTCTCAGGTCACTGCTCCCTGTCTAGTCCAGAACCGGAACAGCGTGTTTTTAAAAGCACATCACCCACTCCCAGCAGGACAAAGAACTTTCGGGCTTCTAGCCACGGGTCCAGATGAAATGCCTCTTTCTGAAGAAAGCTTCTCGTCGGCATCAGTCACGTGCTGGAAAATAAACACTGGCTGAGCTGCCTGGCTGGGAGAGGAGCACGTAGAAATGGATGCCTTTGAATGCTACCAAAGGGAAGATGTTGAAAGAGAGAAAGAACATGACTTCCTTCTGCTGAAACTCAGTGAACACGAAGGGCAAAATTTTCCTGAGTGTGGAAGACGATCACAGCGCAGAGTGCTGACAGATGCAAAATTCGAGTATGATCCAGATCGTAACGAGAAAGATGTTGATATTTGTGTAGAAACCGTGAGATAAAGAAATTGAAGTTAAACTATGAAGGGGAGAATATGGTAAGCAAACGAAGGCATGCACAAGCAATGGGGCTCCATGGGGATAGACATTTGGTTAGTATCTGCATAAGTAATTTAGAAGAACGCCGGATTTAGGGACTTTGGAGGTGCCTTAACTTCTTCCTATGGCAGAGGACCCAGATCAGTAGCTTCAAAGGCTTCAGATGAGCCAGGTGTGCATCTAGGCAAAAACAGTGCAAGGGTATGCATAAGAAAAATGCTCCTTTCATTCATTCGATCATTTCTTCGTTCCCCGGGGAACTTCCTGAGCTCAGGCTCAGCCCCGAGGCAGCTCCAGTGCCTGCCTCGGGGATGGGACGGCGAACTAGTCCAGGTCTGGGAAACGGAGCTGTCCTAGGCTTTCCCTCACTGCCTGCAGCAGCGATCACTACATTGACCAAGTTTAGAGCACTGCTCAGGAGGATTCTGGAAACAAAGTGGAGGTTTTGATCCCCTCCCAAATGTGGAGCATCCAGCAGCGAGAGAGACCATGTGAGGGCAGAAGGGGCCCCAAGCAGTTCAGGAGAAAACAGAGGAAAAAACAGCGCAATCTCACAAAGAGGCAATTAAAAAATACGCTGGCAGTCGGGAGGTGGAGGGGGATACAATAGAAGTTTATAAAATCACAGAGAGAGTGAATTAAATCACATATAATGGTTAAAAGCAGATGTTTTGGCGCCAGATCGTCTGGGTTCCAGGGTTGCCTCTGCTGCTTTGTAGCTGTGTGACCCGGGGCAGATTCTTCGCCTGTCTGTATTTCTGTGTCCTCATCTTTCAACTAAGGCTAATAAAAGTAGACCTTACTTATAGGCACGATGTGAATGTGAAGCTTTAAGAGAGTTAATGCTTGCCGATCACTCGCAGCCGCGCTGGGCACAGAGTGAAACCAGACTCCGTGCCCGTGATTATTATTTTTCCAAATGCCAGATCTTTAAAGCCGGTTGGGTCCCAGTTCAGTTTGTAAAGATCAGTAAGGCACTGTGTGACACATGGGGCCATGTGAAGGAGCTTGTTCTATCCGGGAGCCATACAGCCGTAAGCCATTAAAAGATGCTCAGGATGTTAGAGTATTTCCTTTGGATTAGACCTGACCCAGGTCGGAGGGGCTTTAGAAATGCTTAGAGGGTGTGTTTCGTTCTGCCTGTCTTGGCATCCCAGCAGGTCCCTGCGCAGTTCTCAGTCACAGCCTCCCGGGATTGAGTGGCCGTGGGTCTGACAGCATTTTCTATTGAGAAAATTATTGCTCAGCCTGGCAGAGGGGAGAATGTGAAGTCTTTGATGTAGCAACACATAATAATAATAGGCCATCAAACCAGAGCAACGCATTGCTGGAAACCAACCGCCAGTGAGTTTTGTGTTTGGTTATTTTCATAAAGAAAAGAAGTTTGTGTCGATGATCCACACATGTGGGCCTAGCCAGAATTCTTTTTTGACAAAGAGCAGGAGGCATTTCTGAGGTCACACATGAAGGGATGAGTAGAAGGAGAGGAACAGCTAAGCGCTTGGAAAGGGGACCAGCTCGCCTTCGTTGAGACAGGGAGTTTATTAACTCCCCAAGAGGTCAGTCACTTCCTCTACTGTAGAGGCCATGCTGGACCTTGAGATGAAGTTGAGGTCAAGTCCTGAGGTCAGGCACGGCTTCGGTCAGGTCATTTCCATTCCAAGGGCCTCCAATTGCCTTACAGGCAACTCAGTGGGGATTGAAACAAACCACCACAACCCAACATAAACACTAAGCAGAGTCCTTTCGTCAGGTGAAATCTTACTCTGGCGTCTCAGGAATAGAAGAATTCATCTCATGGGCAGGTTGGGGGTTGGAAGCATGGTCTCAGAGCTCCTCCGGCTCGCCCCCAGAGCTCTTACTTTACCCTTCCCCCGGCCCTGCTGTCTCCACTCCCTGGGGCTAGTCCTAGCACAGTCACAGGCCTAGATAAGCTCTAAGTCCGCGTGGGGTGTAACATTCTCTGGTTCTGGTGCCTTTGGCGCCAAAGTGACCTCAAATCAAAGGCAGGATTATAGGCTCTAAAAGAGCACCGCCCACAAAACGATGGTATATTCGAAAAAGATGGTAAGTGTGTCAGTCTCTTCCAATTTCCTAATGGCCATATTCTAAGAAGTAAAAAGAAATAGGTAAAATTAATTTCGTTAACATGTCTTATTCCAGGGTGCCTGGATGGCTCAGCCAGTTAAGTGTCTGCCTTCGCTTGGGTCATGATCTCAGGGTCCTCAGCAGGGAGTCTGCTCATCCTCCCACCCCTCCCCACCCCTTCCCACCCCCGCTCATGTTCTCTGTCTTGCTCTCAAATAAAAAAATAAAATCTTTGAAAAAATGTTTTATACTAACCTGATAGAGCCAAACAGTTCAACATGTAATTGACATAAAAATAATTGAGGTATTTTACATTTTTTTGCATGAAGTTCTCAAAATCCAGCACGTATGTTAAACTTACAGCACATTTAAATTCATATTTGCCACAATGCAAGTGTTCAGTAGTCCCATGTGGCAAATGGCTACCGTACTGGAAAACGCAGGTCTAGAAACTTCCATGGCTCAGAGCCTTTTCCAGAGCCCCAGGAGCAACAAACATACTCATGACTTTAGTGAGAAAGATCTGCAGGCGTCCTGTGTCCAAATTCATGGAGAGTGAGACCAGCAGATGGGCCGGCTTCTGTTTCCCACACCCCATAAACAGCGGCCACCTCTTCCTGGTGGCCACTCACCAGCCTTTCTCTGGGCCTGGAACGTGCTTCAAGATGTTTCCCCAGGCCGGCCTCAGTGATCTCAGCTCCTCCAATATCTCGCCTTTCTGTCCCTCAGCTCATTCCCCACATCTTGGTAATTTACTCTGTGATGTATTATTCATAAGTTTTCTTTAAGTTTTTCTCTGTCTTAATTTTAGTACCTTCAGGAATCCACCTTGACCTTGAGGATTATTTTGAAAACCCAGCTCTCACACCCATTCCTACCTTCTGCCATCATCCCACACACTTAACCATCTGAAGGCACATGAAGGAAGTCATTTAATGAATACATTTTTTCAACATTATCCATATTATATCTTACATGTTGGCCTAAGTTATCTTCATCTTTTGGCTTTAACACATAGTGCTTTCCACCCAAACCGTATTTTCCTCATGTTTATTGAAAGAAAGATATGGCTCAGCATAATCATGCTAGAACACTCAAATACAGTAAAGATGCTTTGCTGTTTCTTTGGGACTAACATTGAACATTAAGGCTTTATTGGCTGTTTGTATACAGATCAGGTTCATAGCCATTGGCTGGGTGGTATTACAAATTTAAATCTAAGGGCAGTACTTCAGATAGTGTTTTCACATTTATGACTCAAAACAAAATAAAAGAAGCAAAATCAGCTCTTTGTTTTTTAAGATTTTATTTATTTATTTGACAGAGAGAAAGAGATCACAAGTAGGCAGAGAAGTAGGCGGAGGGAGAGGGGGAAGCAGGCTCCCTGCTGAGCAGAGAGCCCAATGCCCGACTTGATCCCAGGACCCTGAGATCATGACCTGAGCCCAAGGCACAGGCTTAACCCACTGAGCCACTAGGGTGCCCCTAAATCACCTCTTTTTGTACAAAAGAAGCTCAAAAGTATAACAACTGTGAAAAAAACCATCTGTAATCTGTTTTCTACCACTCTATAATTTGAACATAAGCTATACCTTTAGAGATGCTTAATTAAAAAAATGAATACGGGTTTGCATATGTTCATGATCTGGTAATTCTTCCATGTTTCAAGTTTGATAAATGATGAGGAATTTTGTCATTTTTTCTAATTTTTCAGCTTGGATGGGTTTGACTCTTGGTCAACTAAATTATAATAATCCACTAGTTTGAACCTCTAATAAAATAATTATCTCATTAAGTGAGTTAAATTTGTTTTTGAAGTGACATTCCCCTTCCGGGTCTCTGGGAAAAGCTGTGATGAATTCTTCCCCAAGTGTATAAATCCCTACTTTGTTGGGCCTTAGTGAGGCATTAGCAATGAATTCATAATCTACAGGTCTCAAGTGCTTTTAAACAGAGCCACCCAGTTTCTGGAAGCAAGGACAATGCTTTTTTGCCGAGTGCCTTTTATCAGCAGAATCATCAGGGTGTCCCCTCTCGTGCTTTCCCCCACCCCTACACTACTCCCACCAGGACTTTTCCCTTTTCCTTCTGGGTTGGGATGCTATCGTTTTTACAGATAAATAAATGAACCCAGTGACTCTGGTTGAATGGATACTCCAGAAGGGAGTCAGAATCAGGACTTATATCCAGAACTTTCTGACCCTGAATTAGCGAACATTTTTTTCAGTAATTGTCTATGGTTACAGAAAGGCAAGCTATTAAAGCTCCAAATAGATCCAGGGTAGACCCTTTGGGAACTTCCTTTCTGATTTCTATGAAATTACCCAGAACCAATTCCTTGGCCAGGCCCTGCTGATCCCCAAGGTTTAAGGACCAAAGGGTCTGTCCTAAGTCCTCATTAGTTATCATTAAGGGGGTGAACCTGTATGTGTGTTGGTGTGTGAATGCAAAAAGAGCTACACAAAACCCTTTCCTTTTAAAGATGATGGTATGCATTTACTGCACGCGGAAACATAGGTGGGAAATCTGGACTGTGTATGTGTATACATATTTGTAAAAATTGTACATATATTCCCCTGTCCCCACCCTAGAGGAATCCAAGGGGATTTCTCTTAGTTGATACTTGAGTGTGTAGCTGGTCATCCTTTGGCATCTTCTGATTTCAGATCTGCACTTAAAGCAATTATATGAATATGTCTCTGCCACTTAAGTTTACTTAATAGGCCTGGAGCCTTAAGTATGTCTCCAAACACCTTCAATCTAGTAAGAGAGAAAACTCATAGCCAAATATTCTAGTGCTCCTGATGTAATGAACTCCCTTGTCATTATTAAACTCCTTCGCTTCTGTCTCTCTGAGACAGAAGACGGAAAAGGAAAAGCTCTATTTCTTTAGGGTTCTTTGATGCAAGCTTTCCGCAGTTCATCTTGTCATCTCCACTCCTTTGCTTCCCGCAACACAACTTTCCCGCAGTTTCCCTGATATTTTCGCGCCCAGGCGCAAGCCAGCTTGGCTCGTCCCCACTCTTTTCCTCTGGATGCGTGCCTCAGTCGGCTACTCCGCGGGCGGCAAAAAAAAGTCTGGAAAACCCAGGGGGCGGCGTCGCCTCCTCGACGCTCCGCTGGCTGGCTACACTCGATCTGGCTATTTACACTCAGCTCCAGCTCCTTTCCGCCAGCAGCAGTGTTCCAGAAACGCCGGGCTGGTGTCCTCGGCTCGCCTGGGGCCTTGCGGGGTGGCGGGGCCGCTGCCGAGTGCGCAGGGAAGGCGGGCGGCAGGCCAGGCGCTGGGACCCTGCGCGGCGGGCGGGAGACGTGGACCCGCGGATGTGGCGAGCGCACGGCGAGCCCCGCGACGCCCGGCCTAGTGGGCGCGCTCCCCGCCGCTTCTGGCGCCGCCTCTGAGCAGCCCTCCACAGCGCCGCCTCCGTGCTCCCGGCCGAGCCCCGGGAAGCGGGCGGGGGACGGCGGGGGCGTGACCGGGGCGCAGATGCAAGCGAGCCAGTGGGCGCCGCGCCACTGCCGCGCGGGGTAGCAGTAGGGCAGCCGGAGGGGCAGCGACATCTGCGGGCGGGCGGCTGACGCTTCCTGGCCACGCGGAGCCGAGCTGGGCGGCCCGAAGACAAGGGGCGCAGGGTGGGTGGGCCTCGCTTTCCGGGGACGGACAGCCGGCTCGCCAGCTGCTCCCGGGCCCCGGCCCCCGGCCCCCAGCTCGTGAGCGGTGCTCGCGGGCCGGTGCAGAACGACGCCCCTGGCTGCGCGCTTACGTCGGTGCCACCGCGGGAGGTTCGGCGACGTCTGTGAATCTCGGGTTAGAGTTAGTCAAGACACCTCGAGCGACTCGGAGAACCCGGTTTCCCCACTGGGGACGGCGATTGTTCTTGTTTCTTGCCTTTAGAAAGTTACTCCGACACTTCTGATCTTCCGTCCCGAGTAAGAAGGAATAAGAAAGAGCGATCTGCCCCCGGGCTAGAGGGACTCAGGGGGGTCCGGGTAAAGGGACAGAGCCAGTTTTAAGTCAGAGCGGCGAGCCCGGCCCTTTGACACTTCAGCCCCGGAAAGGGTTAACTGCATCCAGCCAGTTCGGTTTACATGTAAATAGAGAGCAGCTGCTCCGCGCGGGCCCAGGCTGGCCCTTTTAAGTTTTTGATTGGTTGCCAATGACATCACCGCCCGTGTTATAACACCGAGGACCCGGAGCGGCGTCGGATAAACCCTCCTTAAAGAGACGAGGCCACGCCCCCGGATCCTCCCCCCAGACTGCCCATTGGCCGCGGGCCGCTGTGAGGTAGCGGTCAGCTTTCTCCGGATTCCTATTGGCGCAACATGCCGTCGGTCGGCAGCCGGCCCGCCCCCTCAGAATCTTACATTTACAGTGTAGCAAAAGAGAAAGTAACTATGTTGCTGCTGGAGATCAATGAAGCCAAGTGAATGGGGGCTGAATGGGCGAATCCTTAGCTGAAGCGGAGCGCCAGATGGTGGAGGGCTACACTTATTTATGAAGTAAGTGGAAGTCACCGTGGCTACTCCTGAGAGCCTGGGAGTGTAAGGCGGTGTTGAGTGTGAGTGTGAGTGTGTGTGTGTGATGCGATGCTCACGGGGGAGCCACAGCAGGTGAGGTTATAGGGTTCCGGCTGTTGGCTCATGCTGCCCTGTGCGTTTACTCTCTCTGCAGTCTACTTGGATTTGGGGAGAAGAAAAAAATGAGGTTTGTTGGGATGCTTTGCGGCAGTTTTAAATGCCAGGGGCTTGTTAGTGCGCTGTGTTGCGAAGGGAGATAAGCGCCCAGGAGTGGGGAAGTAGCATTCTCTAACGACTTAATTTTCTTTCCAGCCCCTGCCTAGAGATGGAAGGACGACTAGCAAGGGAGAGGGGGTAGCAAAGTGTTTCTCTGGGAGGTTTCCTGGGCCAGTCCGGATGTTTTCATGGTCAATATATACACCCGACCCTCTGCTGCAGGGATGCAGATCTCTTTATACACTCCGGGCGTCTGTGTGTGTGTGAGAGAGAGAGAGAGAGAGAGAAAGAGAGAGAGAGAGAGCGAGAGAGCGCCGCGCACTCCGTGTGGAGGTGGGGGTCCCAGCCTGTGTCTCGGCGAACCCGCTTATGCGTCCCTCGCAAAGGAAATGGGCTGTCGATCCTGGGACGTACCCTACCTGGTAACACAATAGCAAAGACTTTCACCGCTTGGTCAGGCTGGGAAACAGTTATACCTTCTGGAATAGTACTTGCTCTTCAAAAAAATACTACGCAAGGGAGGGAGGGAGGAGGGGAGGGAAGGAAGGGGTGGGAGGGCAGGAGGGAGGGAAGGGGATGAATCCTTTTCTCCCATCCGAAGGTGGGTGAGAGAAACCTGAGTGGGTGGGGATCTGTGGACGTGTTGGGTGCGTGTCTCTGTGTGTATGCGTGTGCGCGCGTGTGTGGATTCTGCCTGTGACACTTTGGCTCTGTGTCAGAGAATAGTGACGGTCCTGTGTAGACGGATGATAGATGACATTTTCCCAGACATCTCTTAAAGTTCCTTTAGGTGAGTGACTCTTGCATGGGGTTTGGTTTCTTTTCCCTGAGTATGTCTGATAGAAAAGGAGCCGGTAGGGTCGGGTTGTAGAGTGCCCCTGTGTCTGTGGGAAGGAAGGAACTCTTTCCTTTGCGGGCGTCCTCTCAGGTGACAGGAGGTGGACCCGGTGGGCAGCACCTCACTGCCCCCTTAACAGGGATCCGATAATTGCGAAGTCCTTTCTATGCAATTCATCCTCTTTAAGGGGTGGAGGTCTTTCCGTGGGGGATTGAAATATTATACACAGTGGCTGCCTCCCACTTAGAGAAGCTCTGGGATGCATAGTCTGTGCCAATAGGGAACTGAAGGAGGGGGAAGAATAGAAGTGATCCTTTTCTTAAAGGCAGGAGTGGGGAGGGGATGGAGAGGGGGCTTGAGGTGGGCAGCAAAGGAGCAAAGGGTGATGGATATGCCAGGGTTGGGGGTCACCAGACCTGACTTCTTGACCCGAGGCTTTGTTTCAGGACATTTCATTTGTAACAAAAGGGGAAATGCAGTTTAATTTATAAGGGACTAACAGGAAACATGGGAGGTTTTAATATGACTGTGTTGTGCTTTTCAAAGGAATGCAAAGCAAGAATAGCTCCTTGTTAAAGAGATTCACTTGGGGGATACTTTCATTCTGATTTGCAGAAAGTTGCCATCCGCCCCTGATGTATATTTAGCTACTGTATATTTCGGTGAGCTGTGCCAGCGCTCCTGGTCATTCCCTTCCTTGCCTTTGCAGTGGGTGAAGGAATTAAATGGAAAGTATGCAAGGGTGGACAAATGAGTCTTTCTCAGATGGTTGCACTATGCTTCTGCCCCGGAGATGAGGCCCGAAGTAGATGCCGATTAAGAGCCTCCCTTTCTGTCTTCAGCTTTTCTGATTCTTTGTGCTTGTACTTTCTCTGAGGCTGAACTTCGATGTAGGTCCATGAGAGGTTGTTCATCAACATTTGTGTAGACCAGACACGGAACCTTAGACTTAGTCACCAAATAGGTGGGGGCCCTCAGGTTGACATCGTCTTCAAATCTCTAAAAATGAGTTTCGGGCTTTGAGAGTAGCGTGATAAAGGGCTCTTAGGACAACTTCACTCAGAGGGATGCACAAGCCTTTCCTAGGGTTTGGATCAGACTGCCTTTGTGTCACATGACTTTATTCTTTCTTTCCCCCTCCCCTTCTTTACAGACTGTCTTGAGTTCCTCTTCAATTGCCAGTTTTCAGCCTCCTCATGCCTCCGTCTCCTTTAGACGACAGGGTAGTAGTGGCACTGTCTAGGCCCGTCCGACCTCAGGATCTCAACCTTTGTTTAGACTCTAGCTACCTTGGCTCTGCCGCCCCAGGCAGTAACAGCCACCCCCCTGTCATTGCCGCCACCGTCGTATCCCTCAAGGCTGCGAATCTGACGTATATGCCCTCATCCAGCGGCTCTGCCCGCTCCCTGAATTGTGGATGCAGCAGTGCCAGCTGCTGCACTGTGGCAACCTACGACAAGGACAATCAGGCCCACACCCAAGCCATTGCTGCCGGCACCGCCACCACCGCCATCGGAACCTCTACCACCTGCCCTGCCAACCAGATGGTCAACAACAATGAGAATGCAGGCCCTTTAAGTCCATCAGGTGGGGTGGGCAGCCCTGTGTCCGGGACCCCCAAGCAGCTAGCCAGCATCAAAATAATCTACCCAAATGACTTGGCGAAGAAGATGACCAAATGCAGCAAGAGTCACCTGCCAAGCCAAGGCCCTGTCATCATTGACTGCAGGCCCTTCATGGAGTACAACAAGAGTCACATCCAAGGAGCTGTCCACATTAACTGTGCCGATAAGATCAGCCGGCGGAGACTGCAGCAGGGCAAGATCACAGTCTTAGACTTGATTTCCTGTAGGGAAGGCAAGGACTCTTTCAAGAGGATCTTTTCCAAAGAAATTATAGTTTATGATGAGAATACCAATGAGCCGAGCCGAGTGATGCCCTCCCAGCCACTTCACATAGTCCTCGAGTCCCTGAAGAGAGAAGGCAAAGAACCTCTGGTGTTGAAAGGTAATGCCCCCCCACCCCCCCCAAGCACAGTCCTGGTTAGCCTGGGTTCACTCTGGGTTTTGTCTTAGAAGTACTAGGATACTCCTTACCAGGGGTATGTGAGACCAGAATAGACTTTCTTCGTTTTGTCTTCCCTTCTTTGCCCTTAACTATTTTGCTATAGTGAGAAAAACCAGTCACACTGAACCAGAAGCCAGAAGACCATGTTCTAGTCTCCATGCAGCTTCTATAGGCACTCTGAGACTGTTGTCACACCTTTTAGTGGGGCTGTGTACCACCAGATGGTACCTCAAGTCATAGCTGGTCTTGTAGCTCTCTTCCAGTCAGTAACCAGTTGGGAAGTTATTGTCTCTCAGATCCAACCAAAGTTGATGGAGCGGAGGAAGCAGCAACCATGCTGAGCTCTAAGTAAACCTTCAGGTACCAGTGCTTTTTATGGGCGATTTTCTTTCTCACCTCTGGCCAGCTTGGCTTTTATATGGTTCATAAAGTGCCCTTCAAGAAGGGCAGAGGTCCTTACTATAAGGCCCCCCCCACCAAAGAGTCAAAGTGTACCAACAACATAACATTCTTCTGCCAAAGCTCCAAGGGGACAGAGACATTTTTATGAAATATTCCTCAACCCCTTGTTCTTTCTGGCCTCATCTGACAGCCATTGGCATCATGGCTCCTCCCAAGATGGGGTGGTGGGTCACCTGGCCCCTTACACTGAATGCGGAATAACTCTGATGTCAGTGTTGCTCAGCCTGGGCAGGAAGGATTAATTACCCACTGTTTTCTGAGCCCCTTCCACACAGAGTTGCCTAACGTAGCAGAGCCTTCATCTTGTATCTATCCGACTCGCTCCTCTTTGTCCTCGGATACTGTCATTTGGGGCACGGCACACCACTCTCTCTCTTTGGTGTCTTCTGTCCTTTGAGGGCAGTGAGAGATCGTCATCTTGTCTCTTTTCTTCTCCTGTGTTTTGAGCTAAGGTACACAGTTTCTGGGCCACATCACCACCAGGGCTCCTGAAGACCAGAGGTATTGCTGTGTTCTTTCCGACACCTTGCGTATTTAAATGATAACAGGCCATTGGGATGAGCAAGTCAGTTGTTTTGTCTTTGTGTACCCCTCTGCCATTCTCCATCTTGTCTTCTCGATCTTGTCTGCCTTTTGTTAAGTAGCGTTCTTGGAAATCTGGTTCTGAATTACTTTGATAAATACCCCCTCCCGCCCCCATCCCATCCCCTCCTGCTCTCCTTGAGCTTGCTGTCATTGGGCTCAACTGCCACAAAGGCACAAGTTCTCTTAGGGTTGGTAGGCTCTGGTGGGAAGGAGAACATGATGGAGGTCATACCCAGAGAATTTCAGCTATACCCAGGCATTTTTGTTGTGGTTGATGAGTTTTCTTCGGGTTACAGATACATTCAGATTTCCTCTGTGTAGCTCTGTATTTTATTGTTTTCTATTCTTATTTGGTTGACTTTGAGTGATTCCCAGTTGGCTTACCCAGCTAGTGTTCTCTCACCATGATCTTGGCTTGTTTTGTCTTTTTTGGGTGAGAAAATACAATCCACAAATTTCTCATTTGTAATAGTTTGTCTTGGGGAACAAAGAGAGAGGGTAGCCAGTGGACTTGTGGGTCATCTCTTTGCTCCTGTAGAGTTGATGTTGGGAAAAAACAGACCTTTTGTGTCTATGTGATTTGAGGACAGGCATCAAACAATACAAATTAAGATGACCCTGGACTTGAACACGAGCGTGATTAGGAGGAATTGGAGATCTCACCCTCTCGTTTGCAGTGGACATTGTTGTGTTTAGGGGTGGCCTCTCAATCGATGGGAAATGATTCTCCCCGATGCTACCGATGAAGATGGGGTTCCTCCCCAGGGATGCAGCTGAGAGTCCAGGCAGCCTGGACTTGCTCTTCAGTGTCAGTGAAGTAAGATTGCCTCAGTGGGGCGGGGCCGGACATGCTGCTGACCTCACCACTGGGCACCCCGGGCGGCCGCGGTGAGGGCTCGTCACTTTCGGGTTGGTGAGACACAGCGGCGGTCGACCTGGAAGACGCGCTGGTGGTAGAGGTTGGATTATTTGTAGCTTTGGGGGCTTTTTCTTCAAATATCTGGGAATTTGATTGAAAATAGATAGTTTAGGAGCAAACGGGTCGGTAATTTAATTTATTTATTATTGTCATCATTATTATGTTGGTCTCTTTTGAGGGAATGGCTCAAAATTGGGACCAAGGTGGGAAAGAAAAGGAGAGCGGTCATGATTAGGATGCCCCTAGCTACCCTTTCGTCTGGGTATACCAAAGGTTAATACCACAGCATCATGGAGGTGAAGAATGGGGGGGGGGGGCATCTCTCAGGAGGCATGGCCAGCGACTTCTCCCAAGTTCTTGAGTGGGTCAAGAAGACCATTCTGGTCTGTCTTCTCTGCTGCGGTTTATTATACTAATCCCCTCCCTGGGTGATGCAAGATTTTATTTTGGCAAAGTGGTAGTGGTACCATTTTGGAATGAGTGATTTTTTTTGCAGGGAAGTTGTGGTGGTGAAGGTAGTTAGAATCAAAGGTAGAAACTGTGAAGGCCTCATTAGTTTATTTTCAGAGATTTCAGTACAGTCTTGGGTAATTTATGGCTGGCCCAACTAATTCTCCGATTTATGTTTGTAAACACTGGTTGCTACCCTCCCCGTCCAAGTTTTATGTCCCCCCGTTTCAATGCCGTGTTCTCCATTTTTGGCACTGCCTGTCAAACAGAGCGGCTGCTCAGTTACCATTTTAGTAATGCTGTGTCAGGTCGGGAAGAGACTGATCAGAGGCGCAGAAGCCCCTGGGATTAAGTTACTGTTCTAATTTACAGTCCCCTCCCTGTTGTGACCCGTGTCTGAATCCATGTTTTATTCTCAGCTTCCGAAGAATCAGACCAGTGCTTCTACTCCTTCTGGTGAAAATGATCCAAATGCATAAATATTTAGGGATTTGTAAAAACCTTTGAGAGAATTACAGTCTGTTTTACCCCAAGTTGATTTTCAGTATGATTTTTAACTGAACTGAGTAAGAAGGCTAGACAGTTCTGGCCTTCCCAGAATGAGAGCTACCACTTTTGTTTTGATGTTTATATGGTACCCTTTCTTTTCAAGAAAGCTGGATTCAGGAAAATAATTTATCGTTTACCTATGTTGAACAGGATTGTCTACTGCCACCTGCCTCCTCTTTAAAGACCTCCCTGCCTTTAAAACTTTTATTATAAGAATTGTCAAATATATAGAAAAATAGAAAAGAGTATAAAAAGCACCATATACCTACCACTCAGATGGAACAGTTGTTCATATTTGCCCTATTGACTTTCTCTTCCTTTTTTGGTTGTTGAAATATTTTATAGTATAGGCAACATTTTAATGTATCCAAATATGTTTCAGGTTTAAAGTTACTGTTTTAGAATGAATAAGGCTGCGGATATTTTATAGTAGAGTGCGGACAACATTTTCACTCTTAAGTACTTTGGTGTCGTGTGCCCACTCTTGAGAGTTTTTCAAACTTAGATTTCCACCGTGACTAGCTATCTCTCAGGTCTGTGGTCTCCCTCGGAGTGGGAGGGCTCTGGGCACCTCCTTGGGGGGCTGGAGCTCCCCCCTCCATGTGGATATGTCAGGCCCGTGCCTGTACTTGCTCTGTGCTGTTAGGAAGCCAAGACCGACTGACCGATCCAGTCCCCCCATGGACCTGCTGCCTTACCAGCTGGGTCAGGGCGAGCAGGGGAGGAGAGACAATCACTTCAGGAGGCTGATCTGTAGAGAACATACGAGAACACAGGGAGTTTGGTTTTTAGACTATAAAACCTTCCATCATAATTCCCGAGGAATGAACCACACAGAGTGCACATTCTTCCATAATCACAAAGGATTCTGAAGTAACGCTTACAGGCAGTGTTGGGTTTGATGACAAAGTGTGAAAGGCTATGCTCAATAATCAGAGATCCCACGAAAATAGTCTTTTTCTGCGTTGTTTGTCATGGAGGAACAGCAGTCTTCCTCTCGCCTCTCTGGATGTCGGGAGGAACTTTTTAAAAAGATATGTGAAACAAAGACTTACCTCCTCTAGTCACAAACTTAGTGTTATTCTGAGCCCCTGCTTAACATCGAACATGCCAGACATTCACCTTGTAGCAAATGGTGGGAAAATTCAGGCAGGATTTTGGATCCAGTCTGTCTGATTCTAGTCTTGGTCCTTTCTTACTAGCCATGCACTCCTGGGCGAATTGCTTCATCCTTTACTTCCCTAATTTCCTCATTTATAAAAGAGGATGTAGGAGCAGCTATGTGACATTGTTAGTCTAGGAATCGAATGAAGTCATGTGTACAAAGGGCCCAGACCAGTTGCATACGTGCTGAGTGCTCACTAAATGTAGCTTCATGTTATTATTACCATTGGTTGAGCAGAAATGATGGCACCAGTAAAAAGACAATCTGGGCTCCCCTTCCAAAGGAGTGTAAGTAACAAGCTAGGTATAGCAGAGTGTGCGTGCGTGCATGTGTGTGTGTGTGTGTGTGTGTGTGTTGCTATGGCCCAAAAATAACTTGGTGACTGTTCCCCAATTTAAGTAGCATACGGTTGGAGTGCCAAGTAATTATAAAAAAATATGTTGGGTCAAGAGGCCAGAGTTATTTGGGCATATCCTAGAATTATTTATTTGTAGGGGAAATTCGTAAAAATGTGATGATAAGTCTGTCCAACTAGTGTCCCATAACTCAATAATGAAAGTAGAAAACTATTAAGCTTCGCTTTTTCTGGCCTCTCATCAGGCTGATTTATTTTTGGAATAAGGATTGTAGTCTGACTATAAAAGGGTAGGTGGAAGGAGGGGGAAATGTGCTTCATTTTCAAAAGTTCTCGAAGCTTTGAGTTGTGATGAGATGGCGTGTGAAGGAAAAAGGAGGCAACCGTGGGAAGGCCTGCTCGTTTCTGTAAGTGAGACCTGATCCTTTTCTCTGAACGGGTTCATGGTGGCCTGTACTCTGAGCTTTTGGATATCCTATCCTGCTTGCTACTTAAAATGTAAGTGGAAAGGTGTAAGTGAGCTCTCTCTCCCACCCCTGTCCTTGCTGCATCTGTTCCTCATTCATGGCATGCTCAGCAAGGTCCGGTTTAGCCCACTTACTCTTGACTTCAAATCGAGGCTTTTCTATTGAACAACAGTAGGTGTCCTTAGGGAGCTCAGGTCACCTCCCAGAGCCCCACTTGTTTCTCCACTGTAAAAGAGGCCTAATTCCCACATCACAGGAAGGACTGAGTCAATGGAAATCAGGTACCTGGCACATAGACAGCACATAGCTCCCAATAAAGCCGGTGGGGAGGATGGCAAGTCGTCCTAAGCATAGTACTATGGGAGCATGTTAATATCAACCACTTGTCCTTGCCAGTTCAGATTAGTTAAGTTAACCATCTGGCTTGTCAAGGACAAGTTCAAGAAACTCCTTTCCTGGCAGTAGTAGATAATGATTTTAGAATAGAAAAAGGAGGGTAAGGGCAGGGAGGTTTGACAAAAATCACGAGAGCACAGAAACTCTCTGACAGCCTGTGGTGCACATACCCTCAGAAACTAGGGGTGAGCCTTTCACTATAAGCCAAGCCAACCCTGCCTCCTCACACTGGTTTGACAGCAGCGAGGCTCCCTGCCCCAGCCTGAGGGAGCAGTTTGGGCATAAAAATGCATCAGTTTGCAGTGCCTCGGCAATTGAATTCAAGTAGGTAGACAGGGATATACTGTGCACTAGGGATGGAAATTCTGATCCCAGGGGAGGTCTTCTCACATTCTTTGGACTCGAGCATCCCAGTTTTTAGAATAGGAAGGAACTTTAGAGGTCCCCTAGTCCCAGAATCGTCCCTGCAGGCTGCCCGCTGGAATCCCCTGGGGCAATTTAAAACCTACGATGTTCAGTTCCCACTTCTGGAGATTAGGATTAAATTGGACTGGGGGTATAGCCGTGCATCCAGAGTTTTAAAAGCTTCCCTGATGATTCTGACATGCAGTAAAGTTTGAGAACCATTGATCTAGTCCTGTTTTCTCGTTATGCAGTTACTGAAATGGGCCTAGAGAGATTTAACTTGCCCAAGGTCACATGCATGATTAATTTTAGAGTCTCAGTCCTTAGTGCTAAAATAGGTCTTGCCAGGTCAATAGAGTGTGTGTGTGTGTGTGTGTGTGTGCGCGCGCGCGCTATTATCTAATGGTTACAGTATCAAATGTGTAGCATACAAATATGAAATAATATACTTAATCATTTTTAGCATTGATATCCTTTTTGTTGAATGTTGAGATTTCGGTCCAGAACTATAGGGACTTAAGTCTAAGCTCTTTTGAAAGCAGCAACTCATAGTCCTGATATTTGCCTCGGTCCTGGAAATATAGGGCAAATATTAACATTGATTTAAACTCATCTTCTGGGGAACTTAATGGTTTAAGAATGAGCTGGAACACACGTATCAAAATGCACCCTTGTGCCAAAGTATCTCAGGTTTCTAGAGACTTTTTGATATGTTGGTCTCCACGGAGGTACAGCCTGCGGGTAGAGGAAATTCATTCATTTGTTTAGCAAATACTACTGAATGCCTTCTGTATGCTGGGCACAAGTTTTCAGGCTAGGGACTCTGCCCTCGGAACCCTTACAATCTTAATGCTGCAATGAGTGCATACACAGACCAGGTTGGTATTCCAGATCTTTCTACCTTGGAGATCATGTACCTATTTATATTCTTCATCCTCTTGCCCTGCACAACCTTGTTCAGGGAGCAGTCTGTCTTCAGGGGTGTCATTCTCCTGGGAAGTACATGTTTGTGGGGCATTTGGCATTCCTTTCTTCTTCCCTTGCAAGATAAATTCTGGCTTTTTCTAAGCGCATCTTTATGGGCCAAGAGAATTTCTTTCCAAAGACTTGATCCAAAGAGAAATGATTTTTTAATGAAATTGTAGGGTTTTTGTTAAGATTTTATAATTTATTTCACACAGAGCGAGAGATCACAAGTAGGCAAAGTAGGCAGAGAGGCAGGCAGAGAGAGAGAGGGGGAAGCAGGCTCCCTGAATCAAGCAGAGAGCCCGATGCGGGGCTCAATCCCAGGACCCTGAGATCATGACCTGAGCCGAAGGCAGAGGCTTTAACCCACTGAGCCGCCACTCAGGCGCCCAGGCGTAGGTTTTTAATGGAAAAGGGAATATACGTTCTCTCTCTGCTTTAGAAGCTCGGGGCTGACAGACCTTCTTCGTGCATTAGAGTGGAACTTTGTAATTTGGACCTCACTAATTTTGGACATGTTGCTGATAGGAACACGGCTGGTGTTTATTTTTTCCTGCATGATATCTATGAAAAGAGGGCATACTAAGCAAACAAGCCTTGTAAATGATATTTCAAAAACAAGATTTTAGCCTGCTCGGGAAGGACAAAAAAAAAAAGTTTGCAAGTACAATTAAGAACCACTGTAGGAGACAGGGCTGGGATAAAAACACAAGTCTGTCATCTCAAAGCCTGCGTTATTTCCCCTGAACCACGTGGGTCCCTCTTGGGCAAAGTTTCATTGGCTGCATTTTCATATACTATATACTCTACTACACGCGTATTGTATAACCTTACTAATTCAGAAAAATTGGAGGGAAGAGAAAATGATGAGTATGAGTCAAAGCATGAATTTTACTGTACATTTAGAAATACACATTTTATGCTGATGGTGATGTGTATTCTCTAATTACAAAGTCTTTGACTCTGAGATGTTTTCATCCATCAGCCAAGAGGAAGATAGTAGCATCCTTTTTTCCCCCTAGCTTATTCTGTTTCATCTGTTATTACTTAAAGATGTGGGGCATCCACAGCAAGACCCCTATTTTGTGTTTAACTGGAAGGAAAGGGAACCTTGAGCCTCTGCTCTTGGATCTGGAAATGAGCTGTGCAGCCTGTACTTTCATAGAAGATAAAGACTGTTACCCCAGACCCTGCCTCTGGCAAAGTGGAAGATCACTAACAGGAAGCAAAGGGTTTGTGGATTCATCAAATTATCTGTATGGCCTTTAAGGTTTTACTTTCAGTGAAGACCTCATCATCATCTTTTTTTCCGCGTTCTAAGACTTGAATTTCACGGAAAACAAAACAAGGCCAAATTTCCTTGGGCTCCACCACGGGGTTTCATTTTCTTTGTCTCGCCATCCAGATGGGACCCCCATTGGGCATCTGTCACCCAGTTTCTCAACCAGGTACATAGATAAACCTGCCTGATCCAAGGGTCGTGCCTGGCTGGTGCCCTCTTTGAGGTGCATAAACCTCTCGGGTTGTACCGGGAGCTCAGCCGATCTTAGCTGGTGTCCGCAGGGGACGAGGCAGTCACGCTCTGTGGCAGGGCATCGCTTTCCAGCGATAGCTCTTCAATGGAAGGAATCATCCCACATAGTTTGAATCAGGGCCCCAAGGTCCACAATCACTGGGCTAAATATTACCAGCTGTTGCTGCTGGCAAGTGGAAAGAAAACCCAAGGGAGAGGGGCCGGGGGGAGGGCAGTGGAATGGAGGGAACAGAATCGGGCGAAGTCCACGTCCTGGACTTGAGTCCTGGGTTCTAATATTCAAGATGGTGAGTTATTGTCATTAACCATTGGAGTGTCTGCTTCCCTCTTAAAATAGTAAGTCTAGACACAGACTTCTAAGGGAGACTTCCTTGAAGGGATAAGGGGCATTTTCTTGGGTCTTGCATTTCTCGTCTTACGAAAATAACACATTTTTATGATAAGACTTTAGGAGAAGGGTTTTATGGTTCTCGCGAAGGGATATTTTAATCTGACAGCAGAACACCATTTAATCATATATAACTACTCTGGCCAGCCTGTCATCCCTGAAATTAAAAAATTACTTTCCAGATAGTTTGGGAAGTTGGGCACTGGACCGTCATATCTGTGTCTTCTTTTGTTCTCAGCGCCGCTTTGTGAGAGAGGTTGTAAATCCCTGGTTTCACAGATGCAGAATTTGAGGAGCCGATTCAATATTTTCTCCTGTGTTATGAACCAGGTTATGAACCCAATGAGAATGGGACCCCAGTTCTTAGGATATCGAGGCCCAAGTTCCTTCCAAGCTGGCTGCATGCTTATTTATAAGTGAGCTATAGATCTCATTCCTTATGGTTGCTTTGAATGTGCTTCATCTCTGAGGTGCCCTAAGTCACATTCCTTCCCATCCCCTCTGTTTTCTTGTATGCCCTCAATCAAGAATGCCACTTCTAAGAAAATTGGCCCACTCCGTGTCCTCAGAGAAGAGCTGTCTTCCCTGTGACCTCGCTCTGAATTGTATTTCCGCTTTTGGCAACTTCAAACTTTGGTGATGGCAGAGGCTGTTAAGGAGTAACAGACTGAATAAAGAAACTCGGAAGACTGCAATAATTATCTCTAACATTTATGAAATGTTTATTATATACCGAACTCGGTGCTCGAAGCTTTATATCTCATGGTAGCACTCTACCTTATACGGGAGTGACTGAGACTCTGAGAGGTCCAGGCCCTTGTCCAAGGTCATTCAGCCGTGAGAGCCTGGGCCCAGCACTGTTATGCTTCTGCTCAGTGCATTTTCAATGTAGAGAACCTTTGGCTGCATTCTCCTCGTAGCCTGTGGATATGAGGGTGATGTTCCTTCTGCACATATTAATATATTCACTTTCCAGAGGGGGAATTAGATGAGCCAGAAGAATGAGAGGTATGAAGTGAGATGTAGTGAGGAAGGAGAACGTATGATGGACTATGTGAGATGATGTATGACAACATCACAAAGACGCCAATCCTCAAAGGGATTTGATTGCTTTATATTCATAATCCATTCCGTTAGTGTGGATAATAATGTTAACGGTAGATTTTTCCCCCCTAAATTGCTTGAGGAAGGAATTTCTAGTAGGGTTATCATTATCCTTTGAGAAAGTCAATTCTCTGGGATAAGTGAACAGAGATCTTAACAAGCTATTTACTTCTTATTATTTTTCTCTTCTGCTTTCCTCTCCTTTCTTATCTTTCTTCCCTTCTACAGCCTAGGCCTGCAAGTATAGCTCCCTGCAAGGGAGTATGGCAGGAATGGACCCCAGAAAAAGCCTAACTGACACCCTCGTGGGCTAGCAGAGCAGACCCCTGGGAACCTGGGCCAGAAGCAGCATTCATTCAGGCAGAAATATTGAACATCTGTCCCAACAGTCCCATTTTACAGATTTGGACACTGATGACTTAACCCAAGAGTATCTAAGTAGCTGATTGCAGAACCTGCTCAGGATTCATGTTTCCTTACACTCGGTTCGATAATTTGTTTTAACCCTATGTGGGAGTGTGATCCTTTGGTTTGTATCCGAACTGTTATCAAATAAGAGAATCTTGGGGGTCCACATGTTTGGCCAGATCACTCCACGTTTTTATTCCCTTTTCCTTTGTAGCGAGCTTCGTACGTGATTTCTCAATGAATTGGTCTGCTGATTTGTGTTCGTCATCGCTCTTCTTCAGAATTTAAATCTCTCCTAGCACACGTATAGCAGGAAGGTTAACGACACGGATTCTAGAGTCAGACTGCTGAGTTGGAGTTCTGGGTTTGCCACTTATTAGAAGCGTGACCTTGAGCGCACTAAATTTGGTGTGCCTCAGTTTTCTTATCCATGAAGTGGGGAGGGCGAGGATACTTTCCTCGTGGAATTAATTGAAATTAATCTGACTTAATCCTCAGTTAATTGAGGATTAAATTAGATAACACATGAACGAATGCTTTGAACAACGCCAGACACATAACGACTAGCATTTATTAAAAATGTCCCATAATTATACTATGAAATAGCCACGAGAATAATTCATCATTGTCTACTTATGTCCAGGGAATATATGAGTGGTGTAATTCATAAAAATGAACTGACATTGCCCCAAGTACAATATAAATAGAAACAACTCCTTGATGCTTGGTAGATTTGGGTTTAAAGGTTTGGAAAAACCCAGTGGAGTGGATTAATAAGTACATCCGTACTTTTTTCTGAATCAGTGCCATACTGGAAAATTATAGACTATTTCTCTGTGAGGAAATCTTATAAAATTAAGTCTCAGCAAAGACTCAATTATATACCCATTGTTGGAATATCAAGAAAATTTTACAAACGAGAAAACAGATGATATACTCATCCCCCTGCCTGGCCTAGTTTCATTTTTACATATTCTCTTCATTCTTTATCCATATATGTGCATATTTTGCAGAGTTTCTCATATGGAAACTGAAATTCATTTTCACTTTATATTGCATGTAGTTTTGCTTCCCTCCTCACCAGCAGATTTTCTTTTAATGTTATAACATGTCTTATTTTATGGATTCCTCACATTTTACTGAACTGATGTGCCTACCAATGATGTTAAGATTATTTCCAAGTTTTTGGTCTTACAAGAAAAACCTCTTGAGGGAGTCCCTTGTCTGGAATGTTCTACACCGCCCTCCCCACCCTCCCTACCTTGAGGAATGGAGGCTGGGGCCAGCTACCTTGGCTTTATATTGTGCATTCCTGCTTTTCTCTCCAGAATAGGAGAACCAACTACCCAGGAAAGTTACTGATTTTTAGGGAAGTCTCTGTCCTCAGTCATAGGTCCCCATAGGCGTCTCAGCTGTGTGTGCAGCGCACGTCCCTGCATAAGGCGCGTGTTGGTAAATCTTGGGCTTCTGCTTTGGTGGGGAGAGCGAGGAAGTGTGAGAACACCACTCAGCACTATTAAGAAACGAAGCCGCTGTGGAAGTGGACGGTCTGGCAGGGCCGACACCCCTTCGTTTCGTACAAATGAGTCACCCCCGGTTTCATGCTGCTGATAAGAGGCTCTGAAAGGGACATCATTACAATAACAGCACAAGGAGTTAGACTTTGTGAGATGCTGACTAATACGTGTTTCCCCCCTTCCCTCCCTCTCAAACCCTGGGGTTCAGGGCAGTGATGAAGCCTTCCAAGTGTTTAAGCAAATGCAGTCAAAAGAATACATCAGAGTGGAGAGACAATTCCCACTAGTTCTTTTTGCCAAATTGAGGTAAAATGCCCTTTAAATAGGAGCTAATTCTCTGACAGATAATTAGCTTGTCTTCCCTGATAAGGTATGTGAATTGGATTACACTTATTATAATTAAGCTTGCATATTATGTAAAAATGCATTCGTCTGCCCTTATTAGGTGGATCTCTTTATTCCTACCTGGAGGGTAGCTGGCACTCCTGCATCCCAACTCCAGTGAGAATTGAATGAATTAGACGAATGTCAGTGTGCTGGGCAGCTCTCCCTTACAAAAGCTGGGACCCACAGCTGAATGTGGGGTGCCACCATTAAAAGAGACAGAGCTTTCATATTAATATCTGCATCATTTAAAAAAAAAAAAAAAAAACCTTTGAGAATGTTTTGGGACCTGAGAATCAGATCCTACAAAGCTGCCTAAATAATTGCCTTGAAATCCGTCCCCTACTAGTAATGTTTTTCTGGATTTACAGTGCAGAACTTTTTCCAGGGAATGAAGAGTGGGGTGACTGGCTTGGAATACTAGCTGGTGGCCAGGCAGTGACTCTGGGAGGTGGCCCAGGGTGAGGAGGGGCTCCTCAGTGACTCAAGGAGCCTAAACTCCTCCCTGTGGTTTTTTTCCACCCTCTCCTCTCCCCCCCTCCTCCCAGCCACTCACAGCTACTTGCACTTCCGCATCTGGCTGTTCTGCCCTTGGGCATCTTTTCCCATTGAAGGCTATTGCCCGCAGTCCGTTTGAAACGTTTTAAAGACCTTGTGTAAAAGAAGAATGTAATATATTTCATTAATAATTGTTTTAACATGGGGGAGCCTGGGTGGTTCAGTTGGTAAGTGTCTGACTCTTGATTTTGGCTCAGGGTCTTGATCTCAGGGTTGTGAGATCGAGCCCCATGTTGGGCTCCGTGCCAGGCTTGGAGCCTGCTTAAGGTTCTCTCTCTCCCTCTCCCTCTGCCCCTCCCCTACCTCTCTCTCTCTGTCTCTCTAAAAGAAAAAGAAAGTTTTAACATTGATTACACGTTGCAGTGATACTGTTTGAGGCACGTTGAGGTAAGAAAAAAAATTTGTTACATAGTAGCTAGCATTATATGTCTATTGAATGGTGCTGATCTCTATATAGTAAGGACAGTATTATGATCCAGATCTATTTTTTAGATGAGGACACTGAAGCTGAGAGAGGTTCAGTAAATTTTCCAAAGTCACATAGCAGGAAGTTAAATTCAGAGCCCTCTGACTCCAGAGCTCACGCCCTTCTCCACTGCTGAACTTGTGATAGAGAATTTGTCTGGCTTTTGTCCTTGGCTCCTGGGTCCTAACCTCTAATCACACCTGATCTTAGGCTAATGAGATAGCTTAGGCTAATGAGATAGCTTATGCTAATGAGATAGCTTAGGCTAATGCGATGATTCAGAATAAGGGTGGGCCATCAGAAAGACAAACAATGTGATTAGAGGATGGGGCTTTGCTATTAGCCAGACCTCCTCCTGGTAGGAAAGAAGGGCTGGATACTGAGTTCAGCACATGATGAAATGGTTCAATCAACCACGCCTGGGTGATGAAACCCCAGTAAAAACTCTGAACGTGAGAGCTCAGCTCCGCTTCCCGATTAATGAACACGTTGATGTGCTGGGAAGGTGATGGGGGTCCTTGGGGGCATGGAAACTCTGTGTTTAGGACCCTCCCAGACCTCCCTCTCTCCCTTTCTCCTTATTTGGCCGGTTCTGATTTGTATCCTTTATAATAAAACTGTAAGAGTAAGTACGGCATTTTCCAGAATTTAAGAGTCGTTGTAGTGAATTATCCAAACTGAGGGGGTGTGGGAATCCCAGAATTTTAGCCCATTGGTCAGAAGCGTGGATGGCCTAGGACTCCTGAACTTGGCGTTGGCATCTGAAGTGAGGACAGTTCGTTGCGGACTGTGGCCTTCACTTGTGGAGTCTGCTGACTCTGTTGTTGCAGTCAAGATTGTACTACAGTCTTATGGGAGAACACACCTTTCATCTGGATATATATTTTAGGGGCACGGTGATTGGGAAAATGAAGGGCTATGGCTTCACTTGCTTGTTTCCCTAACCCCATATCATGGGCGACAATGGCTAGTTCCATGCTAGACGCGTAAAATGACTCAGCCTTTGAGTCACTGACCACTAGTCAATGTTTTTGACCGCTAGGCTCAGCCTGGAGATGGGGAAGTCTCTGACACCACCCCAGCCAGCAGCCGCTAGCCTGCAACTCTTAGGGTCCCCTCCGTGTCTTCATTCTCCAGACAGCACTACATGATGATGGTGACATATATATATGACTTACTGGCACCTCCTTCCTACCAGAGACTCTGAAATATTGATTCGGGATGGAGTACCTTATAGGAAACTGATACAGGATGATGCTATGAGTAGGGAGTATTTTTATAGGTTATTTTTTAATAGATTTCATTGTCTAGAACCATACTTCTTTTTCCTTACAGATTTTATTTCTTTATTTGAGATCGAGAGAGAGAGAGAGAGAGAGAGAGAGAGAGAGGGCATGAGCGGGGTGAGGGGCAGAGGGAGAAGCAGACTCCCCGCTGAGCAGGGAGCCCAATGCCGGGCTCGATCCCGGGACTCTAGGAACATGACCTTTGCCCAAGGCAGATGCTTAACTGACTAAGCCCCCCAGGCACCTCTAGAACAATACTTTTGTGGTCCCATTACATCTCATAAACACTGTGTTCAAATCAATTGTTACCTTTTCTTTGGAGGCTTTCATTTGGATTTTTAAACCATGATCCTGTGCGTGTTATTGATTTATTTTTGTTTGGTTTCTCCTTCCCTGCTTAAAATAGACACCGTCTCTTGCCTATGGTTCTACTAACCATTACCCTTCTGTTCCTACTCAGGCCTGGCCCTTGCCCTTGCCAGACCTCTTAGGTCACCAACTCCTAGAAAGTGGAGTCCTGCAAGGGTGTCTTGGGATGGCCCTTGAAGGCCCTTTTCTAAGAAAAGACAAACTTAAACTCTGTAGTGATTTCAAGGGAAAATTCCTTTACCAGTGAAAGCTAGGAATAAAACCAGAAGGGTTCTAGAGGAATAAAAGAGGTCTTTTGAAGTACCCAAGATGACTTGATTTCAAGGTAGGGGACCGCTAAGCCTTGGGCAGCTCTCCCTGCCACTCTCAGTGACTGTGGACGGTCAGTGAGTCCCAGCTTCCAAGAGGGAAGTCGGATCTTCGGAAACAGCTAAGAGGTCCAGAAAGCTAGGCATTCTGTCCTCACTGCTGACCCCTGAGCCTCTCCCCTTCCCGAGGATCAGAGGTCGTGAGGCCCCTTGTCTGCCTGTGAGCGGACTGTAACGTTTCAGATCCTTCGTTACAGAGACACGAGCAGTGGAGCGGGGTAACGTGCAACAATGCTATAGAGACACGAGCAGACAGAATGTAACCCCTGTGAGAGAGCGAGGGGTGTCACAGCCCTTTGTTAGGGAAGGAGAATCTCCTGTGTTTGAAGCTCAGAGAGGGCGACACCAGAGCCTGTTGGGATTGGTACGCCCAACTCATATTCAGTGCTTCAAAATGTGCGTAGAACTGAACCGCCGCCCGCCCCACGGTCCCTGATATCCCTCAGGCTAGGCATGCCCTCCTGAGCCTTTTTTTTCTCCCTCATGGTTGTTTTCCATCCATCTCCTCTTCTCATCTCTCATCTAGAATGTCCAAGGGGGAGTTCTGGGGAGGGGCGAAAGCAATGGAAGCCACCAGGTGCACATTGGCTCCGGCTACAGCCCTCCCATGTCATAGCCACTTGTCCCACGCAGGTCCGGGTCCTCCCGCAGGCTGCCGCTTCTCCCGGAGCCTTGTCGGCCCCCCTTCCCAGGCGGAGAGCGGCAGGATCTCTGTGTCCTCCTGCTGACCTCACCTGTCCGGCCGTGCACCTACCTTCCATGAGTCACAGCTGGATGGAGGCCTTTCACAGTTGCTCGTCAGTAGGTTCTTCTTTCTCTTTTTTCTTTAATTAAAAAAATCTGTTTAAAAATTTTTTAAAGATTTTATTTATTTATTTGAGAGAAAGAGAGAACATGAGCAGGGGGAAGGGCAGAGGGAGAGAGCAAGAAGCAGACTTCCCCCTGAGTAGGAAACCCAGTGTGGAGCTTGATCCCGGGACCCTGGGATCATGACTGCAGCTGAAGGCAGATGCTTAACTGACCGAGCCACCCAGGTGCTCCTTCAGTAGGGTCTTAAAAGATTTCTGCCAATCCTTTTGTTAAGTTTCCTCTAATGTGCTTTCATCCTTCCTTGTTTGTCTTATGAGATTTATCTTCAGAGAATATATATATATATAGAGAGAGTGATTTTTAAAAATATATATACTTTTGGGGCACCTGGTCGGCTCAGTGGGTTAAGGCCTCTGCCTTCGGCTCGGGTCGTGATCTCGGGGTCCTGGGATCGAGCCCCGCCTCGGGCTCTCTGCTCAGTGGGGAGCCTACTTCCCCCTCTCTCTGCCTGCCTCTCTGCCTACTTGTGATCTGTCTCTCTGTCAAATAAATAAATGAAATATTAAAAAACATAAAATAAAAATATATATACTTTTAAAAATATATATTTTGTATATATTTTACATACATTTATATTTATAAATTTTATATAAATAAATATATTGATATATAAATACATTTATATATAAATACATTTATATTTATATTATTTATAAATATTTATATATATTTAAAAATATGTATTTTTAAAAGTAATATATATGATTTTTAAAAAAACATACGTATGGTTTTTTAAAAAATCGCTCAAGTCCCTAACATTTTGCTGAACCATGCATAATAGGTGTTTGTGAACTAACTGGCCTTTTCCCGTCTCATTCCCAAGGTCATGTAATCTGGAAATATTTAATGAGCACCAATATGAATCGGGTATTGCTCTGGGCATCGGATAGTGAATACCCTTATAATTTCTGTTAATAACTACCAGCATTAGCTCATTCAATTCCTGCAATAATTCTGTCGTTGTCCATTGGCATTATTATTCGTCCCCTTTTACAAATGAGGAAACTAGGGTACGAGAGGGTTAAGCAGCCTGGCCGAGATCCTGCCCTAGAAAGTCGGGGAGAGATCCTGCCCTAGAAAGTCGGGGAGACGGCTCGGGCCCCCCGCAGTGAACTGTTAGGTTCCCAAGCACAAACAGCATCCCAACATTCTCAGGTCGGGGTAGGGGGCAGGGCTCGCCATTTTATTAATCGCAATACACAAGTGAGGAAATAACAAGTAATTTCCGATTGTGGTAAGCGCCCTGAAGACAACAAAACTTTGAGACTCGATGGCAGCCCACGAAAGAGTGACCGGAGAGGTTCGCTGTAAGTTGGGTATCAGGCAGACCCTCGAGAGGAGACCACATCTGATCCTCGGTCTCAACCACCCACGTGAGGAACAAGGGGAAGACGGTTCCAGGAAGAGAGAGCAGCAGGTGCTTGGGCCCCTGAAGTGGGAGGCAGACCACCCAGCCTCGGCACCGAAGTCGGCTTCTTTTTCGTTCTTGCCACTGTGCATCCAGAGCTGGCGTAGGGAAGCTGTGTCAAGTTACCGAGTGCTGGCATTTGGAGCGCAGAACCTCCAAACTCCTGATCTCACAGAAGTGGCAGCAGAGGTCCCAGGGCTAGAACCCAGGATCCCTTGATCCTGTGTTTTGAGTGCGGGCCCGTTGGGACTTCCGTCACCCTGAGCAATGTGGGCATTGGCATGGCCTTCAAGGGGCTGTGGCCGGGCGGTGTGACAGTGCCAGATGCGGGGGGCATCTCAGGCCAGCTCTAAACGGCACCTGTCCCAGGTTGAACTGACCGCGACTTGGCTGGCCCTCCGCTCAGCCTCAACTCAAGTCCGTGTCCCTGGTATATTGTCCCAGCCCCCCTCCTCCGAGATGCACTGATCTCTTGGGGATTTTCCCCTTCATTTCAGAAGGCGGTTCATGGCAGGGGGAGGGGGGCACCTGCCAGCTCTTGACCCGGTGTGACCTCCTGTCTCTCTTGGTGCCCCGAGGCCTCCCCTGGCTTCTGGCCCACCCTTCCGAGCTCAGCCGGCCGGCCGCGGTCTGACCGTGGGCTGGAATCTGCTGCCAGTGGAGCTCACGCCTGCTCTTTCTGGCAGTTGGTCATTAAATGCTCAGGCTCGCTTCGTTATTCTTGCCAAATATAGAATTCAGCTTGGTGACTTGAGGAACTTGTTGCTATGATTTTCGTGAACTGAAAACATGGGTTCTGTAAAACAATTCACATTTTGATGTTGACACTTGATCTTTTCCTCTGCCACTTCCTGAATTCCCTGAGCTACAGCCTTTGACCTCCAGAGTGTGTTTAAAACACGTCGTCAGGAACGCTGTTTGCTTGGACACGGGGCTTTCACTCAAAGCAGGTGAAGATGCACCCAGGATTGCGGGCCGGGCGCGGCCACCCACGATGGTCATGAAACCGCTGGGGCTTCGCTTTGCCTTGCTTCCTGCCTCTCCTCCCCTCCTCTTGCCATGGATGTTTCTAGATGACCTTTTGCAAGTGTAATTTCCAATGAGAATGTTTCACAGTAGAAATATGCTCTCCCGTGGGGCTTGCTCCTGATATTTCTAGAGGTTTATTTAATTGGACTCTACTTAAATCCCATTGGAAAACATACTTTTGCTGTGAAGTTGTGATGTGTTTAATTTGGGGTCTAAGACAAATGTCGGTCCTCGGGGGAGCTGGGCTGTTAGCAGCCGTGTTCCTTTTTGTACAGTGGGGTCGTTTAATGAATAGCTTCACTGGGCTTTCCTCTGTTTGTTTGTTTAGCAATGCTTCATTATTTAAACTTCTGCACTGAAAAGCAAAGAATGTTTTCCATCTCTTCAGAGAATTAAACAATAATGGAGAGTATCTGGTTGAGCTCTTGGGAAAAATATGGCTTGGTGTTTTATAACACTCTCCTGGTGTGAACATTCTTCCCTCTGCAGCCTTCCAGTATGATCTCATGGATTTTTCCCCCCTCCCTTAATCCGCCTTGATGGATTAACCAGTATTGAGCTTTTTAACGAACAAAGAAGGTGGAGCCCTACCGTCATAGAGACTAGCTTCCCCAATACACAGAAACTGTCCAACAAAAACATTTTTCAGCCCCGAGAGGTGCTTCGGGGACGGTATGGGTCAATGCTTATCCACAGGGAGTGTATAACAAATGATGTAGGTGTCTTTGGAAATGGAGTGGGCCTCTCTGCTTGTAGCTGGTTTATGGAACTAAGGTTCTGGAAGGTTCCATGGACTTGTTTCTGATGGCCATGCTGGTCCTATAGGCAGCATCCTCATCCTGACCTTGAAACGTCTCTGGCTTGATTTTAAGATATGGTACTGACTTGGTTTGGTTCCCAGGGGCCAGGTTCTCAAGTATTCCATAAGCTTGGGTGTGATTCTTGGAAAGTAGGAATTGTCATTTGTATTTTTAACAAGTCAGTGCTGATGAAAAGTGGTACTGTATTCAGCTGCAAACTACCATAGACTGGGTCGCTTAAACACAGAAGCTTCTTTTCCGCCAGTTCTAGAGGCTGGAAGTCTGAGAGCTGGGGGGCAGAATGGTCAGGTTCCGGTAAGTGTCTTCTTCCTGGTTTGTAGACGGTCACCTTCTTGCTCTGTCTTCGATGGTGGACAGGCAGTCACCAAGCTCTCTGTCTCTTCTTATGAGGACTCCACCCTCATGAACTCATCTAAACCTAAGGATGTCTCAAAGGCCCCCATCTCCAAATATCACCACATTTTGGAGTGGGGAGTTTGTGTGTCAGGCTTCAACATGTGAATTTGGGGGCATGGGGTGGGGGACACAGTTCAGTCCGTAGCAGGTACAAAAGCTGTTATTTTAGGAAGGAAAGCGTGTGATTTATGCCCAGGTTTTGGAGTAGAGTTAAATCACACCATCTGGTAAATTAATTTTTCCCCCTTTCTCTCTTGATCCCCTTTTCTTTTCAAACACATAATAATCCCCTATTATGGACTTCTGAACATTCAAGAGCTTCCCACTTGCTGAACTTAGAATCAAATCCTCACTGCCTAATGTCCCTAAGAGGCCCTCTGCAGAGTGTTTTGAACTCTGCTGGTCACTCCCTCGCCCTGCCTGCTCATTAGGCTTCAAACATGGGGCTCCCTCGAGTCCCACAGGCCTTGGAGTGCTCTGTCCTTGCCAACAGTGTGGTTCTCTCTGCCTTCTACCCCTTTCCCAAACCAGCCAGTCCTTTCTTGTCCCCAGGGAGGCTCTCCCTGAATCCCATCTAATTAATTCCTTCTCCCAGTGCCCAGGAGCTGGAGGGCACCTCCGTCCCTTATCATAATTAATCATTACCTTTTTCTTTGTGTGTTTATATGTTTATCATCCATCCCCTCCCATTGGACCCTGACCTGTGGGGAGGGAGAGAGGTGGAGAGAGGGAAGGGACACCTTCAGCACGTCATTCAAATCCCAAAAAGTTTGGGAGGGCTTGTTCTTAGATAAAAGAGATTATAAAGGGGAAACATCTATGGATATCTCTGGTGTGTCTATTTAAGAGAACCCAGAGGCTTGAGCTGAGTGTTTCGGGTGTGCCTTTCTCCCTGGGAGCTGGTTGGTCTGTGCTGAGACTTTGGGACAGTTTAGGCATGGAAGGTTAGAGGAATGAGAGGGAAATCCAAACTTGCAATTTTCCAGGCCATGGGACTGGTACTCCCTCTGGCCCCCTCTTCTTTTCTCTCCACACACCCAGCCTGTATTTTGAGAGGCGCCCTTCTTCATGGAAAGCCACTCACTCCATTGAAAAGAAAACAATTGCATTCTCTCTCTTTCATGGGCATTTTGGATAGTGGGACGGAAGCTCATTCCAGAGGCAGGTGGACTCCCCACGAAAATGAGATTCCACAGGAGGGTCTTCGGCTGGAACGGAAGGCTGAAGGAGGCAACCAGACCCACCAGGGGCGGCTGCTCTGCCCAGGCCAGGCCAGGCCGAAGGGCCAGGGGGCAGCTTGTCGCAGCCTCTCGAATGGAGGGGCTGACTCCCAGGAATCAATGATGCTCACCCCTGCCTTCCAGCTGCTTTTTCTTGAAACCTTTCTGACAGAATGGGGAGAATGGGTATCAAGATGGGGTTTTCTGCATTAACAAGGGCCTCACTGTGGGGGTCGGGGAGGAGAAAGCTGCCTGATCTCTTTTCCCACCTCTACCCTGGACTCTTTAAAAATACGTTTCAAAAATTATCTGTAGATGCATTGGCAGGCCAAGCATTATACCTGTCCCAGGTAGAATCTCCCCTCTCTCGGGTCCTTCCCTTATTCTCCGTAGGGTTTCCAAGAGAGGCAGGGGGAGGCAGGGAGAGGGAGGAAGGCAGAGGGAGCAGACTGGAGAAGAGGGGCCAATGGGTGTTCTCCCTTCAAGTCCCAGTGACTCCTGTAAAAACCTGAGGGGGTTCCTGAGGCTGTGGGAAATCTTACAGTTCAAATCCCACTCACAGAAAAGTCATCCGCTCATTAAAATAATACGATGCTGTTTGATTATCCTCTTTGTGGAAAATTACATGACTGCCATCAGCTGTTGCTTCTGGCAGCGCTTTCTGTTCTAATGTAAATACACGAGGTCACAGATTTAAAGAAACAGGCTGTGTTTCCGTCCTTGGGAAGAATCCTCTCTGGCCATGCAGCTTGTGTTCTTCCAACATGCAGGAATTAAACTTGGGGAATCCAAAAACTTGGTTACCATGAAAAGCCTTAAAGTTGGAGTGGCAGGGGCTGGGGGGCGTTGGAAGTGCACCTCCCTTTATGGGAGAAAGTGTTTTTTTAGTGCAGCTGAGCTCCTGCCTAAGGCTGAGAGGGAATCTGGGCCCTTTTCTGACCCATTCTGCAGTGAGGGCACTCCGATGCCCCCCGGGGAGGCAACTTCTGAGCTGGGAGGTGTGCCTGGAGGTGGGCGCTGAGAGAGAATCTTTGCAATTTGGACAGAAATGTGCCGGCATCAGCGTTTCTTGGAGGGTCTGCGATCCGAGCTTCATTTTCAACTTCTTAAAATCACGGTTTCTCAGTTGCTGGATCTTTCTGATTCGGTTTACTTTTTTGAAGTAACTATTTTAGGCAGGGATTTATAAAAAAAAAAATTCTTTCCACTGAGGACACTACAAAGCTTTTATCGATCAAAGAAGGAAGCAGTGTCTTTTAAAACATAAGAAGGGCTCCCAAACAAGTTAATGATTGAAAATAGCTATAAAAGCATATAGAGACAGAAATGAAGCCAAAAGCTCATTGCAAATTGTACAAAGACTGGAAACGAGCAAGAGCTGATTTTAGTTCTCAGTACAGATCATGGTCAGGTATTAGCTTCTTTCCAGAATGCTAGATTTTATTGACCTACCAGATTGTGGTGGGACAAATGGGTTTTAATATGAAGGATACACAGAAAAGTAAGTTACCTGAGTTAACGATGACAAGCAATGTTTATTTGGGGTAAGCATCAGTGGTCTAAATTATGATTTTTGTCCAGTAGAAAATCCAGTGAAAGGACTTTATTATTTAAATGCAAAATTTGAGAAAATTCCAGTATAAACTTTTCAGGAATTTTCTTCAAAACATAACTAAATCCCTCTTGGATAGATTAATATCAAGGGTAAGAACAAGAGTGACCTATAGTCTGTTATAGGAGACAGTTTTGTGAAGGGCATTCTATTTTTTTTTTAAGATTTTATTTATTTGGGGCCCCTGGGTGGCGCAGTTGGTTGAGCGACTGCCTTCGGCTCAGGTCACGGTCCCGGAGTCTCGGGATCGAGTCCCACATCGGGCTCCCAGCTCCATGGGGAGTCCGCTTCTCACTCTGACCTGCTCTCTCTCACTCTCTCTCTTTCCTAATAAATAAATAAATAAAATCTTTAAAAAAAAAAAAAGATTTTATTTATTTGAAAGAGAGAGAAAGTGTGCGAGAGAGCACAAGACAGGGAAGGGTTAGAGGGAGAAGCAGACTCTCTGCTGAGCGCGAACCCTATCCCCCAATGTGGGGCTCAAACCCAGGACTCTGGGATCATGACCTAAACTGAAGGCAGATGCTTAACCAACTGAGTCCCCCAGGACCCCTGTGAGGGGCATTCTTGAAATACTTTCTACCCATGATTTGTCACTAGGTGAAGTCGACAGCAGAGAGATCTTTTTACCTTACCTTTTAATGTTTGTAAATTATTTCCAAAAAGGGATTGGTCAGCTATCTCAATATCTCTTCCCTACAGTTGTTGGTATCAGACTTATCAACAAACCACCCGTCTTCCTGGGACTTTTGGCAAAGCCCTGCGTACTGAGGGATTTAAATAAGACTAGTCCTGCTCTCCAAGAACCAGAAGTTCTGTTAAAACGATTAATTTAGATATGCATAGGAAGACAAATACAAAAAAAAAAAAAAAAGAGTAAACATAAAAGTGAGGTTTTAATCGTGAAGTGATGCTGCATGTGTATATATTACAAATGCTTGAACTGAGATTTTGTACGGTGACCCCAGGCAAAATTTTGAACATCTCAACTAATTGAGGAATTATAGAAAAGTTATTCACACACGTAATTTTTCTATATCTCTATTTCTAAAATTTCTAGAATATATGCATGTGTGTATATGTATATGTATATATGTATCTCAATAAAATCTGCCAGGCATGCATTTATGTATATTTGATCACCCTATACATCCTCCCTCTATTAAAATCTTAGAACACAAATAACTAAATATAAGGAAGTTTGCAGGGGAGACACCAACCACCAGGTTTAGCCCCCATTCTGCGTGCCGTTTCCTCTTGCATTAGTGGAATTTAAGCTGGGACCCAACAAGCACCAAATATGACCTTTCCAAGAGCAGAGCCGTCGGCAGGGTGCCCCATGGCCTCTGCTTTGACAGCCTTTCCCTTGCTCCGGAAAGATGCTAGCAGATGTTCTTTTCTCCACGTCTTTGCGTCTCTGAAACAACTGTGTCTTCCTTTGTGGTCCCACCTCTAGCTCTGCCCCCAACTCTGACCTCCCCAGGTATAGTCCTCCACCTGCACCTGGCCACCCAGAGTGCTCCTTATCTTGGTGGCCCCATGGACAATTCTTATGCAAATAGCTACTGGGTTTGAATACCTTCTTAAAGATAGGAGGATGGATGTTTCACCAGTAGTTTCAATGAATCATTTCCAGAGAACTGAGTAGTGGTATGCCCATGTTATACTTAAAGTAAAGGAAGAAACACCCAATAACTTTCAGAAAGCCACGCAGCTAGCACGTGGTCGAGCCGGTGTTCTGAATCAAGGCCAAGTTTCCTCTGCTGCCTTATATATCACAGACTGCCTTCTAGAGTTGGCTTTTCAAATATATCTGTATATAACTTGTATCTCCTATCAAAGAGACCAGAGAATTAAAAAAAAACCCAAAAAACCAAACCAAACAAAACCCCGTGAGGCAACACAGATATATCTTCCTGGAACACTTAACAATATTTGCCCAAATCATCGATATGCACTTGGTTGGAGTCAAGATCCTGACGTTGTTAAGAAGGTTAAGCTTAATGATACCTCTTTGTTTACGTCTTTTCACACATTGGACATTTCACATGGAAGCTTAACCATGTGACATGATCGTAGGGATCCCGGGGAGACTCACGGCTGACTCATGGTCTCACTAAGCGAACTGCTGGACCCAGCCTCCCAAGTCTCTCTTCCTTGGGTAACAAAAGTGTTTCTTAATCCCTTTGTTTCTTCCTACACCCACTGACACAGTGCTCTCACTTGCCTCATCCTCTCTCTTTGATATAGCCGCCCCACACGTTGCCTGGGGACAGGATCATAAGACAGTTTAGGGGACACCACCTGCCATTGAACTTGAAATCATCTCTACTATAAAATATAGTCTGTGGACTATAAAGACAATTCCATATAAAGCAACCAGGAACAGTATCCTGTACGGATTTAGCTGCTATCCCAAATACTGACCTTGTGAAGGTGGGTGATTTTCTGCCTTGAAAAGTATGATATCACCATGACCCTGTCTTTGAACGTTTCAGCGCAGGAAGCCTGGCGTCCCCTCCAATTTATCCAGGTTTTGTTTATTCCGCAAGGATCGTTGTGTATATAGGATCTTGAAGGTCTGCTCTGATGCATTGCAGTTGCCATGAAAGACCCACAAAATCAGATCCTTTAGAGCCCATTTTATGCCACTATCTCTCCCCTTGTTAGTAATAATATCTAACTCATGTATCATTTTATTCATGTTGAGAGACCCAAGAGGTAGATACCAAGGTTAACTATATATTGTGGATGTGGGAACAGAGAGGCAAAGATATTAAATAACTTGCCCAAGGTAACACAGCTAGTACTGGCAGCCAGGATTTTAAAACCAAGCCGTCTGACTCCACAGTCTGTGTGCTTAACCACTCTCATCAAACTACCATTTTACTTTAATAGACTGTTCACCCAGGCTCAGTTGGTAGAGCATCCAACTCTTGATTTGGGCTTGGGTCATCATCTCAGGGTTGTGAGATCGAGCCCCGTGTCCGGCTCAGCACTCAGCAGAGAGAGTCTCTCTTTCTCTCTCTCTCTCTCTCTCTCTCTGCCCCTCCTCATTGCTTGCATTCTCTCTCCATCTCTCTCTCTCTCTCTAAAATAAATAAATAAATCTTTTTTAAAAATTAAAAAAATAAAAGTCTAGTCACCCACTAAGAGAAAATAGACCCCCAAAAGGGGTGGGTCAGTACGCTTGGCTCAAGCTGGTAGCAGAGTTACATTGCCATCCCCCTCCACCTCTCTTTGCGTGTTAATTCCACTTGCTGGCCTTAAGTGAGAGTTTTCCTGACATTTCTGGAGAGTGCTCGCTTTCCAGCTTCGCAGGAAACCAAAAAGCGTGTGTGCGAAAGTGCTGTCCATCTTCAGAATATGGAAATCTCTTGCTTATCGATCCCGCATTTGGACGTGGTTCTTGCCTTTGCCACCCAGAGCCCTGCTTCTGAATCACATTGCAGAAGGCTCTGCTGTTTCTAGGACTGCAGAATTGCCAAACCGGCAGCAGGAGCCAGAACCGGTCTACCAAGAGCTTTGCCACTAAAACTCGAGTCCATTGCTTCAGTGGTTCTGTTGCCTCGTTGTTGGAGGAGACCAGGACTTGTATTTCTACATATTTTTCTTCAGGGATAGAATCTTCTAGATTGTTCCCATTCAGAATCGGAGTGCTGACCACGCTCATTTTGGCAGAGAACCTAGTTTTGAGATAAGGTTGGAAATGTTTGCCCCCAGCAACGTTGCTCATGCCTTGAAAATATTTGCATTGTTACTGCAAGGAATTGTGTGCATAAGACGATGGCTCAGCCCCATGGGGACAGGGCGTGGGGGAAGGGATGGGCCAAGAGCAGTTGTATTTAAAACATACTCCTTCTCTGGAAAAAACAAACAAACAACCCCCAAAACCAAACCAAACCAAACCAAAACAAAAAACAACCACACAGGGATTCAAAAAAATATGCAGTTTTTATTGGGAAAGCCAGGACAAGCAAGTGAAATCAAATCTAGTTGTTTTGGAAGGATAGGAAGCGGTGGCTTTCTTTGGGATAAAAGTATATTATTTAAATGTTAAAACTGCTCGGGTCCATTAGTCCCTAGCTCTTTTTAAATAAAATGTTAAAAGTAAAAACTCTGGAACCTTCGCTTACTGATCATTTAGAGTCTTTATAGTAAGCAAGAGAAAAAAAATTTTTTTAGATCTTTAAAATAGTGGTTTCCCGAAGTATAATGAAAATAAAAATGTGCTTACCATGGATAGATGTTGTTTCAAAATACTTTATTTTTACTCAGCAGTCTAATCCTCAAAACAGGAGTGTGAAGTAGGTACAATTATTATCCCTGTTTTGCATCTGGGGAAACTGAGGAACCAGGAGGTAAGAAATTTGCTCAGGGTCTGGTAGCTTGTGTTGCCAGGGCAGGGACTGAGATCCAAGCCGTCTGGCCTGAGAACCACTCACAGCACTTAGGGTTCTCACGGACTGCAGTGTGGACAGATCAAAGGGAGATGAGGACACGGACGGTAATGATAGTGGGGTAAGAAGACATTATTTATCAAATGCCTGGTTATATGCCACCATGTTTACATATGCTGCTTCTACCACAGCTCCATGGGTAGGTGACATTGTGCCCACTTCAGCAAACCGAAGTTTAGTGAGGGACAGTGGTTGGTACCATGACTCATAGCTCTCGTGGGGCACAATCAACATTGTCGCCTGGGTCTTTCTGCCTCTAACACCAGTTACTTTGTCTCTACCTCACTTGGTAGTTATCCTGTTAGAATGTTCTTACAAAGTAATAAAGAACAGGGCATAATCAAATCTCATTAAGTGATCAGGCTGTTCAGCCTCTGGTGGGATAGGGAGGGGGGAAGGTGGTTGGAAGAGAAAACCGTATGAACCTTGGTCCTCCCCACCCTCCTTCCCCAGCTTCCAAGTCCAACCTCCTAAGAGAAGAAAACCATCCTCCCTGCAGACATCTCTCTAAAAAACCACCATTGTGAGATTTGACTGGTTGCTCTAGCTTGAAGCGCCACCCCGGGAGAGTTGCGTGACTGCTTGGCGTGGATATGCACGACCCTCAGTGAGACCTGATGCCTACACCGGCCGGCAGAACGACAAGTGGACAGGAGACGGTTTCTTCATGCCCCTCAAGGAGAATTTCCTTGTCCGGCTCATGTATTTGAGTCATAATATTTCCTTTTCTATCCTCTCCATCTCCAAATACTCTATGAGCAGAGTTCCCACATGGCTTAAACATACAATATGCATGTAGTTTTGCACATGAGGACCCCCTGGGATTCGGAGCATTCTGTGTCTGTCTGTCTCAAATTCCCTTCTCCCCTCCCCCATGGGTTTCTTTCCCCCCATTAGGCAAATGGAAGGCCCATGCCACCTGTTAGCATTACATCATTGGCTCCCCAGAACACAGTTGCACCAAAGGCCTTAAACAAAGTAGTTCTTCTTGTATTGTTTGTACTCAAAGAGCTGATAGCATGCCAACTGATGTCATTGTATGTCTTTGTGTTAACTTCTATGGCAACAGGGCAGGTGGGGAGCCTCCAGCTGATGTCATGGGGAAAGGAGGTGTAGAAACAGAATTTTAAAAAGCTGTATACTGCTTTTTTTCTGTGTGTGGGGTTTTTTTTTTTTTGGCACGCAATTTTTTTTAAAACTAGCCGCTTTTAAGACAGATTACAGCTTGAGTACCCTAAATAAGAACAGACAAAAGTCCCCCCCCACAACCCGTTAGAGACTTCTTTTGAATTTATTTTGTTGTCCTTGCCTCTCATCTTACATGAAAAAAGTGTAACCACCGCCTTTTTCTTAAGGAAAAGAAAAAAAGTGAATTAGGTTCCCATCACAGAATCAGTGTGAATTGTTTACTTGGATTTTATGGAGGCAAAGCTGAGCGGATTTTAAAATAACTCTTTAAAGTCTCTTTCATGGAGTTTGTAATGGTGATGGTGGGTAATTTCAATTTTTTTTTTAGAAAGTACTCACTACTGAAGTCTTTCTGGTTTTCCATTTCCCCTGTCTACTTTAAAACTAATCTCTTAGGGCCCAGACAAACTTTTTTAATCATGATTTCATAGCAGAGTAAACTAGTAATATGTAAAGGCAGAGTTTAATTCTAGAACTCCATTAAAATGAATTTATAGTTCCTGTTTTTCTTTTCAAAAAGGAAAGATGGGTTTTGACACTTACCGATGAATGAAGTGAGGGACCATGATAGTACGCTCTTTGAATGATCTCGGTGCCACCGCTGGACCTTAATGAAATATGGCTTGTCCGGTGGTCACACCTAGCCGGCTGTGTCACAGCCCTGAGACTTGGTCTCAGTTATAGTCTGGAGCTCCTGCTGTAGATACATGAGAAACATGAGACTTGAAATGGGGAAGGGCTTATGTTAGGTTCAGAAACCATTGGACAGATAGACTTCCTGTCTAGATTTCAACACAACCGTATCCTGTACCCAGTTTGTGTTTCCAGCCTTATCTCCTAAAACTATCAGGACAGATGTAAGGCATCTATCAGAGAGCATAAATGTTGTGTTCAGCTTACAGGAGGTCTCTAGCTCCTCCTTTCAAAAGGAAGGCCAAGGTATGTAGTTGTTTGATGAGAATTAGAGCCTACTTGGTGGGAATAGTATCAACTCAGATTTCCTGGACCTTATATGTACATTGTGTCATTTGACCCTCCTGATAATCCTCTGGGCTTATGCATGTATGTGATACATCTAACAAATATTAAAGGAAAAATTTAAACAATAAACGGTGAGCCATAAATTTCCTACCTTAAACAAGTGCTCTTTTTTGCATTGCCTTTTAGCTTTTGATCACGTGTATGGTGAATGTTTTTGAATCGGCTTTGTTTCATTTAACATTACATATAGAAACATTTTCTTTGTTTCATATCCCTTTCACAACTTTTAATGGCTACATAATATTCCATTGGATGAATATAGTAACTTTTCACTTTTTAAAATTTGTTTTTGTCCTTGGCCTTTTCTGTAAAACAGATAATGCTGTAGTAAACCTCTTTGTACATCTAGCTGGATATTTTGGTTAGATCACTTTCTAAAGCTCTATTCCCCAAAGTGCTGCTTCACTTACTGATGGGGAGGTTTGTACACTTTGCCTGTATCCCTTCAGTCCAGACCCCCAGTCACACTGGGGGTAGGTAGATGCTATTACCCTCATTTTACAAATGGGGAACCAAAAGCACAGAGAGAAATTAACTTGCCTAAGTCACAGAGCCAAGAAGTTGTGTTCCTGGGACTAGAGCCAAGGTAATCTGGTTCTTCTAAGGTCCCTGTCCATAGCCACTCTACTGTACTGGGAGCAGACTTGTCTTTCTGGGTGAGGTCAGCTTTTAGAAGAGTGCAAGACATGCCTACAGTGCCCGTGGAGGTCGGCCATGCTTTCCTCGGCTCCCAAAGTACAAGGTTCTATGTAGGCCGCTGAGCATAGGGCTCTTTGGGGCAGATCAGATCTGCTGCTGATAAAATTGCCTGGTGCTGCAAATGAACTCTTTCCAGGGGAACATCCAGTTTGTGTAAAGAGCCACCTTGCCAAAGTACCACGCGCAGCGAGATCCTCTGAAGCTCGTCCTGGATCTCCAAACGGCCTTGCATTTCTGTCCTGATCTTATTTTTAAGAGGTTGCATCTGCAAGAATGCACGCTTAACGTCTCTGGGGACAGTGGCATTTTCTGCCAGCTCTGAAGTTCTAGGGATGGTCATTGTCACTTTCTGTGTGTTTGCTCCAGGTGGACTTAGCAGTTTTAAGCAGAACCATGAAAACCTCTGTGACAACTCCCTCCAGCTCCAAGAGTGCCGGGAGGTGGGGGGCGGCGCGTCTGCAGCCTCGAGCACGCTACCTCAGTCCATCCCCACCACCCCTGACATCGAGAACGCAGAGCTGACGCCCATCTTGCCCTTCCTGTTCCTCGGCAACGAGCAGGACGCTCAGGACCTGGACACGATGCAGGGGCTGAACATCGGCTACGTCATCAACGTCACCACTCACCTGCCCCTCTACCACTACGAGAAGGGCTTGTTCAAATACAAAAGGCTGCCGGCTACGGACAGCAGCAAGCAGAACCTGAGGCAGTACTTTGAAGAGGCTTTTGAGTTCATCGGTAACTATCTCCCAAGGGGACTTCTCGTCTTCCACCTTCCTTGTCCCTCCGGCTTTTGCTTTGATATCAAGCCCAAGGCTTATGTCTGCCTTGCAAAAAAAAAAAAAAAAAAAAAAAAAAAAAAGCTGCTCTGAGGTTGTTTTCAGGCTCTGCCGCCTGGCGCGGCCAAAGTGTTCTATGTCACGGCCCCGTTGAACCAATGCATGGGAGCCCCTGGGATGGGTGTAAAGAAGCAGCGATTCCGTTTGGTGGGGGAAATCCACGTCCCTCTACTGCTCACTGAAAAGGTGGTAGGGATGAGCGTGGGTATGTTCAGCCCCAGAATTTCAAAAGGAGTAACGCAGAGGAAAGCACTGGGAGGCCCGAGCTGGTGCCGTGGCTATCTGGTCTACCACGTCTGCCCGCGCCTTGCAAGAGGTGTAATACAGCGAAGACAATACTGCCTCCAAACTCAGCCACGCTTCCCTTACCTGCGGCTGAATTAATCTGCACTCGGTATAGCTTCTTTACATGAGGTGGAGGCAAAGGTGGCATTTGCTGAAAGGCTGCTTCTGAAGAATGTTCTCCAGTAAGAGGGTGCTGTCGTGAACATCTTTACCTGTCACATCAGCACAGGGGAGACAGGAGTGGAGGGCTGAGTTGTTTTTCCCTTCTACCTGCTTGGTCTCAGTTCTTAAACACTGGGCAGCAGAAGGGAGTGAATGTGAGCGTTAGCGAGATGGTACTAGATTTCATAAGACTTGCCCCAGAGTCAGAAAGACGAGGTTGTATAGCTTAGTAGTTCCCAGGGAGGGGAATTCTAACAACAGTAGACTTTAATGTCCAGAAGGAAGTAACCACCAGCCTAACCCTAATCCTATATTTAATTTTTGCTGCTTCTATAGCCTTAAACTGCTTTAAGGCTCAAATTATTATCATTTGGGGGGAACACCTGGCACCTACCAGATGCTCAACAATTTTTTTTCAAGTGACTCCAACCTTCATTACAAAAAGGTGATCCAGTACTTTTCCTAAATGCTGTAGCAGGTTGTTACTGGCTTCTGTCCCAGGAAGAATGCACTCATGTTAGGTGCTCCTTTATCAGGGGAAAAAAAAAAAAAAAAAAACCTTGGGTCTGGTAGATTTGCTGTAGAGTTGGCAGTTCTGGTCACATCACCCAGCTGTTTTCCTTGCTAATTGTGCCTTCAGTGCAGGACCGTGGACTCTTCAGTCTGGAAGGATAGTCTGGGTGGTCACTGAACTCAGAAAAATACAGTGACTTCTCCAAGATATAAGAATTCTAGTGTCAGAGAAGGGAGCAGAACACAAGGCTCTTGACTCCAAGGCAGGGGCCTTTCTAGAATATGCTGGGGCAATGTCCCCAGTGCTCTGTTAGTTCCTGCCTGGCAACATTTATGGATGCAAAGACACCTTAGATTCTTTATTACTAATATTTGAATCAAACCTTGAGCCTCAAGGAAGAAATATTTGTCACCAAGTAGATGAGGAACTTTCTGGTTGATATATGATGTTATGACTGCAATTTTATCTGACTTAATTCCAGCTAGGGGAAGGTAAGAGATTGTTTTCTATGTAGCATCAGACATGCTTGTCCCAACAAGATTTCAAGCAAGGCACCTGCATTCCTTATAGTTTATTCAGGCTTATCTGATTTTTCTAGAAGGAAAACAAAACAAGTAACAAATAACATTTAACCTGAAGAACAATTCAGCATCAGAGCCTGTATAGGCACAGTGTTATTTTTGTTGTTATATCGTTTGATAAACTGAAATCATATGGTCTAGCTTTAGAGAAAGCAGCAGTTTTTGGAACCTCAATGACATTTATGGGGAGTCTAATATAATGTAGGCAGAGCATATGTATAGGATTTATGTATGTCAATTTATTTATTCCTGAATGGGATGATCTTATCCCCCCATTCTCTGAGCCTTGTTAATGAGTATTCCTCCCATCATGCAGACGGGGGTTGAAGCTCTGGGGAGTTACGTGACTCCCACTTGGTTACTCACCTACCATGTGCCGAAGCCAGTGGGCAAACCTAGCACTTTGCAGCTCATCTTCCTGTCACCACGCCTCCCAATCTTGGTGTGGAGGTCAATAAGTAGTGTGTGCCGAAGAGAAGAAATCGCAAAGGGGAAATCCTTTCTTCAAATACTTTTATCTGTGAGAAGTAAGCTTACTACATAGATTTTTAAGATGGAGTTTTGCACGATGTTTCTTTTCTCAGTCTGCTGCTGGGTAGCCAATAGAACTAGTTTAAGAGGGGCGCCTGGCTGGCTCAGTTGAAGAGCATGCAACTCTTGATCTCTGGGTTATGAGTTTGAGCCCTGCACTGGGTGTAGAGATTACTTAAGTAAATAAAGAAACTAAAACAAACAAACAAAACTGGTTTAAGTTAGATCACTCCTCCTTACTCCCCTCTTGTACTCTTCATCTACTTGATATTCCTTCAAGGATGCTTTCTTTGGAACACCTTTTGGTCTAGAAGTATCATTAAGAATCCATTTAGGCAGTGCCCATAAGCTATTCTCCTGAGCTTCTAATATAAAGTATTGCTTCTGTCAATCGCTCTGATTTCTGGGCCATCATTAGAATTCCTCCATCTTGTCATCACCGCCATGTTGGAACAGCATACATGGATGCAGGGGGGTTGGACAGTTCAGTGTAGGTGATGCCTTGTGCCCGAGTACTGCAAGTCTTGAGCTACATTTGCAACAATAGGCTTTACTAGTAAGAAGCTGAACATAGCAACTTTCTGGTTGGGTTTTGTTTCTCAAACCTCAGAGTTTAGTAAGACTGAAATCCTTATCCATTTAATATGAGTTCCTGTATAAAGCAATTCTATAATGTAAAGAAAGAAATGTGTTTTTTTTTTTCTGTATCACAGCTGGGAGAGACATTGTTAACAATGCTAGTTTTGATAAGCCACACAACCTAGTGATTGGAATTAGCATCTTTTATCAGAAGGGTCTACTTAATCAGTGGCTTGCTTAACATGCAAGTTAACTATGTCATAACTCTAGTAGCAATAAGTCGCCACCACCTGTGCAGTGAACTGTTACTATGAATGGTTTCTTCCCCTAGTCCTCTCTTTAAATGGAGAAATGTAAACTCTTATTCATGCTAATATTGCTTTTTTTTAACAATTTTTTTTAAGATTTTATTTGTTTATTTGAGAGACAGAGAAAGTGAGAGAGAGCATGAGAGGAGAGAAGGTTAGAGGAAGAAGCAGACTCCCCGCGGAGCTGGGAGCCCGATGCGGGACTCGATCCCGGAACTCAAGGATCATGACCTGAGCCCAAGGCAGTTGCTCAACCAACTGAGCCACCCAGGCGCCCCGCTAATATTGCTTTTAGCCAGTTCTAGAGGTTGCAACATAAGTCTACCCAATTAGCTAGTAAATTAAACTTAGTTTTAAAGCCATTTGAATTTATTTTTTTTCTCTCTACAAAATATCACATTGTCAAATCTGGATAAAAGCTAATCTCTCTTTTTCCATCTCTTTCTTCCTTCCTGCACCTCTTGGCTTTCTCTCTTTTCCCAGAGGAAGCTCACCAGTGTGGGAAAGGGCTTCTCATCCATTGCCAGGCGGGGGTATCCCGTTCTGCAACCATTGTCATCGCGTACTTGATGAAGCACACTCGGATGACCATGACTGATGCCTATAAATTTGTCAAAGGCAAACGACCAATTATTTCCCCAAACCTTAACTTCATGGGGCAATTACTGGAGTTTGAGGAAGACCTGAACAACGGCGTGACACCGCGAATCCTTACACCAAAGCTGACGGGCGTGGAGACGGTTGTCTGACAGAAATCTGGATGGCAAGGATTACTCGTCTCCATTAAGAGACGAAGAGAAAGAAGGATGGATTCTTTTTTTCCTCTTTCTTTTTTTCTTCTTCTATTTTTTTTTTTTAGATGGGGTCAAGTTTATGAATGGAAACAAAACTTGTTTAAAAACTTTTTATTTTTCACAAGTGTGAGAAGAAATTATCTTTTGATGCCGTTGAGATTTCCTTCCCACGAACTGATAAAGCAGGGAGGCTAAAGGAGTAATTTTTTAAAGCCAACAATAAAAATATAATAAAACTCGTTTCTTCCCCCCTTTTCCTTTTAAGCTATTTGTAGAGTTTATGATTAAATAGTCTGTGCAGGTTCATAGACCGAAGATACTACAACTTAAACAAATTAAAAAGAACCAAAAGTAAGAGACAGAAAAGACATTGAATCACGAAGGCCCGAGAGCTGCCTGGGCCATCCACACAGGAGACGAAAACCCAACCCAACCAAGCCCTGTAGTACTCACTGGTGCAAAGAGAAAATCAGGGCAGCTTAAGTGGTCTAAGAACCCTTCACATTCTTTAAAAAGACAAAAGGTACTGTTGATTTTGTGTGTTTCATACTCTGGATTATTTTCCCCCCTCTTTGGGTTTAAGAGATTTTTTTTTTTTTGAAATAGCAAGAAACTGACCATTATACCATATGCCTTCACTGGCTTCTTGTGCAATAATATGGTGTTGTGAGTGTGCAAACAAGTTAGAGCTGGCAGCTGAATAATAGACAAATAGTGCAAATTTGCCAGCTTGGAGATAGAAAGGAATTCAATAAAAATCAATTACTTTCCTTCCCACCTTTTTCCCTTAATTTTTTTTTCTTTTGGATTTGATTCTGGTTACAGTGCCATAAACCTTGTTACATATGTATATCAGAATGTAAAAAAAAAAAAAAAAAAGGACAAAAATTTATTTAAAAATATTTTTCGCAAAAAAAAAAAAAAACCCAACTTGATGTGTTTCTGTTGATTGTGTAAAAATTTATTTTCATTATATAAATGAAACTCATTTTGGGATGTGTCTTTTTTCCTCCTTTTTAACTCAGCTCAGGTTCAAGCATCTCTTACCTCTGGTAACTTGTACATGTAACATACTTGGAAATACACACGTTTTTATAGGGGGAAAGAGAGATGAGGAAGGGAAAATATTCTCTGGTCTCAGTGCGATGCAGAGAGAATTAGCAAGGAAACCAAAGAGCTCTGGTTATCAATCTGCCTGGTCATCATCCCCTCTGTTCTCATAGACCTCTACCCTCTTCTGCAAATGCAATTTTCCATGTAGGGAAAACCTCGGGTGAAGTCACCTTAGAGGGATGAGGGGGGATCTACCCCAGCCTTTGAACGCTTGCGACAGGTCACTGCCAGATTGACTGGTTAGAATTCCGTGACCTTTCCAGTGACTGTCTGATAAATATTTGTGACCATCTGCCATTTAGGGTTCTTGATGGTCCCTCCCTTGCCCCCCTGCCACTTCCCTTGTCACTTGCTCACTTGACTCTTTTGGTGACATCAACCACAGAGAGTGCGAGGCAACAAATTGAACTCCGCATCTTGGACACAACTTGCTTTCTTTTTTTTTTTTTTTTAAGATTTTATTTATTTATTTGACACACAGAGAGGGAGATCACGAGCAGGCAGAGAGGCAGGCAGAGAGAGAGGAGGAAGCAGGCTCCCCACTGAGCAGAGAGCCCTGACGCGGGGCTCGATCCCAGGACCCTGGGATCATGACCTGAGCTGAAGGCAAAGCCTTTAACCCACTGATCCACCCAGGAGCCCATTGGACACAACTTTATCACATTTGGTTAATACATAATGGTGGTGTTCCATGGGTTCCCAATGCACAGAAAAGAGGGCATGGGGGTAGGGGAAGAACATGAAAACAAATGTTTTCTCCATTTTATTAAAATACATGTCTGGAGGGACTTGGCCAAGGAGAAGATTCACAGCAAACTGAAATTTGCCTGGGGTGAGTAACAGAATTAAAGAGTTCAGGCATGTCCAGTTCTAGATGACTACATCTGACCTATTTTTGTGATCATTGCTTAGAACTGCTATAACATAGTATTTTTTTAAATAGCTTTTCCACTGGAAGTGGAAAAGAAAAGTGAAGACTGAACTTAGCAGGAATTAACTGAGAGCTGTTTGAATTATTTTTCCGTCAAAGAGTTAATCAGGTGAAAAGTAAATTTCTCTTATGTCGTTTTCTGTTCTTCAGACTAACAATTTCCTTGGTGCTACAGCATATTTAAGAAGTCACGTTTTTATATAATTAGTGATTTAAAATGCATGGTGATTTATTAGGCATTTCTTTTTGTTTATTCTAAATCCAAATGTTGAATTTCTGATAGAGTGTAAGGCTTTTTTTTCTTTCCTTTTCTTCCTTTTCCTTCCCTTCCCTCTCCTCTCCTCTCCTCTCCTTTCTTTTCCTTTCTTTTTTTTAAACAAAACAAGGAGAGGAATCAGTACAGTTTCTGTTCTTTAGCTGCATGGAAATGATTTATGCTTTTTGAACTCGATGATTTTGAGAGAAAGACTCTCCTGGAGCAGACAGGAATCCTGCCAGCCCACATACCAAGAATTCTGAGAGAGACTCCGGTCATTTTTGCTAATCTGTTTTGAGTCACTTAGCCTCTATTTCTTCGTGAGGAATGTGAACCACTTCATGAAAATAAAATGGATTAACCAAGCTATTGCACTAAAAACCAGACTCCCCAGGTTTCTGGGCCTCGCTAGGTGCCTCCGCTAACTGGGAACTAATTGAGTGTTGTCTTCCTTGAGAAAGCAGTGTCTCTGACCGACCGGAGCATGCATCATTCTCAGCATCTAGCAATGATGGTTTCGTGCTGAGTGAATTTAATGATTTGATAGAGTAAATGTGTTAGGTACAGATTCAGCAGGTAGAGCTGGCACTATTACCTTAAGTTGAACAGAAAAGTAGTTCCAGCCCCTCTCTGTACGATTATTTCAACAGTTAATACTTTCCTAGTCAGTGCATATTAACCAGGATATGGTGCTTGCGTTTCATTGAAGCGTCTGTGCTAGCTGCTTTTGGGTCAGGACAAGTGGGCAGGAGGTGGGGCAGGAAAGCTGACAAGTAGAGAAACATACAAGGGAAAATAGGAAAGAAGAAACATACATAACCCAGCAATCACACGTTGACAACACATGAGGAAAGATGACCTTCTGAAAAGGTAATAAAGTATGGGGAAGGGAGAATTGGAGGTTACAGTAAAACAAACATGAAAGGCTGTATTAGAATAAATAACCGGAAAAATAAATAAATAACTGGGACCTGATTCACACTTCAGAAATTGATTAAGATAGAACTCTGATAAATTACCTAGATCTTCTGGATGGTAAAATGTCTGACGAGCCACACTGACTAGAGATAAGCAATATGGCTTTCACCTTGCTTGGAACAGGCGTTTGTAGATAAGCCACAACATATTATCTTTGTGTTTCTCGTCCCCAAACATATAGAATCCGATCTCAGGACATATGGGTTGACATTTGGTTTCAAGCCCTAATCGGAGGCATTCATTCATTATATATGGAGCTGAGCAGAAAATGAATATTGAGAACTGGACCCCAGAAGAGTGGGCAGGAATAAAGCATTTGGAAAAAAGGTTTCCTGCCCCTATGGAGGTGGTAGACTGCATGCTAGTTGCTTTCCATGGTTCCCGATTTCCTTTTCTGTGACAATCTTCGTCAATGTCTGGTAGAAGACACATGTATCAGGGTGTGTGTTGCATGGGAAGTGGAATCTGGAGGGAGATCTAGAATCCACATTTGCCTCTTACCAATCTCAATGATGTGGGTGACTTTGGAGAAGGGTCTGGTGCCCTTGGCCGGGGAGCTGAACGCGTACCTGGTACAGGACTTGTGAAACAGAAGGAGGAATAAAGGAGTAATCACAGCTGCTGCCCTCAGCCCAGGTGGGCTGGCAGATCAGTGAAACTGTGTGCTGGTGAGAGTATTGCCTGGTGCCCTCTTCAGAGCATAGTGGCTGCTGCTTCACTTCCTCCTTCCAAATCTCATGTAAATTTCTCTTAAGGCTAACCTTAACCCAGTGTGAAACGCGAAAGGGAAATGCAGTCTGTGATTTAGCTAATCGATACTGTACGAAACCACCACACTCCATCCTTGCCAACTTGGCATCCACCTACACTTCTTTTAACCGTACATAATAACTTCCAGGCAAAGACATTGAAAAAATGATGTTTCTTTCTAATAAGATGCAACTGCCACTTCTACACTTCTAACCCTGTCTCCAAAAGAAGATACATAGCCCCATGTACTATGACTTAATCCATCTTTGGGTGAAGTTCATTCCTTCTCTGGTTGAGATCCACTCTGTCTTTGATAATCTATAATTTAAACACTGAGATATAAGGATATTATAGATTGAATTATGTTTGCCCAAAAGATGTGCTTTTGAAATTTTAAAACCCCAGACCCCTTGTAAATGTGATCTTATTTGGAAATAGGGTCTTTGCACAAGTAATCAAATTCTTAAAGAGGTCATATGGGATTAGGCTAATCCAATTACTACTGTCCTCATAAAAAGAGGGAAATTTAGACACACAGGAAAGATCGAATGCCACATGAAGAGGGTGATAGAGCTTGTAGAGCTACATCTCAAATGAAGGAGCACCAAAGGTTGCTGGCTTGCACCAGAAACTTAAGAGACAGGCTTGGAACTGATTGTCCCTCAGAGCTTCCCAATGGAGCTAACTCTATTCATATCTTCATTTGAGACATCTAGGCTCCAGACTCTAAGAGAACAGATTTCTGTTATCTTAAGCCACTCAGTTTGTGGGACTTTGTTACAACAGCCTAATTAAACTAAAAGAAAAAGTAACTACCTTTACTACATTTTATTTTAGATGGTAGCTAAAGGAGAAAAAAAAGAAAAATTAATATATAACCAAACCTATTTTTACAAAAGTAAGAAATATTTATAATTCTTAACCACCCTACTTTCTACAGCTGATCTTGTGGTCATAGCTGATGTTTATAACTGCCTTGTTACACTACCCATTCCATATACACCTTGTCCTCAAGTACATCACCTCGTCACGGTTCCTTGCCTGTTGGGGTGACCTATATCTTCACCTTTGAAGGCTCTGAGCTTTTGGCAGTCCTGCCTGCATTGGGTTGCTTTCCATTTACTTTTGTTGCAGGACGTGAGAGTGTAAAATGTGCCTTTCATCCAGATATACTTCTTACTCCTATTGTCTAGTAGTGATCCAGTTTCTCCCTGATGGTCATAATTACCCCAGCCAGCTCAGTATCCCCATGTCTTGTTTTTGGTTCTTTAGCATGAGAAGCCTGAGGTAGCCAGCATGCGGTTATCAACTTTCAGTTTAATGGAGCTATTGCTGGATCTTCTAGCAGAAACATCTGTCCCTTGGAGACTAAGCCTTCTAGATCAGCAGAACCCAAAGTTGCAGGGCAGGCAGAACAAATTTTGTAAGTGGATCATGAGGGGTAATGGTGAGAGGAGCTTTTTCCATTTCCATTCCTTGGTTTTGGAACCCCCAATCCTGGATAAGGGAGAAACAGCAACATATGTTGGTTGACAATTTAGAGAATTTGCTGCACCTTGCAGGAACATCACCCCTATTCCAAAGAATGTCTTTACTCACATAGCACAGTAACTGAATTGTCAAAAGGACCATTCCACTGCTTCAGAGTGATGGATAACATGGTAAGACTAGTGAATTCCATGAGCATGAGCTTGTTGCCACACTTCATTTGCTACAAAATAAGTTCCTTGGCCAGAAGCGAAGCATTATGAAATACCATGATGGTGAATAAGACATAAGAATTCCCCAAGTCCACAGACACTGATTTTGGCAAAAGCATTGCAGGCCAGGAAGGCAAATCCATGTGAAGAGTAAGTTCCTATGGAGTGAGCCCAAAAGAGTTCCTCTTCCATGACAGAAGTGGTCCAATGTAATTAACTCACCATTAGAGGCTGGCTGATTCCCTAGAAATGGTGCTATTTCAGGCTCTCAGTGTGGGGCTCTATGAGTGTGTTGGATGCTCAGCAGTGGATAGAGCCAGATCAGCCACAGTGAGTAGAAATTCATGTTGCTAAGCCCACACAAACTCTCCATTCCTGCCACCATGCCGACCTTGTTCATGACCCCACTGGTCAAAGATAGTGACTACAAAAAGGGACCTGACAGAAAGGTCAAGTGTAGTCTTGACCATTATCAAGATCCTCCTGTGTTGAACTTGAGCTTTGTTGAGTATTCACATGGGACATTCTGTGTCCATTGAGAGAGTTCCATCCATTACTTCTTGCCCAGACTTTCTTATCACCAATGTTCCAGTCATGTTTCTTCCAAGGCCCTGATCAGCCATCTAAACCGTTAGCCACTGCCCATGAAGTAATGTAGATTCACACCTCTGGCTATCTTTCCTTTCAGATGCAATGACCAGTCAGGGGCATTGCTGGAAGTTCTGCCCACCGAGGAAATTCTCCTACATCACTATCCTCCTGGGCTACCCAGAGTGTGATTGTAGTGATACAGCCATTCGCTTTTGGATGATACCAGGATATCACACAAAACTTTCTATAAAGTCAAATCTTTTCCTTTGAGTTCACTGGTCGGAGAACATCCCATGAGGCCATGAGTGTGAGTTCCAGCATTAGAGACCATGGGTATCTGGATCACTGGCTCATTCAACTTCTTCTACCCAATCTCATAGATTCCACATCCACTTGATAGTGAAATATTGTTATCCATGCCCAACTTAGAGGTTTGGTGGGTTGACAACAGTTTTTCATTGTTAGTTCAGGTTGCATTATAACTTGGCGGTCCATGATCAAGCTTCCGGTTTCAAATTGCTATTCAAAAGAAGAATGTTTTTTCTGAAGAAACTGTCACGGTTTGGCTCCAAGATCCAAAATATGTGCTCTATGATTTACTTAAGAGGTGAATAGCGCTATACAATATCCTTGTCTAACACACACAGCTTCAGCACTGTGGGATATACTGGATCTAGATAGAGGAGCAGCTTGTATGACAGCCTTGAACTACTGCAGACTTTTCTTGTTCTGTACCCCGCTCACAGTCAGTGATCTTTCATGGCACTTGTAAGTGGGTTGGACTAGCATGCTCAATGAGGTATATGTTTCCTTCAAAATCCAAAAAACCCCATTAGACATCGTGCCTTTTTCTTAGTGCTAGAAGGAGTCAGGTGCAGCAACTTCTCCCTCACATCGAAGCCATACCTTGGCATACTCCAAAACACTAGACCTCTAGAAATTTCACTTGGTGCATGCCTCTGAATTTTGTTGGATTTCTTGTCCCCTGATATGTAAGTATCTTAATGACATATCTAGAATAGTTACCTCAGGATGCCTGGATGGCTCAGTTGGTTGAGCGTCTGCTTTCGGCTTGGGTCCTGATCCTAGTGTCCTAGGATTGAGTCCCACATCGGGCTCCTTGCTCAGCAGGGAGCCTGCTTCTCCCTCTGCCTGCTGCTTCCCTGCTTGTACTCTACCTCTCTTGCTCTCTCTCTCTGGAAATAAATAAACAAAATCTTTAAAAAGAATAGAATATTTACCTCATCCTCATCACAAGGTATATCAGCATGGTATCATTAACATAGTGTACCTACATGATGTCTTGTAGAAAGGATAGTCATGTACGGCCCCCGTGGACTAGATTATGATGTATTACAGTTATGGTTACTGTAGAATTACACTAACTTTGAGCTGGGACAGTGAGAGCATATTACTGACCATGCCAACTGAAAGCAAATTGCTTCTGATGGTCTTTACCAGGGCTCAGCAAACATTTTTATTTCATTTAAAATAAATATTTTAGGCTTTGTAGGGCATATCATTTCTACCATAACTATTCAACTCTATTGTAGCACAAAAGGGCCAGAGACAATAAATACATGAGTGAAAGAATATATAACTGTGTTCTAACAAAACCTTATTTACAAAGAAACATTGTAGCTTGGATTTTACCCATGGGCTATAATTTGCCAACTCCTGGTCTTTATTAACATGTATAGGGAAATAAGTATCTCTCAGATCAATATTACTTTGGTGGTGCCAAGAGCTGTGTTTATTTCTTCCATCAACAAAACCACATGTGGAATAACAGATTTAATTGGAGCCAACACCTGATTGAGATCTTAAAAACTCCCTACCATTCTTCAAACTTCATCTGTTTCTGCATAGGGCAAATATGAGAAATAAGTGGGGACATAGCAATCTTTGCATCTTTTTTTTAGTCCTTGTTGGCGGTCCTAATCTCCACAATCTCTTTGGGAGTACAATATCGCTTTTTTGTTTACTATTTTGGCATGTAGCTTATTGCTGTCTAACAAAGTGCTCCAAAACTTAGTGACTTAAAACAATAACAGTAATTGTTTTATTCATTAATGTGAAATTCAGTTAGGTTCAACAGAGATAGTTCATCTCTGATAAACTCATAAGGATAAGAAATGTCAGCTGGGGTGGAGAATCTACCCCTAAGATGTCTTGCTCAAGTAGTTCTTATATTTGGCTTGGATCTCAGAATGGTTGTCCAGTGGATATCTTGGTTCCTCTTCACAATGGCCTCCTGTGAGAATGCTTGGGCTTCCTGAAAACATGGCAGCTCTTTTTCTTTTTCAAAGACCCTGGCAAAAAGCTTCTAATTATCAAGTGAATCACTAATAGGAGCTCAGATTCAAGGAGAGGGACATTATACTCCACCTCTCAATGACAAGAACGTCAAAGAATTCGTAGCCATCTGTAATCCATCACTGCATGGAAATGGTAATGTGGGAATGATGACAAAGAAAAGAATAATGTTTAATTTTCTTCATGAACTACCTCAAATAGTGTTGTAGTTCAAGGATAACACATGAACTCCACTCTTGACCCAAAGATTATCTTTTTCCATCCTCCAAATCCAAGGCCTTGAGGAATGGGAATAAAGATACCAGAGGAGAGTTTTATCGATTTTATGGTTTTATGTGCATCTTGTTCCAATAGAAGAGTCAGTTTCCTAAGAACTAAAATAACCCGTTTTTTTAATTTTATCCAGATCAGACTTCTACAACATACCAGATTTTTCGAGTGACTGCTTTGAGAGGCATTTTATACTCCATAACACATGGCTAATTCTCTGAACTGCCTTTTCCTCCCTTTGGCTTAATATACTATAAAGACAAATCTGAATGGTCCTCAAGGGGAAAAAAAAAAAATCAACAGATCTGTTGTATCTCTATGTGCTATTAGACGATGTCTAAAGTATTAGAGGCCAAACTGCTGGCCTGGTATCAGAACTTGGAATGATCACTCACCACTGAGAGAATGGATGCCCCACTTGGGTGCACATAGCATGAGTTTTTAGCCCTTGTGCCTTGGTGCTTGGATTACTATTGCCCAACTATGGGATCTTCGAAATAGTCTCTGCTTTATCTTTGGTTTACTCAGAAGTAGACCATGAGGATGAATTCCAGAACAAGTATTTGAGCACGTGATTTCTGCTAAAGCCAGTAAGGTAGAGGGAAATTGACACTGGGTAGGGAAAGAAGCCAATGAAGAATAAGTTATCAACAGATACCATTGTGAACAACTGGAGCTTACTTCCAGGGTAGAACATGAAACTCAGAATTATCCTCCCAGGGGGCGAAGGAGTTGGGGAATTTAGATGAAGGTTAATTGGGTAGGGGAGGAAGCATCAGATCCTGGCACTTCAAATCTTAGAGGCAGAGTGACCAGAGAAAGTCCTTAGGCAAAAAGTCACAGCTCCTGGCATTTAAAAGACAGGTTGGCCTGTCCTAGAAATGGTTAGGGACAGGGAATACGGAGAATGTTGACTGTGTATATCTCTTATAGGCCTCATAGCTGGTGGGAGTCCTTGACCTTTCAACCAGACACTGAGTCCCCGTGAAAATAGACATATCTAAAGAAGAATAGGACATCTTCCCATTTTCATTCAGAAATCCAGAATGTCTACTTGTCTTCTGTCTCATTCCATTCATCAACCATATATACATATTATATATAATATACATATAATGTTTTTCTTTTTTTACTGGTTAGACCCTATATCCTGCGTTCTTCTATTTCTTATCTCATTTTCTCTCTCATCGTTTTTACTAAGAGTTAAACTTGTTAAATCACAGTCTACTTCCAAAGGATATTTATTGGACATATATTCTTTTGATCATGGTGTACATATTCAGACTCAAGGCCCTGGACACTTGATTTTTCTCTTTCCTTCACCTTTCATTCAGTCAGCACATGAACCATTCAGTGTCTTGTTTCCAATGTTTATTTATTCATTAATATTGTTTCCAATGTTTATTTATTCATTAATATCAGTGCCCCTTTGTGATGGAGTGTATTGTGGGGGTGGAGGGCAAATGGGGAGATGTGGTTGAAGAGAATTCTCTAAAAGCCAGCATCTTTGGTGCCAGGAAAAAGTGAAGGTGTTTATCATGAGGCTGGCTGAGCACATATCTAATATATAATACCTTTAAGAAATGTTTAAAAGAAAATTATTTCCTTCTGAATCATTTTAGGAGTGGATAAATCTCAAGGTCAAAGGGGTAGTGAGCACTTAAGCCATATTTTCCTTTATCACCACTGTTTTCATCTTAGAAGGTAAGTGTTTTCTCTCTAGGACAAATGTCAACTGAAATGTCCTAGAACATCAAACAATACATTTTTGTTCTTAAGATTTCCTTTTGTATAATAAAAAATACATAGGCTTAGGAGTCCTAAATCCCGTGTGACATTGACCAACTCATTCAACTTCTCTGACTCTTAGTTTCCTACTGCACATGGTTGTGAGGATTAAATGAATAAGGGTGGGCAAAGCACCCAGCATAGTGACGAATACAAAGCTAGGAGACTGATAAATTTTACTTCTTGAAGATGAGAGTTTTTGGTAGAAAATGATTTTATTTTCCCAGATCTACTAAATCACTAGGGGATCCACTGAATAACATATTTTTAAAAATTTATTTTATTGAAATGTAATTGACATACAATGTTATATTAGTTTTAGGTATATAACATAGTGATTGGATATTTTTAAAGATTTATTTATTTATTTATTTGTCTGTTTGTTTGTTTATTTGAGATAGGGAGGGGCAGAGGCAAAAGAAGAGAGAGAGAATCCCTAAGCAGATTCCCTGCTAAGCAGGGAGCCTGATGCGGGGCTTGATCTTACAACCCTGAGATCATGACCTGAGCCGAAATCAAGAGTCAGACGCTTAACCGACTGAGCCACCCAGGCACCCATGATTGGATAATTCTATACATTACTCAACACTCACCACAATCAGTGTAGTCACCTTACAATGTTAGAATATTATTGACTATATTCCCTATGCTGTACCTTTTTTATCCCTACGACTTATTTTATAACTGGAAGTTTGTACCTCTTAATCTCCTTTATCTATTTCCTTCATCTCCCCCTTTCTCTTCCACTCACCCCTGCCCTCTGGCAACCACCAGTTTGTTCTCTGTATTGAGGAGTCTATTTGGTTTTTGTTTGTGTTCTCATTTGTTTTGTTTTGTTTTAGATTCCATATATATGAAGTCACGTAGTATAGAGAGTCCAGAAATAAACCAATAATATCTGGCCAGTGAATCTATGATGAAGTAGACAAGATATACGTTGAGCAATATTTTACATGACTTATGTCGTAACAAACTAAGGGAAGCTAGAGAAGCAGAGGCAAAGACCAAAGGAAGGAAAGAATACACTACTATTGATGTGTTACCTCTTGTTCCTTCTATCTTAGTCCCCAAGGGGTCCTCAAGGAGACATTTCTTTTCTCCTAATCTGGACATGAGCGGCTGGAATTCCCATGACAGTGATTTTCCCAAGCTAGGAAGCACTGTGCCTTAACATTTATCCATTTCCTTATCCAATATCCTTATCCTATCCAATATCCTTAATATTTGTCCATTCAACAAACACTTGCCTCATGTATATTTTGCAGTGGCCCAAGGTATGACAAGGGCTCATCAAGGTTGTACCCTTGGGGAGGCCGGAAGCCCCTCCGGTAGTCTGCTCAGGCTATACAGATTATATGTTTACGTGGGCAAAGAGGCATTTGGATTGCCCAATAGTCTATGCCTTCCCTGAGTAGGAACTCAGTAAGAAATCAGAACATTTTTATCCCATTGGTGGTTGTCATATAAAACAGTTGTCAGCTCACAAAATTCCAGAATATTCAAAAATCGGCTTTCGTGAGCTGGTGTGAGGCAGAGTATTTATGTCAGATAATATTCAAAAGCTATCCTCGAACTCATAAAGCTGTCATGACAGGGCAGCACCCCAAAGATCTATTTTTCTGTCTTTAGCTAACTTAAAGCTGTCTTCCCTTGTTTGGGATGCCAGAGAGAAAATTGCTGGGTAGAAATGGTAGAAGGGACAATGTCAGAATCAGTGACAGACTAGCAGCAACATAATTATTATTATAATTGTAATGTGCTGCATATAAATGGCACTTTCTTTCCAAAGGTCTCACAATGCTTTTGTAAATATCTCTTTTAAATTCAAAAGTATTTACTGAAGAAAGCAGAGTGAAATATAATCATATTAGAATTTTACTCTGAAATACAATTCAATTCATATAAAGTGGACTTCTTGGAAGCTGAGTTATGACATACACATATGGACATTTTTATGGCATATTTTTGACAGAGGAAGTCCCAGGGTATGGGTCTTTGAGGACAGCATTAAACAGAGTTGCTAACATATTTCCACGTAATTGGGGGGGCAGGTACAATTGCCAGGAAACAGATGGAGATGAAAAACAAGAGCGAGCATCTCTTTACCCCCAGTCCCACATTCTTGCTAGAGGTATTTTAAATGACATGGCTCCAGGACTCCAATAAAAGATGAAATCTTTTGTTCCTGGAATAGCAAGGGAGGCTAGAAGTATTTTTGTCAGATGGCAGGTGTATAAGAAGAATTCAATCCAAATAAGTACCTAAGATGGAAAGCAGGCAACAGGTGAGCAGTGGGGGGGCGGGGGGGGGGGTGAAGGCATAGCCTAAAGGGTCTCTTCTCCTTCCCTCTTTTGGACCACTACAGAGAGTATAAATAGACTTCAGGTGACTGTGAACCCTCAGAACCACACATAAACTGTATATGTGTGTGAACACATTCATTACGATGAAGGTGTCTATACTCTACATCAGAGCTTTCAATGGTCTTTTAACTACATGAGTGAAGAACTCCCTAGAGCCTAGAGAAAAGTCTTCAGGACATGGATTTGACATTGCTCCTAGAAGTGACCCACAAATGTCAGCAGCTTCAGTATAATTTGGACATTGCCTATCCCTCCAGGCTCTTCTCAGCCACAGGACTTGAGCAACTACATAGGGTGAAAAGATGGCGCATATCTAGCACCCAGGTTTGGAGAAATGCAGCCCCTGCCCTTATTATAACTGTCCTTGGCAATCTGGAGAGCTTTAGAGCTCCCAGAGATGCCTCTATGTGTGTGCCTCTTTGCCACCCACACCGGTGGCTTCAGATGGGTCTACAGGGTTGTGAAACTGGTGTGACAAGGTGCTCCAGGGGGTGCTAAGTGTGTCACCTCTGGGTACTCTGAAGCTAAGTGAGGGCATCACATGGGTGATTTGGATTGCCCGAAGCTCATCAGGTGAAAAAAATCTACAAAAAAGACATCTCATAATATTTATCAAAATGGAGAAGCTGGGCCAGACTCACCAGCTGAGCTGCAGTGGCCTTAGATCTTATTCTCTGGCTTGTAGTGTCTTTAAGTTCTGAGAGTGACCGTCCTTGGCCCTCAAGCCCCCTGACACACCTGGATAGACAGCAATTTCTTTGCCTACCTGAGAGGTTGACCTCTGCTCAGGCCAGCTTCCACCAAAATTGGAGTCCTGTGGGGTGGCCCAGGGTCAAGCGATGCCTGACACCAGGCAGGGGCTTCATGAGGCCAGGCCAACTTGGCAGGAAGAGAGAGTGGGTTTCAGTGGAGACAAGGGACGCAGCTGCGGGAACACATCAAGCTGCTTCTCTGTCTTGGAGATGCCCATTCCTGAGCTGTAGATTAGAGGAGAACGAGCCCTTATAATATCCAGTAACTGCAAACACCATTGAATATCCTAAATCAATTAAGAGAGTGGCCCTCCCAATCCAGAACGAATGACTGAACCCTTTTTAGGCTTGATGGATCAACAGGACTTGGCCCAGAGACTCCCGTGGGACACTCAAATGTACACAACTCAGGGCCACGCCCAGAGGACAAGTTGCAGACAATCAAGAACTTCCGGACTGGATATTAGATGAGCTGAGTTTACACACATACCATCCTGGGAGGCTGAGAAGTTGTAAAATCTCCTGATTGTCAGGCATTAGGAAACCCAAGCAAACAAAAGAAGGAACAAATAAACAAATGGTTAGGGAGATAGGCATAGCAGCAAATGACCTCACAGCCTCCCCAGACTGGCTGAGCTTATCTGGGAAGCCTCAGTCATCCACCCCTACCTCCTGCTCCCAGATACAAGGGGGTGAGCCTTCTGGGGAATGGCCCAAGCACTGATGTTCATACAGATGTGCCAAGCACCTTGTTCAAAAGCAGGCTCCGATTCGCTAGATGAGAGATGAGGCCTGAAATCCTACATTTTTACCCTGCTTCCCAGGGTTCCAGAACAGGCTCTGGGCAGCAGGCCTCAGAGGACACATTTTGCGAAGAGGTCATCACCGTGGAAACAAGTGGCCACGGGAGCTCAGGATGGCTCTCTGGGACCTACTTCGGGCTCTGCCGATAGGTGTGATTTCACTCTCCACCCTCCAATTTCGAGAAAATAGAAATGGTAAGAAAATCTCTGAAATGGAGCTCATGATACTTGCTCTTTCTCAGCCCCTCATCAATAACAAGGGAACAGATCTTGACGGGTGCTAAGGAGTTTCAAATCCAGAGTACTCTCAGCTCCTACTTAAGAGTACCTTTTCACAAGGATGGGAGACTGCCTTATAATGAGTGACCCCGTGTCCCCAGAGCTGTTTGGAGCTGGAGGGTGTCATTGCAGTGTGTGCCACAGCCTCCGTCCTCACCCCCGGCTAGTTATTTGTTTGTTTGCTTTGTAAGGGGTTCTTGTGCAAATACGTGATTGACACGCACTCCCCACTCCCTCCGTGCCTTCAGTCCTCAGCTGGGCTGTCCTTTTTAACAGGCTGGTGGCAAACCTGTGGCTTGGCTAATCAGGGCTCATAAATGTCAGGACGCTTTCCCAGGGCTGATGCGGTTTTTCACTCCTGCATTGCTTCTGACAGCCCGTGTTTGGCCACAAGTCCAGGGCATTTTCAACTTGAGTTAGGCAACGCCCAAATCCTCCAGGTTGAAGTTAAATCCCCTTTCGCTGCTCTCGGAGTGCTAGCTGAGGGCACAGTGTATCCTCAGCACCAGAGGGGCCGGCACAGATGCGGACGGCTTTGGGCTGGTTCTCCTATATTTAACACGGCCCTAATTACCCACAGGTCTCTGAGTGAGGAGGGCTGATGAGCAGTTCAAGTTCCCTGCATAGAAATAGCCCCAGAATAGTTCCAGTGTTGTTTCTAATTGCAATGGATGAGCAGACTGGCTCATTAATCCTCCCCTATCAGCATGCAAACTGGCTGCCCCAGAATAGCCCTGATCTCAGCCAGCCCACAGTCAGCATGGGGGCTGGCAGTTTTGTATCTATTCAGAGCAGGAAGGATCTCCTCCCCAGGGACGGGTGTGTATTGGGGGGTGAGAAGCAGTCTATGGATTCTGGACTCTTAGGTTAATGTAGGAACAGGATGTGGAAAAGGGAAGACTACCACAGTGGGTCTGGGCAAGACGGTTTCAGAGGAGCTGTGAAAAAGCTGCAAGATGTCCTTCGCACAACCCCAGCTTGCTCTTGTAGGCTCACCACTGTGTTCAAGTCCCCTTGCTCTGTCTGCCCTTTTGGTCTCTGCTCAGTGTAAAACCTGTTATCAGTCATGTACACCTTAGTAGGAATGTGTTCCTAATAGGCTCCTGCGTGTTTATAGCTTTACAATCTATGGAGGTGATTTTCCGTTACACACCCAGTTTATTAGAGCTGCACGGCAATCTTGTGAGGCTGGCGACGTCGGGCATTACTTTACAATTCTCAGTATACGAAAGAGGACATTGAGGTGGGGTAAAAACCATTTGCGAGCACCTCAAATCACACAGTTAGCAAATGACAGGTCTTGGACAAGAAATCAGACTTTTTCTCTGATAGTTCTGAGAGACACTTGTTTCCTTGTGAGAGAAATAGAATGTCTTAGTCATAGTTGGGATGATATATGGAAGGAGAAGGTTCTGGAATCAGCCAGACTGGGATTTCAATCTCTGTGACTTTTGGCATGTTGTGAGGATTAAATAACACACTGCACATAGAGAACCTCTAGTCAGCAAAATGCAAGTAAAAATCCCTTAATTCCACAATACTGAGCTCTCCTATGCTTTGTCTTATGGAGAAGGAGATAAGGCTTACAGAGTGCAGGTTCATTGAGTTACATGTGGACCAGTTTTCCTCCCTTCTCTTTCTCTTCCTCCTTCCCTCTCTCCCTCCGTACCCCCTTCATCTCTCTCTCCCTCTACCCTTCCACCTTGGCTCCCACCTTTCCCTCCCCAACCGTTCATGAAGCCCCATGTATGTGCTAGGCTTTGTGGGAGACAGCAAGAATTTGGAAGTCAAGTTGCCCTCAAGTTCCAGATCATTAAATCCAATCAATTGTCTTTTATATCCAACTACATTGGTGGTGTAAAGGCAAAGGAAAAAGAGCTAAATAAAAAAGTGGAGGATTATAAGTGAAATTTTGAGCAGCTATTGGGTTCCAGGTGAGCTATAATCTAAGGTAAATCACATCGGAATTCAAATCCCACCAGTTCAGGTGACTTCTACCAAGGGACATAGTCTTTCTGACTTTCTTAATTGCTAAGGCAGCAGGGAGACTACCCACCTTAGGGAGTTACTACAAAGACTAAGGGGATGATGAGTATAAAATAGCTTGTAGATGGTGACTTGTTATGTGGTGGGCAAATAAGAGACATTGGGTTTCCCTCTGATCCTGATTAGTATGTCCCCACAAAGACCCTTATACTTGTGGGTCTAGATTTGGGGGTTAGGAACTTTGGTAATGCTGAAGTGTACCTCTCAAAATTCCATTGTAAGTGGTCTTACACTCACCAATAATGGGAAAAATGGACTTCACCCGTGTGCCTTCTGACATGAGGCATTGAGAAAGAAACATCTGTTTTATCTACAAAAAATGTATATCTTAAATAAAACAATCAATCCTGAAAATATCACATAGCCTCAAATTGAGGGACATTCTACAAAATAGTTATCCTGCGTGCCTCAAATATATCAAGTCATAAAAGACAAAGAAAGGCTGAGAAACTCTTTCTGATTAAAGCAAACCAGAGAAATATGACAACTAAATGCAATGTATAATCTGGGATTGGATCACTCACTAATCAAAAATAGCAATGAAAGTTATTTTCTGGGATAGTAGGCAAAATTTGAAAATGGACTGTGTAAAGTGTTGGGGTTTTTTTTAAAAGATTTTATTTTTAAGGAATTTCTACATCCAACACAGGGGTCAGACCTACAAGCCTGAGATCAAGAGTTGTATGCTCTACTAACTGAGCCAGCCAGGTGCTCCAAGATAAGAGTTTTTAAACAATGTTAATTTTTAAAAAGATTTATTTATGTATTTATTTGAGAGAGAGAGAGAAAGTAAGCATAAACACAGAGAGGGGCAGAGGGAGAGGGAGAGAATCTTCAAGCTGACTCCCTATTGAGCATAGAGCCCCCCACACAGGGCTTGATCCCAGGACCCTGAGATCCTGACTTGAGCTGAAATCAAGTTGGACGCATAACTGATTGAGCCAGCCAGGTACCCCTAAACAATGTTAATTTTTAAACATTTTGATAATTGCACTGTGATTGTGAATGTTGTAAGGAAATACACATGAATGTACTTAGAGGTGAAGTGGCAGATGTATGTAACTTACTCTCAAATGTTTCAGAGAATAATATATATACATATAGTATATATAATGACTTATATAAAATGAGAAGGAAGGATATATACACACATATGTATCATAAATATATATAAAATATAAACATTATATATAAAGTTATAGATAGTATATAAAATTATATATGCAATAATAAAGTATAGATATGGGCAAAATTTTAATAAATGGTGAATCTGGGAAAAGACATATGAAAGTACTTGCAACTTTTCTGTAAATTTGAAACTGTTTCACAACAAAGTTATAGAAGGTAAAAAATAAAATAAACAGGTCTCATATAAGAAGGAAATCTGCATTTCTTCCAGCAGCTTCAAGTGGTGCTTGGGTATTGGGGTGGGTGGCGGGCCATCATGGCGATTCTCCTGGTCTCCATCCCGGGGTACATCCTCATTGACAGCCTTCACTTGGGCCTCCTCCCTTTCAGCTCAGGAAACATACTCGTTCTAGGCCTGAAGCTGTACTCTAAGTATGAGCTGAGAAGTCATACCTCCATTCTACTCCCCAGAGATTTAGCCGGAATCCAAAATGGGATGAATGGTATGTTCAAGAAAAGAGAACACTTGGGAAAATTGTGTTGTATCATCATACCTGTACAGTGCTGATTGCCTTTAAGATGGAGAATGTTCCTGGGAAGGGCTAGGGGCCATGCCTGCAAACTTAACTCGTTGCACAGATGCACATACCTGACTCTAGGTCAGGGTCTGAGAAGTTTCCAAAAGGGTGGTCATTACTGGGAACCCTGAGGCCAATATTCGTGATTCAGTGTCTGATTTTCCCTCTTTCGTTCTGGCTTTGCCTCCTGTCCTTACCTTCCCATCCTCACCTCCTTCCCTGCCACATCCATACTCATCAAAGCCCAGCCCATACTAGCATGAAGTTCTTTATCTTTACCCAAAATTTCCCTCCCGTTGGAACCCTGTTCTCCATTTTCTCCTTGTCTTTCAGGTCTTAATTCAGATGTCTCTTTCTCCAGGAAGCCCTCCCTGATCTTCTGAAATCTGTTATGTATGCCTCTCTAATACCCTCACATTGTACTTACAGCCTTATCACTCTGCTTTCTAACAGAGACTTTTTTTTTTGCTTATCTACATCCCCCAGTCAACTGTATGATCTGTAAGGCTTGTTCACAGGTTATCCCAGCACCTGGCACATTTCCTTGCATATAGTACATTACCCCATTAGCCGTAAGTATGTGCAGAATAAATTAAATGATTAACTGGATTACTATAACCTTGAAGATAAAGATACACTGTTGTCTGTGAATTCCCCTTAGCATGACCCATCACAATAAACAGAGATTTGATCACATACCTTAAGAGGATTTGGGGGTAATTCATCCAAAAGAAGCATTTACAGAATCCTAGAAAATCCAAGACTGAGTTTGGGAATGGGAAGGAGAGGGCAGGCAAATCAGAGTACAGAATTCTGCCTGGTGACCTGGCGAATGGAACATTTCCTCAGCTTGCCTGGCGGGAGCTGCCCCACCCTGAGACGAAAAGGCAGCCGGGGCCACTGCAAAGACTCTTCCTGTTGTGGGGACGGAAGGGGCAGTGGTTTGGCATTTTTCTCTACGTGAGTATTTTATAGTCAGCAAGCCATTCAGGTGAGCACATATGGAAAGAATGTGGAATTCCAAAGAAGAGCTTCCCACTTTTTCTCTATCTCTTTAGAATAATATTTAGACATTAAGGAATTTTCCCTTTTTTTGGAATGTAGGATTTCTACATCAGAGCTCCTTTTTGTTTCTATGATTTCTGCCCATTGGATGACACACAAGGCTAAACCCACCTCCCTAAGTAGTGATTGCTTGGGCATCTCATGCATTCATTCAATAAGTATTTAGGGGCCCCCATGTGCCAGGCGCTGCTCCAAGACTATGAAGTGACTGGGATACGTTATAATGATACTTAGTATGATTTATTTAAACCACTCCATTTAATTTCTTGCTTTCAATATCTTCTTGTGTTTTTTTTTTTTCTCTCTCTCCATCTCCATGTTCCCATACAAAGACAATGGGAAAAACATGTACAGCATGCACGAACACACATGATTTGATCAGGATACCATCTGATCGTATCCTGAACGCACATGATTTGATCAAGCCTCATTCAAGAGAAGGCTTTAATTCAACATGGAGCTGCCTTGTGGATTCTGTGCAGGGGATGATTTAGAAATAAAGGTCTGAGCCATGTTCACTGGAGCAGTTAGAGCTCAAGGTCCTCAAATGGACTCTTACATTTATAGGTAAAAAGTGGAGTCAATAAAGCCATCACAGAGAAACGTACGAAGTTGCCTGGGTCTCTGGGGAGGTATTTGGTTGAGTCACTGGTGGCATCAAGTAAGTTCTGGATTTGTTTTGCATCCCTTATGTGTTGTTACTTTGAAAAGGAAGGAGAAGGCCAATGTCACTGTCACTACTGTCCTTCAGTCTCTTATCAACCCCCCACCCCTGACCAAGTGTGCCTCAGCCTTAAGAGAGAACAATAAACACTTCTTACCAAGTGGAGGGTGGTCGTAAAGTATTGTATCATTTGGGGATCTATACTCACCTTCGTAACAACCTTCTCAATAATAGGGGATAATGGAAACAAAGGATCTTTTCCTTGCAAATAAACCCAGCTTTTTTTACACATGTGACAATGGGCAGGCTTCATCATAGCCAAGCTTGAAACACTAGTGATTTTCTAGTGGTGGGGTGGGGCATGGACTGCAGAATCAGGGAAGTTACTTAATAAAGAGCATTTCACAGCTCTTCCCTACAGGAAACTAGGAAGCACGGTATCCCAGACTAGGATACCACCATGCCAAAGGTTTTGAATGCAAAATTCCTTTTGCCAAAAGACCTTGAGACGTTTGGGGAGAAGGATGGCAAAAGCTGTTTGGCATTCCAAACGAAAGCTTCGCCATTTCATTTTCCCTTTAGATTTGTGTAGGGAGGATGGAATGCATTGGCTAGATGTAGACAGATTGAAAAATGGGGGATTAGGAGAAAGAAGGGACAGATGATCCACCATCCTGCTTTCCAGCCAGTAGCTGTCCAAAGCACTATAATTGATTGGCATTCACCTCCTACTTTATTGCCAATGTGCTCTTCCAGCTTAATGAGGAAAAAGAATGTGCCATTGGAGATGTAAGTATAGCCCACGTGTGAATGCACAGGAAACAGTTACAGGATAAACTGCCAGGCTGTTCTAGTGTGCTGGGGGTGTGTCACAGAAGGATATAGGAAATTTCTAGACCTTTGTGCTTCTGCACCATAGGGAGGGGGCACCCAGATTTTACCAATCTGAGGGTTTCTCTTCCCATTTCTGAGGATGTAATTAGATATCTCCACTGACCCTAGAGCTTCCAAAGGTGATTGGGGCATCCAGCTAGAAATAGCTGGATATCCCCAATGAAAAGAGAGGAAAGCTAAATGTTACTCAAATAGGAGAGAAAAGGCTTTCTCTGATTTTAAATAAGGAACTGGCAAGCCATGGTTCACCGAGTTTGCTGAAGCAAACCCAGCCTCCTTAACCGCACCTCTGATGGAGATACTCATTCTGTGCTGACCCAGAGTTAACTTTGGGTTTGGAGTCGAAGAGCGAGGATCCGACACAGGCAAACAAATATTCTGGGTAGAACTGCAAAGGGCAAGGCTAGTAGGAACCCCTAGGAAAGGATTATGAAAATCTCAGTGCCGTAACACCTGGATGAGAGCAGGAATTTCCCAACTGAACTGGCTAAAGATGTACCCAGGTTCCTTAGCGAGACGCAATTGGAAATTAATACCAAAATGGTATTTATAGTGTTATTGAGTGAATGTACTTATACTAGAGTTATCTGGACACAGAAGTGGCTCTAGAATTGAAATCCGGGAAGACTTCATGTTGGCCATGTGGTTGGAGGTGGTGGTACGTTTTTAGTTATTTTTCTCATATCCTCCTATTGCCGGCATAAAGTCCTGAACATAAACAACCTCGGGAGGTACCGACATGGAGAGATAATTGGTCCATGTGGACCACACTGACCACTGCAGTGCCGACGACAGCATCCGGGGAATGCAGCCCAGATGAGTGACTTACTGACCCAGTGCTGCTTGCACAACTCTTCCTGACACCGGGGCATGCTCCGGGCACAAACCACAAATCCATACTTGAAAGCAGTTGTGGTCTCTCACCGGGTTGTTTTGTCTGGCCAGCAATCTGCCTGGCGATGCCTGCACCGTCTTCCGGGGACCGCCTCTTCCTCCCGATCACGTGGTGGGAGCACCGTCTGGAGCCGGTGCCTCCGCTTTGGGTCGCCGTTCACTGGCAGGGGAGTGAGGACGAGAGCGAGATGGGATTTCAGACTCAGCTCTGTAGGCATTTAAAGCCGGGTGAGTGATGGGTGCTCGGTTCCTCTCCGGACAGCTGGACGTGTGCTGTGGGAATGGGGACATGTTGGCGTCTCTGACCTCCGGGAGGAAAATAAAACAACTTCCTTTCCTTGATTTCTCCGAGATAGGAGTAAATCCCCACTGGGCTGGCTTCCCCTTTTTATGGCTTACGCTTGGCCCGAGTGCTTCCTGTTACTTGGAACTTTAAGAGTCCTCCCTCGGAGAGGGGCTCAGAAATGCTGTTTGTAGTCCCGGGACCCCGGAGCACGCGCGGCGTCTGAGATGTGCTCTCCTTGGGAGTGTCCACTTGCTGCCCCAGCCTCTGCCCTTGAGTCTCTGTAGACTGTGAGTAAGCACGACTTTGAGCTAAGTCCTCGTTCTAGGGAGTAGATGTTGAAGCAGGACCAGACGCGGCCCGCTCGGCACTACGGCTGATTCAGCTTTAGAGCCCGAGGATTGGTGCAGTTATTCTGGGCCGGGAGACACCCGAATGCTGAGGGGTGACTGAACACGCATCGCACGCGTTCCGAAGGGAGTTCTCGGTCTTTAGAGTCAACAAGAGAAGCATGTTTGTGCCACTTCACTCACCTTAATTTACTCCGACATCCATCCCACGAGGGTGTTGTGAGCAAGAAGCAAATTTCCCAAACAGAGATCCAGAGATCATGAGGCCTCCAGAAGCATGTGTTCGAGATTTTTTTTTGGATTCGTTAAGAGAAGAATAGATCAGGAAGCCTTTCTCTTGAGAGCTTGTGCTCACCATACACATGACGCAGCAACTGTATGGCCAGGCGTACACTCAAAAAATTGAAAACTTCTGTCCATAAAAAAACTTGTTCAGAGATGTTCACAGCACCGTTATTCTTCCTGGCTGGAAGGTGGAAACAGCCTAAACATTCATCAAATGATAATGCGTAAAGAATCTTGGTATGGCCACATCTAGGATATTACTTAGGCACGATAAAGGACTCAAGTACTGTTGAGGACAAAATGACATTCTAGTTGTTCGAGAACATCTGAACATTCATGACTGTTTTGTTTAACAATTTTTTTTTAAAGATTCTATTTATTTATTTGAAGAGAGGAGAGAGATCACAAGTAGGCAGAGAGGCAGGCAGAGAGAGAGAGAGAGAGAGAGGGAAGCAGGGTCCCTACTGAGAAGAGAGCCCAACGCGGGGCTTGATCCCAGGACCCTGAGATCCTGACCTGAGCCGAAGGCAGAGGCTTAAGCCACTGAGCCACCCAGGTGCCTCCATGACACTTGTTAAAGCGAGAGAAGGAAGAGCTGATCCCGGGAGGAACGTCATGCTGAGTGTAGGGATGGTCTTGCCCTGGGCAAGAGAGATTGGATGGGGCTCCCAGGACCACATGGGCGTGTGGGAGTTTATAAGCAAGGAGCAGGGTGGGGCCCAGTGGAGAGAAAGTTCCTAGGAAGAAACATCACAGTTAAGGGGGGAATTCTGGTTAGACTGACCCAGCAGGATTCCTGCTGAAGGCACGCTGGAGTGATCAGACATTACCGGGAGAATGGCAGAGGACAAGGAGCTGGATCCGATACAGAGGGTGGGGTTCTTAACAGGTTCTTGGTAAAATCTGATGATGCTGAGACAGACGCCAAGTCCAAAAGTGAAGGCTCTGATGAAAAGTTCAGGGGAGCCTGAACCCAGCAAGGTCAAGGAGAGACTGTCCATGTTGTTGCCCGCCACCCACTGCCGAGCCTTGAAGACATTAGGCCAGGCGAAGGCAGCTAGACACAAAGGGCCCCGGAATACAGGCTTCCATTTACATGAAATCCGCAGAATAGGTGAATTCATGGAAACCGAAAGTAGCATAGTGGTTGCCGGGGCCTGGCAGGCAGGGGAATACCTGTACTGACTTATAACAGGCTTTCTTTTTGTGGTGAAGAAAATGTTCCGAAACTAGATAGTGGTGAGGGCTGCTTGATTTTGTGACTACACTAAAAACCACTGAATGGCACAGCTGAAAAAGGTGAATTTTGTGGTGTGTGAATTAAGTCTCAATTCTTGCAGAGTGAATATCCATCCTTCTCCCGACCCTGTTGGCTGGAGAAGCCTGACTTTCTCACGTGGGGCAGGAGGGAGAGCAGGCTTTCTCCCTTCCTCTCGGTGTCCCCAGTACGAGCAGGAGAGTCAGGAATGAAAGACACAGAAGCTACAGTGCAGCTCCCTGCCCACTGACCCCGGCAAGGGGTCTGCACGTCTAACCCTAACCTTACTTCTGTGGATGATGGCGACCTAACTAAACCCCAAATCACACTTGGAGTAGTAAGGCCCCAAGTAATCCTACTTACCAGGGAAGGTTCCCCGCGGAAGGGGAGTTCAGCCTAGGTTTTGGAGGCAGAAAGGACAGATGATTTGCCAGGGAAGACAAGGGTATTCCAAGAGCTGGGATCAGATTGTTGAAAGCAGGAAGCCTGGGAAGTTGGTATAAATGAATGTGCGCAGACTGGCTTGGCTTTCCCAGGGAGGGAGAGACATGTGATGGGGAAAAAAAAATAACAGAGCCTCAAGGAACTCTTCTGACATCTGGATGTGTCACACTCGGCCAGGAATTCCGAGGCCGTATTGGCTGGAGCGCTGCCGGCCCGGGACCCCTCCCTGGGTATTGGTCTGGCTGGGCCGTCCAATTAGGAGAGGAAACAAAACATTTCTTTCTCTCACTTTATTTTATTTTAAAGATTTTATTTATTTATTTGAGAGAGAGAGAGAGCGAGCACGCAAGTGCAGGGGAGCAGCAGGCAGACAGGAAGAGAGAAGCAGTGGGGAGCGATGTGGGCCTCAGTCCTGGGACTCCAGGATCACGACCTGAGCCAAATGCAGACGCTTCTCCGACTGAGCCACCCGGCCGCCCTTCTTTCATTTTATTTTAAAGATGCTTATCTTCCTCTTCTCCGCGCAGGGCACGTGTTCCCTGCTCTTTTAAAATGGTTTAATGTCGCCAGGTGTATGTCTTTTAAAAGGTGCCAATGCCGCGTCTCTTTTTCTTTCCTTTTGAAATGGAGATTTACAAGCCGGACTGCACCTTCGAACACCGTCTGAGGAGCTGTGTAGACCCTCAGCACTCAAGCCTCAGCTTCAGACTTTTTGTTGTAACAGGTCTGAGGTAGGGGCTTAAAAGTGGTATCTTTGGAAAACTACCCAAGTAATTGGAATGTACAGCTACGGCTCTCTGAGACGATGCCCCTCCCTTCTGAGTACCTACCAGGGTCCACACTGAGCTTGCCTCGATTTCCTGCTAATAAGAGGCTGTCCAAAGATCCCAAGGTTGGGCAGTTTCATAAACACTTTATAAAAAGTCTGACCTGTGCCTGACAGATCTCAAAAAACGTGTCCGGAATCATGTAGCTGCGGTCAATACTTGCCTCTATGAACCAAAATGAAGCCCACTCCTCGGAAAAGATATTAACTCAAGAAACCCCCACTTGCAATTTTTCAAGACGGACATGGATGGTTTATGAGAAATGCCTAGGGAATAAATGGATTTAAAATTTTGGAGGAGTAGAGGATTTCCCCTTTTGAAAAAAAAAAAAAATTGGATCAGTTGCTTGGAATCCATTTGGAAAGGAACTTAGCCTTAACAGTTATGAACCATTTGGCAAGAATTGGAGGAGGCCAAAAAATCACAAATTGTTTTGATGGCAGAGACTTCATTGGGGGCTATTATTTTGTTTGTGTATTTTATTTTAGAAATTCATTTATTTTCCTTATTTCTTTTACTTTATGGAAATATGATTTACCTATTATAAGATGGACCCATTTGAAAAGCATAGTTCGATCAGCGTGACAAGTATAATCCAGTGTGTAATCATCTTCCCAGTCAAGATACAGGACATTTCCATCACCCCAGAAAGTACCTTTGTGAACTTTGCAGTCAGTTCCTCCCCAGCCCTGCCATTAACTTCACTGGTCTGATTTTATACAAATGAAACATAACATAAGTACACTTTTATTTTTTTGTTTTATTTTATCCAGTTTTATTGAGATATAATTGGCATACAGCACTGTGTAAGTTTAATGCGTACAACATGAGGACTTGACTGGGGAAGGTTGTGACGTGATTGCACCGTAAGTCTAGTTAACATCCACCATCTCATAGAGAAAACAAGGAGACAGAAACAATGTTTTTTTTTTCCTTGTGATGGGAATTTAGACGATCTTCCCCTCTGAACTTTCAAATACACCGCACAGCCCGATTAACTGTGGTCATTATGTTCTACATTACATCTTCAGGATTTATTTATGTCACAGCAGGAAGTTTGTACCTTTTGTCACTTTTGTATCCGTCCACTTTTATATTTGGCTTCTTTACCCAGTTTAACGTTGTTGAGACTCATCCATGTTATTGCATGAATTAGTAGCTCATTTAAAATATATGTACACAGGGGCGCCTGCGTGGCTCCGTTGGTTAAGCAGCTGACTCTAGGTTTCAGCTCAGACAGACGGTGATCTCAGGGCTCTGTCTCTGCGCTCAGTGTGGAGTCTGCTTAAGACTCTCTCTCCCTCTACCCTTCTCCTCTGCACTGTCTCTCTCTCAAATAAATAGATCTTTATATGCACACACACACACACACATATTATTGAGTAGTGTTATGGATATACCAGTTTGCTTTTTTTTAAAAAATCCATTTACTTGGTGATCCACATTTGGGTTAATTCCAGCTCTTATGAATTAAGCTGTTTAAAGATATATTTATTTATTTTTTAAAGATTTTATTTATTTATTTGACAGAGAGAGAGACAGCGAGAACAAGAATACAAGCAGGGGGAGTGGGAGAGGGAAAGCAGGCTTCCCGCCAAGCAGGGAGCCCATGTGGGGCTTGATCCCAGGACCCTGTGATCATGACCCGAGCCGAGGCAGCCACTTAAACGACTGAGTCACCCAGGCGCGCCTGTTTAAAGATTTATTTACAAGTCTTTGTGTGAATCTCTGGTGTCATTTCTTCTGTTTAAATAATTGGGATTGTTGCGACACAGGGTAAGTGGGTCACATGGTAAATTTATACCAAACCATTAAATTGCTTTCCAAAATGGCTGCAACATTTTATATTCCCACGGATAACGTATGAGGGTTCCAGTTGCTAAGCATCCATGCCAACACTTAGATTGTCAGTCTCTTTTAATTTGAGGCATTCTGTCGGTTTGCGGTGGTATTTCATTGTGGTATGAACTGTGTGTGAAACTTCCAATTCCCTGATGACTAGAGATTTTAAGCATCTTATGATGTTAGCCCCTACCTCAAACCACACACAAAAATTAACTAGAAATGAATTATAGCTATAGACGTAAAAGGGAAAACTATGAGACATTTTACAAGAAACATAGGAGAAAATCTTCGTGACTGGAGGTAGGTAAATATTTCTTAGACAACACACTTGAACATGAAAGAGAAAAGCACTTGCACATGAAAAAGAAAAAGTGATCACTTGAATTTTATCAAAATTTAGATCTCCTGTTTTTCAGATCACAGCCTTAATAAAATTAAAAGGCAAGCTACAGACTGGGAGACAAGATTTTTAATAAACACATTTACTGAAGGACTTACATCCAGAATATATAAACAGCTCTTACAATCCACAGATGAGAAAATCAATCCACTTTAAAAGAAAAGAACAACAAATATGAATAGGCACTTCAAATTTATTGTCATTACACATAGTTTTATACAAGGGCATAAATGTGATTGTATACATTTTTTTTTTAAGTGCAGTCTTTATTTTTTTCATTTTTGCTTCGTTTTCTATTTCCTGCTCCTTATTTCACTCATATCAAGACCCAGCCCTGGGCACCCAGGGCTGGTAGCAACCCAGAAGTGTTTCTCTCCTATGTCATCATATAAAGACATGCCACATGCACACACCTGGTGTGTGCACACACAGGCACAGATACTTTTGTCTTTTTTTTACCAAAATGGGATCATATTATTTTTATATCTCTGCATCTTGTTTCTTTACAAGTTCTCATTATTGACCCCCATCCAAGTCAACTGTCATAACTCTCGTTTTTCTATTTCCACAGCTGCATACTATTCTGTGGTGTGCATTTGCCATAAATGATTCAGCCATTCCCTTTCTTTCCCTTCTCCCTGCTCTGAAGTGTGGTGATCGATGTCTTTGCACATAGCCTTACTTTTGGGGATTCTTACTTTTAGGAGTGGAATTCCTGCCAGACTGCTTTCAATAAAAAGGCTATGCTCTTTCCCCACGCCCCCACCAGCAATGCAGATGTGGGAAGAGGTAAAAGAGCTTTGTTGTCAGGTGCAGAAAACTCTGGTGCCGGACTGCCTGAGGTCCTTTCCTAGCCCTGCTACTTGTTCGCTGTGTCACCCTGTACCTCAGTTTCCACATCTGTGAAATGGGAATAAGCGCACTTACCCCACAAGGGGTGTTGTGAAGATTGGAGGAATTCCAGCGTGCAGAGCAGTGAGCATCTGGCACATGGTAAGTGCAGTAGAAGTGTTAACTATGCCATTGTGCATTTCACAAATGTTGAAGAAGCACCTAGAATCTTTTTTCAGAATCTATTTTAGATTCCAAGGATATAGGAGTGAATAAAACTGACAAAAATATCACTCTCCCAGTGGAGCTCCCATCTAGTGGGAAAATCTGCTACAGCATTCACAGTTTTCATCTATTTTTGTTGTTCTGATAGAAAGTACTCATTACTCCTTTGGATTTGCATGTTCCTGAATTGTAGGGCACTGGGCCATTCCACTTTTAAACTTGACACTTCTATTTGCATGTCTATGAGTTGTCTTTTTATATATCTTTATGTATTTTTTGTCTACTTTTTACATTTTTACACTTGATCTTAGCCAAAAGGCCAAGAAGCGATTACTTTTTACATTTTTTAAAAAAGATTTTACTTCTTTATTTGAGAGAGAGAGAGAGCAGGAGCAGGGACAGGGGGAGAGGGAGAAGCAGAGAGCAGGGAGCCCGACCCAGTGTTCAATTCAGGACCCTGGGATCACGGTCTGAGCTGGAGGCAGACGCCTAACAGACTGAGCCATCTAGATACCTCTACTCTGAAATTTTAACCTTATATATACTGTATGTTCCCCTTCTGAATTATTTCTTCTATTTACAAATCTGTTCTTCTACCAATGCCATATTGATCTGTTCACACTTATTTTTTGGGGTGTGTTGATATCTAGTGAGGAAGCCTTCCCTCGCTCTTCTTTTCAGCTGTATTGGCTCTTTGGCATTTATTCACCTCTATTAACTTTAGGATGATTTTGTCTAATTTTAAAAAAGCAGGAATTCTAATCAGAATTAAATTAAGTTAGTATGTTTGTTTTAAGAGAATAGTTATTGTCTTTCCCTCCGAGAACATGGTATGCCTTTCCTTCTAATTCAGATCTTATTTTTACATTTTTAATAACAACTTATAGTTCTTTCCAAATGGGTCTTGTGCCTTTCTTGTTAAATTTATTCCTAGGCGTTTTATAGATTTTGCTGCCATTTCAAGTGAACTAAATGTCCTATTTCCATATGAAAGTGCTGTCAGAAGAAAGAAAATTTCTTGATGTTTTTTTACTCTTGCATCCAGTCACTTTTCCAAAATTATTTCGGTAATTTTTATCAGAGTAACTGGGTTTTGACTGCAAAAAGAGATACAACTTTCTTCTTTTTATGTGTTTATACCAATTATTTCATGTTGGTCCCTTACTATATGTGTTAAGAACTAAGAATGTAAAAATTAATGAAGATAACAACCAGTCATGTCCTTTTCCTCTTTTTAATTGAAACCACCTTGCAATTTTGCTATTTTGGATAATATATGATATTTTTATGTATATAATATATAAATATAATATACTAATATATAATATAATATTTTTGTTCCTATCTTATAAAATGTTATAAAACATTAAAAATAGAATAAAAATATATAAAAAATATAATAGTAATGGTTTCTGCCTTTAAAATACCTTTTCAGAATCAGTGGGTCTGATTTTTCTACCAAAATATATTAGTGAGTGGTTTCCACTGATAAACTTTTTGATATTGAAAATTTCCTGCGTTCTTCCTGGGAGTGATATACTGACTCTCCAGCCACACCCACAGGCTGGAACTTTCTCCAGTCCTTTTCCTCTAGTTGTACTTCAAACCATCTTGTGTTTGTGCTTTCCCCCTATGCCCAACCACTAGCCAGCTCTCATGCTGTTCGAAGAGATTAAAAAAAAAAGTAGAAAACTATCTCTGACTTTCCTAATTTGACTTCATACAGATTTCTAGTCAACCCATGTGAGATGATGAGGATACATTTCTGATTTATTCTGTTTGTAAGTTAAAAACTCAGTCAATCCAGGGCAGATAATTCTACCTCCATCAGAAGCACAGTTCAAATATCCAGCAGCCTCGCGGTTTATAAACCTCCACGAGTAGTGTCCGGAATATTTCCAGGGCTCTCATCGTAAAAGGATATGCCCTCTGAGGAAAGTAGAGCAGCACAATTTCCATCATGCTGTGGGGAGAGAAGAAATGGAAGCACCACTGGACCACTGCCAGGAGCAGGTATATTACCCATCTTTCCCTCCGAGTGACACAGTGTGCCCGATGCATGCTTAGCAGGGGGCTGTCATCCCGACGGCCCTCTGAAGCATCCCCTTCTCCTCCCTTCCTATCACTGGCATCAAGGCAATCTTCTGCAGAGCTCAGGCCATCCTGAATTCTGGGAGCAGCCACAGGGGATGGTTAGAATTCAGTGCTATTTCGTAGCAGACTATGTGATTTCTATCATATCATTTTGGGGATTAACATTGCAATGTTTTGGAAGATTATGAGGGGAAAAAAAAAAAAGACCATTGTGTAGGAAGCATACTGTGATTTGATTTCAACCTTTGTAACAAAATGATTGCATGACCTTGGTCAACTTCCCTGCCTTTCTGAGAAGGAATCCCGCCCATCCCTGCATGAAGGGGACTTAGAAGTCAGTGAGAAAAATTATTAGACCTCCCGAATGATGGTTTCCACTGAGTTCCTTATTCGGCTTCTCAATGTGTCGGATACACAGGAGCTGCTCAACAAAGAATTGTTTGATTTGCTGATTGATTTTGTGGCTTTAGAACTGCCTAGAATCCTATAAACACTCCTCTCCGCAAATAAGATAAGTCAAAAACTGATGATGTACTATATGTTGGCTAATGGAACATCATAATAATTAAAAAAAAAAAAGTAAGTCTGGAAAATACCCGCTTGCTGAGTTTGGGAATATCCCATGGCCTGTTCAAAAATAATGGAAGGAGCATGTCTGGAATGAGAACAGACATTAGGGGGCCTGGTTTTGTGGGGACTATCCCAGAAGGAAATGCGGGCCTCCGGTCCACTGAGGAGGACAAGGACCCAGGTTGTTGACAGTCCCCTTCCCTCCCATTCAGGCAGCAAATTCAGAATCCATTTCCTACCCACTCCAATCACAAAAACAGGCTGGAAAAGACCAAGTGACATGAGATCATCAAATCCATTGCACAGCCAACAAAGGAGGCCATCCAAAATGCAAGAACAAATAAAATAAAAACCTCTGGCAGAGCTAAGAGAGAAAGGACTGCAATTCAAAAGGGAACTGAAATTACTTTTAATAGATCTCGGTAAAGCTGCCGAGAGACCTCAATCTCTCAGCTTTCCATATTATTTATTGATTGGGCTGCCTTCCTAGCTGATTCATGAGTGCTTTATAGAATTACACAAGCTTTGTGTTGCAGAATGCAGCCCAGGAAAGAGAAACCTCCGCTCTGGAGCCATTTCTTCTTCAGCTATGGTTTTGTTTGGTTGGTTGGTTTTGTTTTTCCCTCATCCCTTCGTTTGCTCATCTGGGAAGTGGGGGAATAGACATAGGGAATTGTCAAGTCTTTCTCAGAACTCCTTGAAGACTAAACAGCCATTGGACACTGATGAGAATTTTCATCTTTCAGATTTAATGATGAATTCTTCCAAACAACACTTACCTTGAGACTTTTTACTTGTAGTTTATAATTCAATGAACCTGCACAGAGAGAGAGAGAGAGATCCTAAGCATTCCTGAACTTTCCTGCACCCCAGTCTGTGGCCACATGGCCAACTCACATATCTCTGATAGGTACCATTTGCTCCATAATCCATCCTGGGCAGATTGGTTGCGTAAAGTCAGAACTTGGGTTTGATCCCGGCTTTGTCACCAGCTTGTTGTAAAGTCTGGAACGTGTCAATTTGTTTATTTTTCTCATCTGTAAAATGAGAAGATTGGACTAGGTACCTTTTAATGTCTCTGGCAGGTCTTACAGTCTATTTTATAGTAATGAAATTTGTGACATTGCTTCTTTTTCAAGAAGCAAAAAAAAAAAAATTGGCTTTAAAGACACAAGAAAAATGGTATCTTTCTTTCACTCCATTAAGAATAACCCCCTGGTGCCAAATTAGTGACATGGTAAATTGGGGTTACAATATTCAGTATCTCTCCTTGGCCAGCATAAGCTGGTAATCAATCCTAGCTCTGTGAAATAGAACATTCTCTTTAAAACAAAGACACCACCAGTAGCCTCAATAATAATGCAAATCTAGAAAAGATGGAAAAGGGTTTTTTTTTCTTTCTTACTTTTGTGGTTAAATAAACAGGATTTCTATTTGAAGCTAAAGTGAGAGTGTTTTATGGAGCAGCCAATTTCTGCCCATGTGTCCACCTGTGTGTCTTTATCTCTCCCCACCATCCCTCCCAGATTTGGTCATGGATCTTCTTTATCTTTGGCAGTAGTATTTTATCTACTCCATGTTGCATAGATTTGGATGAGATGCACGGAACAAGGACAAGCAGAGACCAAGGCAGCATGGAATATGGAGAAGGCATGGCACCATGGAGGGAGCTGAGGGAGTACATCTGCACAGTAGGGAAAGCAAGTAACGTGGAGAAGAAAGAAATATAGCAAATATGATGTTTGGCAGAGAATCTTGCCAACTAAGCTCATGAAAATTTTTGGCAAACAAAGCAACAATATATACAGTGAGGTCTTCCGTGTGCTCGGCATTCTGAGGATAATGTTGAAGCTATAGAAATCATGCATGCATATTTTCAACTGAAGACTATTTCTTCAATGTCCAGTGATGGATGTTGGGCATAAGGGAAAGCTCTGTGATAGGCACGGCGGCGGTGGGAGAAAAGAAGAATAAAATGAGAAGTAGATAGCACTACCAACAGTGTGATTTGGCCTGGGCCATCCCTGAGGGGCTCCAATACCAAGACCTCTATGTGATCTGCAGTGACTCTGACAGTTCTAGTTCAAGGGTCCAACCAAACAAACGTTTCCCTTGCCATGTAGAAACTCGCTTTCCAAACAGAATCTTTTTTTCCAAATAAGTTTATTTTCTCTTGTACTTCTGTTGTGTTCTGTGTGTTTGTATAATGACTTTTCCTTCTTCATGTTCCTGGAAAACTTTTACTTATCCTTTAAGACTCACCTGGACTTCTTTTCCAATGACAGTCAGCGAATTCTCCATCAGTACAACCTTGGTTCGCCCAATTTTTCTGTGCATGCCTAATAACATCTTTGAGGAACATCTCATTCTCAGGTGTTGTTCTGTGGTTTATTGGCTAAATAATATGTCAACTTTCAGCAAGTAACAGGGAGAGCATTGCAAAGAAGTGTTTGCTGCTTTTATATCCTGTGCTTGTCATCTCAATCTCTTTATCACCTTTAGCATTTGTAGTACAATTCAAAGGCATGGCAAAGAATACTGGTGTTTCATGAGTCTTTCTTATTTGATCAAACTCATAGTTGTATTTTTTTTCTCAGTCGAGTTGTATGTAACTAGAGTTTAAGCAGCTTCTGTTCAAAATCAGCAGGAAGTCTTGGTCAAATTGATATTTGATGCTTTGATAGTAGTTCTGAATTATAGATGTATGAGACATACCAGCTCTCATTGCTTTGAATTTCTTCGATCTGTTCCAAGGGATTTGGCAGTTTCTACTTTCTTCAGCTGCTTTGTGTAGCATGATGGGCAGTCCTGTTTACGCATCTCAGGAACAGAATGTAACAGGTTCATCTACTTGGAAATGTCTTTGTTTCTTAAATCCAGTAAAGTATTCAGTAGCTGCTTTGCAAGAAAATACATAGCTGTAGTATTTTGTCTAATATCAACATATACGTCACTAATATAAATGTGTACCCTGTTGATACAGTTCCATGTACTTCTGTATCTATAAGAACTTTATTTCCTTGCCAAACGATAGGGAAAACTTTCTGGAGACCTTTTACATGGCAATCATCAATAATGCTCATATTTAAGTGAAGAAGCAAAAATGTGAGCACATATGGTAAAGAGGGGCAGCGACAGCCACACTGCAGCTGTGATGGTCACGTGGCATTGATACTACGAGATGAATTTCTAACTCGTAGATGTGACAGTTTGGAAAGGAAAAAAAAAAAAAGACTGTGTGTTAGAATTGATGAAATGTAGTAGAGACGTGGAATACATCTAGAGCTTTTCTTTTAGGAAAATTCATAGTTCAGACACTGACATCATGAATAATAAAGAAGACAGCAAAGTGATCCACTTCAAGAGATCAGAAAAAGGTAAAAAGAAATTAAACCTAAGGAAAGCCAAAGGAAGAGACTGATTAAGCTGTGTGAAGAAACGAACAAGTCAGAAAACCCGAAGCCATAGAATCTCTTCGAACAGTTTCCCGTTTTCTCTTCTCATTTTTGTTGTATTTCCTGGGCATGGAATAAGATCGTCTATGAAAAAGTATTCTCTCGATCTCCTTTCAATATCTATGGTTTGTTTAGTTCTCCGCTGTTCAATGGCCTTGGCTCTCATACCGCTGGCTGTGGGTTTGAGATGTGTATCTTTCCATCCTGTTAGTTCACTAAGATTTTTTTTTTCATACTTGGAATAGACGGGGAACTGAGTTAGATGCCCTTTGCTCTTATTTGCTGAAATGATCACACGGTTCTTCTCTTGGAGCACACATCAACTTTTTAGTGTTGCAACAGCCTGGAACTCAAGGGCTTACCTGCATTTGTGTTTGCTTATCAATTTAGCAAAATACGCTTGGATACATTATATTATATTATATTATTTCATAAGGTAAATATTCAACTTTAAGTATATCTGAGCACATGATTTGATTATGCCTGGGGTGACTACTGTCCTGGGTTCTGAGTTTTTACATTTCTTTTTTTTCTAAGATTTTATTTATTTACTTGACAGAAAGAGAAATCATGAGTGGGCAGAGAGGCAGGCAGAGAGACAGAGGGGGGGGGAAACAAGCTCCCTGCTGAGCAGGGAGCCCGACATGACATGGGGGGGGGCCTGAGATCAGGACCCGAGCCAAAGGCAGAGGCTTAACCCACTGAACCCCCCAGGCGCCCCAGTTTTTACATTTCTTACACATTAACTCCTGCAGCAGAGGCAATAGTCCTGCTTAGTAGAAAATAGACTATAAGCTAAAGATGGAAGATAGTAAACAAAGCACAAGAACAGACTAGAAACATATCTAAATAAATATGAGATTTTAGTATCATTAAAAAAAAAAGACTCTCCAAATCAGTGAGGGAGGAGTAGATTTTTAATTTATTATCCAAGGTTGTTACATTTCCCACTCTGCTGAACTTCCCATCGACATACCCTCTGGTCTTCATCCTGGTGTCGACAGTAGGGGGGCAGTGGCTAGAAGGGAGCCACCCTAGGATGTAGAAATTTGCAGAATAAGAGAAACAAGACAATTTGCCCTGTCATATACATCAGTCTCCATTGTTACAGGTAACTCTTAGGGGACATCTTTTTTTGGAGGATGTAATGACAATATCATGTAATAGGATTGAAATTGAAATTTCAATTGAAAATTAAAATTGAAAAAGATTATCGATTATGGTCACTTGCTTATTGTCTCAAGTGACCTATGTTCCTTCCCAGGAAATAAATTATGTATTTTCAACCAAGGATAAAAAAATATGTAATATCTGCAAAATCCCTTCGAAGTATTCCTTTTGTTTAGAATGTTTACTGTTTGTAATGTTTTTGTTAAAGAATTTTTAGACGTCATGAGGTGCCTGGGTAGCTCAGTCTAAGACTTCATCGGGCTCCCTGCTGAGTGGGAAGCCTGCTTCTCCCTCTCTCACTCCCCCTGCTTGTGTTCCCTCTCTCTGTGTCTTTCTCTGTCAAATAAATAAAGAGAATCTTTAAAAAAAAAAAGAATTTTTAGAAGTCCTTACCTTTCAGAGTTCCAAATGAAAAAGGGAAGTTGTGGCTGGATATCCCATTACTATATCTATTCTAAATAAAGCGATAAAAAGTTCTGGAAACTCCTGTCATGGTGGCTTTGCTGCAGGTGACAGTCACGTCTCTGTGTTATTCATCCTCAAAGATAAAGTACACTGTACCAGGTCCGGGTCCTAAACTTTTCGGATTATTTGGTCCCCCTCTTCAGGCAATTATAGGAGCAGGCCAACTAATGCCAAGGTCGTTCCTGACCCTGGAAATAAAGGGCCATAAGAACCTTCGGGCAGAAGTTGATTTGTTGATACTTGAAATTCCCATTTCATGCAAATGAGGACAATCAGTGTAAGATCTAAGCAGAGCGATTGCCAAGGAACCAGCCTCGACTAATCGGAGAAACCTGAGTTCCGGGTGGGAATGAGAAAGAGACACAGAGGATAGGATCTGGAGGGGAGGGTCACAGCCAATGCTGTGAAGACAACATTTACAGCAGTTTTATAGGATTCGAGCACAATACAATCACGTGGGAGGCACCTTGATCATTCATTTACAATTCAATAGAACAATCAACATAACAAACTATCAGTAAATAACTTTTCTTATTCAGCCCCGTTACACTACCTTGAGTCAGATCTACTAGCTTAAGGGCAGATCCGCTCTGTGGTTTGCAAGCTTCTGCAAGCTAGGCTTGTGCAAGCGCTTCTGCAAGCACTTTAGGGCTGAACTGTGGTGGTAGGGCTGGTCTCTGACTTGGACGGCGATGACTCTGTCAGCTTGCTGTCTGGTCATCACAAGCAATTCCTAATTTTGGAATAATCTAAAATGCCATGGAGGTGAGAGATAGAACCAACCTGCGGAGCACCAAGCTGGGTGGAGACTGGAGAGGCACGTCTGGCATAGCCTGGAGAGAGGGTGATTGGAGCTGTCTTTCCCAAGGGATGCGGTGGGTTGTTGGAGGAATGGGCCCCATGTGGCCTGGCCCAGTGTCCTCCCATGGTCCACATGCATGGGGTGACCCTCCCCCCCGAGCCTTGCAGGTTAGCGTGATGGTCAAGATTTATCTGACCCGGCATCTTCTCTGGGCTCACACGCCTACTTGTTCAGAGAAGGTCCAACAAGACAGCTCCAAGTGTCATTTTCTGAGAGCGATCATGTTCACTATTATATGAGAGTGGAGTTTTTCTGTGAACAGTTTCCCTGGAGAAATAGTAGGAAATGGAAATAAAGTCATTTCAGTTCTAGGTCATAGAAGAAGGGAAACTTCACAAAGAAGATACAGTGTCCAACTTCCAGAGGGCAGTAATTCTCGGTTAAAAATCCTGGCTGTCAGTTGAATCTCTAAGATCCTGGAATCTGCGTCCTTGCCTTTCTCCACGATCAGAGTGACTCTGGCCACGGTTTTCCTGGGTTGCCCTTTAAGAAGTCTGGGAATAGGCACCGTGGTTAGGGGTGGGACATCTGGGTCAGGCTGGTGCCCAGGGCAGTGGGTCACAACACACAGAGTCACGTGCACTTGCTCCCCATTGCAAGCCTGCCTGGCCACTGGCACTTGGGCTAAACAGACACATGTACCTGAAACTCACACAAGCTGCTCAAAGTTGCTATCGGTTCCTTGGGTAAACATGTCTTGTGAGCAATCATAAACAAATTACTTCATCTATAACACACAAAGCCACTGTGGTCCTAAATTATATAATCTCTTCCTCTCCCTCCCTCCCTTTTCCTTCTCTTCCAATTTCTCTCTCTCTCTCTCACACACACACACACACACACACACACACACACACACACACACTCTTTCTAATGCCCAAATAACACATTTTTCTGTCTAAACTGGAAGAGTTTAGCAATCATTTTCAGCTGGGTACAAAGCTTAAGTACTTAAATGTACTGTCACAGACTGCTGATTATATGATTCTTCGTTTAGTGAAAGACACTTGGAATTACAAAAAATGAAAGTCATCCAACCTCCTGTGGGATAATTCCTGTTTCGCAGGACCTAGGATTGTTGAGACTGAAAGATAAGCCTTCTGAAATGAGAAGACACTGGATCTGTGGGGGGTGGAGGGGGTGGTGAGAAGTTACCAGACCTGTCCCACCCCCGCCCCCGCCCCCTTGGGGCCTTCGAACTTGCTGCGAAGGGACTGGACCCTCCCTGTTCCCCATCTTTCCAGGATTTGCTCCCCTCTTTTATTCAGGTCTTTGTTCAAATGCCTCCTCACCCAGTTAGTTTCATTTGTAGTTCATAAGAATTCTGTTTTGTTTTGTTTTTAAAGATTTTATTTATTTTTTTGACAGAAAGAGAGAGAGCACACAATGGGGGTGGGGGGCAGAGGAGGAGGGAGAAGCAAGTTCTCCACTGAGCAAGAAGCCCGGTGAAGGGCTCGATCCCAGGACCCTGAGATCATGACCTGAGCCAAAGGCAGAGGCTTTAACCCACTGAGCCAGGATTCTTACCACCTGATTTGACAAATGTAGTTGTTCGCCAATTAAGTCACCATGTCCCCTTGATGATGTGAATCTAGGAAGGCAGACCTCTTGCCTGTCTTGTTTGCTGTTCTCTCCCTGGCAGCTCCTGTCATGTAGTGGTTGCTGAAGACATACATATGTGTTGACAGAGAGAGGTGAAGGAAAGGGACCGAACTGCTTCACTAATTGCTGACATCACTAACAGAGTTTAAGTCCTCCATATTCGTGTCAACCTGAGAGCTCTTCGAAGGCCAGGTTAGTGTGTCGCCTGCATGTGCCAGAGGGCTCATCTGCATCAGTCTGATTCTCAGGAGAGGAAAGTCCCGCCACCAAACAATTCTTTCTACTGTGCACCTCCCCCGCCACCCTCCCCCAGGCTGCTTCCTCTTCTCACTCTCTCTCTAATCTGCTCAAGCCCCCATCTCATCCCACAACGATTACCCTAATGGACTCTTCCTAAGTAGCTTCCTGCTTTTTTTCTTGTCTTTAACCAACCTATTTTCTGCATAGTGACCAGAGCGATGTCTTAGAAAAAACTCATCTGCTCACGTAACGGTCAAGCTCCCTTTATGGCACGTGACTTATCTGACTCATCCTCACCCTGTTCTACACAGACTGGCCTTCTGATGTTCTCAGTGTCATTCCGTTCCGTCCTGCCTCAGGGCCTTTGCACTTGTGCTTCCTGTGGCGCAGACGTGCTTCCTGTGGTTTATTGGGTGGCCAACACTATCTTTTTCATCATTCTCAATTTAAAGGTTCCCTTCTGTTTGATCACAGCTTCTCCTATTATTTTCTAGAATAACCCTCTGTTTATTATCTTTTTAGCTACCAAACATTGTAGCTGTTTTTTTTACCTGTTTCCCCATTTCACTGTCAGTCCATGAGGCTTGGGGTCCATGTTTATCACAATTCCTATTGTTTCCCTGATGCCTAACACAGTGCCTCGCACATTGTAGGTGTTCAGTAACAAAAATTATTAGATGAATGAAAAATACATTGAGTGAATGGATCTCCTTAATTCCAATGAAAGTCAGGGTCCCAGTTAAAAAGGAGTTTACTCCAAGACAGTATGGTACCGGCACAAAAACAGACACATAGATCAGTGGAATGGAACAGAGAACCCAGAAATGAATCCACACTTATATGGCCAACTAATCTTCAACAAAGCAGGAAAGAATATCCAATGGGAAAAAAGAGTCTCTTCAACACAGTTTTGTGAAAACAGGATAGCAACATGCAAAAGAATGAAACTGGATCATTTTCTTACACCCTACACAAAAATAAATTCAACATGGTTGAAAGACCTAAATATGAGATAGGAAACCATCAAAATCCTAGAGGAGAACACAGGCAGTAACTTCTTTGACATTTGCCATAGCAGTTTCTTTTTTTTAATTTTATTTTAAAGATTTTATTTATTTATTTGACAGAGAGTGAGAGATCACAAGTAGGCAGAGAGGCAGGCGGGGGGGGGGTGGGGAACAGGCTCCCCGCTGAGCAGAGAGCCCAATGGGGGGCTCGATCCCAGGACCCTTAGATCATGACCTGAGCTGAAGGCAGAGAGGCCTTCTTAACCCACTGAGCCACCCAGGCGCCCCACCATAGTAGCTTCTTACTAGCTATGTCTCCTGAGGCAAAGGAAATAAAAGCAAAAATAAACTACTGGGTACCCTTGGTATCTGACCACTCATCATATCTGATTAAGTTCTTTTCCCACCTTTGATATCTCCTCACTAGTGTGCTTTCAACAAGAGTCCTGTTATGTCTCATCTGGCAACAATCCCCCTAGCTTCCATGTTTCCTCTTAGTAATTTTCTATGAACTGACTTCCACCTTGAATCTTGGCTATAAATCCCGGGTTGCCCATACCCAGTTTGGAGTTGATCCCAATCATTCTCCCCTACTGCAAAACCCCATTGCAGTAATACCTCTCGAAGAAATTTTTCCTTACCAACTTTAACAAATGTCATGAACAATTTTTCTTTATCTTGTCCTCCCCTCTACCCTCTATCCATGCTTGCTCTCTCCCCATGCACATCCCCATAACTGGCCCAAGATCGTTAAAAATTTATAGCTGTGATACTTGGATCCTCTGTAGATCTGATCATCTGTCACAAATTCAGAATCCTGCCCTCAAGCTTAATGTTCTTAATACAAACAAGATAAACATCAGGGGTGCTTGGCTTTAGGTCATAACAACAAAATCACACACCCTTTCCTCAGGAGCTATGTTCCCAGTAAAGTTATTACTATTATCATTAGGGGGCCAAAATAATTTTAAGTGTACTCAAAAGTTGATGTCTTAGGGGACCCAATAAATGGTGTCCCTCTTTCCTGCTCTGCTTATGAAGAAATGGAGAGAAAAAAGAGTAGGAGGTGGAGGCCAAAATGTCCTTTTTATGAGCAAGAGACAGGACGGGAGTCATGGCTTTAGAGCTTTTGGCCAAGTAGCCTTCCTCATGTCGGTCCCCAGAATTGGGTGAACGTGCTCACCAAGTAGAGTCAAGCCTGGCCTCATTGGGACTGGTTTCGGGGCTGTCACTGGGGGTACAAATGGGCCTACTGCCAAGAGCAGAGTTGAGCTAGATGGACCTCTTCTTCACCAGCTTGCCATAAGCTACCCATTCATTCTCTTCCAAGGCCAAGACAAAAAGGACTGAAAAAATGCAAGGTATGCTTTTTTAAGAACTCCCTTCCTTCTCCTGCCGGAGTCCACCACTTTGCAGAAAACATGAGGAGAATATATGGGTCTCCTAATGGATCAGGTGTAAAAACTGGTTGGCTCAGTACCATTTAAACCTGTCAGACTCACTTTCTTCTTTTAAAAAATGAAGGGCTTCATGAGATCTAATATTTCTTTGTTAAAAAGAAGCAACAGGTCCAAAATAGAGTCACTTGTGCTAAGTCCTACTAAGACTTGAAGTCTAAACTAACTGCAGTTTCGGCTTCTCCCATGAGTGGAATTTTAAACTAATTAAGCTGGAATTTTTGTGATCAGCACTAGTGAGGTCCTCTGTGTGATAAGACCCTCCTCCCCACTCTGGGAAGGTGACCTTGCCTGAAACAATTGTTTCTTTTCTTTTGCTAATATCATCCTTGTTCAACTCTCTTTCTTTTTATAAAATCCTTTTATTTTGTACAGCTCTTAGAGCTCCTCTCTACTTGCTAGATGGGATGTTGCTTAATTCACGAATTATTGACTAAAGCCAATTAGAACTTCAGATTTACTCAGTTGAATTTTGTTTTTGAACACCTTTAATTGCCAAGATTCTGTGACGATTTCTCCCCGCTGGAAATGGCATTTTACTGTGAAAATTTGAGCTTGAAAACAACATTTATCAGAAAGACAAGACATGTTTTTCACGAAAGAGCTATCATTTTCCTGATGTGTGTTCCCCTGTGCTTTCTCTGTTTGTATATAGATTGTGGGAGATGTCAGAAATGGTAACTGTTCACATTGGAAATGACATCCCAAACAAGGTCATTACCAGAGAAGGACAGTAAATAACAGAAAATTGTCTATTTTCCAGGTTTTGGGCACACAAAGGAGGATGAATAAAATAAGTCCATGTTTAACTCTCTACCAATCACACCAGTAACTTTTTTTTTATTCTTATTAACTGTTGGATCTTATCCCAAAGCCAAAACAAGCTTATGGGTTTTGTTTTGTTTTGTTTTGTTTTTAAAAAGCAGATCTGACTTTTTTCTTTTCAGATATTGAAATTTGATCAAAGTGCATACAAGGAGTAAAATAGTTAAAAGTCAAAGGAAGGGGGAAAAGAGGGAGCAAAGTTCACTGATCATCTAGAAACGAGGGACACACTCTTGGATAATGGGCCAACTGCACAGTGGTGGTCCAAGAAGTAGAGAAGAGAGTGTGCAGGTTTCCATCGGGACATTGTAATTTGGCATACCTATTTGTGGTTGTCAGAGGCTTTTACAGAAGTAAGATTTAAAGATTCCATCGACAAAAAAAAAAAAAAAAAAAAAAAAAAAAGATTCCATCGACATGGAGCACAAATATTGTCAGAAATCACAGACCTAAAAGTGACAGCTGCACTTACAGATTACTCATATCTACCAAAACCCTGTTAGGGACTTTATATGCTTTATCGCCTTTAGTTCTTATAGCCGGTTACCCAAGATAGGATTAGTACCTTCATCACGCACAGGAGATGAGAGAGCTTATGGCAATTGTTCAAGGTCGTACAATTGATAAGTAATAGAGGTAGTCCTTGAACCTAGGTCTATCTTGTTGAAAAACTAATGTTCTTAACCTCAGTGGCATACCATAAAGATAACAGTGGGTAAGGCGAGTGTCTTACTTGGTTTTATCTTCTCTAAACCTCAATTGCTATTCTGTGGTGGCAGATGTCATGTCCATCGTCCCCCCATTTGTGCCCGCCTGTGCTCAGTATAGTGCCTGACACATAACAGGAACTTGACAAATATTTGTTGAACAGCTCATGAACTGTGAGATGTGTTGCTAATTAATAACTATCCCATTTATAGATATATATACGGTAATTCTTAGGGAGTATCTTAAATTTAGGAAGTTGAAGAGATGGAGGAAAGATTCATTGAGAATTATTTAAATGATGCTCTGAAATGCAAACACTATCATCAATTTAGGGATAGCTGTATACCTACAGATATTAAAAGAAAGACTGCGAGCTTTGCCAAATACACACACACACACACACACACACACACACACACACACACACACACAGTGTCTAGATACTTTGTATAGAAAAACAGGACAGTCCATCTCTGTTCTAGCCAATGCCACTCAGAGTCTGCAGACGTCACTCTGCTGGAGTGAGGACATTAAAATTCCATTAAACAACAGCCTCTGAAACTGTGTTGTTTAGGTTTGAGAGTTTAAATCTTATTTCATCACTTACTAACTGTGTCCGTTCAAGGCCTTTGAGACACAGCCATCAAGTCTACAGTAGAGAGGAGGAAACAGTAGCATGCAGGGAGAAATTCAGATCATAATGCAGGTGTGACACATGGGAAAGGAAGGGAAGCAAAGAGATAGGGCTGGGGAGTTTCAGATTATCGCCTACTTCCAAGGAAGTCATCGGCTATGCTGAGGAGGAGACCATAAGCCACAGTCACCTTCACACCTTTACAGGAAACCTGCTCCTGCCATGCTCCCTCATTGTCTAGGAGCAGGCTGGAGACAAGCTTGGTCTTGGTACAAATGGGGTAGTAGATCTAGAGGGACAACAGCAGAGTCTGCTCATCAACTACATTCCTGGTGTTAGAGATCTGAGTGGTGCATTTTCTGGAATACCACATCAACTACAACCCTGGACAAAGAACTAATTTGTCTAATTGTCTTCCCACTAAAACTCTTTAAAAGGGGTGAACATACTCTCTACCTCTGATTTCTGTTCTGTTGTGCACCCCTGAACCATTCACATAAGACATTTGTTCCTACCACTGAACTCTTCCTCAAGGTGATCTTGCATTTTTTCAGTCCTTTACTGTCTTGGCCTTGGGGGGAATGAATGGGTAGCTCATTGGCAAGGTGATCAGTGACCTTCCCAGTGACCTAGCCAATGGCTCAGTCTTCTAGATTCTTCTAGATTCAGTAGATCTATTAGCAGCATTGGATAAGGTTGGCCACTCCCCTCATCTTGAGACCCCTTCTGGGTCTCGGTCTTCTGACTTCAGTGCTCACTCCTCAGGTTCCCTTGATGGTTTGTTCTCATCCCTCTGATCTCTGAAAAGCTGATCCAACTCAGAACTTGGCCCTCAGATCTCTTCTCTACTTACATCAACACTTTAAGTAATCTTATCTAACTTCATGATTTTAGTTGGATTCTAAATTTCATCATATCACATCTCCTATCTAGTACATCTATCTAGATCTTTCTGCTCAACTCCAAAGGCTACTCTGGCCAAAAACTGTAGTGTGTTCCTTGATTCTTCTTTCTCACACCCATTATTGAATCTATTAGAATTTCTATCATCTCTGCCTTTTAACATACCTAGAGTCCATCCAGTCCTCACTTTTTCCAATGTTGTTGCTCTGGGCTAAGCCTTTGTTATTTCTCTTCTGTCATCGCAGGAATTTCCTTGTGTTCTCCCTACTTCAGCTCTTTCTAGTGTATAGTATATTCTGAAACTTAAGCAACAAAAATGAATTTTTAAGTTACACTATGTCTCCCATCTTAAAGACCTTCGGTGACTCTCCATTGCACTTAGCCAACTTCTGATAATGGCCCACAGTGCCATTTCTTCTGCTACCTCTAATCTCTTCTGCCATGCTTTCCCTTCTTGCTCTGTTCTGGAAACACTAGTTTAGTCATTCCTTGAAAGCCAAGCACCTCCATACTGTAGGATATTTGCACTTCCTCTTCCCTTGACCTGGAACATTCTTCTCCCCTATATCTACATTCTTACTCCCTCACTTCTTTTGAGCCTTTTTTCAAATGCCACCTGAGTAGCGTGAGCTTCCATAATCCATAATCACTGCGTGTAAAATAGAAACTCTCCCCCTCGGTACTTCCTGACCTTCTCACCCTGACCATTGTTTCCCTACAGCACACGTTACTATTTGGCATGTTATGTGTTTACCCACTTATTTACACATGTTCCCTCTCTATTTAACATTCACGCTAAAAAACCAGGTTCCATAAGAGCAAAGATCTCATCTTTTTTATTTATACTGTATTCTTGGTGTTTGACACAGAGCAAACGAATGATAAAGTACACTGCTCTACGTCCTATATTGTGCATGTCAGATTCCAATTTGTGTAAGATGTTGCTTTTGAAAATCAAAGCCCTTATTCTTTACATAGACATTTATTTAAAGTTTACTCTAATAGAGTCTGTGTCACTTTATTACTAAGGAGTGTTTCTTTATCCGTTAAACTCTGAGCATGTGGGTTATCTATCAGACTTCTCCCTCTTTGGCCCGTGGTACTCTATTCCCATCTGAGTTCTCTGTGTCTTTTTTCCTTGCTTTGTTTTTTGCTGCCACCCTGCAGTGAAGGAAAGAGAATTTTTGGAACTAACGATCGTGTTACTCTCTGTTCCGTGCATATATAATAAGGTACAGTGAATATTTGCAGAACTGATTTGACGATGTCAGTTTATACCTTTAAAGATTCCCCGGGGTATCCCATTTTGGAGTCTCTGTACTTGCTTCACCAGTTCAGGCCCAGTCATAGTGGCTAACTTATATGCCATGTTTCTCCCTCCTTTTCCTCTCTAACCCTGTTACAACAAATAAAGAAGTAACACTGAAAGTAGAGATTTTTTTAAAGATTTTATTTCTTTATTTGACACAGAGAGAGAGATCACAAGTAGGCAGAGAGGCGGGCAGAGGGAGAGGGGGAAGCAGGCTCCCTGCTGAGCAGAGAGCCTGATGCAGGGCTCCATCCCAGGACCCCAAGATCATGACCTGAGCCAAAGGCAGAGGCTTAACCCGCTGAGCCACCCAGGTGCCCAGAAAGTAGAGATTTGAGACAACCGTAATACTGTCTTCCTTCTTAATCAGAGATGTATGTCAGAATCCCCTTCCCTAATTATTACTATTGTTTTTGTGAATGTGATTGAAGTTTAACATAGGTACAGAAATCTGAGCAAATAATGAGTTAGAGCTTGACAAAATCTTATGACGTGACCATACCCATGGTCAGCAAAGGGGTCAGCACGTCCCAGATCAGCACTCAGATCTAGAAACAAACTTACAAGCTTCCCAGAAGGCCTGTCACGTCCCTCAGGGTCATTGGCCCCAGCAGGGCCAGCTACTCCCCATTTTCCAGACTCCTAATAACAAGGGTTGGTTTTGCCTGTTTTTAAACTATTATATAAAAGGAATGATACAGTATGTACTCTTTTGGCTCTGACTTCCTTTGATCAGCATTGTATTTGTGATATTTACTCATGATTTGGGTGTTATAGTTCAGAACCCTTCTCATTTTGTTTGGCAAGACCCAGACTCTTGCTTTGTTATCCTTAGATCCTCATGTGGGTGACTGAGCCAGAGAGAGACATCTTCTCAAACTGACTACCGTGTTGCTAAGAGCCCTCACTTGGAAAGCAATGAAGCCTTTTTAAATCTGCATTTCAAGTTTCAGGTACTGCTAACTAACATGGAAAACTAAGAAGCTTCAAGAATGGTGGTCTAGTTTATTGGCCAATAATTAGATGTGCAATCAGTGAAGTCAGGCTCGCAAACTAGTTACCGAATTTTCCAGGAGAGGAGCCAATGCTTTGAGGCTCCTCCGCAACAGTTATGACGAATAAGTTAAAGGTATTCTTTAATTCACTGCATTTTCCCAGCCACCATGATAGTTCCTGGCCCACCCATATTCCTAGAAAAACCTGCCAGGAGTTTTGTCTAGCTAGGCTAGTTGAGAATGGGAATGCCGTCATTTGGAACGAGTTAATATTGTGGTATTTGATGGATAAAAGCTAAGCAAAATGTTACTCTAAGAGCACTGAGTTCTCTCCAGCTACATCATTGATTACCTTTGGAGCGATGGCATAATTGCAATGGAGTCTGGGGCCCTGAGTTCTTATCCTAGTTTTGTCCCTAACTGTGAAAATTTCACCAAAGTATTTGGACGTTAGTTTCTTCCTGAAAAAAAAAAAAAAAAATCAGAATGTAGAGTTCAATGTATTTGAAGCCTCTGTTATTCCTTGTGTGGCTGCTAAGCTCCACTTTTGTGCCTTTCTTGGTCTTGCTCCAGCTTCCTGGCTGATAATCTCTGTCCATCAACTTGTCTGCAAAGTCTCTCTTCTACCAAGCCTTTCGGAATTAGCCTCCCTCCATGCTGCTCTCTCTCATATTGGAAGCTGTCAGCATCAACGTGTGATGCTGCTTCACCCTTTGCTGATCATGTTACTTTGTAATGTTGTCCTCCCTTCCCACACTTGAGGTTTATCACTGTCCACTGTGAAGGACTTAGGAGTCCACCTAGAGATACCTTTGCAATCATCCATAGTATTTTAGCTCATGTGCTGAACAGAAGGACGCCGTGAGGTTTGTATTACTGATCTCCAAATCTTTAAAGAAGAGATCATGATTCTCTCTATGGGGTCCTGAAATACACTTCTACCCCCTCCTCTTCCCAAACCTAAAGGTGGCGATCATAAAAAAGGTGGCGATCATTCAACAATGTGAGATCCTTCTGTTGGGATGAACATGAGCAGTAGGCAGAGTGGGTAGCCCAGAAGACAGGGAATGAGGAGCCAGACGAAAGACCAACCATAATCACTTGGTCTTTAAAACAACAACCACTTAACAAATAGGAACAGATCATTACTTCTTTAATCCGATAAAAGATGGACAAAACAGATGGACATAAGACAAAGGAAGGAAAAATAAGATAGAAATTGAGAGGGAGGCAAAATTTAAGAGATGCTTAGCTGTAGGAAACTGAGGATAGCTGGAAGGAAGGTAGGCTGGGGGATGGGGTAGCTGGGGGATGGCCATTAAGGAGGGCATTGGATGTAATGAGCACCGGGTGTTATATGCAACTGATAAATCACCAAATTCTACCTCTGAAACTAAAAAAAAAAAAAAAAAATCCTGCCATCAGTGAAGGTGTCTGATTTCCAATTACGTTGCTTCTTGCTTTAGGAAAAAAAATTTCAACAGACTTCCCTAATAGAGAAATATTAAGAACATCCCCTTTAAAATCAGGAACATGATAGGAATGTTCAGTATCACCATTTCTAATATTGTTTAGGAGATCCTAGCCAGAGACATAAGACAAGTAAATATATAAATACACACACATACATACAACACAAAATAAAGGGAAAAAAAGATTGAATAGGAAGGAAAAAAGCCACACCTTATTCATTGATTATATAATTGTTTACATAGAAAATTTAAAACATGTTACAGGTATAGTATTAGCATTAATAAGAGAATTTAGTAATATTGCAGGATATAAAATTGGTATGTAGAAGTCAACTGCATTTCTACACACCAAAAACTAAGGGTTAGAAATTCATGAATGTAAAAATATAGAGCACCTAAAAATCAATCTACGAAATTCATAGTCATCTTTATGGAAAAATCTAAAATACATTTGAGAAGATGTTAATGGAAACAAAAGGAGAGATAGATCAAATTCATGTGATAGAAAGAAGTTAATATTGTAAAGGTGATAATTCCTGCCATAGCGATTTATAGATTCAAACAAAATCCCGTAAAAAATAATCTAAGTTTTTCTATAGAACCACATAAGATTTTAAGATAGGCTGGCCCTAAAATGTTTAATGAAGAAAATCAGGGCCAAGAACATTCATGACAATTTGAAGAGAAAAGAAGAACCACAGTGGGCACCTACCCTACCTGCTATCCAAGGTTGTGGCAGAACCACAATTAAGCCAATGTAGACTGGCATAGGAATAGGTATGTTGAACCCAACAGGGAGCTCAGAAACAGATCCATATGAAGACTGACACTTGATACTTAGCAGAGTTGACATCGCAGGATAAAGGGAATGGGAAGTTATTCATAAATCAGACAACTCTCTGAAACAAGTGTTTGAAGTCCCAGTCTAAGCTCTGTCCTCTGTTCCTGTGCGACCATAGGTCCTTTCAAAACTTGGACTCCCCAAATGAGGAGCCTTATAGAGCATCAGGGGACAAAAACCTGGACAGATGCCATTGGCAGTGTGCACAGGGCCAGTGAGAGCTGCCTGCCCAGAGGAAGGCTATCAGGGGAGACATCATCTTATAGAAAATAACAAAACAATAGTAAAACTGACTAAATATTGAACTGTCTTTTATTAGCACTGTGAGTAGGCAATTCTAAAAGAAATGTCCTTGAGAAATGACGGTGTATTCTTTGAAGAGTATTTTTTTTCCCCCTAGGTTCTAAGTAATTGCAACAGTTGCTGTTTTGTTTTAATAACATATATGTAAGCTTCAATACATGTTACCTCCTTTTTCTTATGTTTTTATAAACATTGCATTCTTTTCTAACCATTGTACTGTACTGCACAGTAATATGGAAGTGACATCAGAGAACTCTCCAGTGTATAGTCAGTGTCCTGCCATGTGGGGACTCAGTGACAGCCGTCTGTTTTGTAAGTTTGTGAGGCTTCAGAGTCTTTGGAATTCCCTTCCCTATTACTAAACCAAATGATTGTGGCACAGTAATTCTAAAGATGAAAAAATGGAATCAGAGTTACTATAGTTCTCACTTTATGAGATCACTTCAGCATTTCATTCTTGCTTAAAATTTAAAATTATGAAGTAGAGAGCTGCCATTGGTAACCCAACCATCATGGCCATCTTTCTCCTTAAGTCGGGACAAGTCATTCATTTCAATGTGATAGGAGGATGGTTGCTATGAACTGATTGACATTAGTAGGTGAAATCCAAACAAATTACCATCTCATTTATAGTTTTTTTCCAACTGTAAAATCCCATGTTTTTAAAAGAGCAGATTAAAATTATTTTTATATATTTTATATACAAGAATATATTATTTTATGTATTTAATCTGCAAGAAGGAAAGGCTAGATCACATGGTTCTTCAACCTTCTTTCTTCCAATTCTGAAATTTTAATTTCTCTCCATGTAGTGCCTAATGATGTTCCCTCCTTAACCCACCAGTGTTTGCAAACACAGTCATCTGAGATTGTACCCATCCACACTTGGATCGTCTACAAATCTTAGGGTAGCAGAGAGCTCTGCCTGTGAGATCAACAATTGTCACTGCATAATTAGGGGGGGAAGTGTGTATTATCTTTCAAAGCTGGGGGGCACTGGTTAGAGAATAGGACAGCGGAGAAATAGGTTTCCTAGGGGCAGAGATGTAGGAGCTGGTTCATTCATGTTAGTAAGGAAACATGGCCCATGGCCATAAGGGCCTCCCATGGTGACTCACACTGCCCTAAAATGAAATTTGTTTATTCTGGGGCTCATGTCATCAATCTAGCCCTGGGGTTATTTAAGCGCTTAAAAGCCTGTAGGTAGTAAGTGGTTTGGGGTGCCAGAAAAAGTAATTGGATTAATGCACTTCTATCTCAGATTACTGCCAAATTAGTCTGTGGTATGTGGGCTTTTCATGTTATTCTGAGTGTGGTGTAACACAGCCAGCTGCTCTGTGACTTTATTATCCTCCTTACATCAGACCCACCCAGCCAGCCCCATCCCATCCTGTCACGCACCCAGACTTTGCTACAGACTTTTTTAAAGTCTCTGCCTATCCCTCCTCTCTTCTTATTTCCTAGTTCCTGCTTTCCACCTTCCAATTCTTTCCATGCTTCATGATGCAATTAACCAAAACCGAACCAAAATCTTTCTAATTGTATCAAAGCTCACCAACTGGAAATCTATGATGATTCAACCATGACCTGACAGCAGGATATCTCTGTAGCCTCTACGCAGAAGGATGTTAAGAGGAAGAAACATGACGTAGGACTTCAGATGGCACAAACCACCAACCCAGGAACAAGAAGGATTTTATGGGCTTCAGTCAATACACTGTTTTTTTGTCAATGATCTACAGCTAATTAGAACTGGATCAGAGTTTTGTGGTGTGAAGAATATTGGCTTTAGAGTCAGATGTTCAAGGTTCAAAGCCTTTCTCAGTCACATTCTCTATGATGCTGGGAACTCTAACATTTGGGATTGTCTTAACTGCTTCATAGCACTGTAGTAAAATAAATATGAAAAAGCTTTATATGTTAATAAATGTTATAAAAACATAAGATTGTTTTAAAAATGACTGACTTAGGCCCTTTTTAGTAATGATTCACAATTAACTGCAATTACCCCCATGAAATAGTATTACAATTACATATTTTTTAGAATCTTCTAAAATTTGGAACTTTGCTAATTCAAAATGGCCCTCCCTAGGTTAATTCCCATCCATCTGGGATGTATCCTTATGTCTGTAGCACATAAAGTATCTCTTATAAGCTGTCTTTATAAGGACAGTGGTCATCTCTTCTCCAATGTTTGGTTTACATGTTGACTTTCAAAATGGATAAGGTTATGAGTTCCCAAAGCAATTACTCCATTGAAATATTGAATTTTTGTCAGATAATCTGTCATTTTCATATGATTCTTTATATTAAAAGACTAGATACAGCTGGACTTTCATAGGAGGAAGCAAGCATTGTAAATCCATCTTTGATGTTGTGAGTGTCAATTTTACTTGACCCGGGTTTTGATAAACGTATTGATATACATTTACTGTTCTCTTCTCCTCAGTGGCAATTCTTAGGACAAGATCCTGCTTTGATCTTAACAGCCATTCAATCAACTTTTCGGAACCTTCCAGGTGACTCTCCTAGGGCCTCTTGTTATCCTGAGACTTTTGTCCCTGTAATTTGGTGGACGAAAAGTTCTTTGCCATAACATTTTCTTTGCTTTCATTAGAGACATATTCCCTACTCAGTCTAAAAGTTGGATAAATCTTGAAGCGGCAGAAAGAAGAAAATATACAACTCTCTTAATGCTACACCCAAGAATAAATAACTGTTGCTTGGTGTTTGCTGTATAGCTTTCCAAATTGTCCTCTGCCACTCCATACATTTTATTATAATTCAATGGAATTTTAAGGCTTTTTGTGTCACAAAAATGATATAAGATTGCTGCAGAAAAACTTTCCAGTGGGAAAAAAATAACCCAGAATTTGAGACCCAGTGATAAGGCCTATTTAAATTTGCTGTGTCCTTCTGATCTTTTCCTATGGCTATATATACCTTTTACTAGAATTTAAGTAACTTTTACCACTTCCTGTCGTTACAAAATAAATATAAACCAGGGTAAAAAATCAGAAAATAGGCAGAAGAAAGACTAAAACTTAGCCACAATGTCACCACAGAAAGATGAGCACCCTAATACTGATACTTATTCTTCTGAGGCTTATATTGGGCATTTTGTATGTCTATATATATGATTTTTTTTCTACAAAAACCAAGTGAGACCAACCATAGTGATTTGCAATCTCCAATTTTTAACTCAATAATATATGATGGTGTTCCTATATTATTAAATACTTTCTTACAACACAAATATTAAGGACTTACAGTATTGTATTGAATTAATAAACCCTGAGTTGTTGAACCAATTTCCTGTTGGGGGGGGCGTTAGAATATCTTGGGTTTCTTAGATTTATTAGCAATGCTGCAGTGAACCACGTTCGACTACCTTTGTGAACATCTTTTAATATTTCTTAAGGAGAGATGCCTAGAAATGGAATTTGGAAGGTTTGGGGTTCATTTTGATAAGTTGTCCTCATGCATCTTTTAATAATTTATATTCTCCATAGCAGAGAGCTGTTTCCCTGTAGCTTTGCCAAAATTGGCTATTATCTCTTATTTTATGCTTTTTTCATCTTTGAGTGTTGAATTGACAAATATTTATATTCTGTTTTCAATTTAATTTACATTCATTTTGATTATGTTTTCCTTTAAGTCACATGGTTAACTAGTATAGCCACTAAATGTGCGGAAAATCACCTTGATAGTAAAAACAACGGGAGAAGAGAAATTTCTGAATCCTGTACTTGCAGTCGTGTGAAGGAGCCACTGAAAGTGGCATTAAACGTTTGCTGGTTCGTGAGTCCATTTATCCATTTACTTATCATTTGACAAATTTACCGAACACCTTCTCTCGCTAGGCCTTTTTCTAAGAACTGGCAATCTAGAGGTGAACAGTATTGAGAGAGGTCCCCGTCTCCGAGAGTTTTAGTCTAGTATACAACACAGAAATGAAACAAACAATAATTACAAGTGTCTTAAGGATTATAAAAAAGGAAGTTAAAAGTAATTATCCTGAGGAAATTATATTTATGCTGAGCTAGTCAGTTAATAAGGTGCCATTCACTAAAAAGTCCCTTAGGTGGTGTTTAGTTTCTCCTATAATTGGGTGGTGGGAGAATACGGTAATGAGGAGGCGCACACCCGAAAGAAATGATTTTATAGAACTGGAGAAGTCCTGGGGAATGTAGAAATTACATTCTTATTCCACCAGGAGATACTTTAGTCCATTCCTGTTGGATAAATATGTATTTTGATTTATTTTTTTATTTTAAATATTTTATTTATTTATTTATTTATTTTGACAGAGAGAGAGAGAGAGAGAGAAAGAGGGAGAGAGGGAACACCAGCAGGGGGAGTGGGAGAGGAGAAGCAGGCTTCCCACTGATCAGGGAGCCCAATATGGGGCTGGATCCCAAGACCCCGGGATCATGACCTGAGCCAAAGGCAGACGCTTCATGACTGAGCCGCACAGGCGCCCCTGTATTTTGCTTTAAAAAAACTGCCAAAGGACTTCCCACACTGCGTGAGTGATCTACATGTCCTTGTTGCTCTCTTGCTGAATTGGTGCTCTATCTAGTCTCTTTCTTTTTTTTTTTTTTTTAAGATTTTATGTATTTATTTGAGAGAGAGAATGAGAGGGGGAGTGAGAGCGTGAGAGGGGGGAGGGTCAGAGGGAGAAGCCGACCCCCTCATGAGCAGGGAGCCTGATGCAGACTCCATCCTGGGACTCCAAGATCATGACCCGAGCTGAAGCCAGTCACTTAACCAACTGAGCCACCCAGGTGCCCTCATCTATCTCGTCTCTTGACACCATCCCTTGAAACCCTGTCATCAAAGGCTGTGACCCCAGAACACAAAAGTATCCAGGTGATCCAGTCCAACAAGTGGAAGCAAGAAATGTTTGCTGTGACTAAATGTCTCACAGCTTGGGCAGTGGCCTTGGTGACAGATCATCCCTCCTTTTAGGGAAGGGGCCAAGTCTTTCTGAGACTCAGCTTCCTAGAACTTTCACTTTTCTTTCTTTTTTACTTTAAAATATTTTGTAGACTACAAACAATACACAAAAACATATACATTTTAAATAGTAATAATATTAAAATGAGCACCTATGCAAACGGCATCCGGGTTAAGAAAACTCTGACAGTAGTTTTTTTGTTTTTTTTTTTTTTACTCTGACAGTAGTTTAAAAGCTCCCTCTGTGACCCTCCCAAATGGACCTCCCCTTGAATAACTAGTATTCAGACTTTTTTGATGATTATTTCTTTGCCTTGTTTAAAATAAGAAAGCTTTCAGCATCTATAAATGTATATGCATCCTTCCTATATATTATTTGTACTCCTGCTTATAGAAATTGTATAAATGGATCACAGTAAAGTATTTTTTTCATTTTTAATATTATGTTTATGATTTATCCATGTTAGTGTGTATAGTTGTAGTTTGGTCTTTTAAGAAAAGTAATGAATATACCAGAAGTTATATATCCATTCTACTATTGATGTACATTTGGAATATTTATGGGTTTTGGTAACCACCAACAATGATGTTTTGAACATTCTTGCTGGTAATGGAATTGCTGGTAGCCAGGAATGAATAAGTATAAATTTAATAAATAATTCAAGTTGTTTTCCAAAATGGATGAAGCAATTCATGTTCTCACTAGCAGTATATGAGAGATCCTATTTTCCTCAACACTTGTTCTTGTCAGATAACTACCTTTTTGGCAATTGGGACAGTATACCATAGCATATGTTTGTGGATTTAAGTCTTGCTTTTCTGACTATAATGATGTTAAACTTTTCTTCCTAAGTTTACTTGTTATTAAAGTTTTCTTCTTTGTGAAATATTGGTTCAATTCTTGGGCTTACTTTTCTCATAGTTTTCTTATTTTATTGATTCATAGTTCCTCATATATTTTGGGTAATAGTGTTTCTTTGGGTATATTTTTAGAAAAATCCTCTACTCTGTAGGTTGTTTTTTCAATCTTTTACTATAGCTTTTGATTAACAGAAGTTCTTAGATTAATAGTAATCAAGTTTATAATTTTTCTACATAGTTTATGTATCTTACATCTTGTTTAAGAAATATTTTCCCTTGGGCGCCTGGGTGGCTCAGTTGGTTGAGCAACTGCCTTCGGCTCAGGTCATGATCCCGGAGTCCCGGGATCGAGTCCCATATCGGACTCCCGGCTCTGCGGGAAGTCTGCTTCTCCCTCTGACCTTCTCAGTCTCTCGCTCTGTAATAAATAAATAAAAATCTTTAAAAAAAAAAAAAAAGAAATATTTTCCCAAGGCGCCTGGGTGGCTCAGTCAGTTAAGCATCCAGTTCGATTTTGGCTCAGGTCATGATCTCAGGGTTGTGGGATTAAGCCCCGTGTGGGGCTCCATGCTCAGTGGGGTCTGCCTCCTCTTTCCTTCTCCCATTTCCCCTTCCCCCATTCATGCTCTCTAAAATAAACAAATATATCTGAAAAAAAGAATTATTTTCACTAGTGTGAGTTACAAAAATATTTTTCCTACATCCTGTTCTAAAATTTTTGTACTTTTGTTTTTAATGATTGTCTTTATTTCATTTGGATTTGAAGTTTTTATATAGCATGAGGTTTCTAAATGGATATATCCAATCTTCCCAGCACTATTCATTAAAAAGTCTATCTTTAATGATCTGCTATAACATCTGTCCTAAAACAAGGATCTATGAAAGCATAATTTATTTCTGGGTGATCCTTTATGATCCATTATCCTATTTGTACACTGGTGTGCCAGAGATATGCAATCTTAACAATGATAGCTTAAAATATCTTGTTAACTGGTAGGGCAAGGGCTCAGCTCATTCTTCTCTACACTGTCTTGGCTATTCTCAGCCCTTCATATTTTTGTATCAATTTCAAATTAGCTTGGCAAGTTACTCAAATGCTACAGTTGGCATTTTAATTGAGATTACTGTATGTATGTGTGTGTGTAAGTATATATATTTTATTTCTTTGTTTGTTTTTTAAAGTAGGCTCCATGATACAGGAATTGAATTCGTGACCATAAGCCAAAATCAAGAGTCAGATGCTCAACCGACTGAGCACCCAAGCACCCCTGATCTTTTCATACTTAATATCTATTGTGCTTACTCTATTAAATCAATTTAACTAGAGGTTTTTCAATTTTATTGTCTTCTCAAAGAACTATCTCTTGGTTGGTATTAGCTACCACAATCTTGTTAGTATCTGTGTTTTCTATTTGGTTCATTTTAATTTTTATTTTAAAATGTCTTTTTTTTTTTCTGGTCTGTTAGGAGTTCTATTTTTGTTTTGTTTCACATTCTCAAATGGTTTCTTTGCTCATTAATTTTCTGTTTTTGTCCTTCTAATCTATAACTTAAGGTTATAATTTTTTCTCAGATCTGATTTACTTGCCTCTCATAAATTTTCTAAGTAGCATTTTTTTATCATAGTATAAAATATATTTACAGTCCTATCATGAGTTGGTATTTTACTACAGATATTTTAATCCACATCTTCTATGACATACTAGGTGATCATGGATTTGTCTGGTACTCCTTATAGTTCGCTAGTTTTTCTTTATGTATTTTCAGGCTATGCTTTGAGGCACAGGCAAAGTTTTAATTCTGTATCTACCTATTGAATTAAAACTTTTATCTTTCAAATTGAGCTTTATGTGAACTATGCTCTTTGACTTAAAGTCTATTTTCATAAATACAGGTATGTCAACTTTCCTTTGGTTAGAATGTGCATGATAATATTTTCTACATTTTTATGTTCAACCTGACCAGTTAAGCAGGAAATATCCCCCCCCCCCCCCCCCCCGTCAATGAACCTCAATCACTAAGCAAACTCTTAACAGGAGAAAGCTTAATATTGACTTGTTACCATCTTTAAGTTCTTTTAAATTTTTTGTATAAATTTTGTAAGCACATGAAAAAATCACG
>CM052814.1:10962776-10997382 GCA_028533885.1 Nasua narica
GTCTTAGCTTTTTAGTTTTACGTGTTTAATTTCATTTTTCTTAATACATACTTTTCATTAAAGTGAAATATACACACAGCAAAGTGTGAAATCATGAGTGTGCAGCTAGATGAAATTTCACAAAGTGAACACACGACCTATATCAAGACAGAATTACCAACACTGCAAAAACAGTATCTTTATGGTACCCTTTGTCACTGCTTTAATCTTTCTTTCAAAATTGACAATCATCTTGACCTTTAACACTGTAAATTTTTTCCTATTTTGGTGTTTTATGAATGAAACCATACCACTGTATGTACACTACCAGTGTAAGGCAGACACTCTTTGTGTCTGCCTTATAATGCATCCATTTATGGCCTCCATATACCCATTCGTGTTGCATGTATTAGTGGCGTACTCATTTTTATTGCGGCTTTATATTTTATTAATTTCTCCATTTTATTGTTAATGGTCATCTGGATTGTTTTCAGTTTGAAACTATACTAAGTAACGCTGTTTTATAATTCCCATATATGTCTCTGGCTCGCAGAGAACCCAAGAGGCATAATTTGATAAAATCATAACTAAAAGGAAACCACGCGATGGCCTCCAGTATTCTCAATACCATCCAAAGTCATGGGACTTGAGAACTGAAATGGCCATAGTTGGAAGAACTGACGGTCTTTGAGGTCCAAATTCATACAGCCATGTAGAGACAGAACAGGGATTGACAGGTAATAAAAACTGTGTGACATCTGATAGGCCTGAATTAAAATTTGGAAAAAAAAACAATAGTCAAACTCACTAGCAGAACTATGTAGATCTAAGCACTATTTGTTCAAAGGCAAATAAACAAAGCCACAGCAATTCAGTACAAGAAATGGAGAGTATAGATAATCTCAATATGGAAACGATTTTGAATTTAGGATTATTTCTTCAAGTGTCCACTTATGGAAAAGAAGAGTAGGTATTAGTTAATACCAAAATATTAAGACAAGCTAACTATAGAATTGAAAGAAAAAATTTGAAAGGACATAATTTACCTCTTGAGTGCCAAAGAGATTCTAATAATGATGTCAGCCAAACAGACTGAGGATCCCACTCAAATAGATCAAAGCCACACGTTGCAAGATGTAAGACATTATCCAAAAGCCAGAGCACGCTCTCCCTCCCAGCCCCAACGAAGTGTTAGTGATCCAAGCCCAAAAAGTACATGAGGCTTTGGGCTGGTTCCCTGAAATGCAGAGGGATGCATTTTGCATGTGTGACCCAGCAGACCACTGCCTGGGTGGTCCATGCAGGTTAGAGGATGTAGCAGCCAAATCCCCTAAGAGGGTTTGGTTGACCTGTATTCTGATTTGCCCTTGGACTAATCCATTCTCAAATGGCAGTCATGTTACTGTCTTGCCTAAAAACCTTCGATAACTTCACAGGACCTATCAAATTACATTTGAACTCCTACCATGCTCTGTTAGACCTTACGTGATCTGACCCCTACCTGCATTATGGGCCACTCACACATTCATCCATGAAGTTGGGCCCCACTGGGCAGCCATTCTCCACCCCAGGGAACTTGGCACAGATCTACGTCCTCCATCTGGAGGTCTCCTCTTCTTTCTCTTCCGTAACTGGTTCTTTGCCTCATTCAGGCCTCAGGTCAAATGCCTCATCCTCAGAGAAGATTTTTTTTTTTAATTTTTATTCACAGCACTCCCCATAGTACATACCCTCCCCAATATCCATCACCCAGCCACTCTATCTTCCCCCTCCCCTCCAGCAACCCTCAGTTTGATTCCTGAGATTAAGAGTCTCTTATGGTTTATCTCTCTCGTCAGTTCCATCTTGTTTCCTTTTCCCTCCCTGTCCCCCACGGGCCCCCGCCCTGCCTCTCAAAGCTAAGCAGGGTCGGGCCTGGTTAGTTCTTGGATGGGAGAGAAGATTTTTTTGATGGTCAAAGCCAAGGCATCCTTCTCCTCTCTCCCACTGCTTCTTTTCCCTTCATGGTACACATGACAATTTGTTCCTGTTAAAATCTCTTTATTGCAGATTTCCTCCATTAGCCTGCCAACTATTTGTTTTATTCATCACAATATTCCCAGTGCCCTAGCATGGCACTTAGCATAATGTAGTTATGTAACTGTATTTGTTGAATGTATATAGAGAAAATAATACTAATACTAGGTGACACCAACTTGGGCCAATTACATGCTTGTTCTAAGTACTTGACACATATACCTGTGTTGAGTCTAGAACACAGGTCCTATCTTTTCTGGCTGATGAAACTAAGGCAGAGAGAGGTGAAGGGATCACCAGGAGGTAGGACAGAGATGCAGTTGGAACCTGAACAGTATGAAGTAGCAGAGACCATAGATCTCTCTTAGAAAGTCCCTGCCTTACCTCAATTAAATAACAGGCTCCTCAAGAAAGCAGTTAACATACTAGGGGTTCAGGACATCAGATAGATGTTTGGAATCAGAAAGTTGTTCCGGGCTCCTGAAATCCATTGCTCCCTCTGCCTATAGCCCTGTGTTCTCTGGCTAGAGAGAGCCTCTTCCTGAAGGACCTGGAAAAGGCTTCACTTTGTGCAGGATTTTTGCAGTCTAGTTGGTGTGCACACACGTGTTGTGCGGGTATTTGCGTGTGCATGGATGCATGTTCAGGGGGCAGTGACTCTTTACTGGGAATATGGCCCAGTCACCTTAAGAGATAATGAGGGAAACCGAAGGGATTGAGTAAAAGAGACTAACACAGAGGTGCATTGAAGAATACCGCTAGGAGAGGAGACTAAAATCACACCATTTAATGGGCTGGGTTAAGGAGATTTAAAACAATGCGTAAATGGATTCCAATTTTATGACTTTTTTGGGCTTTGTGCTCTGTAGCATGAACTCGTGCAGTCCTCAGGATGCAGTATTTATACTCTAACTGGGAAGGAAACTAAGGCACAATTAAGTCTTCCAGCCAGTCAGCGGTAGAGCCGGGGAGAAACTTTGACAAACCGGCTGACAGCCTGTCCTCCTCACCATAGCGTTATTGCCAGCAGTTGTGCGAGGAAACATTCTTGATGTAGCCAGGAAGGACGAGGGGGTCCTGGGGGCTGAGGGTGGACATCTGCAGCATGTGTTGACAGCATGCATGCTGCCTTAGCATCGGAAGAGTTCTTCCCTTTTGCTTTTCTTCCCATAGCTTCCCCCTAAGAGGAGCTTCTTGAGAAATGAAAACGAAGCTGGGAGGAGGGTGTTCAGGGCCTGAAGCAGCTTCGCCAATTCCAGAAAATGTCTCAAAGGCTAAACCATCCTGAATCCCAATGACTTGGATGCATTCCCTCTTGCTCAGTCCCGTTAATACACTTTCGGTGATTGCCGGATCACTTTGTCCCTACCACCATAGAAAACAGATCTACTAAAAAGAGCTCAGGATTTCTCAGGTCTTTCAACACCCCCGGCCAGTTAAACACTGTGTCAACAGGTTACTTGGATCGGTTTATCCTCCGTAGATTTATCCTCCCATGAGCCACGGTACTCATTTACCGCAGCGGGTTCTCCCTTCCTCGTTGGTTTAATTTTATTTTTTAAAAATATGTGGGGCGCGTCTGGGTGGCTTAGTTGGTTGGGCCTCTGACTCTTGATCTCAGGGTCTTGAGATCAAGCCCCAAGTCTGGGCTCTGCGTTCACCATGAGATCGCTTGTCCCTCTTCTTCTGTCCCCCACTCCCCACTCGCTCACTCTCGCAAATAAGTAAGTAAGTAAGTAAGTAAGTAAATAAATAAATAAATAAATAAATAAAATCCTAAGAAAAAAAGAATAAAATATGTGAATCCTTAGCATGCTTCTGAAAGTCAACCCTGATCAAAAAGATAGACTTAAGAAGTGTCTCTTGGCTTTGCATCCTTTTCGTCCCAAGCCACGCCTACTTCCTGCGAGTGACCAGCTTTGTTCTCTTCTGGTTTTAATTTCATCTTGTTCTTTTTGTGAAAATAAACAGATACATGCACTTTTTACTACTACTCCTCTTTCTCACTAAAACATAGCATACTGTATGATATTTTGCAGTTTTGCTTTCTTCACTTAAAAACCTCTTCTAGAATCACCCCGAGTCAGCGTAAAGAGATCCCCCTCCGGCCACCTGGGTGGCTCAGTGGGTTAAGCCTCTGCCTTCGGCCCAGGTTATGATCTCAGGGTCCTGGGATCGAGCCCCGCATCGGGCTCTCTGCTCAGCGGGGAGCCTGCTTCCCCCTTTCTCTCTGCCTGCCTCTCTGCCTACTTGTGATCTCTCTCTCTCTCTGTCAAATAAAACCTTAAAAAAAGAGAGAGAGAGAGATCTCCTTCATTCCGTTTTACAGCTGCCTAGTGCTTCCTTGTGTGTGTATGCTGTAGTTTATTCAACCCATTTCCCATGTTGGACATTTATTTACAATCTTTCCAAAATTTTGCCATTACAAATTAAGCTGCCTGAGTAACGTTGCGCAAATGCATTTTCATATTGTCGTGAGTTATCTTTGGGTTAGATTCCTGTCAAGAGATGGCTGGGCCACAGAATAAATACATATACTGTTTTGTTAGGTCCTGTGCACTTGCACCCGCGGCAAGGATGCTATCATTGTGCATTCCCATCTGCTGGGCGGGAGTCGGCTTGTTTCACATGATTAAGGGCCATTTTGGTATCTGGCTTTGTAAAGAGTTACTTTGGGTGTTTGCCCATTTTTCTATAAGATTTCTAACCTTTTCTTTCTCGATTAAAAAATCATTTGTTCCTTAACAATATCAGCCCTCTCCCCACGATATATGTTGCAAATATTTTCTCCCAGTTTGTCATTTCTTTTTTCACTTTGCTCATGGTTTTTGCTCTCCAAAGTTCTTTTTAAAAATTTATATGTAGACAAATGTATCGACTTATTATTTCCTCTTATTGGAAACAGATTAAGGAGGATTTCATCCCTTTTTTTTTTCTAGTCCTTAGGTATGTCTACTGTTTATATTTACACCCTGATCCATTTGGACTTTATGTTGGTGTGTGACATGGCGTGTGTGTAATTTTATCTTTTTTCATTACTTATTAGAAAGACTCTTTGCCCCAGTGATTGAAGTACCACCTTTATAATATGTTAGATTTCAATAAGTGGTTGGGTATCTGGTAGGAATAGTCTCCTCTCTTCCTTTGCCATATTTTCCCGGATATTCTTGTGTGTTGAGTTTTCCAAATGGACTACGATACCAGCTTATCTACTTCCATGACAAAGTCTCGTAGGTATTTTATTGGATCACCTTAAATTTTTAAACTAACTTAATAGGAACTAATACCCTGATGATGTCAAGCTTTACTAATAAACAAGGGATGTCTTTATCCTTGGCTACTTTGTGTCCTTCAGGAGAGAATTAGTTTTTTTTCATATATAGATTTTCAATATTTCCTGTTAAGTTTATTCTAATGTTTTAAATTTTTTCATTGCTATTGTAAATGGAGTTTTCCTTATCTGTGGGTTATTATTTGTATATGTGCATACTATTGTTCTTTGTGTGTTAATTTTATATCCTGCTGCTTAGTTGGATTAGTTTATTGTTGAGTTAATTCAAACATTCATTCTCTGGGGTTCCCATGTATATTATCCCATTAGCTCTACATCGAGGTGGTTTTATTTCTTCTTTTCTTATTCTTATGCTCCTAAGTGTTTTATCTTGTTTAATTGCATTGGGTAATGATTCCAGAGTAATATTAATTTGTGGTAGATATAATGAGCATACCTGCCTATTCCTTACTTTGTGAGAATACATTTGAAGTTATTTACAAAATAACTTTTTCTTCCCTTTTTCATATTAAATTATGTTTGACTTGCATCATATTCAATTTATGATGATTTATAATGTATTGTAACATGTGGGTGCCCCTCTACTCTAATCACTCAGCATTTCAAAACAGTTTGTTCTTTTTCTCTCTTAAATTTTCTAAATTAGTTGCTACGTTTTACTATGTGTGCTTTTGCTCCTATTACTTGAAATTTTTTTATGCATTCTCATTTTTAAAAATCTGAAGCTAATGAAAACATTTCTTCTTTCCAATAATATGCTTTAGAACGCTTCAACTCCAGCCGCTCGCTCTTGACATTTAGGCAATTCGAGTACAAGTCTTTAGTTATGGCATTAAAAAAAGTTAACCTGTGGATGAGACATAATTGTTCCATCATTTCTTATGGGTATTGCCTCTTTATATTTCCATATATAGTCCTTTAGTCCATAGTCCTTTGCTCACTATTTCTTCTGGGAACAATATCTTTTTTATCAGTTATAGTCTATACACATTCATTTAATATATGTGCTGCCGAAGCGAGCACTATATACATTCATTTAATTGATATTTTCTAAGTGTGTATTACATGAAACTACCTCATTCCTTTTTTTAAAAAAAAAAGATTTATTTATTTACTTGAGAGAGCGAGAGAGAGAGAGTAGGTGTGAGCAGGGGTAGGGGCAAAGGGAATGGGAGGGAGACAATCCCAAGAAGACTCCCATCTGAGTGCAGAGACCAACACGGGACTCTGATCTCATGACCCTGAGATCATGACCTGACCAAACGTCAGACGTTTAACCTATAGAGCCAACCAGGCACCCCTAAAATACCTCATTCTTAAAAGACCCTTTTGCTCAATAGGTAATTCTAATAGACAGTAATTTTCTCTCAATACAACGGATTACTTGGCTTCTATTAGTGCTCTTAATATGTCACTATTGGGCTTCCTGTTATTTGTGTGTGTGGGGGAGAAGATCTATGAGTCTTTTTGTCTTCGTGTCCTGTAGTCTCCCTACCATGTGATTGGTCCATTTCTCTTTATTTTTCTAGCTTGTCACATAATGTCCATTCATTCCTCTCATTCATGTGTTTGGCCAGTTTGGGAGAATTCTGTCATCATCTCCTTGAGTCTTTGCTTTCTCTGCTTTGGACTAGATATGTGTGAGACCTTCTCACTCTATCCTCCATAGTTCTTATTTCTCTTTCATATTTTCTCTCTCATTCTACCTGTCTACCTCATTTGGAGTCATTTCCTCAGCTCTATTCATGGCTTAACCAACCCTTTTTTCTAGTATGTTCTTTACCTTATTATTGAGTTCTACCTTTCGATGAAGTTATTTTTCTTTCTATAGAAGTGTTCCTTTATGAATGTTATTAGAATCTACAGAGTTGTTTCTCACCCTTTTTCAAAATTCAGTATCTTTTGTCATTTAACATTTTATACATAAATATTCTTTACCTGGTAATCCCAATGTATGAAGGACTTGGAGATCTAAATCTGTTGTGTTCTTGCTATCATTCATAGTATTTAACTTACCAGCTTTGTGTGTGTGTGTGTTCTTGTTTTATTGAATTTTATCTTTGCGACTACTGAAGGCCCAAGTTGAGTTAATTTCTTCCAGAAACCATTTGACTCTGCATCTGTCAAACACTTTAGTCCCTCCTGAGGGTCTCTAAAAAGAAGAGGAGGTCTTACATTCATTTTCTATTAGACTCTGGGATTAGATTTCAGATCCCAGGAACCTAGCATGAATTTCTTTAAAAACAACTTTTAGGGTGAAACTTGAAAATTTCCTCCCTTTTTTTTTTTTTTTTTTGGTGAGTTTAGGTAGTGCTTTAAAAAATTAGCTTACTAATTTGTCCAGTTTTCAGTTAAATTACCGCATAAGGCCTAGAAGTTTACCAACCTGTGTATTACATATGTTTTTCTTTTCTTTTTTTAATTTTAAAATGTTTCAAATTTACACCAAAGTAAAGAAAATACCTAAAGTATGCTATATGTATTACTGGCCCAGATTAACGAGCAACAACTTGTAGCTTTATTTGCATTGAACTTTTATTTTTGAGAAAAAAAAAATGTACAGATATGGGTAAAACCTATTCCTTTGTGTCACAAATCTTTCTTGGAGGTCCACGGGCACACGGAGGTGTTCAGAATTGAACTTGATATCTTTTCCGTAAACTGCTCTCTTCTTGTATTCCTTGACTCAGTTTCTGACAACAGAAAACGAGGACATTTTCCCCAATTATTCATATCTTGAATCTCAATTTCACTGTCTTGGTTCAGACTCCCATCCTTTTTTAATTTGATTATTTCACTCTCCTACCCAAGCTTCCTATACTTAGTCTTGCCTTAAGTCCAACCCACAGCAGAGTGGTTTTTTTCCCCTACAACATCTCATGCATGTTGCTCCCTGAATAAAAACCCTTCAGTGGCATTCCGCCACTCAAAATCCTTAGGATGGAATGGAGCCTTTCCTGCTCTAACATCCTTTTACGCACCCCTACTTTCAATTCTCTAACCCTCCGTCCTACTGGATCTCTTCTACTTCCCCCCATTTAGTTCTTAGTCTTGCCTCTGATGACATACAGATTGTTCCCTTTGCAAGTAATGCCCCTCTAATTTCTCCAGGGTTGTGACTTCATTAATTCTCAGCTAGGTTTTACATACTCAGACTTCCCTGACCTTCCATGGCTGGCCAAAGCATATATCTGATGTACTCCATAATCACCCTTGGTATATAATTATTATATAAGCATGTAGATAGAATATAATATATAGATACATAGATATATCTGTTGTAATAATCAGTTATGGGCTTCAAATACCATTTCTTATTCATCTCCCTATTCCCAACACCTGGTAAATGGCTCAACTTGAATGTGTCAATACATTCATGGTCTCTTGGCTCCGCTTTAAGTACCTAGAGAAGAGTGGCTATACGTTTTGGATATCATGCCCAGTTTTTTATATAACTTGAATTGAAAAGTAGCTCCAATGATAGCCATTAAAGTGACACTTGTCCAGAATGGCCTAATTCAGGAGTTTCCCAAGCCCAGTAAATTATCTGAGGTAAGTCATAGGAATAATTATGTCTAACAGTTTCGTGGAGTTACAATTGATATACGATAAACTGCACAGGTTTAAAATTCACAATTTAATAAGCTTTCACATATGGCTAGACTCTTGAAACCTCCCATCATGCAGATAATGACCACTTTGATCACTCTCATTGGGTTTTCCAGTTTGGAGTTATTTCAAATAAAGCTGCTATAAATGTATGTCTATAAGTCTTACATGAATACAACTTAGGTGAATACCTACGAGTGGAATATTTGTACCCTGTGGACAATGTGGAGTTAACTTTTTAAGAAGCAGACTATTTTACAAAGTAGTTGTATCAATTTACCTTTCTACAAGCAGTGTGTGAGGGTTCCAGTTCCTTTATGTCCTTGTCAATTTTAGACAATCTAACAGGTACGAAGCAGCATCTCACTGTGCATTTCTCCGATGGCTAATAATGTTGAGTATATTTTCACAGTTATTTTCCGGCTGTGTGTTTTCTCCGGTGAAGTGTCGGTTCAGATCATTTGCTCTTCTTTGGTTGTTTGCTTTCTTCCTATAGGATTTTGAGAGTTCTTAACAAATTTGGGGTACAAGTTCTTTAGCAGATATGTACTTTGGAAGTATTTTCTCTCAGTCTATGGTTTGTCCTTTTTTTCTCAAGTATTTATTTAAATTTCAGTTAGTCAATATACAGTGCAATATTAGTTTCAGGTATAGAATTCAGTGATTCATCACTTACATACAATGCCCGGGGCTCATCACAATTGCCTTCCTTAATACTTATCATCTATTTAACTCACCCTACCACCCACCTCTCCTCCAGTAAACCTCAGTTTGCTCTCTATAGTTAAGAATCTGTTTTGTGGTTTGCCTCTCTTTTTACCCCTATGACCATCTGTTTTGTTTCTTAAATTCCACGTATGAATGAAATCATATGGTATTTGTCTTTCTTTGACTGAATTATTTCACTTAGCATTAATGCTCTCTAGCTCCATCCATGTCATTGCAAATGACATGATTTCATTCTTTTTGATGGCTGAGTAATAAAACACACACACACACACACACACACACACACCCCACTTCCTTTTTTATCCATTCATCAGTGGGTAGACATTTGGGCTCTTTCCATAATTTCCATAATTTGGCTATTGTTGATAATGCTATAAACATAAGTGTGTACATAGCCCTTTAAATCTGTATTTTTGTATCCTTTGGGTAAATACCTAGTAGTATTTACTGCTGGGTTGTAGGCTAGTTCTAGCTTAACTTTTTGAGGAACTCTCATACTGTTTTCCAGAGTGGCTGCACCAGTTTGCATTCCCACCAACAGTGTAAGAGGGTTCCCCTTTCTCCACTTCTTCCCCAACATCTATTGTTTCCTGTGTTGTGAATTTTAGCCACTGTGACTGGTGTGAGGCTGTATTTCATTGTAGTTTTGATGTGTATTTCCCTGATGATGAGTGATATTGAGAATCTTTTCATGTGTATGTCAGCCATCTGGAGGTCTTTGGAAAAATGTCTGTTCATGTCTTCTGCCCATTTTTTAATTGGATTATTTGGTTTTTGGGTATTTAGTTGTATAAGTTCTTTATACATTTTGGATACTAACCCTTTACCAGATATGTCATTTGCAAATATCTTCTCCCATTCTGGAGGTTGCCTTTTAGTTTTGTTGATTGTTTCTTTCCCTGTGCAGAAGCTTTTATTTTGATGAAGTACCAATCATTTATTTTTGCTTTTGTTTATCTTGTGTTAGGAGACATATCCAGTAAGAAGTTGCTATGGTAAATGTCAAAGAGGTTACTGCCTGTGCTCTCCTCTAGGATTTTGATGGTTTCCTGTCTCATATTTAGATCTTTCATCCATTTTGAATTTATTTTTATGTATGGTGTAAGAAAATGATCCAGTTCCATTTTTTTTGCATGTTGTTGTCCAGTTTTCCCCAAACTGTTGGAGAAACTGTCTTTTTTCCCATTGGATATTCTTTCCTGCTTTGTTAAAGATTAGTTGGCCATATAGTTATGAATTCATTTCTGAGTTTTCTTTTTTTTTAAATTTTTTTTCTTTTTTTTTACAAACCCTTGTGTTGAGGGCTGACTTTCAATAGATTACAGTGAGGAGGCTGCTCTGTTACCATTTCTGAGTTTTCTATTCAGTTCTGTGGATCTATATGTCAGTTTTTTGTGCCAGTACCACACTGTCTTGATTACTACAGCTTTGTGATATAACTTGAAGTCTGGAATTGTGATGCCTCCAGCTTTGCTTTTCTTTTTTAAGTCTACTTTGGCTATTCGGGGTCTTTTGTCGTTCCATACAAATTTTAGGATTGTTTGTTTCAGCTCTGTGAAAAATGCTGGTGGTATTTTAATAGGGATGGCATTAAATGTATAGATTGCTTTGGATAATATAGCCATTTTAACAATATTTGTTCTTCCAATCCATGGACATGAAATGTTTTTCCATTTCTTCATGTCATCTTCAACTTCTTTTATCACTGTTCCATAATTTTCATAGATCTTTTACCTCTTTGGTTAGGTTTATTCCCATGTTTCTTGTGAGTTTTGGTATAATTATAAATGGAATTGATTCCTTGATTTCTCTTTCTGCTGCTTCATTATTGGTGTATAGAAATGCAACAGACTTCTGTACACTGATTTTATATCTTGCAACTTCACTGAATTTGTGTATCAGTTCTAGCAAGTTTTGGTGGAGTCTTTTGGGTTTTCTCTAGAGAGTATCATATCATCTGCAAATAGTGGAAGTTTGACTTCTTTGCCAATTTGGATGCCTTTTATTTCCTTTTGTTGACTGATTTGCTGAAGCTAGGACTTCCAATGCTATGTTAAATAACACTGGTGGAGAGTGGACATCCCTGGCTTGTTCCTGGCAATAGAGGAAAGTCTCTCTGTTTTTCCCCATTGAGAATGATATTAGCTGTGGGTTTTCCATATATAGCCTGTATTATGTTGAGGTATGTTCCCTCCAACCCTTCTTTGTTGACGGTTTGGATTACGAACGGATGTTGTACCTTGTCAAATGCTTTTTCTGCATCTATTGAAAGGTATGGTTTGTTTCTTAATAGTATCTTTTAAAGACCAAATGTCCTTAGTTTTATATATTTTTTTCTTTTATGGATAATGCATTCAGTGATATATTTAAGACACTTTTCTTAATCCAAAGCCACAAAGATTTATTTCTATATTTTCTTCTAAATGTTTTATAGCTTTAGGGTTTTTTTTTTTTTTGCATTTAAGTTTACTATCTTTTGGGGTTCACTTTTTACATACAGTGCATGGTATGGACTAAAGCTCCTATTTATGCATATGGATATCCAAGTTTTTTAGCACCATTTGTTGACAAGACTATTTCTTTCTCCATAGGACTGCCTTGGACAACTCTGTCAAAAATAGATTGACTATCAATATGCAGGTCTATTTTCAACTCTCTACTCATTGCTTTGATTTATTTTGTTGCCATTACTTGGCAACAAAATAGTTTGATTTCTGTAGTTCTGTAATAGACCATGACATCTTGTAATATTAGTCCTCTAACTTTGTTTTTCTGTTTCCAAGTTGTTTTATCTATTCCAGGTTTTCTGTGTTCTAATATGCATTTTAAAAATAGCTTGTTAATTTCTACAAAAGCCAGAGGTTACTAGGAAACAGTATAGTTTCATTCCTTTACTTCCAGCCCTTGAGTTATTGTCATGCAATCCACTTGTACACAAGTTACGACTTTCCTTTAAGCATTTGATGATCTTTTGGAGGATTAAAATAACAAGAAAAAAAATAAACCTTTATATTACCAAGTAGTTAATCATTTTTGGTGTTCTTAATTTCTTTATGTAGTTCTAGGTTTTTCCCTTGTATCATTTTCCTTCTACTTGATGGACTTCCTTTAGTATTTCTGGAAGTTGATGGTTGCTTTTTTCAGCTTTTTTATCCTTGAAAAAGTCGATACTTCACCTTCATTTTTCAAATATATTTTTTTAGGTAACATGTTCTAGTTTAACAGCTTTAAAAAAAAACACTAAAAATGTTGCTCTGCTCTCTTTTTGCTTGCATTTTCTCTGCCAAAAATCTACTATCATTCTTATATTTGTAGTTTTGTTCATAATGTATCTCTTTCTCTGGCTGCTTTGAGTTTTACACTTTATCACTGGCTGTAAGTAATTTAATTTTGATTTTCCTAGTGTACTTTTCTTCATATTTCCTATGCTTAGGATTTATTGAGCTTTTTGGAATGTGGTCTGTAGTTTTCATCAAATTTGGAAAAGTTTTGTCTGTTATTCGTTAAATGTCTCTCTCCACCATATCCTTTATAGGCTTTCATTACATATATGTTTGGCTGTTTAAAACGGAAATCAGTTAATTAAATTAATAATGTTGCATCCGATTACTGATGCTATGTTAAATTTTTTCAGCATTTTTTCACTGTGTACTTCATTTTGCAAAGTTATTATTCCCATGTCTTCACGTTGACTAATTTTTTTTTCACCTAATCTGCTGTTACTCCATCCAGTGTGTCTTTCCTCTCAGACATTATAGTTTTTGTCTCTAGAAGTTCTGTTTGGAACTTCCTGCTATGAAATCAATTACAACAACTGTTCAATGTTCCTGTCTTCTAATTAGATCACCTGTACCTTTACTGCATCAGTTTTAACTTATTGAATTTTCTGTTCATCCTTGGTAGTATTTTCTTGTTTCTTGCATGCCTAGTAATTTTTAAAATTAGATATGAAACATTTTGGTTTTTATTTTGTCGTGTTCAGTGTATTTTTATATCCTTATAGATATTGCGAATTTTGTTCTGGGACATGCTTAAATCATCTGGAAACAGTCTGATCCTTTTGGGTTTTCCTTTTAAGTTTTGTTGGGTTGGATCAAAGCTGAATTTCAGCCTGAGGTTAATTTTTCCCACTACTGAGGTGAGACTGTTCTTAGAAGTCTAACCAGTTCTTCCTAAAGTATAAGGCTTTCCACTGTGTTTATTGTGGATCGATAATATTTCTAGTCCTTTGTGAACTCTGGTCACTATTTCTTCTAATCTTTTAAAGTGGTTCTTTCCTCAGCCATGAGTAGGTAATTTATATTCTTGTGATAATCGGTATTTAGCTGAAGAATCTGGAGATAGTCTCTACAGATCTCTGGGGTTCTCTCTCTCTTGAGCTTCTCTCCTGTCCTGTATTCTGCACCATGAGTTGTAGGTCTCTTGGCATTCCTGAAATTCTAGCTCCAGGTCTTCAATAAGGGAGACTGTAGGGCTCTGCCTGGGCTTCCCCTGCCTGTATCAACCTCCTGAAACTTTCTTGAGGCAGTAACTGAGGGTAGCCTAGAATGTATCTCATTGGTTTTCCATTTCAGTTTTCATTGCTCTTCATTGTCTGACATCCAATACTTTGAATGCCATTGTTTCATATATTATTTTCCATGTTTTACTTGTCCTAGGCAAAAGCCGTCATTAATCCATCTTTTCCAGACATCCAGGATAAATTTTGATTTAAAAGTTTCCTAGGTGTTTCTTATTTGTAGCCAAGCATGGAAAGAATGTGACTATACAATCAAATGGAATTTAGGGCACCTGGGTAGTGCAATTGGTTAAGTGTCCCACTCTTGGTTTCAGCTCCAGTCATAATGTCAGGGTCCTGGGATGGAAGCCCACATCAGGTTCTGCTCTCAGCCCCAAGTCTTCTTGGGATTCTCTCTCCCTCTCCTTCTGCCCCTCCTTCTCATGCTCTCTCTCTCTCAAATAAATAAATAAATCTTTTAAAAATCAAATGGAATGAAGTGGTAAATAAATGTTGATATAGATTACACTATAAGATATAAGAACTTGGTCAGAGTTGCTTATTGTCAACGTAAGAGGGCCAGTGCTTCAGAATTGTTTGAGATGGGGTGTCAATGAGAGTTTTCTTGAACTCTTATCAATTCAGTATCATTACAGAAATTTTTATTTACAACTTATTTTTGTTTTATACAATAATATCATTTATAAGCAGCGAGGTGATTCTTGAATATAACAGGTATCTACTCCCTTTAGAAAATAAACCAGAGCTTGAGTCTGCTTTTCTAGTTTATGAAGAAAATAGAGGAAGGGGTCTCAGGACAATTCTGAGATAAGTTATCTCCAATTGCTTTCTTCCCCATATTGGGATTTATAGGCAGTGGGAACTCTCCATTAACATATATTTGTTATGTGATGATAAAATGGCACCCATTGGCTCTTTGTCAATGGATGAAAACCAAATATTCAGCATCCATAACCTGAATCAGAGACAAGTACTTCACCAATAAAGAGCATAAAATGATAAGACCCAAGACAAGGGTGGCATTAGTGGCATTAAAGCCGTAGAATGAATTGAAAAGGTATGACAAAAGGAGACTTCTCAAGACTTGATCATTGAAGTTTGAGTGGTATGTTGAACAAAGGAAAGTGTGGGGACCAGATATGCCTGAAGTCTGGACTCTGGCTGGCGGGGAGATTCTGGGATGGTGGACAGAAGTAAAGCAGATGAAAGATGAGGTAAGCGACTTTATACACTGTGTGCTTTTCTCAGCAATACCAAGGTAGTAAAATGACATCCAATTCATTTTCTCAGCAGCAGTCAGCAAGTACTTCCCATCCCCTATGGTGTGTAGAACCATTGGAAAGATCACTATAGGAACAGAATGATGTATAAAACAGGGCCTCTAACCCGAGGAAGCTGGAATAGAGCTGAGAGTAGGAGTACAGGGAGACAGTTTGGGCCCATCTGGAACCAGCATATCTCTAATAAGTTCAATGAAAAAATAGAGGGGAACGTGTATGGGAGGTCAGGTACTTGACATGTGTCCCCTCATTTATTCATCACAGGTACTCCATGAGGTAGCTATTCATATTCTTCCCATTTTATGAAAAAGGAAGGTGAGATACAGACAATTTAAAGTAACTTGCTGTCTTAGTCTGTTCAGATTGCGACAACAAAATACCATAGACAGAGTAGCTGATAAACAACAAATATTTATTTCTCACAGCTTTGGAAGCTGGGAAGTCCAGGCTCAAGGCAGATTCGGTGTCTGGTGACTTCTAGTTCATAGACAGCCATCTTTTCTCTATGACATCACATGGAAGAAGGGGAAAAGGACCTCCCTGGGATTCCTTGCATGAGGCCACCAGTCCCATTCACAGGGGCTTCACCTTCATGATCTAATCCTTTCCCCAAAGCCCCACCTCCAAATACCATGTCACTGAGAAGAACAGGTTTTCATACGAATTTGGGGGGTGGGACACAAACAGTCGGCCCACAGCACTTACCTTCAAATATATAGCTAGTGGGTTGCAGAGCCAGTATTCAGACCTAAGCAGAGTCTGACTCTCCAGGCTTACCTCTTACTATTTTCATTGCCTCTCACAAAGGGATGTTAGGAGTGAGATCTTCAGGATGAAGACCGTGTGCTAAGTTACAATAAGCATTCTTGCTTGGACTGTATATCCCATCTTCCTCATGTAAGCCCTTCTGGCCAAGAAAGTATCCAGTTAGAAGGGGAATCCAGGAGCCACTGCAGAACTAAGCAAGTTCAGAGAGTGCCTTGGGACACAACCAAGACTGCCATCGCTTGGCCCACACGTGCACACCTCCTCTGCCAGAAAATAACTCCCATGGGCAGAGATTGTTTTATGTGTCACTCTAACCCCTGGTACGTAGAACAGTGTCTGGTACATAGTAGCTGCACAATAAATGCTTGTTGAATCAAGTGAACGAATGTGGAGAAGCTAGTCAGGGAGAAGGATTCAAACCAGCGGTGCGAACGCAGTTCTTGCCTCCTGGTTTCTCCGCCACATGCTGCCTGTTCAGAAGCCTGGTCTCTTGAAGACCCTCACATATAGAAGTCCACAGTCTTGCAGGGACATGATTTTCCTCACATATAAGGGCACGTAGGGACAGCCAGTGTGGCCTCATGTCGCCTGGAGCTTGGCCTCACCCCAGGCACTGTGAAGCCAGCCTTGCTGAGTTGCTGGAAGCACTGGAAATAGTGCCCATAATTCCTGGACCTGAGCCCAAAACCGTCTCTCTCCACTGGATCAAGTTTCCCCACAGAGAACTAGTAGCTGAGCTCCAATACTCCCACATTCTACTTCCAAATCCACACTCTTGACTGAATAATTTGCTTCCTATTTCCCCCGAGAACGTTCCGCGTGTATAAGGTGACAAACCATACTTTTGTTGGCTTGGCTAAAAATGTCCCTTTGTAGGTAATGATCAAATTTTAATTCGGTTTTCAAATCCCCTGCTCAAGAGTGTATATAAAGTCGCAGCAGGCCAGGACTCTAGCTATAAAACCTACTCTTAAGTATCATATGTGGGTAAACATTTAATAAGTGCTTAACGGTGATAATGATCTATATTTTGGCATGGGCCAGAGTGTTACTGTAGAAAGAGCTGCTCAGCATCTCCCTGCCTCACTCGCTCCATGGTTTGGTAGCCAAGACAGGCAGAGGTGGTATCCCTGGGGACTAGGGACTGCAAAGGCAAACAGAATATGTTCCTCTTTGCACCTGGCCTCTCGTGTCCATGGGCATTACAGAAGCAATCATTTGATCTCCTAGTATCAAAGATACAAATGTCCTTTTAGGTAAACATTGAGTATTTTCTTTTACATCAATGACACAAAATAGCCTGTGATATAGACTTATGCATGGAGTATCTGGGGAAGAATCAACTTGTTTAGTTAATAGTTGAAGGGCACGTATTGCATGGAGCACACGGTGTGGTGCATGAACAATCAATCTTGTAACACTGAAAAAATAAAATAAACATATTTGGGGGAAAAAAAGAAGAGAAGAATAAGACCAAAAAAAAAAAAAAATCTCAAAATCTTGTTAAATAACTACATTTCCTCACCGGGCCCATGAATGCAGTAAAGATTAACATTTAGTAAGGGCCGTGATAAAAGTTCAGAAGTTTTCTAATAATTTTTTACAGTTTATTCTCCAAACTCTTTATTTATTGGAACCAAGTAAAGAAATCAAACAGGCTTATAATATATACCAAAGTCTTCTGAAATTCGAAGAAAGCTTGCAAGGATATCCGCTCCAACTTCTGCCTCCACACATTAAATTACAAACACAAAGATCTCCAGAAAAGAACAAGCTGTGAGATGCACTGACCCATTTTTTAATGGGTGACCTGTCTTCAAAGGGCTAGGAAGCCCTTTAGTTTTGGAAATAGTCAAAGAAAATGGAAGAAAGAACCGCTTAACTGATCCTATGATTGAAGGTGTTTATCACAAGGTCTAAGATAAGAGAATTAAACCAGTATAGCATAAGAACTTCAAAATCTGAGTTGTCTTGGAAAAGTCACTCAGAATTATAAAATGGAAATGATAATCTTGCTTTTCCCTTCTAAAAATGGTAAGTGTATTGTATCCTAGGGAACTGGAGAAGAACTAGAAAACATCCCAGGGAACCTTGACCCAAGTATGGAACCACTGAAAGATAGAAATGGAAGGCACCAAAGCAATAGCATAGTCTGTGTCCCCAACCCACCCTCCACACATCCCACACTGGTTCGTAGATGAGGCAGCTATGGGCAGAGGAAGCGACTGATGCAAGTTCACACCAATAAGTAGGAAACTTGACACTAGAATATGGTCTCTTGATTCTCTGTCAAAAGCCATTTTAACTCAATTTTCTTTTCCTAACCTTTTTACTGACTGATTCAAAGTAAGTAACAAAAAACCATCTCATATGTTGTATTTCTATTAGAAATCTGCTTTTGGCATGCCTGGGTGGCTCAATGGGTTAAGGCCTCTGCCTTTGGCTCAGGTCATGATCTCAGGGTCCTGGGATCAAACCCCGCATCAGGCTCTCTGCTCAGCGGGGAGCCTGCTTCCCCCTCTCTCTCTCTGCCTGCCTCTCTGCCTACTTGTGATCTTTCTCTCTTTCTCAAATAAATAAATAAAATCTTAAAAAAAAAAAAAAAGAAATCTGCTTTTAGAGTTGATGGACCATATATTCCACTCCCTCACATTTTTGATGAAGAAGTTGAAGATTAGAAACATTAAGGGGCACCTGGGTGGCTCAGTCAGTTAGGTGTCTGACTCTTGACTTCAGCTCAGGTCATGATCTCAGGGTTCTGGGATCCTGCCCCACATGGGGTTCCATACCCAGTCTGCTTGGAACACTAGTTTCCCTCTTCCTCTGCCCCTCTCTAAACAAATGAAGAAACAAATAAATCTTTCTTTTTTTTTTTTGAGAAAAGAAACATTAAGGAATTCTTCCAAGTCATATAGAATGACGAGCTCAGAATAGAATGCATTTCTCTAACTTTTTCATCACTTTTGTTCAATATTCTTCCCACTGCCAGGCAGTTTCCTCTCCTCATCAGTGTTTGAAAAGGTTTCTTATTTTTAGGATGTGGCTAGGGTCTACAGTCATCCCAAAAGAAGGTAGCAAACACCAGGATGTCATGTTAGGGTCACTTTTTCTTACTTTTACATGGGAAAGTACAACATGGGCTTTGTCATGACACATCTTTGGACTCTCCCATTAAGTTATTTGCAAGTGAATAGTCCTGAAAATGCACTGAAAATATCTCTTTGAATGTTAAACAAATAAATTTGGGTAACTGATTATACTGCCCCCTCCTGCATTTTAACTTTATTTCCTCTTCAAGCAAATAAAATCCTCTTTCTCAGAGAAATAAGTGGCAGTCTGCAGAAACTAGGTATAATTTATGCCTACCACGTTTTTGATGGATTGAATCAAGGCTACGGACAAAGTCACATCCTGGTTGTACTTCTTGTAATCTGATGCTTTATGAAATGTGCTTCCAGTAGAAATATGCAATATTGTTATCTGACAACCTCGAACAATGCATACTTACCAATAAACTGTCAATAAATTGCCCCTCTCTGCTTTTTTTAAAAAAGCTCTCCCTACACAAAATTAAAGGAAGAACATAATTCATAAAAAAAATGAGCTATGTGAAATTTATTCAGTTCAATTAACACAGGCAAGAGAAATTAAAAACAAAGTAAAATTTTTTCAATTTCTTTGACCCCTGGTCTTTTCTCCATGCTCTGGTAAAATTCAGCCTTATATTTTAAATCTTTTGAGTATCTGCTGTCTAGGTAGGCCTTCTTTCCTGCTCCTTCTATACCTTGTACATATCTCTATTCTAGCGCCTGCTGGGAGATTTACTTACTCATCTCCCCAACAATGGTGAGACCTTGTAAGCAAAATTTAGTCTTATTCATTTGTCCACATTCTGTGTTTATCAACAGAGACAAGAAGATGGTCTGGGCTCGACAAATATTTGTTGAGCAAATACAAGTTTGAATAAACAAGAGAATACAAAAATATTGAGTTGATAACGAAATTGTATGACTATACCTATGCTTCTAATTGCTGGAACATGAATAGAAATGTATATATTATGGTAATTCATTCTCAAAACATAACCTCAAAATCCAAATCTCATATGAAACAGCACAATAGAAAAGTCTACAAAAAAATACTGAAATATTGCGTCCCGTTTTCAGCAAACTTCAGAAATACAAACTCTCCATCATTTGGGAAACCAGAGGGAGATAATGGTCCAATCTCAGCCAAACAGTGCTATTAAAAACACAAACAACTGAACTCTATGTGCATTCCAATTTCCCTTGTGGTTCCAATTAAGATCACATCAATTAAGTGAACTTATCATTTTGCATCATGGAGCTCTTGAAAATTGTATAAAATTCAAGTTGGCATTTTCTTCCTTCCCTGATAAGGAAGGGACATGATTGCTTCACACTGATTGCATATTTAGCTCTCCAAACAGCTGCATAAACATTATAAGCAATACAGCAAACAGAAAAAAAATGTGTCGAGGCTAAAATCAAAGGACACGTTTCTGAAACAGAGCCTGCTATGGGCGGTTGAGTCTAATTGAGAGATGATTCAGAAGTATGAAGCCACCAGAGGAATGGGCATTGCAGGAGAGAATGGGATGATTATGTAGCCCCACCCCCACCCCAAATCCTAAAGTGAGATTGTTGGTTCATAGAACCTTAAATGAACTTCCTCAGTGAGGGCATTATTGCCACCAGCAAGAGGGACTATTTCCCCATTGCCAGGCCACCCCTGGCAACATCTCTGGGGAGGGGCTGGGGAAGGGGCTAGAAACTGCCCGTTATACCTCCTTTGGAGAGAGATTACATTCCTGCTACCATCTTCCTATCCTTTAGAAAACCTCACAGAATGGACGGATGATCCCCAGAGCAGCCTAGCATAACTTCCTTGCCATGGCGGGTCACACACAGTCCCGGGGATCCCCCTTCTGTCTATATATTAGCAGTTGATAAGAGCTCAGGCTACAGAGTCATTTTATCCTAGCTCGAATCTTAGCCAGACTAATTCGCATGACCTTGAGTATGCTACCTAACCTCTTTGTGTTTCGTTTCCTCCATTGTAAAATCGGAGGAATAACTGTAACCACACGATAGGGTTGACGAATTGAATTGATAGGTTGCAAATTGAATGCGACAAAGCTTATGAAGCCATTAGGAGCAGACATCCCTCAGGAAAGGGCAGCTGCTCTCATGGCTGAGTCCACACATTGCTACAGCTGCTGTTCTGAGGAGACTGATCCGTGTGATGCCTGGGCCCCCCAACAATGAAACCTGCCCCAGATGGCACTCTTTTCTCCCTGATGCTGCTGCCAAGATGGCCCCCAAAGTATAGTCATGTCTCACAGCTTCCTCTTCAAACAAATAAAATGCTCTTTCTCAGAGCAATAAGTGGCAGTCTGCAGGCAAACACAAGAATCTGCCTTAAAACATCCGTACTGTGATTAAAAATGACACAGTAGAAAAACAGTAAAGTCACTGCTATAAATACCTGGGAGAGCATTTCAACTGCCTATGGGTAAACAGGCTTCCGTGAGCTAGTCCACAAAGCTGCATAATAACATTCCCCTGGACTCCAGGTAAGAACTGATTTTGTGATTGGAGTGTGTTGTCTCTGTCTGGGGCACAGAATACAGCAAAGTGGGAGGAGAAAGAGAATATCTCCATTTGACAGAGAAAGTGACTGATGCCCAGAGAGGCCATTGCTCTGACATGGCTTTGGAGGTAAACATACCAATATTCCAGGGCCAAACACTCTCATGGAGATCTCAGGCTTGAAATAAGGCGGCAGTTCATGGCGGCTGGTAAACATGTTTCCGTTGCTCTTCTAGAATGGACTTCCCACGTCCACCACCCTCTTCCCTGTGATGTTTCTGTTGCCCTTCAAAACAGAGTCTAAAACAAAACAGTAGAGGAGATGGAAGAAAATCCATTGCAGTATTAACATGCGGTTGGGTTACAGAAGGTAGAATTTTCTTCTTTGTGTTCTCTGTTGTCTAAATTTTCTGTAGGGAACATCTTATAGGATATAGCAAGCATATTATTATTATTATTTAATTATGTTAAAAGTTCTGCTCAAAATTCAACCTTTTCATAAAGTCTTGTTAAGCTAGTCTTGTTTACCTCTGACAACTTCATTCACTCAATGCTCATGGCTTTGGCTCTTGATAATTTGTACATTCTTTTTCATTTCCCTTTCTTTCCTATCTTCTCTCCCTCCCATTTCCCTCCTTCCTTTCTCTTTTGTCCCCCTTTAAGTTCATAATATATGCCAAGTGATTTAAACATTACACAAGTGTAATGAAGACATTCTAGTTGTCAAACATGGAAACAATACCAAGGTTCATGGGGTAGAAGTTAAAAGTTTTTCATAACTTCTTCCTCTCTCTCCAAATCCCATTCTTCTCTTCCTCTAGGTTGCACCTATTCAACTTGGCACATAATCTATGTCTTTCACATATATGTACACATTATACATGTATATGACTATGAATTTGTATGTACGCATGTTAGGTTTTTTTAAGCAAGTGAATCTAAATATAATTTTCCTTCCTGCAAAGTAGTTGTGATTACTGCCTCGGGATGTTAGTGTTTGACTCTAATTAAAGGCTTACAGGTAAGAGAGACCAGCTAGAAGGGAGACTTCTAAGAGTGTCCTTGTATGAAGGCCATGGGCCATGGTGACCTTCACACAACTAAGAGCCAGTCCAGTCCTCACTGTGTGGCTACATATACAGGTAGCAGCACAAACGAGCTGTTGGCCATTGAGCCCACTGATGACAGGTGCTCATGCCATATAAAACTCTCTAAAAATAGGATCGAGAAGGAAAGGGTCTCATGTCCAGCCCTCTGGGTAACCTATGATAAAATGTAGACCCCGTTAATACTTAATGGAAACAACGTTATTTCAACATCATATCACCTGTGTTTATATGCACAGATGTATTGAGCTCTTTGAGAAATCAGCTAGTCAGTTGATCAAGATGTAAATTGAGGATCCCTTAGCCTTAATCACAAAATATCCAAAGAAGAAAGATGAAAAGACAAATGTGTTTTGCTTTGCAAAATGAGATCTGTTCTTTCAATTTTCTGAGGCAAGTTTTGTGTGAGTCTCTTCTATCAGCCTTCGTTAGCTGTGACTTTTCCATCATTTGCTGAACTTCCGCAACAATTAATCTTGTAACACTGAAAAGATAAAATAAACTTATTTGGGGGGAAAAAAAAAGAATTCTTGCCTGTCATTTTCAAAGTTCTAATGAGAGAAAATACTGGACTTCTGCTTCCTGCATCACATTTTCATAAGAACAGAGAAGAATTCAGTTATAGGAGGTGGGTCTAGGGGGATAAGTTCTAAAACCAGAACAACTAAACGAGAAGTTCTATTCCCATGTTGGTTGAGGTCAGTACCACACTTTGGTGTGTCCAAGACAAATGTGAGTGCAGTGCACTTGACAAATGAATATGTTGTCCATTCAGCAAGCATGCAACTGGGCACCTGCTGCGTAAGTTCTGCCATATTAGGTAGCAGGGGAAGGGTTCACTGCAGTCCTTGACTTCAAGTGGTATGCAGATGCTATTTAATGGGATTATCAGGTGGCACCTTCCCTTGGTTCATACTCCAGATCTTCTCCCTGCTTTGACAATCCAAGTCAGATCAGACATGATGATATTGGACTTACAGTCATTTTTGCTCTTAAATAAAAGCACAGAAAAGCAGTTGGACAGAATTGCAATTGGAGAGTTTGATATTTGGTTATCAATGGAAAATTGCAAAGGACAAAATATCAGTATTAAAGGGAAATTTCACTGGTAAGTATTTCAAATCTGTTAGGGGTGTAGGGAGGTATATGTGCCTTAATCTTACAGAAGTGTAGTTAGTTGCTTCCCTGTGAAAGCTTCTTTGTATTGGTTCATTTGGGAGGAGAAAGCCATCTAACTGGTTGAGAAGAAACTGTTTAGGTTAGATTGGGAGAAACTGGAAGAGTCTGGACTCGTGCAGAAGACGCGGATTTTAGGCATGAGCCACGCTATAAATTATCCATCGTAACTCGATAATTCAGACCCATCTCTGAACTGTCTCATCTGAATTCTACCGTTTAGTAGTATCCTATCCTGCCTTTGAGTTTTTCCAGTTTTTACCTGTTTATGTGTTGTCTCCCCAGTCAGCTCCTGAGTTCCCTGAGCCCAGGCACTGTACCTGTCTAGGTTTCGATGAGCTCCTATTGGGTCTTTAGCAAATTTCCCAGTTGGCTTGGCAGGCTGTTGCTGAGAAGCCTGTGAGTGAGTGTGACATGTGAGCGTGTGCACACACCCCTGCCCTCCCCAGGACCCTCCTGCAGCTCTCCCACCGCTGCTCTGTCACCCACAGCTCTGTCACCCACCCACCCACAGCATTTCCTGACGGGAGAGCAAACTGTCGAGACCTGCATGCGCTCTGCTCAGTCTGTGACCTGCTCCTCCAAACTTTCCAATTCACCTTCCAAATCACAGCCAGTGCCCTGAGTAGGGCATTTCTAGGGCTGGAGGCACATGGACCTGGGCCCACATTCCTGGGTGACACCATTACTACTTGGCCATCTGTAGGGGGAGCGTGGGCGCCTGGAACACCTGGGCTGCCTTTGGGCCAACACGTGTCCATCTTGTTCCCAGCCTCCCTCATGTGACCTCCCCGTGGGGGCAGCCCAGGTCATGGGGGAACTGGAACTATTTTTGAGAAGGCCATTGGCAGAAGGTCTTCTCGTCCACTGCCCAAGTACCCCACATTCTCCATTCTCCAAGCCAAGACTTTGTAGAGCCATTGAAATAGGAGTCAGAGAGGGAGCAAGGCCAAAGGGTGGAGGGAGAATCTGCAAACCAACAAGGCAGGAGTCAGGAGCAGGGACTATCTATTCCTGATCCTGATATGGTCTCTGCCTGTCTTCAGAGGCCTCCTTGCTGTGTCGTGTGCCTCTGTCTGTGTCTGTGGCACAGCATGAGACAGTTGTCTTTACCTACCTCCCTGGAAAGTGGGGAAACAGTTAAAAAGAATATTAAGATGCACAGGTAGGAGTGCTCCCCATATTTAAAAAAAATTAGAAAAACCCATTCAGTATATAGGGAACTATCAGCCATATGCTGTTTCTCTTGGGGGTTGGGTGGGGAGTGTTCATTATTCACCCCATGTGTGTGGCTGCTGAGATGCTCTGAATTGCATTTATACTTGTTGACTCATTGTACTGAAACAGTAAAACTGAGAGAGAGAAAGAAAAATATTCATCCCTGTTTGGTAGAAATGGACGTATGAAAAGGTAAAGCGGTCTACCCAGAGTTACAGAGAAAGTTCAGGACAAGAAAATGATCTGATTCCAGAAGAGAAACTGGTGCTACTTCTTAACGTTCTTTTGAGGGCATGAATGTACCTATTCTAGTTTCAGGCAGTCATTAGTGACCGCTCAGGATAACTGGCTTCCTCTCTGAGTGCAGGGAAGAGCGTCCCTTGCCTGCTGTCCTTATGGTTGAGGGGAGCTTGTGAGGAGTTCTAGACCGGCAGGAGCCTGCGAGAACCAATGCATAATTTACTAAATTCTCCCTCTACCAGCCATACAAATCAAAATGCTTCAGATTCTTAAGGCCCTCCATCGACCTGAGGTGGGCACGTAGTATGAGCAAGAAACAAATCTTTGTTCTTTCCAGCCACTGAGATTTTGGAGTTGCTAGATGCCACAATCATATCCTAATTTATCTGGACTCGTACAGGATCATGGAAATGAACTTAAAAGTCCCAGAGCAAGACAGCATCAGAATTTTTGATTAGCAAAAACCCAAGAAGGGCCCATGAAGGAAGCTGAGGGCCAGATTCATGGACCCCTGACTCTATTCAGAATTTCTTTCCACTTTAGTGTACTTAAAATGCATTTAGTCCATCTAAATCCTAAGGTGTAGCTCCCTTTAAGACATTACCAGGTGGTCTTTGAGTTATCCCCTTGAATACTCACTTCAATACCTCTCACAATGGGGGATTCGTCATACTCCCCAAACATTTCCTTTCCACTCTTTCTTGGCAATCAATGGGGAAAATGTTCTTCTTTACGCTAAGTCAGCATTTTACTGTAATGTGTATTCAATTGCCCCTGTTCTTGCCTCCTGAGCCACAGGGAACATGTGTCATTCTCTTTTTATGTAATCCTTCTGAATAATTTGAACAGCATGAACACTTCAAATTACTTCTCCATGTTGAACACTTCCAAGGTCTTCAATCATTCCTTAAATTGAATTATTTTGAGGTCTTTATCATTCTGTCTTTCTCATCAGGACAGGTGCAGTCTGTAAATAAACTGTTAAAAATATGGCATCCAGGAGTACATGTGGTCGTATCAAGAGTGTGGCCTAACCTATATGAAATGAAATGATATTATCATGTTCTGAATGTCCAAGCTCCATTAGACCTAAATTTAACATGAAAGGCCCAACTTAAATCTATCAATTTTATATCTTGATTCTTTTGTGACAATATTAGCTACACCCTTACCTTGTTGCTATTACTTTCTTGTAACTACATGCTCCCTAGGAAATCATCATAGTCCCTGATAGGACATTGAACTGGACATTGGCCAGATGGAATCTTAACACCAACAAAGACATCAGTCTGGTAGTAAAGATCCCTTAGGTTCAGGCACAAATCATTTGCATATTCCCTTTGCTGTATTATCATGTAGCTTGCACTGCTCTGTCCAATATCTATGGTCATATGAGAGAATCTATGAATCCTTTACCAAATTATGGAATATGATGTTCTTTCTTATCCCCTAACCTGCCAGTCTAGTGCTACCCAGTCACAAAAGGATATATGGTTAGTTCGTTATGCTCTGCTTTTACTAAATGCATATTGGTAACTAGAGACCACTTCTTCATTCCTAAGTACATATAATCCATTCTAGAATAATACTTAGGATTACTGACATGTTTGTCAGTTTACATTTTTCCCCTTTGGAAATATTGTGCCATCATCTACCCAACATGTGTTCTATTCTCCATGTCTTCGGTTTGTTTGTTTGTTTATTTTGAAAAACAGACTGTGAGTTAGCTGTGTTATTTATATATACCCCCTGAGTATCCTGAGATGAAATTTGTTACAACCAATACACATAAACACACCGAGAGTGGCTTGTACTTTCCTACAGTGTTTTTTCACTTATGCTAGTAAATATTTGTTCTATTTGTTCCTGTCTGAAAAGTCATTCTCCTATCCCAGAAGTCAGGTATGATTTAGAAGAACCGATAATCTGGTGAACTCAGAAACCTAGCATCCTCCCTTTTAAGACAGTCCATGAATTTGCACCCAAAAATTTTGTGACTATTTACCAATGCTGTTTCTCTCCTCTTTCTTCATCTCTTTACCACCTAAGGTCATTTTATAGCCCCTTTGTTCCCTCTGAATCCCTTTGCCATCTTTGGTTTATAGCTTAATAAGATTTTCTAAAGGGTCTCTGATCCTCTCTATGTTAATGGAAAAGATAAAATATCTTTTATCTTTTTCCTTGGTGCTTAGCTGAATTCTGTGTGTACTGGAATATTCAATAGATATTGGTTGAGTGAATAAATGAATACTTTCACGTTGTTCTTTCTTTTCCAAGAAAGGGAGCTACAGTTTTCTCATTTTTATTCATGCTTCAACAGTGTTTTTTTTTTTTAAGAGTCCTTTTCTCCCCTCAGAGCTTTTTATTAAGCTTCAGTTTTTCTGACAGTATGCCTGCACGCATGTTGTACTCTTCTTTGTGAATTCTGTTGCTTTTATGATCTTATCTTCTTTCATATGAGTTCACATTGGCTTCTCTAATTAAAATAATTCTTCTCTGTCTTTGTGATACAAACTTTATGCACAGTTAAGAGCCCACTAGTGGTCCTGGACAGTGCACTACTCAGATATCCCAGATATGAAGGAACCATGCAAAGAGCAAGTTCCCAGCCACTGCGTCTTCAGGTCCACCCCAGTGTCCACACAGAGGCCATGCTTCCTTGGGCTGCGCCCAACCAACCCTGAAGTAGCTCAGGAAAAGATGGGACTACCAGAGCTGGACCATTGATTTCTCAGGATCTGCTCGTTGCCTTGGTCGAGATTTTCTCAAAGCTGTGCTACACAGATATCTCAGTAGAGCTAGAGATTTTTTTTTTTTAAGTTAAGTAGGCTCCACACCCAAGTGGGCTTGGACTCAAGACCCTGTGTTCAAGAGTCGCATGCTCTACTGACTAAGCCAGCCAGGCGCTCCCAGTATCTCAGTATAGTTGAATTTAATCACTCCACTCCTTGGGGTTAAGTTTTCTCTTGCTTGTTTCTCAGATACTATGAGCTATAATGGAGTGGAAGAAAGATTAGAGGCTCCAGATCTGACCTGGTCAATTGATTTCTTACCTGTTTGATCTTTGGGATTCCAAGTTCTCAGTGGGTGGGACAGGGAGCCAGAGTCAAGGGCCGCATCAGTTACCTGAGTCCTCATATCCTCTGGGGAGCTGGGGAAGGGGGGGAACTGTTCTTTCTTTTGCCCTGGGGTGTCACACTCTCTTCAACTTACTTTTCATCTACAAAACCATGAAAACTCACACTTGAGATGATGAAATCTATCCCCCCACCCTATGTCTATTTGGGGGAAAAATGGTCACGCTTCAACAGAAATTTTGAAAAAAATCAGCAATTAAGGATTCTTGTGTTTGCACAGACAGCTATTTTGAAATTTCCTTGGATGAGAAACCAGCTTCTGACTTGCCTAAGTTGGGACTAGTCAGCAGCCTGTGGAGCTCCAGGGCTGGTGGATGAACAGAATCCTTATTTCCAGGAAAGTCAATCTGATGTGGTGAGTAGGATGAAAAAAATAAAAAGACAAAAGGAACCAAGACCCAAGCCACTAGCATTTGAAAAGGCAGGCGCTTTGATTTCTCCCTGTGACCTTTGAAGGGCTGATTGTCGAAGCTGAAGTAATCAGAGTGCAAGATGCAAAGAGGCGATAAAACAGAAAAGCCATTATAGAACATAAAAGCCAATATTGAGGGAAACATGATTTCCCAAAAAGACAAACCATTCTAGTACTTGTTGCCGTGTTTGGCTGTCATCCTGCCATCAAAGGTGAAAAGACTCCAAAATGCAGGCAATTATTATTAATCTCTCTAATTACAAAGCCAAAGTCTTTGTTCCATAGTCTATGAATTTCTGCAATAAGTAAGCATGATGGGGGAGGATTTGGTCTAAGGAATCCTTTCAAGGCTCCTGGAATCACTCCCTCTGGGGAGCCTTCTATTCTTCCAATGGCCAAGGTCTCTGAGTTGGTCAGGCCTCTCTCCAAGTCCTGTTTGTTCTGGTCCCAGGGACAAAATGCCCTTCCGGTCTCTACATGTGGGTTTACAGAATAGATCCATGTAGGCAATAAGTCAACTATTTTCCCTCCCTGTAATTTCTCCCTCAATTTGCTTCCTGGAGAAAAGTGGGTAGGATTTCAGAAAAATACCAAGGAAGAAGGAACAATGCAAAGCCTTTGTTTTAAGATCTGCTTAGCTGAGATAAGAGCCCAAGACAGGTTTCTTTCCCTCATCAAAGAAGCTCATCCTATGCACCTAGTATTATTATAAATCAGAATGAACACACATTGTTACGTAGAGTTACACAACCCACGCAGACAACATGTCTGTGATCTCTGCATTTTTGCAATGCTTTCAACACCAAGAACATGTTCATGGCTTGCAACCTGAGGAACTGGCTCTTAAATTTAGCCCAGCGATAAACCAAAGACTCAAGAAGAGTAGCATTTCGATCCCAGTACAGAGAGAAAGGAACTGACTTGCATGTTGTGGGGGGGAGGGGCTGCTGCAGAACCGTTTAATGAGTTATCCCAAAAACTAGTTAGAGCAACACATGAGTCATTGTATGATAAGGGTCAGAAGCAAAAGATGTCAAGCTGGGAGGCCCTGTTCCTGAGAATTGTCACCATTCACCTCCCCTGCTCTCCACTGTCATTTCTTTTAGCTTTGGACTTAAATGTCACTTACCCAGGAAACCCTCCCTGACTAGGCCTGCCACACGGTGATTGCCCCCTTATCCATTTCCCCCCGCTTTGTTTCATGTAGATAACAGTTGCTGCTGCTGTTTCTGGTAGTGGCGATCGTGATGTTTTCATGACCAATGACAATTTGGGAAGGGGAAAAAAAAACTCCTGATGAGCTGAACCCTGGTAGCCTATTGGCCTATTTCTCTTGGCTTTTCTTTTCTTCTCTATTTTGTCCTCCTCTGTGTTTAATACTTAATAGGTGCAGCATAAGCTGCTTGGAACATGCTCCAACACCTCCCTAAGTCCTTGCTACCCGACAAGTGGTTTAACCAGCAACAAGGTCACCACCTAGGAGCTTCTTAGAAATGCAGAGTCCAGGGGCGCCTTGGTGGCTCAGTTGGTTGAGCAGCTGCCTTCGGCTCAGGTCATGATCCCGGAGTCCCGAGATCGAGTCCCATATCGGACTCCCGGCTCTGCGGGAGGTCTGCTTCTCCCTCTGACCTTCTCCCCTCTCATTCTCAGTCTCTCGCTCTCTAATAAAAAAGAAAGAAAGAAAGAAAGAAATGCAGAGTCCAAGGCCCCATTTTGGGACCCAGCTATGAGCTAGGTTATTAGAAGATCTCTGGGAGATTCGAACACACAATACAGCTGTCCATCTCCAGCACCTACTTATATAAACCACTTCACTGGTGGCTAGCCATACCGCCTTGGCTTTTCATGCCTGTGGGCTTTGTAAAACCATGGAGAACTTTAGTGTGTTGCATGCATTTTGCTTTGGCTGTTCAGTATTGTTTCATGGACGTTCATCTATCCTCAAGGGGCACCTGGGTGGCTTAGTCAGTTAAGCGACTGCCTTAGGCTCAGGTCATGATCCCAGAGTCCTGAGGTCGAGCCCCATGTTGGGCTCCCTGCTCAGCGGCGAGACTGCTTCTCCCTCTCCCTCTGCTGCTCCCCTTGCTTATGCTTTCTTGCTCATGCTCTCTATCTCAAGTAAATAAAAACAAAATCTTAAAAAAAAAGATTTATCCTCAAGCTGACTGTAAGTTCCTGGAGGGAGGTCCCTATCCTTTGTAGGGAGAGGATAGCGGAGATTTAAATCCTGTGGGTTTAAATCCTGTGGGTTCTGTGGCCTTGTGTTACTCCTCTAGGTAATAACAACGGCCAGTACTTGAGAAAGAACTACGTGTTGGACATTTGGCCAAGCACGCTTGTACACTACGTGACGACTCGCAGTAACTCCATGAAGGAGCTGGCATTCTTTTCTCATTGTATAATGAGAAAATCAAAGCCTTAAAGGATGCAGTCAATTATTGATGAGTCTCAAATTCATATCTGTTAAGAGTGAAGAGCCTGAGCGTTTAGTCACTGCATTAGCTTGCTCACTAATCGACTGTTGGATAAACAAGGCTGTGCTTTTGGAGATAAACAAATAGATTTGGTGTCAACCGGATAGAATGGAATGGAGCCCTTCTTTCTTCCTGCCTAGGTGCCCTCCTGATAGAAATATTTCTCAAAAAAAAAGAAGCAGCTTGTCCTTTTCTACCACCTGCCCAGTCCTCCCCACATCCCCCAGCCCCATTCTCTCCCCCCTGCTGTATTTGTTAACTCCCCTCTCCCACCTTCTCTCTCCTTTCGGCTTGTGACCCCAGTCTGTTTCTTCACCTTGTGCGGGTCCTCAGCCTCTCTGCCCGCCCCCCCTCAAAGAAAGCATGTGGCCTGGCCTGGCCGAGGGGCACCCCATGTGGAGCTTTATCAGGTCACAGACTGTCTGGGTTTTCTCTGCGCGAGTCGATGGGCTTGCACAGTGGATGAATGACCTTTCGTTCCCAAACACCCAGAGGGCCCATCAGTCTGTTCCCACTCCACTGAGAAAACTGAATAAAGTGCTTGCCCCTTGAAATGAGAGTAAAGAATAATAAACTGCAAAAACAAACAGACCCCAAGCCCCTCAAAGCCCAGGCAAGGCTGTAGCACTCTGCGGTTCAGGGTACCCCGCATCTGACAGATGAAGGAGCCTCTTCTCATGCTTTCTGTGATGATGCGGAAGATCACTGCCCTGGAAAAGCTTCCCACCAGGCCAGCGAGCATGTGCACATTTGCCCCCAACCACACGCTGCCCCCGGCGTGTTCTCTTCTCTCGGAGGTGCTGGGGCCAGAGTTCCCGCTCCGGTGGCCGGCAGGATGCTTATGCAACCAGCACCTGCCGGGAGCCACTGACCTACACTGTCGACCCGGACAACCGCACCGGGACAACCCTGGACAGGCATGATCGTGAGCCCATGGGACAGCCGTAGCAGCGTTGTCAGAAGAGATTCTGCGGAACCCTGCTTTCCAGAATGGGCCAGGAGCCCGGAGCGACAATGCTCTGGGAGAACCCTGGAGGGAAAGGCAATGGTCAGCTGGGCTCTCCTAGCCAGCTGGGCTCTCCAAGGAGACACCGAGGCCAGAGCGAAGCAAAGGCAGGAGCTATTTCTGCCTTTATTGCCTTCGAAGCTCCGTAGGTCCCACCTTTACGTAGGACCATAACGAATGACTTCTGTGTTCAGGAACTTTCAGTCAGACCATCTTTCTTCAGTCCGTCTGGGAAGTACCTAGAATTAGGTATCAGGGAATCTACAGGGATCATTCAGCTCTGGAATTCACGAGCTCTACAACCTTGGGTAGCTCACTGGCCTCCTGAGGGTTTCCATATCCTTAGATGGCAGGTTGGACTAGCTTTGCAGGCCTCTCGGGTGGTTTCGAATTCTAACATTCTATGATTCTAGTGATCGCAACTTTAGGCGACTGCTTCTCAAGCTCATTCTGTTCGCCTCATACTCAGGAGGAAAGAAATACCACTAAAGATGTTTGTGTGCAGCTTATAACACAATACTTCCTCTATGTCTGCCTCCACATTTCAATCGACCAGGGACAACTAAATACACCTAAATCCATCTAGATACCTTCCCAAGCCTGTGGGACCCACGTAATGAGCTTGTCCAAAAGGTCACACTGGTTCATTTGATAGTCCATTCACATCGGATCCTATTGCCCTCCTCCACTGAATGAGGAGCAAAGTTAATTTTAAAACCTTTCTAGAAAAAATTGCCTTTGCACTCCCACCATTGACCCAAGTGCTGAGATTCAATTAAACTGGGAGAGATCACAATTAAAATGCGATTTAATTATCCTCTTTTTATGTAAATGAAATTTCTGATTGTGGAGAATCAATAAACTTTGTTTAAGCAGGTCATCAGTTGCCTATTCAAGGGCCGCTTTGTCCCTTCTTTGCTAAATCCCTAATCTCACAAGCCAAACGGAAGAAGTGTTCCTGGAAATTCGAGGACGGAAATCCTGAAGCCATTCCGTCCCCTCCCCCCATTCCATTTCCCCCACACATACCCGGCCCCCAATGCAAGGGAGAATACTACCACACCCAATGTTTTCCAGCCCAGAACCTATTCTGTTTTGAAGCACGACAGTGAGTGACTCAAAACACAGAAGTGATAGTCATGATTCCTGTAGGGAGGGGAAAAAAAAAAAGATGAATTTGCAAATATCTATGTAGAATGCCATTTGTAGTGAATTCATTTAAAAGTGAAATCATCAAGACCTACCGATCTATTACTGCTATCGCCACCATACTGGTAGATAACAAATCACCCCCAAACTTCGTGGCTTTCAAGTGTTTATGTAACAGGTGTTTATGATGGAGCTCAAATATCTTTAGCCCAGACATTTATTTTTTTATTTTTAACATTAATTAATTATTTTTCTATGCTATTCTTTAATTTTTTTATTAACATAAAATGTATTGTTTGCCTCAGGGTACAAGTCTGTGATTCGTCAGGCTTACACATTTCACAGCATTTGCCATAGCACATACCCTCCCCAATGTCCATATCCCTCCCCCCCCACCTCCTAGCCACCCTTAGTTTGTTTTGTGAGTTTAGGAGTCTCTTATGGTTTGTCTCCTTCCCCATCCAATCTTATTTCATTTCTCTCCCCCACCTCCCCACGACCTCCCACCCCTGCCTCTCAAATTCTTCATATCAGAGAGATCATGTGATAATTGTCTTTCTCTGACTGACTTATTTCGCTGAGCATAATACCCTCTAGTTCCATCCACGTCATTGCAAATGGCAAGATTTTGTTTCTCTTGATGGCCGCATAGTATTTCATTGTATATATATACCAAATCTTCTTTATTCATTCATCTGTTGATGAACATCTAGGTTCTTTCCATAGTTTGGCTATTGTGGACATTGCTGCTATAAATATTCGGGTGCATGTGACCCTACGGATCACTACATTTGTATCTTCAGGGTAAATACCCAGTAGTGCAATTGCTGGGTCATAGGGTAGCTCTATTTTCAACATTTTGAGGAACCTCCATACTGTTTTCC
>CM052814.1:10997882-11155152 GCA_028533885.1 Nasua narica
ATAGAGCTTGAAGTCTGGAACTGTGATGCCACCGACTTTGGTTTTCTTTTTCAACCTTCCTCTGGCTATTCGTGGTCTTTTCTGGTTCCATATAAATTTTAGGACTATTTGTTCCATTTCTTTGAAATAAATTGATGGTATTTTGATAGGGATTGCATTAAATGTGTAGATTGCTTTAGGTAGCATAGACATTTTCACAATATTTGTTCTTCCAATTCATGAGCATGGAACATTTTTCTATTTTTTGTGTGTGTGTCTTCCTCAATTTCTTTCATGAGCACTTTGTAGTTTACTGAGTACAGATTCTTTGCCTCTTTGGTTAGGTTTATTCCTAGGTATCTTATGGTTTTGGGTGCAATTGTAAATGGAATGGACTCCTTAATTTCTCTTTCTTCTGTTTTGCTGTTCGTGTATAGAAATGCAACTGATTTCTGTGCATTAATTTTATATCCTGACACTTTACTGAATTCCTGTATGAGTTCTAGCAGTCTTGGAGTGAAGTCTTTTGGGTTTTCCACATAAAGTATCATATCACTGTCAAAGAGTAAGAGTTTGATTTCTTCTTTGCCAATTTGGATGCTTTTTATTTCTTTTTGTTCTCTGATTGCTGAAGCTACGATTTCAAGTACTATGCTGAATAGCAGTGGGGATAGTGGGCATCCCTGCTGTGTTCCTGATCACAGGGGAAAAGCTCTCACCTTTTCCTCATTGGGAATGATATTTGCTGTGGGTTTTTCATAGATGGCTTTGATGATGTTGAGGAATGTACCCTCTATGCCTACACTGTGAAGAGTTTTGATCAAGAAAGGATGCCATACTTTGTCAAATGCTTCATCAAAATCAATTGAGAGTATCATATGGTTCTTGTTCTTTCTTTTATTAATGTATTGTATCACATTGATTGATTTGCGGATGTTGAACCAACCTTGCAGCCCAGGAATAAATCCCACTTGGTCATGGTGAATAATCCTTTTAATGTACTGTTGGATCCTACTGGCTAGTATTTTGGTGAGAATTCTTACATCCGTGTTCACCAAGGACATTGGTCTGTAATTTTCCTTTTTGATGGGATCTTTGTCTGGTTTTGGAATCAAGGTAATGCTGGCCTCATAAAATGAGTTTGGAAGTTTCCCTTCCATTTCTTTTTTTTGGAACAATTTCAGGAGAATAGGTATTAATTCTTCTTTAAATATTTGGTAGAATTCCCCTGGGAAGCCATCTGGCCCTGGGCTCTTGTTTATTGGAAGATTTTTGATGAATGTTTCAGTCTCCTTACTGGTTATGGGTCTATTCAGGTTTTCTATTTCTTCCTGGTTCAGTTTTGGTAGTTTGTGTGTCTCTAGGAACGCATCCATTTCTTCCAGGTTGTTTAATTTGCTGGAGTATAGTTGCTCATAATATGTTCTTACAATTGTTTGTATTTCTTTGGTGTTGGTTGTGATTTCTCCTCTTTCATTCATGATTTTATTAATTTGGGTCCTTTCTCTTTTCTTTTTGCTAAGTCTGGCCAAGGGTTTATCAATTTTATTAATTCTTTCAAAGAACCAGCTCCTAGTTTCATTGATTTGTTCTACTGTTCTTTTGGTTTCTATTTCATTGATTTCTGCTCTGATCTTTATTATTTCTCTTCTTCTGCTGGGCTTAGGCTGTCTTTGCTGTTCTTTCTCCAGCTCCTTTAGGTGTAGGATTAGGTTATGTATTTGAGATCTTTCTTGTTTCTTGAGAAAAGCTTGTATTGCTATATATTTTCTTCTCAGGACTGCCTTTGCTGTGTCCCAAGGATTTTTAAAAGTTGTGTTTTCATTTTCATTTGTTTCCATGAATTTTTTAAATTCTTCTTTAATTTCTTGGTTAACCCATTCATTTAGCCTCCATCCATTTAGCCATTCTTTAGCCTCCATGTATTTGAGTTCTAGTGTCATGGCATTGTGGTCTGAAAATATGCAGGGAATGACCCTAATCTTTTGGTACCGATTAAGACCTGATTTGTGTCCCAGGATGTGATCTATTCTGGAGAATGTTCCATGTGCACTAGAGAAGAAAGTGTATTCTGTTGCTTTGGGATGGAATGTTCTGAATATATCTGTGATCTCCATCTGGTCCAGTGTGTCATTTAGAACCTTTATTTCTTTGTTGATCTTGCTTAGATGATCTGTCCATTTCAGTGAGGGGAGTATTAAAGTCCCCTACTATTATTGTATTGTTGTTGATGTGCTTCTTTGACTTTGTTATTAATTGGTTTATATAATTGGCTACTCCCATGCTAGGGGCATAGATATTTACAATTGTGAGACCTTCTTGTTGGACAGTCCCTTTAAGTATGATATAGTGTCTTTCTTCATCTCTTATATTCTTTGGCTTAAAATCTAATTTATCTGATATAAGGATTGTCACCCCAGCTTTCTTTTGATGTCCATTAGCATGGTAAATTGTTTTCCACCCCCTCACTTTAAAGCTGGAGGTGTCTTTGGGTCTAAGATGAGTTTCTTGTAAACAGCATATTGATGGGTCTTGTTTTTTTATCCATTCTGATACTCTGTGTCTTTTGATAAGGGCATTTAGCCCATTTACATTCAGGGTAACTATTGACAGATATGAATTTAGTGCCATTGTATTGCCTGTAAGAACTGTTAACTGTATATTGTCTCTGTTGTTTTCTGGTCTATGTTCCTTTTAGGCTCTCTCTTTGCTTAAAGGACCCCTTTCAATATTTCCTAGCCAAGACATTTAAAAACCCAAATGTAACAGTCTGGATATCTCTGATTACAGCACTATGGACATTCCAGGTTTTTAAATCTGCGTTTATGAAGAATCAGTTGTACATAAAGATATTTAAGTAACTACTTCTCTGATAGCTTGTTTCACTTTAACACTACCTTCTTAAAGTTTTCTGTTTCATCTTCTAAGGCATATGGTTACTATCTTAATAAGAAAGAGAGAAGTGGAAGGCTTATTTCAACTCAATCTTTGGCTTAAAGTTAGAGCTATCCTAACAAAACCTGGAGACTTCTAATCAACTTACTTCCAGAACCACAGAAATGGTTTTTCTTATGTTGTCAATGCTGTGTGCTTTGTTCTTGTTTGTTTGTTTCTTTTTGTCTGTTTTTGTCACAGAAGCAAACATTTTACACTTTTAGACTTAAATGCATAGGCCCATTTTCTGTTTTTTCTGTGTCCTTTCTCTTGGTTCTCTGGAACCGGGCTGTTCTTTCTCCAGCTCCTTTAGGTGTAGGATTAGGTTATGTATTTGAGATCTTTCTTAGACACTTTCTTGGACACTCTCCCCACAAAACCTCAGCACAAAAAGGACACTCAGAATTATATGCTAGCAGTGATCACGTGTCGGCACAATGAGCCCGACTCCTCTCTTTCTAGGCTGCACGTTTGTCTTTATCCACTTTCCCTTTGAAAAGAAAATGTTCTTTCTCCCAATGGAAAATCAGTTGTTTTCTAGTGATTTCTGTTTACAAAGTACTTTTAGAGAAGCTTCTCAATATTGGCACTCATGACACCTGAGGCCAGGTAATTCTTTGTTGTAAAGAGTCTGCCTGTGCACTAGGGGGATGTTTAGCTAGAAACATCTAGCTAAACGGGCTAGATCTAGCTAAACAGGCTAGAGATCCATACATGGACAGGCCCATATCCAGCAGCAACCCCCAACGGTGACAACCAAAAACATCTCTGGTCACTGACACATCAAATCATCAAAATCACCCCGATCAAGAATCACTCTTGCATGGTAACCAACAGTTCATTCAGAGACAAAGCTGGAATATTTCTAAACTTACACTAGAAACTTTGCTTGAAGAAGAGTTTTTTGTTGTTGTTGTTGTTTTGTTTTTAAATATTTTATTTATTTATTTGACACACAGAGAGAGAGAGAGAGAACACAAGCAGGGGGAGTGAGAGAGGAAGAAGCAGGCTCCTCACCGAGCAGAGAGCCCGGTGCGGGGCTCGATCCCAGGACGCTGGGATCACACGGTGTCTGGCTTCTCCTTTTGGTTTCAAGGGTATTAACCATTGATAGCATAACTCCTTTATGGGGTGCAAAATGGCAGTATTTTAACTTATTTTGGTTTTGTTGATCAGCTAGAATACTTTTATAAAAAATGCTCCCCTTCATCTACTAGGTACTTCTCCAGTGGTACAGTTCACAGAGGAAAAGCAGGATAAATTCTTGATTCCTTCCTTTTATTTACCTGGTTTTCAAAGCAACTCGTTTTATATCATTTTAAATCTCCCTATCGACACAAAAGTTGAAAGATATTTTATGAGCATCAACACATATGACTCTTACTTCTTGAAGGCAAAATTATTCCATCTTTGGCCAATGGAAGCATTTTGAATATATCCCCTGAGTCCTTTTCGCATGATCCTAACAGTGTTCTTTAATAGCTTTCTTGCTTTTTGGTATGTTAAGATGGTCCAGGCTCTTCTTGACTTTTATTGTCTCAGATGTGGAATCAGATTTTTCTCCAAGAAGCACTGATAACTTTTAATGGAATATTATACTTCATTTTTTAAAAATTTAATTTTATTTTTCAGTGTTCCAGGATTCATTGTTCATGCACCACACCCAGTGCTCCATGCAATACATGCCCTTCTCAATACCCACCACCAGGTCCATCCACCCCGCCTAAAACCCTCAGTTTGTTTCTCAGAGCCCACAGTCTTTCATTCTTCATCTTCCCCTCCGTTTTCCCCCAATTCACCCTTCCTTTCCTTCTTCCAATGTCCTCCATGTTTTTCCTTACACTTTATGTGTAAGTGAAACCATATGATAATTGACTCTTTCTGCTTGACTTATTTCACTCAGCATAATCTCTTCGAGTCCCGTCTGTTGATACAAAAGTTGGGTATTCATCCTTTCTGATGGAGGCATAATATTCCATTGTATATGTGGACCGTATCTTCTTCATCCATTCATCTGTTGAAGGGCATCTTGGCTCTTTCCATGGTCTGGCAATTGTAGCCATTGTTGCTATGAACATTGGGGTACATATGGCCTTTCTTTTCACTGCATCTGTATCTTTGGGGTAATATTGTACCTTCAAAAGCATTATCTGGACACTGGAGATGCTCACTGTTACTGGCTGGTCACTGTTTCTAGGCATTTATCATCTATCTATTTATCTATCATCTATCTATTTATCAATTTATCATCTGTCATATATCAACTATCTGTATATCTATTACTATGTGAGTTCACAGTCGTATTTCTAGTTTAATTCAGATCAGACTTTTTATTTAACTTTTTGATATTACATCTATTTCTTTTTCTATCACACCAAAAATCCGGGTTCTGCATGACACAGGCAATTGTAGAATTATAATAATTTGAGATTACTGCTTGTTTTATTTCATAGTCAATATAATAATATCAGATAGCTATAACATCAATTAAGGTTAATAAAAATATTTTTAAATCATATATGCTATCTTTCTGTCCACTCTAATTTTTAAATACTTGTCAGATCATCCCATAGTACAAAGTCTCCATTTTAACACTAATGTAACTAACCTTGGTTCTCCTAGTAACTCAGTACTTAATACACATCACCAGTTCTCATGTTAATGTCTGTCTGGTCATTTTGTTTGCTTGAAGCTTATTCTCTAATAGATTTCCTTAGGGATGGCTCATGGGAAGAATATTTTTTTCCATATTGATTTTTTTCCATATTGATAGAAGTCTTGTCTTTGCTCTTATCCTTTCACACCTGCCATTCAGTCATGTGCTATTCAATGTTAGCTGTTCACTAGCCCTTCATAGTACATCAGTGGTGTTCAAAAATAGTCACCCAATATGGTTATCTTTGTATCTATCATTGATGTCTAAATTTTCAGATGCATCAATCCTGCGAGAACATTCCCTTAACCACCCAATTCACCACTGGGAGATAGGGAATCTGCCTACTCTTTACGAGAACAAATCTAAGCCAGGATTCTCAGAAACAAGGTGTGCTCTTTTAACATTTTATCTGTTTATTTTTGATTTTAGGAAAGTTGCCTTAAATTATAGTATCTTTTAAAAAAAGGTTTATTTGTTTATTTTAGAGAGAGAGAGCAGGCATGGCCAGGCAGGGGACACAGTAAGAGAATCTTCAAGCAAATTCCCCGATGAGCTCAGAGCCCGACGTGGGACTCAATCTCATGACCCTGAAATCATGGCCTGAGCTGGAAACAATTGTCAGACACTTACCTGACTGAACCCCACAGGTACCCCAAATTATAGCATTTCTTAATGGTTCTATTTCCTTGCTTTGATTTTATTCTTTGGAGACTCCTATTTCTGTATATTAGGTCTTTTTTTTTTTTCTCTTAAGAAAGAAATAAAGGAAATAAATAAATATAAAAAAATTAATAGGAAATAATTTGCTATGTTTCTTTGCTGTTGTGTACCTTCTAGTTTAATTATTTTCTTAGAGTACTTTGTTTCTTTTACTTCGAAGTCATTCTTAAGTTGTCACTTTCATATGAGTTTTTCTATTTATGAATCATGAGTCCTTCATGTTTTACATACTTTTCTCAATTCCTTTAGTCGCCTTGAAATAGTATATTTTAACCTGTTTTTGGAAGATATCTTTCTGGAGTGTTTTCAACATCTGCAGGGGGAAGGGAGGGATTATTTTGCTTCTTATTGTCCTATTTCATTGTCGGTAGCATGTCATTCTGCTTCTTATTCTATTTTTTCTTATATTAACGTTGCATGGCATTTGCCTGGTAATTTTCTGTCGCTTGTTTTCCTACGAGTGAGTTTACTTGTACTTTCAGGCAAAGGCTGAGTTCAGGTTCGTTTTTGGTTTTTTGTTCTAATTTTTAAGGAGCTCCCTCTTCTGTTGCTCTGAAGTGTTGAAAGCAGAGGGCTGCTTCTTTTCTCTTTCTCACTCAAATGCCAGATCTTACTCAGGTGTCACAGTCTCTTCACTGTTGGCCATTTGCCCTCAACCGCTTGTATTTTGGGATGCGCGAGGATACTCTGCCAGCCAGTTATGTTGTAAATTATTTTCTTTGCCTTTTGCTTGCTTGTTTGCCATCTCTTTGCTTTTTTGTCTTCAGTGCGGGGATTGAGACAGATCCAGAGCCTCTGCTGCCACCACTGTCATCCTCTTCACAGAATCTCACATCATTTAAAAAATATTAGTTTTCTGGCTCTCTGCAAATATCTCCAGTGTAATCCGCTGCCTCGTTCTGACACGCATTTTCACCAAGGCTCCTTCTGAGTCTTAAATGATGCTTTTGCCTGGCAGATGATGGCTGTCTCAGTGGTTTCTCTACTCCCCTCCGTCCTTCCTTCATGAGGTAATATAATGTCCCCATTGTGCTATTAAAAGTGGCATTTCCATTCTCAGATTGCATCCCCTTTTGAATTCAATGTCCTCGGAGCCACTCCAAAGTCCTAATTGTTTTCAGGCTCTTCTCTGCCCCAGGAACTTCCCACCATGTGATCCTCCTCCCCTTCCTGCAACATACTCTCGGCTCCAGTTAGCAGCAACTGCTAATATCCGCGTGTGTGACTTGTCTTTTCCTGTCTCCTGTCTCTTTCTCTTAGCAAGCACTGTTTATCTCGCCAACGAAGTCTTGTCTTTCTAACATGCTCAAAGCATACTTTCTCAAACTCACATGGCAGACTCTTGCTGATGAATTTTCATAAAGTCTAAGAAGCACTGAATCAACCAAGCTTAACTACGACTCTTAGGCAATTTTTAGTACTTCGAATCTGCAGTGGTTTACACATATTTTTTATTTCTATGTGTTTCTTAGAAACCATTAGACATCCTTTCCTGTGTCCCATGGCTGAAGTCTGGCTGCCCAACCCCTGCCAAGCTTCTCAAACTTTTAACATTTAACGTTGATGAAAAGGGGGGATTTTATGGGAGTATTGGGAAGTCAGCAAAATTCACTGGCTATTAGAGGAAAAAAAATCAGAGTTTAGGCGATATCTCCCAGAAATTCACCCTAGAATTGCTCAATTTATTCCCTGGGAATCACTAATCTACTTGGTTCACACTCCACAGGTCACGATTTTAGTCTATAGGTTTTCTTTCTTTACTTAAGGGACTATCCCATTTGCTTCCTCGAAGGACTGAAGCAACTTTCAGAAAAGAAGCATATTTTAAAAAGACAATTAAAAAGGCAACAGGACAACTAAAATCATTAAAAGAAAAATCTAGTAAATATATTAACCACCTAGGTTAATATTGTCAATAGAATAAAAAATAAATCCAATTTAGATTTCTAATAGCCAATTCAAAAAGGAAAAGTATAATTACATAAGCCTAATAATTCAGGGAAAGAAACATAAGTTAACTCAAGACCACTGTTTTCATGAAACTGAAAAGTAAGAAGGGTCCAGAAAAGAACGGCAAGTCAGAGGGTCTGAGTTTTGATCCTGCCTGCATTACTTAACAGCTGTTGGATTTTGGGTGATTTACCTAGCCTCAACCTCATCACAAATAAGATAGAAATAACAACCCAAATTTCAGAGGGTCTTTATAAAGATCAAAGAGAAATAACCATACAAGCTGTAATTATATGACTAACACAGACATTGCTCGAGCACTTCCCTCCTTTGCCATCTCTTGAGTCCTAAGTCAACCACATATCCATAGATGACCACAAACGTGTCTCTCAAATGTTCATGTACTCGTCCTCTCACTCTTTCTGCCAGCAAAGCCATGTGGGAATGCACAGGGTGGTGGGACCTGCTTCTGGTGACATTTCTTCGCCTTGGATCCTGCCTTGAGGCGCTCAGAATCATTCCTCCCACCACTGACCTCTGCTGGTCCCATGGCTACCTATGTCACTGGTACCTAGTAACACAGTTACCATGGTCAGGCCCTGGGACCCTGCATTCTGCATACTGCTAGTGAATCGGCCTTAATGGATCCAAGCAACACTGTGGTCTCTAGAATCTTCCATGTCTCCAAACTGAGTGGTGAGGAAAATCTGTCTGTTTCCCTACCCTGTGTCCCCCAGGCACTGAGAGTCCCATTTCTTTGAACCTCATATTCCAAATGAGTAAAAACAATATACTTAGATTCTGCTACATGCAGAGATTGCACCCGCCCTGCATTCCCTTAATGTTGTCTACGGTCTATGAGGTTGAGTTAGAGGAAGAAAAGCCATGGGACCTTTTGCAGCCTTAGAATCTGTCCCTCCTTTCCATACACACACCTCCCTGCCAGCATCCTGCTTTGGTGACTGAGGCAGTGTTGCAGGGACGGGTTTGTAGGGTTGACCCTCTATTCCCTTAGCATGAGTTTTTTCCCAAGTTTTCTCCTCTGGCCTCCTGGAAATATGCCCTTGAAGAGCCTCCTTGAACTTGGACAAGGAGGTCTCTGACATGGCTGAATCCCAAAGTAGGATTGACTCAAACCAGGAGATCCCTTTTACCTGTGCCAGAGGCATGGAGGTGGAAGGGAGAAGAAGGTGTAGACAAAAGGAGAAAACACAGAGAAGGGGCAGGCACTCAGAAACACTGCCCAGAAGGAAAGGGACACTAAGGTAAATATCAAGGAGCAGAATAATAGTGATTGTCTATCAGACAGGGTTATGGAGTCTGTGTGACTGAGCTTCATTTGGAGGCTTTCAATTTCCTTAAATGCCATCACATTTATACGAGCAGATTCAACTATTGGTGCAAATAAACGGGAACATTTAAATTCAGATCATTTCTGTTTCAGTTACTGTATTTAGAGGAAGTATAGCATAGAGGGTAGAAGTATGGGTTCCGAATAAATTAGGTGTGGTGTGGGATCTTTCCTCAATCTCTTACCAACTTTATTTTAGTTCATTAACTTCTTTTAACACTCATTTCTATATTGGGAATGGTAAGAGTCTATGTGTCATAGGATGGTTGTTAGTATTAAAGAGAATGTACATAAAACTCAGTGTAGTGATGACAAATAATAAGCGTTTGGAATAAATGTTCCAATTTTCCATTTCCCATCGTGTGTCTAAAAATCGGTCTACACTGGGGAGGACCGTCAGATACACCCTAATGTTAGAGGGAGCACAGTAAAGAAAGTTACCAGTGCAAGATCTTTTCCCTGCAGAAGGTTTTAATTTTGAGAGAAACCCCTCAAAATAGAGTGCATTCTGCATGGGGCCTTTGGACAAGAGCAAATTCCGTCTCTCCCCTCAAAATATTTCCACAGAGTAGCAACTAAGAGAAAAGAGTCTACTTCTAGCGGATTGAAGTGCAGACAGCAAGCTGCCCTGAGCACAGCCGGGGTCGGGGCTCTGTGGACACACTCTCAAGGAGTGTGCAACAGTTTTACATCTCCTGATGTAACAACCACCGTGCGTGTTACAGAGCGGCAGGCAGCGTGGCTGATGAAGCCGATACGTGCCCTAAATCATGGCAGGGTCTCTCGCCCATTTTGCACACTCTGAGACCTTAAGGTAGAAATGGTCTCCTTCGGAAATTCAAAACCCAGCTTCCCAGCTGAGCTTATGTGGGGTGAGGCTGAAGGTGAGGGTCCAGAAGTGTGCTCACAGAACTGAGGAAAATGTTGGGGAAGAGGAAGTTTAAAAGGAAAGCACAGTCACCTGTACTAATACCAACACCATGACTGGTGGGAATGTCTCCACACAGGGAGAAGGCATCGCTCGTGGCCTGACCGTTGTCCCCCAAGCTTTGCCTTCACCTTCTTTAGTTACATAAACTTGCTCCCAACCCCTACCTACGCGAAGTGGTTTATGGTGGTCTGTTTCTCATCTAATGCCCTAGCTGTTCCTTTTGTTTCCTATAGCACAGACAAGCCAAGTTTGAAACACTGATATACAACGTTACTGAAGGCTTGGGATAACTCAAACGTAACAAACCCAGGCAGTGTGGCCACTGTATGGTGCCACGGGCTGTGCACTGTCCAACTCTGGGGGAGGGGAGGTACCACACACCTAAGCTGGGAAGAAAATGGCACCCCTCAGAGTTTGCAGTGAGGCAGCCTTGCATGAGGATATCTCAGAATTAGCTCCTTGTGGGGCGCCTGGGTGGCTCAGTGGGCTAAAGCCGCCTTTGGCTCAGGTCATGATCTCAGGTTCCTGGGATTGAGCCCCGCATCCATCAGGCTCTCTGCTCAGCAGGGAACCTGCTTCCCCCTTCTCTCTACCTGCCTCTCTGCCTACTTGTGATCTCTCTCTCTCTGTCAAATAAATAAATAAAATCTTAAAAAAAAAAAAAGAATTAGCTCCTTGAAGAGACATGGATTTCTCTAAACATGCCTCATTTACCTCCTATGGCATCGTATTTCTTCCTAGCTTGGACCCCATACTCAGAAATGTGTGCTCCAAAAGGTCCAAATCTCAGAAGATGAGGACCAGAAAGTAATGAGAATTTCTACGTTCACTTGTAGAAAATGTCTCAACTAAAATCTGGTTTCCCATCTGAGGAACTAATTTGTCCCCAGTTGACGGACACAAGGAATGTTCCATTCAGAAATAACTTTATTCTGTGAACCCACTGAAACAAGAGAATTAGAGCCATACAAGATATACTCAATCAACAAGAGAAGAGGTAAGTATATTACAGAAAGTCCCTGGCAGTAATGAGCACCCAGCAGATGCTAGGTACCTCAAAGGCAGCGTCTTGACAACAACCCAATGAGGAGCATCTTGTTTTTTTGGACTTCCATTCTACAGAAGAAGAAATTTTCTGAGAGGCTAAATAATGTGCCTGATGTTAGAGCTAGTAAGTGGCCAATTTATGATTAATCCAAGTTCAAAGGCCAAAAGTAGCACCAGCTACTGTTATGGCTGCTTAACTCAAAAAGTGAAAGAGGAATGTTGAAAATAAAAATGGAATTGGAGGTGAGGATTATATTTGCAGATGGGTTCAAAGCTTGAGCTTACACGGGTAGTTGCTGGCATAATTACAGGCAAATGGGGCAGCTGGAAACACAGAACCGTCTAACTCTATGGTTAACATAACACAGCGATTAGGAAGCTAAATTGTACCCAGCACTGATTCTAAACTGCAGGGGATAGTCCGGGAAGGCTTTGCTTTCTAGTCCATGGCTACATAGACCTGCCTTTGGGAGGCAGCTGGTTTGAGAAGAGCGGTTACCGTGTCAGGTCCTGAAGTGAGGAGCTTTCCTAGCTCAGAAAGAGTTCACTCAGGAATGAGAGCTGGCACTTCCTACCTTCAGTTCTGCAACTGGGGTGGACACTGCTTCCCGGCTTCAGGATCCCCATCTTCTCATTCACCGGACGTTTCAAGAATGCTCTTGGGTTCCCCAGTGCATGCCTTAGTATATCACACTGCAGGAGCGTCTTTCTCCATCCTCTTAACATCCCTCTCCTCCACCTCACCTGCTCCTACTTAGCTGTTGGGCTCTGGGAAGCCTTTGGTCCACACTCCAAATCGGAATAGACTCCCTCACACACACTCCTCCCAAGCAACTTGGCCGCCCCCTCCTCACTGTAATCTTTGCATTATGTTGTAGTGAATCGTATAGACCCCAAACTCCTTTTCCATAATCGTAAAATACACAAAGCTCTGAAAACCAATTTTTTTTAATGTTAAGTTTGGTGCAAATATATCCCATTTGGTGAGAATAATCATATTTTCTGCTGTAGAAAAATTGATGTGTGTGGCTTTCGAATGCTGTCTCAGATCCTTTGGGGAGTGTTAAAAAAATACACAATATAGGTACCAGATTATACTTCTAAAGCTGGAAAAAATGCTTTGTTCTGAAATCGATCAGGCCAAAAAGGGATTATGGATCCGCCCCGCACTCTTTCCATTGTGTGCTGAGTTCTGTTATATTATTTTACCATCTCCTAGACTCAAATGTCCTTGAGGACAGGAACTGTGCCTCTTTGTCGTTTGATCTCCTTTGCTTAGTATAATGTCTGTACATAATCAGTGTGCTTAATAAAAGAATGAGCAAGTAAATAGAAGGAGGAGGGAAAGAAGGAAGGAAGGAAGGAAAGGAGGGAGGGAGAGAGGAAAGGAGGAAGGAAGAGAGGAAAGGAAGGAGGGAGAGAGGAAAGGAGGGAGGGAGAGAGGATGGGAGGAAGGGAGGAAGGGAGGAAGGGAGGGAGGGAGGGAGGAAGGAAGGAAGGAAGGAAGGAAGGAAGGAAGGAAGGAAGGAAGGAAGACATAGCAGACTGAAGATTGAGTTAGAGCCAATTCCTAGATTGGTTAGGTATCCCTGGACTTACCAAGACAGAGTTTCAAGTGAACTCAGAAGACTAGAAAGACCAGAAGAAACTGTAAAATGCTTTCGGTACTTGAAACACATCGGGTTTCACTCATATATCCATCGATTCTTTTACTCAACGATTTTATTATAAGACTGTTCTATACCATGTAACAAGCTAGGCCATAGAGATTGAACAGTAACAACAATATGCAGTAACAAAAACGGAGAAAGCAGAGAAAATCAGAAAGAAATATAAGACTTTGGCACAGTGCAAAGGTTCAATTCAAATTAGGTCATTTGTTGTCCCTATTTATGAACTACAAAATGTATTTCGAATTCTTAGTCTGAAAAAAAATGTGTGTTAGCAACCCACTGTTCATTTTGTATCATTTTACTCAGGCCTAACAAAATCTCTCGGTACCCCTTTTTATAAGTACTGAATAGTTCTTTGTCTTTCTAGAATATTATCTCACAATGAGTTTTTGCTTCAAAATACTAAGAAATCAGGTAACTTGTTACTGGTTAGGGTTTGGTCAGGAAACTGGAAATGACTCCAGGCATTTAGAGGTGGAAGGAGTTTAACCTGCATGTGAGAGGCTTGTACAACTCTGGGAAGGTTGGAGAAGGAGAGGATGGAGAGCTACTCTCTAGACACACAGAAGTACTGCGAGAGCAGGGGGCTTTCACCAGGGTCCCCACTGTCTCTACCACCAAGATAAGTGATTCTTAGGAGGACACCCAGAGACACTGAAAGCCAATGACTGGAGCTACCTGCTCACCAAAGTGGGTGATTCTCAGAGGGCTCCCTGAAAATCATCTGCAGACCCCTCTTGCGTCTGCGTACAGCAGCCATCATAGACTAATGCTTCCTCCTCTACCACTTCTGCTCCTCCCACAAGCACCTCCTATTGATGAAATTTATCCAAAAGGCATCTGGGAAATGTAGTTTCTAGACTTTAAGCCCCTACAGCACACAGGACAGCAGATAAGGAGGAGGGTAGCACTAGGTATTAACAAAAACATCCACTGTGGTAAACCTTTCTCATAAATGTTTGCTCAAACATTTCATCTCAATTCCTCTCTAGATCTCTAGGAATTAAAAAACAAGAGGAAGATCACAACTAAATGATCTCAAACACACTGCTTGGTAAAACGGCTTTGTGGAGCTCAAGTGGGTTGCGTCCTAAATACAGACTAACTTACATGGAGGAAATGGCAGGCTTATGTACAGAACCTAAAGAGGCCTGGGTCTGTGTGTCCATTTCTTATATTTGGATATATATGTGTGTCTCCTAAAGTCTTCAACTTCTGATGCAGTTTTAGAAACTGTGGGATAAAACAGAGTAGTTTTGGAGCAGAGAAAGATTATAATTTTAAAATGAAATCTTCCTCGGTTGCTTTAGAAACATTCTCTTCTTACGGAACTACAGACACTTATAAAACTGGTTATTAAAATTATAATGAAAGGGGACTGTTTTCCCAGCCTCAGCTGAACAAAACACAAAAGCAAATGTTTATATATATAACCTTTAAGGTGGTTAAAGGTGTATTTGATCCTGAGCAGTGGCTTTAATATCAGTGTTGGACAGAAAAGGGTAGAATTTCCTTTCAGAGGCCGTGCGGATTGACTAATCTCTGCTAATGCAAACCATCACAAAATACCAACTTAAACCGGAAGCACGCCTGATCAAGATATGAGTAGTTAGGTGCTCGAAATCGTGAGAAATACGTAATTTTCTGCCAGTGTATTTATAATAAATGTGCATTTTAATCCACTCTGCTTTTATACTTTTCATCCTCTTAAAAGGAAAAGCAACCTGTAAACCAAGTCCCATAGCTTTTCCAAATTATCCAGGGTATAGTCAGCAAATTAAAAATTAATATTAAGTATGAGCACATTGAAAGATGACATTACTCAGCAAGCCTCCAAAGGGCTCCAGATTCTTTGAAGTGATCTATTTCTCTCCAAGATTCATGAGCTCCCTGTCAACAAATTTAATTGGATATTTATTGAAGTTAATGGCAGCTGCAGCTGATTGAACAGGCTTTACTTTAAGTTTTGCTTTTATTTTTTATGGTTGTTTTCCCTCATCCTGTCTTTCCATGTTGTATGCTGATGAAGCCATGATAAAATTAAGGGGGGAAAACTTGGCCACAGAATCGAGAAATGACTCTCCTCACCATCCCTCCCCAGATGGGAAAAGATCGCCGATGATAGATGCCCTCCTATCCCCAACTCATCACTGTTCAGGCTTTTTAAGAGCCCATTTTCATGGGGAGCTACTGTCCAGCCTTGAGGGTTAAAAGCAGAAGCTCCATAGGCACATAGCCTGTTTCTAAATTCCTATCTTCCATGTACTTGTTCCTTTGTCCCAGGCCAGTTCCCCAACAATTCTCTTTGCCTCAACTTCCCCATGCATATAGTGAAAGAGTTATCACGGTGAAGTAGGAGATAAAGTCATCTGTTTAGAATGTGAGTGAAGGGTCATCACCCCAACCCACCCAGGGCCCTAACATCATATGATTTTGCCCAGCCTACTAAGAGTGAGTGTGGCATAAATTATAATCTGGGTTGGAAGGCTCAACACTTGAGGAATCTTGACATTCCAGCCAGAAGAGGAGAGCCTCTATATAGCAGACATCTAGCCTTCTCCTGATGGCTCTGCTCCAGAGGAAGTAGAGGGGTTCATACGGACCTATTCTGGAAAAAGAATGTGTACTTTCTAGTCTGAGAATTATGACAGTAACAAGCCCGCAGGATGTTTTTAAGATCATCAAATCTTTAACACTTTACCAAAGGGCAGTTTTCTGGCTGAAGTCAAGTCGCTCAAGGTTGTTCTACTCAGATATGGTTCACACTACAACAAGAAACAAATGTTGCTTTTTGACTGGGGAAGGTGTTTTCCTCACTGAGTCACTTAAAGTAGTTTGTAATTCTTTAGCCCAATATGCAAATAACACAAATTACTATGAAAGTAAACACATAAAATGACATGTGACAATACAATATTAAAATGAAGACTCTCTGAAACAAACTTGTGCTGCCTTTGATCCCATTTCAAAAGCCTGGGAAGGATCTGCATGTTATTGTATTTTTTTCTAATCAATGCTGAACAAGAGATATTTTTGTTGTCCAATGCTGGACAGAGATATTTTTATGAATTTTCTCTTGTCCCTGAAAACTTGGGGACTGGAACCTCCAACAATAACAAAATCATATATAAATACGTTAAATATGGTAAACTTATGATCTATAATAGGAACATGTCTATTTCATTCTATAAATAGTGAAGCGATACTTATTCCATAAAATAGTTAAGTCATCCATAGTTTGCTGATTTATTCAACAAGTATTTGTTGATTGCAAACCATGTTCTTGGTTAGACTGTTAGCTAACCCCTCACACCCCAAGCCCCACCCCACCCCGTGCATTTCATTGCAATTAGAATAACAAAATTCCTTACCCTGACCCATGGAACCCCACCTAATCTGCCCCATCTTATTTTTTTAACTTTCTCCTGTGTCTCCCTCCACAATACTTACAACACTATAGCCACGCTGGCTTTCAGCCACAGGAACTTACTCTGGTTTTAGAGTATAGTCACTTTCTGTTCTGTTTTACCCTCTAACTCTTCTTGTGGCTGACTCTTCCATAATGCAGGACTCTGCTCACATTTCACAGCCTCAGAGATGCCTGATTCTAAGAACCCAACCTAAATAAACATCACTGCCCAGACACTCCATCAGTTACCCACTTTATTTTGCTAGATATTTATCACTGCCTGAAATCATCTTGTGTACCTGATTACTTATTCTCTCTCTCTTCAAAGAGAATGGCAGCAAGCTGAGAACAGGAATTTCACTCTCCTGTTCAAGGCCACATCCGCAGTGCCTGGAATGGTCCTGGGTTAGAGTAAGCATTTAATAAAAAATTAGTTAAAGGAGTGCATGAAAAGTGGTTATAAAGAAAATATAAAACAATGGAAACTAGGTAAAAAAAATAATAAGTAGACAGGATTCAATATTATATGTACACAGTAAATACAACTAGATATCAGTGGTTCATGCTTTAAAAATCTGAATATATTTATATATATGTATATGAAAGATGCCAACATTTTAATAAAATTAAAATTGTATTAAAAGTGTTTTTGAAGAAGTTGTGTGAGGGCTGACACTCCAACATGCAAAAAAAAAAAAAAAAAAAAAAAAAAACATCAGAGCTTGTTTAATGAATGAAATTCGGGCACCGCTACAGTTGCATGTGTTGTTTTAGACTCCTGCCGACAGCCACATGCATGAGCCTAGAAGCAGACCCTTTAACCCTTGTCGGGCCTCCAGATGCCTGTAGCCAAAGCCAACATCTTGACTGCAAGCTCCTAAGAGACCCTCAGCCGGAAGACTAGCTCAGCTGTTCCCAGATTCTTGTCCCTTTGAAACTGTGTGAAATGATAAATATTTGCCATTTTAAGCTACTGAGTTTTGGGGTACTTTGTGATGCAACCACAGATACCTGACACAGCTCCGGACGAATCCCCCTCCACACCAATCCCTTCCTCTGCTCTCCTTCATAGGGGTTGTCCAAAAATACAGCCTTGCCTTGCCTGCAACTCGCTTTCCCGAGCTGATGACCATTTATCTGGAGTGCCAGCTGATCAGGGGCACATCGACATCTCTCACGACCATCCACCAGAGCTGAGGGCTCTCGGTCTGGGGGACCAGTAGCCCCAGTGTTCCGTGGTTAGAGTGTCAGCCTCGACAAAGCTAGGTCTTTTACTCTTGTCTACTTCTCCCTCTACCCCTGCAGCCTGTGCCCCTCCTTAGCTCATCCAAGTGTTCTAATGTTGCCTCAACCTAGATGCTCAAGACATTCATTCAAGCACAAATGATGGCTGACCTACTTATATTCTCCACTTTTTGAAATTATAAGGGCATCGAGTCAACTGAGAAATCTATGGTAAATGCTGTTGCTTGGGGCTTTCCTTATCCAAAGCTCTATGCCTGAGATCTTGTCTCTGGGTCTTCAAGTAGCTTTGATGCAGGTGATCTACGGAACTCAAACACACACCATTGTAGTTATTCCCTTCCTCTGTCTTGTTTCTCCCACACAGACCTATGCTTTTTAAAGGGAGAGATGATTTTTTACATTTTGTATGTGCCCAAGGCAGCAGGGCACTGCTGGGCTTTCAGTGAACTTTCAATAAAGTAACTTGCAAGGGGAATCATCATTCAAATGGATATTGACTGCAGGCTTATTTATATTCTGCCAAGTGTCCAAGGGCTCTAGCAGAATGCACGGTGCAGTTCCTGCTTTTAAGGAACTTGCAGCAAGAGCAAGGGAACAAGAGAAAGCAGACGAGAGAGAAACTCCAGAGAGAATCAGATGGCTCACTGTGTAGCGACAGGATACTCCTATTTTTGGAGGCATTAAAAAGACTAATGAAGTCGGCAAACCTTCAATCAGAAGCAACATCATGGCAACGTTGAACTGGGAGACAAGAAGCTTGGATGTGGTCCCATTTGTTTTAGCAGCCAAGTGCCTGGGAGCTAGCTAGCACTTCATTTCTCTGGGCTTTGGCTTCCCCTGGTATAAAATCACAGTGCTGTCCTAAAATCATGGTTTCCAAACTATCCTGCAGGATCCTGTGAGGTAACAGGGAAAAGAAAGACATAAGATCACGTACGACTAAGAGTCCAGCATTCCCGGTCTTATCTGTCCAATATTTTGGAGCTTCCATGAAAAACTTGGTGTGACAAAAAGGTCTATTGCCAAAACAATAATAGGAACAAGGTTTGAAAACATTGCAAGTCATTCTGTCATGCCCTGAAGATGGGCAGGGGTGTCTTCTTCAACATTTCTGTTACTAATTCCTTTTCCTACCACCAGCAATGAGTCTCTTGACCTAAGGGTGCTGCTGCTGCATGAAGCCTCTTCTACGGAGAGCTGGCACATAGAGGTGGACTTAACCAGCTGGGATCAACCCGCCAATTATCTAATCATTTTCTGTAACATTCTTCCCAACTAGAAGTTGTCACCTGCTGTACCCAAAACTACAATATAAAGCCGTGGATCCCTTTGGGGGACAAAAGGGCTACTGACATTTAAATTAATTAGAGCTAAGCAAAAATAGAGATTCATTTTCTCAGCTGTCCTTGCCCCATTTTAAATACTCAAGAGCCCTACCAGATTGAACAATACGGCTATCATCACAGAAAGCTCTGTGGGCCAATGCCGAAGCTAGAAAAAAAAAAAAAAAAAAAACAAGTAAACAGGCATGGCTACCCTCTGGCTGAGTCCTGAGTTAGTTCTGTTTTCCAGACCAAATTGCGCCTATCTCTCAATAAAAATCAGTAGAGGATGGGACAATCTCCAGGGCTGCTAATGTTATGTATTTCTTTAGTCAGCTAGAAAGAACAAGATTTTTAAAGCTGTTCGGGGTAAGAAGCCAAAAAGCCAAGCTGAAAGCAATTGCAAAGCAGGGTTTAACAGGGAAAAAAAAGAAAAGAAAAAGTAAAGTTCAAGATATGCCATGGAGAATTGGCCCATATTTCTGGCTCTCAACTGGGAATCTGGAGGGCTACGTCCCAAGTGTAGACTAAACTGGCAGTCAAATGAGTCTTACAAAGTCTATAACCCGAACTCAAACCAGTCCAGTATCTGATTGCAATGAGCTACTCTGCCCTAATCTAGCGGCCGGTCAGAAGGGGGCGGGATCTATCTCTGGAAGAGGCCATCATCTAAAGTCTCTATATATTCAAGTTTATGAGTCATCTGATTTATAACCATCATATTGCCTGCTTTTCAGTTTAACATTAGGATTCTTAATGCATGAAATGAAGTAATCTAAAATTTTCAGTGGTTGCTACACATCCAGTATCCCAAACACTTTACAATTGTTACCTTAAACCATCTTTCCAATATGAGGAAAACATAAATTAACTTGCTCTCCAAGCCGTGTGAACTGGTCCTAGGATGCAAAGCTAGTTTACCTGGTTCAAGAATATACACTCTAGGGCGCCTGGGTGGCTTAGTTGGTTGGGCGGCTGCCTTCGGCTGGAGTTGTGGTCCCGGAGTCCCGGGATCGAGTCCCATATCAGACTCCTGGCTCTGCGGGAAGTCTGCTTCTCCCTCTGACCTTCTCCCCTCTCATTCTCACTCTCTCTCTAATAAATAAATTAAAAATCTTTAAAAAAAAAAAAAAGAATATACACTCTAAATACCAAAAAGTAGTGCCTCTCTACCTTGGATTATCCCAATCACACAAACTCCTCCATGATGTTAGAGGAGAGAACGATAAATATTTTTGAATAAAAGTATTTTTGCTTACATTTTTTATTTACCCTTTATTATAAGTTTAAGACTACAAATATTACATTAAAATTGGACAAATCAATCTTATTCTGATCCATTAATAATAATTTTGGGGGGGCTTGGGTGGCCCACTAGGTTAAGCACCTGACTCTTGGTTCTGGCTCAGGTCCTGATCTCAGTCAGGGTCCTGGGATCGAGCCCAGTGTAAGGTTCCATGCCCAGTGCAGAGTCTGATTGAGGATTCTCTCTCCCTCCTTCCGCTATGCCCTTTCCCTGCTCACTCTCTCTCTCTCTAATCTTTAAAATTAAAGATTTTAAAAATCTTTTAAAAAATAATAATCATTTTGGATATGTCTCTTAAAGTTGGACTATCACTCTACTGTTTGTTTATAGCCACATTCAGGAATGAATGTTTGGAGACCTAGGGCTTTAAAAGGCTGACTCAGTGGAGGAGATGACTCCAAAAATAAAGGGTAAGCATCACTGAGATGGAAATGGAGTCATGGAAGATCTATATTTGACTCCTATAGCTTCAACTGGCACATTAATTTTCAGAGCCAACCTTATTGAATAAATCTGTCTTATAGTTGGCAACACCTTTCCAATGCACTTAGCAACATCTTTGAAAGGAAAACTCCTCTGGACTAGAGCATGATTAACATGAGCTTCTCTGGTGATGCTTTCTGGGCCATCTTTATTCATTAACTTCCCTCGTTTTGCCTGTTACCTGTATGTTGATCCATTCTTGACCCAGGCATGGATCAGTTCCCACAGGCTCCCATTAGGTCTGTATTCCTGCCCAATGAACCCCTGTGCCATCTTCCTGTCGTGGGTCACATCTGAAGCTTTCCCACCAACTTTCTGTTTGAATCCCCAATATATCATTTGGGGTACTATGGAAGGAAAAATCATCTGCCTGTTGAAAGAAGTGATAATTTAATTTCTCTTATGTAGAGAGGACTTCTGATACTATGTTAAATTCTAACTATCTTGAAAATTCCACAAATGAATCACTTTTTTTTTTTTTTCAAATTCTCTTCTTTTGCTCTTGGAGCTGAAATCCCTATATCAGGTTTTCTAGTTATTGTAGAACTAGAGAATCTTAGATCTGTCCTTCTATGGCATATAAATAAATAGAGGACATAGGAAAAGATTTCCTTCACACCAGAAATAGTTTATTTGATGCTTAGTTTCTCCAAAATACATGGACTGTCAGGTTAGCTTGAATAAATACTAGTTGTCTATTGAAAGACAATTTTCCGTGGATCTCTTGTGTTTCCTTGTGTCTTACAAGTAAGGCCCTCCCTACCATCTTATTCTGGGCTCTGTTTTCAAGCATGTTTATAAACTGTCTCAGAAGATTAAAATAGTATCTCCCTCTAGAACAAAGAGCAGGTCTGCCTATAGCTTGACATGAGAGAGATAGTGTCTCCCAATAGAACAAAAAGCAGGTATGCTTACCGCCTATTACAAAAGATTCAGTTCCATAAACTAAAGTTTCCTCTGCCACAATGCAGCCCACAACACATACAGACATCATGGAGCTCTCTTTGTGCCACTCAGTGGAAATTGGTGTTTGAGGAACCAGCACAAAAATACTCACAGTTTGGCTACTGCTGTTGAATAAATAGTCCTTTGTCTCTGATCCAGGAGTCTCATGAATTCTGCCATCATTCATGAAACTGGGGCAGGCTAACTTAGTAGCTTGTTAAGTAGTGCAAAAGCAAAAGTCTCCAAAAGGACTCCATTATGCTATATAAACTAAAATTAAATGGACCTCATTAGGTATACAACATCTATTTGAGACTTATTAATGCAAAGCAGAGTAAAGAAAGAGACAGCACATCAGGTTGGGCTCCATGCTCTGATTCAGCTTCAGTATAGATTGGGGGACAGCAAAGTACAGTGCGTGGGCCATATCCACACTGTGATCCATTTCCTTGTCGCTGGGCTAAAAGAGGTTTAACACCTTTAAAGGCTTGTAAAGCACAAACAAATAATATACGATAGTGACCATATATGGTGTGCAAAACTTAAAATATTTGCAACCTGGACCTTTACATAAGAGAAAGATATTTGCCAATCCCTGCTCTAGATACTTGCAGGCTCTCCCTGGAGATCACAGAGTTAGAAACAAATATATCCATCTTCTGTAATTACCAGAAACTGCCTCTGGTAACTAGCATGGCTCTGAGTAAACATAAGCTCATTTCTACCCTGTCAAGATGGGAGCTCCAGAGTCAATATGTAACAGTTCAGAGAGGAAACAGAGAGGAAACAGAGAAGGGAGCCGTGAGACAGGACTCAGAGTCCAACACTAGCAAAGAGGAGGACAAAGACCATTTCCCAACTTCGTGGGTGCGCCTGAGTAGACAGGGCACTCCCCCTAAGCGAAATGGGCTGGAACAGGTGTCTGGTCTAGAACCCCAATCAGTGAATAGCAGAAGAAAAAAGCATCACTAACATATTAAGACAGCTGATATCTTGACTCATGCATCCATGGTACCCCCCAACAGGCCAAAATATCAGTTATGGGCAAGGACAAGTTTTATTCCCATGGTGATTATGATTCATACTTCAAATGTACCTCTCCCTCAGAAATGAACCTCGACAAGTACTTAGCAGTGTTAGCTGAAAGGAAGCATGTGTATTTAAGCAAATGGGATCTCTCATAAACTTCTTTTATGGCTCTGCAGAGGTCCCCAGGGTCCTGGGTAAATGTCCAGAGACAACTGATAAAGCTCTATTTGGGGTAAATTTTGTTTTAATTTCCCCAGCGCCGTGTTGTAAATCATGCGCAGTGTTCTCTTCTCCTCCCTGAGTTTTCACACTTGATCTTTCCTACACAGAACCTTACCGACGTCCCAATATCTAGGATTCATCTACTTGTCCTTTGTGTCCCAACTCCAACAGCGTTTCCTTGGAGAGGCTTCTCTGACTCACCAGAATAACTGAGCGCTTCCTGTTTGCTGTTTCTGCCACGTGCAGTGCTTTTCCTTCCTAACACCCACCACATTTGTAATACATGCGCAGTATTTCTCCCCCGCTCCCGCAACTGAAGCACCAAACTCCATGGGAGTGAGAGTCCAGGGTGCCTGTCCACTGTTGAATCCTCAGTGTGCTATACAGACTTTGGTGCAGAAGAACCCAGTCTATGTGGAATGAGTAAAGGGAACACATCTTCAGGCTCCCACTTTATAGATGAAGAGACTGAGGGGATAGCATGGCTCAGAAAGACGAAAAACTAACCCGGAAAATTGCTATGTGACAAACCTGGGCTCAGACTCTGGTTCCTCTTTCCCACAGCTGCTCCTGTTGAATTCAGCAGCACGCTGGTAGGGAAAAGCTGCCCTAGTAAGTCTACACAGGGATCCTCCGGCCTCCGAGATCTTAAGACTTGTAGGAGTTGTTCGGCATTGAGTAAATGCAAGGGTTTTTTTGTTTTGTTTTGTTTTTTAAAGTAATTGTCCATTCATGTAGAAGAAATACATCCTTTCACTTAGGAAGAGAGTTATGTTAGTGAAGTTCAGGACAGGCTCTTTGGCTCTGTGCCGTCATCCATGTTTAGGAGGGACCATGGCTTTGATAAATGCCAGGAAAGAGTCCAGAGTTGATGACTGGCTGACATCTCTCCCGATTCATAGTTCCAGAGCACATGGGAGTTTAACAGTCCCATAAATATTAGGTTCTGTCTCTCCCCTGCTCAGAAACCTCCCACATCCATTCATCTCAATGCTCTGCTGCCTCCTTCAGCACACTGCAGATTTTTCCAGGGATGTTTTATGTTTCATTTAAGTTGCCACTCACGTCCACAGGCCAGGGTTGGGGGAAGGGGAAGGAAGAATAAAAGAGCAACCTATGAATAGTGTTCCAAATGCCTGCACACTTCTGGCTACATCAATGGAGCCCTACTCTTTTCACTGCCTGAACTGCTCCCAAATCGTGACAGGTGCCAAAAAATATGTGTTAACTCTTTCTTATCACGGGGAGACTAGAAAGCGTGAGGGTCAGTATACTCACAGAGGGATATACAAATCAGAACTTTTCCCACTACAGTGTTCCTCCTTGGGGAGGTAGACGATCAAATTTCACACAAGACAAGATACACACACTGAGCTATCACAAGGGATTCATACCAAGAGTTATCTCAGAGCCTTGCGCACAAACATCTCCAACGTAGGGCTTGATAAGAATTTGTTAGACAGGGTGCCTGGGTGGCTCAGATGGCCGAGCATCTGCCTTTGCTCAGGTCATGATCCCAGGTTCCTGAGATCGAGTTCTGCATCGGGCTCCCTGCTCAGTGGGGAACCTCATTCTCCCTCTGCCTCTCTCTCTCTCTGTCTTTCATGAATAAATAAATAATATATATACATTTTTTAATTTTGTTAGACAAATATATGAATAAAACTCATCTATGACTGCATAGGATAGACTTAGCATGTTCTTCTCCAGCGCCAGGCCCTAAAATCCCTCAGCTCCAGCCGGGGGCCGCAGCAGTAGGTCAACCAGGCAGCCTTAAAGCCAGAACTCAAGAGCCTTCTGGAAGATCACATACAAAAAGTATGGACTTCAAAGCCCTAAAGAAAGCTGCAAGAGGCCATTCCAAACTCAATAATGTTTTCAAGCAGACTGCCTGAAATATAAACATCTGCTTCAGAAATAAACCTTGGTCCTTGTAATATAATCCCATTGTTGCATACAGAAATGGTGACAGTGCTTCACAGATAAGGACTAAAGTATGCTTATCTCTTTTTAGTGAACTCACTCTTTCATCAGATTGTCTATATCTTTCCACATGTAGTAGGAGTGGAACTTGAAAGGAAAGTATTAAACCAACATGTAAGGACAACAAAGAAATTTAGGGGGGAGTATAAATCCAAATATTACAATTAATTTGTCATGTTCCTATAGGTGAGTGTTACCTAAACTCATGTCCCATCCTAATGTTGACTATCACAATATTGGTCATCTCTTTAACCATATCCATGTAATAGATAATATATATAATAAGTTGATGAACAAATGATAACAATGGTTAATACTAATAACTAAATAACTAATGTGTGTATACATAGCACCTAAGTCTTTTCAAATATTTTTTTCACATGTCATTCTCCCAACCACCTTGGGATGAGGTGTGTCAGTTGCATTTGATAAGAGAATAAAGTGAAACTTAGAGGTGGTGGGTGATTAATGTAACTAGAGACGCCACCAACAGAGTTGTAATCTTACATACTGATCTTTGTTTCCTTCTAAAACATCAGGCTTCCTCTCCATGACCATGAGCAACTCATCAATAGCCACGGCTATGCTGAAATTTGGTTTACTTCCTATAAATATCTCTCCTTGTTGACCTCACATATATCAGTCCATTGTTGTCAAAATAATGCTGCATAACAAACAATCCCAAAACTCAGTGACTTAAAGCAAACAAGCTGTTATTTCCATTCATACATTTTTTGGTCAGCCAGGGGTTGCATATTCTGGGCTAGACTTTGTTGATTTTGACTCCAACTTGCAGTTGGAATCCACACCTTCTCCATGCATGTCTCACGGTCCTTGGGCTGTCACTAGCTGTGGCATGTTTTTCATCATGCTGGCATAAGCACAAGAGGAGTGAGCAGAAACATGAGAGGCATCCTAAGGCCTAAGCTCAAAATAGGAACTCTGCTATTGCCCAAAGTAGGGCCAGTGGCCAAAAACAGCACTGATGGAACTCTCTTTGCTTCTAGTAGAGGAATTACAAGATAATATGGCAAAGGTCATGGATTCCAGGCAGGAGGGCAACCTACCGCATTGCACCAAACACAGCGTGAAGATTCATAAAGAGGGCTGTCCTTGCTCAAGGTGGAAGAAATGTAAGATCGTTAAGTTTCAGGCAATTCTGTTGACTTGAATTGCATAATGGAGTGTATGCAACATTAACATATGAAATCCATTGCCCTGGAAATGAAATCCATAGAGGAACTGACCATAATGAGTTAACATTTGCTGGAGTCAATTGACTCTCCACTCTGCTCATTGTCTCTACTCTGTCCATCTGGACACTGCAAGGATGTAAAGATTGTTTCCTCTGTCGCTATAGAGTAGAGTTAAGACCATCATTCTGGCAGGAGTCCCAGCACCCAGGTCTTGAAATAAACCATCTTTTGAAGAAACACTCACTGAAGCACGGTTCTGCTGGGCAGAACAGCTTCAAGTATAACTCCTGGATTCTTGGCTAAGTGGAAGAGGCAAATTTCATGTAGGAAGAATGGAAGCAATGCTTCGTTGTTGCTGGAGTATCTTGAGTGGTATCTCTTGGGGTGATATAATGGGAAGCAAGGTAGGGAAAGCCTTATGTAGTAGTAGCTACATGAACACATGAAAAGAGTGACCTTAACCTTATTGTTGATCCTTATCTAAACAATTGTGTTTTCACACATTCTTAATTACCTATTTGAAAGAAGAAGAAGAACGAGAAGAGGAAGAGGAAGAATAAGAAGGAGAAGGAGGATGAGAGGAGGAGAGGGAGGAGAAGAAGGAGGAGGAGGAAAGGGAGGAGGCAGGAAAGAAGAGGAGGGGAGGAGGAGGAGGAGAAGGAGAGGAAGGAGAAGAAGAAGGAAGGGGGGAAGAGGAGGAAGAGGAGGTGAAGGGAAAGAAGAAAGGGAAGCAGAATTAGGAGAAGAAGCAGGATTGAAAGAAGAGGAAGAGGAAGAAGAAATCAGTTGTTGTAGTCATTGTTTGCATGTATGTGTGTATTCCAAAACCATCCAGCACAGCCCATGAGATGCTTTCTCCTTGTTCACACCCCTGTAGTAGTTTTCTAAGGCTGCCATAATAAATTGTTAAAAAAGCATGGCTTAAAATGGTAGAAATTTATTGTCTCACGGTTTTGGAGGGTAAAAGTCTAAAAGCAAGGTGTGTGCAGGGTCATGCTCCTCTGAAGACTTTAGGAAAGAATCACTTGTCTTTTCCTAGCTTCTCATAGCTGCTGGCTGCTGATTCCTTGACTTATGGCTGCATCACTCCATTCTCTTTATACATAGTCCCACGGTCTTCCTCCTTGCATGTTTTCTCTGTCCACATCTCGCTTTCCTTTCTTTTATAAAGATATCCATCAGTGGATTTAAGACCCACCCTAATCCAGTATAACTTTATCTTAACTTGATTACATCTACAAAAATTTTATTTCCAGAGAAGATCACATTCCCAAGTAACCCAGGGTTAGGACTTGAACATTTCTTCTTGGCAGACACAATGTAACCCTGATGGGAACCCCTGATATACAGGCTGTGATGGCAACCCTTCAATGAGATCAACATGAAATGTACAATGACATGATTTTTCACGTGATCAACAAGTATTTTATGGATAATGCAGAAAATGCCCCAGAGAATATCATTGCTCCCTCCCTTGCTTATTCAGATCTTTTTTCAAAAATTAGAAAATCACCTTACACCTGTCAAAAAAGTTAAAATAAAAAAAATACAAGAAATAAGAAATGTTAGAGAGGATGTGGACAAAGAGGAATACTTGTGCACTCTTGGTGGGAGTGCGAATTGGTGCAGCCACTGTGGAAAACAGCATGGAGGCTCCTCAAAACCTTAAAGATAGTATGACCTTATGATCCAATTGTTCCCCTGCTATGAATACCCAAAGACAATGAAAACACTAATTGAAAAGATATACGTACCCCTATGTTTATTACATTATTTACAATAGCCAAGATATGGAAGCAATCAACATATACATAGTGGGATATTACTCAGCCATCAAAAAGAATGAATCTTGGGGTGCCTGGGTGGCTCAGTGGGTTAAAGCCTCTGCCTTCCGCTCAGGTCATGATCTCAGGGTTCTGGGATCAAGCCCCGCATCGGGCTCTCTGCTCAGCAGGGAGCCTGCTTCCCCCTCTCCTTCTGCCTTCCTCTCTGCCTACTTGTGATCTCTCTCTCTCTGTCAAATAAATAAAATCTTAAAAAAAAAAAAAAAGAATGAATCTTGTCATTTTCACAACATGGGTGAACCTAAAGGGTGTAATACTAAGTGAAATAAGTCAGCCAGAGAAAGACAAAAACCATAGTATTTTACTCATTGTGGAACTTAAGAAGTAAAACAATGAACAAACAAAGAAAAAGAGAGACAAAAAAAACAAACAGACTCTTAAATACAAAGGACAGGGTGGTGGTTGCCAGAGGGGAGGTGGGTGGAGGGATGGGTAAAATAGATAAAGGAGATTAAGAGTACACTTATTTTGATGAACACTGAGAAATAGAATTGTTGAATCATTACATTCTATAGCTGGAGTTAATATAACACTGTATATTTATTATATTTCAATTTAAAAAGCCCTTTAAAAAAAGTCAGGAAATCAAAGAAGTTTTTCCTGACTACTGCATTAGAAACAACAACACATCATACCCTGTTTCCCTTACCTAACTTCATTTTTATAGCATCCATTATCATCAGTTGGCTTACATATTGTTTCTTAATTTGATGTCTGCCCTCATTAGCATATAAGCTCCAGGAGAGCAGGGATTTTTGTCTGTTTCGGACATCTCTATATTCTCAAAGCCTTGCTCATTGCTTGGTACATAGGAGGCACTCAATATGTATTTATTAAGGGAAAGAATAAACTTAATGAATATGCTGGCAGACAAGACTTTTTTTTAAAGATTTTATTTATTTGACAGAAAGAGATAGATCACAAGAAGGCAGAGAGGCAGGCAGAGAGAGAGGGGGAAGCAGGTTCCCCGCTGAGCAGAGAGCCCGATGTGGGGCTCGATCCCAGGACCCCAAGATCATGACCTGAGCTGAACGTAGAGGCTTTAACCCACTGAGCCACCCAGGCGCCCCCAGACAAGCCTTTTGAAAGCATTTATTTTTACCCAAAATCTGTTCTTATGATTTCTAACTAATTTGTTTGCCATCTTCTCCCATGAACAGCATGATGGCCAATGGTAGAAATGAATGGTCTAGGGATTTAAATAGAACTTTATAAGCAGTAAGCTCATTCTATACTATACCTAGTTTAAGTCAGAAATAAATCATCCACTTTCTACCTACATTATTTGGATTTGGAAAACTACATTTTTTTATTTTTTTACATTTTTACATTTTTTGATTTCTTAAAAAAAGCAATGAAAGCCATACCTTACATAAGGATCATTAATAGATGCCTAGTAATTTTAACACATTGGAATAATTCTCAATCCAAAAAATACTCAAATATTAACCAATGATGGAAATAACCAGGCGCTAAAAACAAGAATTATGGACAGTTTAATGTGATTAGTCCACTCATCAGCCAAACACAAGGTGTCTTATCTTCTTCAATAAATGACTAAACCTCTTTAGTGATAATGCTGAAATGTACTGATAAACTACCAGGGAAGAAAAATAAGAGATAAGAAGGAAAAACAGAGAAGGGTAATAAAAAAGAAAAGAGATCTATAAATAGCAGAAGTGATACCAGAAAAAATGATAGACATTAGAAATAATGAATGGGGTCAGTGGAAAATAAAAGATGACTACCAAAGTATACCCAGAAAGAATCATTATCTCAGAGATCTGCCCAGGGCGCAAGATGGCGGAGGAATAGGAGACCTAAATTTTGTCTGGTCCTAGGAATTCAGATAGATATTTATCAAAGCATTCTGAACACCTACAAACTCAACAGGAAATCGAAGAAAAGAATAGCGGCAATTCTATGAACAGAAAAGTGACCACTTTCTGGAAGGTAGGACAAGCGGAGAAGTGAATCCAAAGCAATATTTGGGAAGATAGACTGCGGGGGAGAGAGCTTCCATCGCTGGCTACCGGAAGTGATAGAGCAGCGGAGCTCAAAATCAGAACTTTTAGAAGTCTGCCCTGCTGAGGGACGTCACTCCAGGCGCTAAGCTGTATTTAGGTGCCCCTTTTAGGTTATGAATGTAGTAGATCCTTTTGGAAGTTAATGTGTGGTGGCAAAAATAACTAACATTTCTAGTACAAAATCAAACCAGGACACCATCGGGCCATTAAATCAACCATTCTTTGGGTTGACATTGTTGATGCCGGTCCTTAACCCTTTTTTGAAAATGGTGTCCAACATTAGGAATAGATTTCATATTCCACAAAACTGTACTTCTCCTCAGATTTATCTCCTCTCGGAAATTTTCTGACTGTGTCAGACAGCAGTGACTTTCTAGCCTATATGGCATTTCTGTAATCCATAACTGCATGATCAGCTTACCTGTAATCTCTTTATTGATGTATTATATTTCCTCAGTTATTTACTGTTTATAATGTGTATAATGTGTAATGTATAATGTGTATATGTTAGGCTCTCAATGAATAGGGGTGAATGTGTCAGTTGAGGCCTTTCATAACTCAATTGCTTTTATTAAAAAAATATTTTATTTATTTATCTGACTGAGAGAGAGCACAACCAGGGGAAGTGGCAGGCAGAGGAAGAAGCAGTCTCCCCGCTGAGCAAGGAGGCCCATGCAGGGCTCGATCCCAGGACCCCGGGATCATGACCTGAAAGGCAGACACTTAACTGACTGAGCCACCCAGATGCCCTAATATCTCAATTGCTTTCATAGGAATTATCCTGCTGGCTAGAAAATGCAAAGGGTGTTGGAAACATTTTGTGAATGGAAAATATAAATTTTACATATTCGGTATTCTTAATCGCGCCATTATATTCCGAGGGTGCTATGCAGAAAGCACAATAACAGTTCATGAGAATTGTGTGAGGCATTCATGTAATTCATGCCATGTTATCCTTGAGTGAAATCAACAATAGGCAGACGTCAAAATTATTGTACCTCCTGCGTGTATGCAGCAAACTTTTTCTAGGTTTAAGTTTTGGTTTCTTCTCCCCAAATATCATATTTGGATTTATTTTGTGTTTTTCGATTTGTGGATTTTTTTTTTTCCAAAGAGAAGGGACAAATATAAGAAGCTTATGCTAACATTAAAATGCATAAAAGAGATCTTTGTGCATGCTGGAAAAATTGCAAGCACTGGAAAATGCTATTGAGCAAGTATAATACACAATCCCTTGTGCTGTGTAGATTGGACTTGCAAAAAGACAGTTGGTCAAATTTGAAATCAAATAAAAATTTGCCAATATTAAATTGCTTTATATTACATAGGGTTGATTTATGCCTGATCTTCCATGAAAAGCTTAGCATATGCTCTCAAGTTCAGTTAAACAAAAAGGTAAATATTTACATATAAAGAAATTACGTGGCTATTAAGAAGGCAGACTTTATTATTTCTAAGTGAATAAAAGTTTTTTAAAAATAATGAGTATAAGAAAAAAATGACTCATGGAAATTATTTGTAATTTCTAATTTAATAGTTTAATTCTAATAATTTCTAACTAGCTTATTGATTAAATATTTTTACAATGCTGGTGTGAATTGTGGAACATTTGTAAAAGCTTGTCTTTCAGATACCAGTGAATTAGACTTGCATTCCTATTTAAGTAAAGGCTCTGTCTGCAGACGCCAGCATAGAAAACTGCAGAGAAATCCTATCTTCAATGACTGAATAGGCAATTCTCCATCACCGGAGAAGGTTGCAAATACTGTTGCATTTTTCCTGTTACAATAAGATTACCAGTATCACTCGATGCCTACTTTGTAAAGATCAAAGGCAACCTAAAAAAGGCTTAGGGAAAACGTGACCCGGTGTTACGTTTTCAGAAGAGTTTGGTGATGATGAAGCCCATGTGGGCTTTGAAGTAACGCTTGACCAAATCACACGGCTAACCCTAACCACAACTGCTTCTCCCTCACACTCCATCAACAGGTAGAATCTATGAGAAAAGAATGGGTACAAGCTGATAAGGTCACAAAACATGACTTGTAAGTAGCATTCAAGTATCCATTTTTCTCCACGATTAGCACGAAGGACAATAATAATGATGGGATAAAAACATCTCTTAAGGCTTAAAAGAAACAGTACGTTTGAGCTCCCAACTTCAGGCTTTAATACACCAATTGGCTTTGCAAGAAAACAGCCACATTATACTACAAACAGCTTATGACATCCTCTCCTTCATTAAGGAAAAAGGTAACATGGCCCAAAGAGTAAGGTTAGTTTCATGTGAGAGCTATTCATGGAGCACTTTTTACCTTCAAGGCATCTATTACTTTGTTGAACAGACGAATTAAAACAATCGGCAGCAATAAATGCCACGAGGTAGAGTCCTATGGGATTTCCAAAGAAGCAGTGTTCACATCCAGCTTGAGGAGTCCAGGGGAGCATTCGAACAGGAAGATCACATTTGATGGCCCAGAAAAATGAACCAGGTATACATTTGACAGTTGGTGGAAGACGATTCTATGTAAAAGGAAGTGTAATGAAGACTCTCTGCACTAAAGCCCAGCAGGAAGGAAGGGTCCCTGATGGGAAGAGGTCTAGGAGCAGTGAGACCAGATCCCCAGAGCCTTGGACCCCCAGCTAAAGAGTTTGTTCCTTACCCCAGTCTGTGGGGAGGAGTCTTTAAAGGCAACCGAGCAGGGAGTGACACCATCAGGTTCTGCTTTAAAGAAGATTTATCTGGTAATAGTGGATGAGATAAGCTGGAGGCAGGAGAAATGAGCTGCAAAAAGATCAATTAGGAGGCAGTTAGCAAGGTCTAGATAAGAGATAATGAGGACCTCCTTAGCCGGGGGACAGTGGAAATGGCAGGAGGAGGGGATGAGAGTGAGAACTATTTCACTGTCAGACCTCTCAGATTCAGGATGGAGCCGGTGTGGGGGACAAGCCTGGGGCGGGCATGAGGTCCATACGGGGTTATTCAGCCTGGGATGAAGGTGATTTAACAGAAATAGGGAAGGACGTGTGGACTGGAAGACTCGTTGGATTTGAATGCCCAGCCTTTGATGGGTCAGCAGGAATCCCAGACAGAGATATCTATCTAATGGACAGTGGAGAAAACAGCCCCCAAGCTCAGCAGAGGTGAATGCTGAAGACAGAGCAACCCTGAATCTTGTCTTCCTTCTCCTCTTCAAGAAGTCAAGTTCCAGAGCATTTTTCTGACAGGATTGCAAAATCGGCATTAGTTTCCACATCATCTACATCTGTACCCACAGGCAGATTGCCTAGATCGCCAGTGGTCTGGATGATGAGCTTACCCCATCATGAGAAATGTTAGTACACTCTCTTTACCCAGACAGGGAAATGTGCAGTGACTTTTAGAAAGGTCTCCACAAAAAGTTGTATTTTTCTAAAACATGGCATCCATGGGATTATCCAAGAGAATTGTCCCCATTTGAGAAAACAAGCAACAAAACCCTGATGATCAAGAGAAACTGAGGCCTCACTCTTTCTTTCTTTACTCCACAAAACTTCGTGAAGGTTTAAGCAAACAGGGAATGTGGGATAAATGGGTGTGGGTTGACTGATCCCTGACCTCTGCTCCTGACAAAGGAGGGATATAGTATGAGTTGAAGGGGCAGAGGCAGCTGTGTGGTACAGGAGGACTGTGTCCCCGGGGGAGAGATGGCAGAGCCCAGAAAGGACCAGAGTCTCCCTCTGAGCCCAACTGCCAGGGCTAGCTGAGGCTCTGAGTTTCCCACTCTCCCCCTTGATCAACTCTTGACTGTTGGCCATTGGCATCTCTCAAGGGCACACCCTTCACCGCTGATCTCTGCGCTTGTTCTCCCAGGATCAAAATCGGTCCTTCAGCACCTGAGGCAAGTTCAGCTCCTTCTTTCCCTCTTCAACCCTGCAAGAGAGCCAGGCTCACCTGCCTTCCGTCCTGTAGTCCACATGCTGCACTGCACGCACCCTGCCAATTTGATGTCCCTTTCCCCGTACTCCAAATATTGCAGCTCTAAGAGCTTCCTCCTCCTCCCAGGAAGTGAAATGCAGCGCTGGGCTTGAACAACTCTCTGGGGAAACTGGTTTCTGCAGCTGCTATGGGTTTCAGGCTGCGAAGTCTGAGAGGGGAGGATTTGGGGACCAAATCAACACAAAATTTATGTACCACCTGCTCGTTTTCTCTGCGCAGTCACCTCTGTATTGACCAGCAGTAGAGATGCTCAGCTAGGGCTCGGGAGCATAAACCACGGGCCAAGGAAGCAGGGAGTATGGCCCAAAGAGGAGGACCCAGAAGGTTCTTCTTCCTTCCTCTCGGTTTGAGGAGGAAAGGAGGGCTCTCTGCATGTATTCTCTCTCTGTAGCCCTTCAATCAGTACTAGAAAAAAAGAACAGAAAGACAAAATGCAGGTAAAGCACTATTAAGAAGTCTGATGTGAAAACAGGAGGTAGGATGTATAAAGCAGTGAGTGGGGGGCCATCAAGATCATTTTTATTATTTTCTCTATCTGAGCACATTGGGGGGAACTTTGTGAACATTGAAGGGACTTCCTGCCCAGAGAACACAGAACTATGTAGAGCCATAGTTTCCTCTGATCTGTAGGAAAAGGCTTTGTTGTTCTTTTCTCCTGTAGGTCACAAAAAGGCACAACACTGAGCCAAATATGTCGTACAAGGTCCCAGTAGTCCTGTTTTAAAACTCCAGCTCTCTGAAGCAAAACTAAGAAGGGATCCTTTCTCCAACCGGTTACCCAGGGACTCTGGAGAGTCCTGACGTGTGGGAGGTGCAGCTGACCTCGCTGAGTGTCACCAGAAGCCAACAGGCTGCCCCGAGCTGGTGGAACTTTGTTGGCCCACGCGACCTGAGCAAAGTTGTAGCCCGGACAAGGCTGGTCTTCAGAAAGAGCTTCATTTTTTAGTTTCATACTCTCAATCCAAATTGGCAACTCAAGACCTCCAAGTCTTTTTTGTTTTTTTTTTTTTCCCGTTTCCTGGATTTGCTTAAACAAAAATATTACACATGATTTTCTTGCTTTATTTTAGATGTGACTTACTTCAGACATTCAGAAAACAAGATAGTATGCTCTCATATATCCCTCATGCAGATTTCATAGATTTTAGATTTTTGTTATATTGGCTTTATGTTTTCTTTTTCTTTTTTTTTATTATTTTGTAAATGAAATAAGACATCAGATACAAATCAAATCTTCATTTTCCATTACTTCTCTCTCCCCCACCTCCAGAGAGAACCATTATCCTGAGGTTGGCATATACTATTTCCATGAATGTTTTCTAAGAATATAAATTTCTGTATAGAGATATAGTTATAAAAAATTAAAATATTTACCTGTATTATCACCATAGATATCCTTTTGCAACTTGCTTTTTCCACCCCACATTGTATTCTGAAATTTTGAATCATTTCAAATGCTGTGAATATACCACAGGTGTTTGTTTTTTTTTTTTTTTTTTTAATTGCTTTGAACATTTCTCCCTGCCTCTTGTGTGCTTACAGAAGAATTTTCCATAACACAAAGCCTAGGAATATGTTTTCAACTTTGCTAGATATGCCAAATCGCTCTCCAGAGTGACTGTGCCAATTTGTATTCGCACCAGAACTGAATGAGTGTTTTCATTTTCCTATTCTTTTGCCAACGTTTGCTATTATCAGATTTTTTTTCTGCCAATTTTGCAGGAGTGAAATAGTGTCTATTGTTTTAATAAGCATTTCCTAGTTACCTGTGGGTTTGGGCAGTTTTTGATAAATTTATTGATAATTTGTTTTGCATTATGTGTTGCCTATTTATATCCACTACACATTTTTCTAATGGGTAAAGATGAGATCCTAAAGTTTTCTTCAAGTAACATTTAACTACAACAGGTAAGTTTTGACATTCTGATTTTTTATTTTCACAATCAAATTTTTTTTTCAGAAATTTTATTTATTTACTTGAGAGAGAGAAAGGGCAGGAGCAGCAGCAGGCAGAGAGAGAAGCAGATTCCACACTGAGCAGGGAGCCTGATGTGGGACTTGATCCCAGGACCCTGGGATCATGACCTGAGCCGAAGGTAGATGCTTAACCGACTGAGCCAACCAGGCACCCTCAAATATTTTTTAGTTAATATTTTCACTTCCTCTTTGTCTCATAAGTTATTATCTTTTTAATGGTTAAAGAAGAGGGGCATCCTTTTCTATTTAAGAATAGGGGCATCCTTTTCTATTTGGTATTTGTTATTTTGTGGCTCTTCACTCGGAGAAGAAGGTCTGTGTATCAGAGCCTCAGAGTTTGTTAAACGCCCCAATCCATTGTTTAGAGAATCCTGTTAAAGATGCAGAGACACATTCTGCCCCATGAAGATTATCACATAAGCTGTGTTTTGTTCAAGTGCTGTCTTTGGGAAATCAGAGCCAAATCGTTTGCCTTACTTTTTACTGTAGATTCCAAGCATCCTAAATTTTGTAGGGGAAAGAAACCATTTTTCAGTCCAGGAGGACAGAAGCATCAGTAATCATAAAACTTCAGTTTATTTTAAAGGATTAAAAAGAAAATGCATGGATACAAGAAGGTCATACAGTAAGCTCACTTTTTCTGGAATACCCTTTTGCAGATGTGGGTCTGCTCCATGCTCGTTGCTGATTGTATTTTCCCAACATGTGGTAGAGGCACAGGGGCGGCGAAAGTTCTCCTTCTCAAAACTATTTCATTAATTTCAAAATGCACATATTTTTGGTAAAATTTTGAAAACTCAGAATAAGAATGTGATAACAATGTTGGGTTATAATTTTAATCGACAGATCTTTCCTGCTGCCCGCCGCCTTTGTAACAACATATAAAAGAACAGCACACCTTAGAAACTTAAGGTGTCTTCGATTAGATGAAATGTATGGTGTTTTCGTCACCTGGGATTCCACGTGTAAAATTCTTTCCCTCATCTTCCAGACTCCTGAATTAAATCTGTGATCTTGTTAAATCACTTAACCAAGTTAATTAAGCCTCATCTTCTTCACTTTGTACAATTATTGTGCAGGTAAATGAGTGAATGTATCTAAAACACTTAGAAATTTACCTGGGTCCCACTACACTGAGAGTCCTAATCAGGCAGGTGCACTGAGCAAGGAAGAGCACCTGAAACCTTCCATTCAGGGATGCCCTGCGATGCAATTAAGAGGAGGGAGACAGCAGAGCTGTATTCTAACACAGTCAGCAGCAGGAAAAGGTTATTTCTTACCATTTGCCTTTCAGACCATTCAAGTGCGTATTGGTAGCAAATGCAAATGTAATTGCTGTAAATTTGTCGATTATCTTTATCCTTCACCCAAGTTTGCCTTAGTTACTCTCATGGGTCCTTCTTTTCATCAGGAGATGGAATCCCCTTGTCCTGGCCCTCCCCGCCCGGCTCCATGGCGCTCCGTGCTAGCTGTGTCGTAGGGCAGTTTCCCTCGAAGCCTTGATTCAAGCAGCTGGAAGAGTGGCAATAAGGGTTATTCTTGCCAACATGTAGAACTAATGTCTCTTCAACTGCTCTTATCAGACTGGCCGAGCAGTGGAGCCCCTGCTGCTGACAAAGCTGAAATTACAAAGAGATTCTTTGACTCACTCCTCGGTGGAGGGGCGGGACTAATACTCCAGCTGGAAAAATCAAACTGCTTAGCTACCACTCTGCTTGCAGGTTAACACTGGAATCCTCAGGCCTTTACTCTCACTCCTGCTGCCCAGTCCCTGTCGGGCTGTTTAGTCCCACTCTGCTCCTCCTGGAAGCCAGGGTCCAAACACACGTTGCTTCTACAGACATCTCCCTTAAACTCTGGTTCTTCTGTGCCTTTCTGTCTGAGGTTGGAGGAATGACCTTTTTCCCTATTCTGTTTGTTTCCCTTCTGTTTTTCAAAGTTCAACGGAATGAGCAGCTCTCATCACTTTGTAAATGTATTGAAACATTTATCAAACACTTAATCTTGGCAAGTATTTTGCCAAGTACAAAGGAAATAATGGTAAATAAGACAGTTTCTGTTCCCAGAGACCCCACAGTCTACCGGAGGAGACAGCCAGTAAACAGATACATTTTAATACAAAAGATAGGAGTTATTACAGAGATATTAGCAAAAAACAAAAACAAAAAAACAACAAAAGAAACACCTCTGAATATATAAAGGAAGGAAGCCGCAGGGTAATGTGAACGGTTCAACGATAGGACACTGGAGTTGTATCGAGAAAGGCGAACAGAGATTACAGCATTTGGAAGGCAAGGATTTCAGTGCAAAGCGCAATATCCAGTATGTAGGGTTGTGCAAGGAGCTCGTGGTCCTTGTTTGGAAGGTCAAGGAGTGACAGAAGAGGGGACGGGACAGGGGGCCTGAGGCCCTCACGTGATTGACCTTGTACATTCAGCTAAAATACTGGGTTATCCTGGGGCTACCAGTGAAGAGGCATGGAGGTTTATAAATGAGAGGAGGCGATCAGTTGTGGTTTTTTAGAACCCAGAGTCTGGCAGGGGTTGGTTGGCCAAATGTGGCCCCAGATACCCGCCACCTACCTGTTTAGCTTGTCAGAAATAAAGACCCCAGACTTACTAAATCAGCTTCTCCTGGGCGTGAGCACAGGGTGCAGGAATCCTTATTTTTAAGACCCTCCAAACACACGTGTGATGAGAGGCAGGCTGGCTGATCTCTAGGGGAGGATGGGCTGGAGGAGGAAATCTGCCAGGAGGGACCAGTTAACAAATGTCTAGGATCAAAGCAGAAAGAGCAGACGAAGCCTTCAGGGAAGGGAGGGAAGACCAGACTCAGAGGCTTGCTGAAACTGCCCAGGGATGGGTCGGGGAAACCTCCTTCATAATGTATTGGGCTTATTGCTTCCTTTGTTCTTACTTTATTAATCCGTTCTCTCATCCAAAAAAGATGTGAAGAGCACTGGGCATTATATGCAACTAATGAATTGCTGAGCACTGCATCAAACAGTTATGATGTACGATACGCTGGCTAACTGAGCATAATAAAAAAAAAAGATTTATGGAAAATATTTATTGGCTGGGTAATCTTCCACTATTACACTGGAAATGTAGCAGGGAACAGAACAACCAAGTACATGAAAACAAATAATGAAACAAATACACCAAAGACATAATTTCATATACTCCTAAAATTTTCGGAGGAGTCAACACAGGGTGTCATGATAGAGACTGATGGGAAAAGTCTACCTGCAGAGGTAAAATTTGAGATGAGACCTGAATGGAGAAATGGAGCGAGTCATAAGAATATCTGAGAAAAGAGGGAAGGAGACCCAGGCAAGTGCAGTTGTGTGAGCTAGACAAGAGTGGGGAGGCAAGGAAAGAGTCCCAGATTTTGCAGGGACTATGTGCTCTTAAAGTATAATTTTCAAAAGTTAAAATTATGACCTTCCTACAAATATCACTAAGATATATTGTTATATTACATATATTAACTTGTATATATATTAATATGGATATGTGTGTGTGTGTGTGTGTGTGTATCCATGTGCACGCACACACAATTGGGAATGTGGAAATAAATTTGTTCACAGAAGCCAACTATTAACAACTATACAACAATGCCATGCAATGTTTAGAATGATCTTTTCCACAGGGTAGAAATCAGTCGTATTTCTACCAGAGGGGGAAAAAAAATTGTATCTCTCTGAGACAAGAATCATTTGTATTATTCATTTTCTACAATGTAAAAATCACAAAATAAGCTCAAAGCCTGTAGGACGAGCTGATCTCAGAGGGCCACCTGGAGAGTATCCAATATTCCATTAAAAGACACCCAGTAATCTCTTGCCATTTTAAATTCTTTAAAAAATGTTTCCAAACAGAACAGTGGGGAATGTTCTGGAGAGTTCTAAGCAGGAGAGGGACGTGGTCTGATTTACACTGGAAAAAGAACACTTTGACTGTGTCTTCCTCGTACTACATATACTCGTTTTGTTACTGACTGATACTAAGTCTCATTTTTCAACTAGACTGTGAGTTTCTGAAGAGCAGAGGTCGTGTCTTTGCTAACACAGTGTCTGGTAAAATGGCTAATAGTCACAAGTGTTTGGCAAATGAATGAGGAATCAGATGGCCTTTGTAATGATAGGAAATAGCATTCCGGGGCACAGAATTTCTGGATTGGGAAATCGTGAGGACGCTGATGGTACTTACAGAGTAGGAGAGTATGGGATCTGGGACAGACTTTGGAGAGGAGATACCATTGCCTCTCTTCAGTGCTGTTGGAACCTCTGTGAGAGACCAGCTAGACCTTCCTCAAACTGATTCCCCCTGAGTGTGCAGCTGAAACCCTTTCCAGCCCAAATCCTATATGGTTAGACGGGGGCTGTTTTGCTGTGCTCTGGCCAGTGGAGTTTGAATAGTAGCGATGTGGGTCCCTTCCAAGATGCGTTCATTAATATCCTGGCTTACAGTCCTTGTCCTCTTTCCTCCTTGACTGGCTAATGTCAACAACCAGAGTTACCTCGGAAGACACGTGTGGAAGATGGCAAAGCCCCATCAGCCTGGGAATAGCAGGTTTAATCTCTTCTTGCTCTGGGTTCCCCCAGTATTTAAAAATACTGAAAACAGCATTTTCTTTTTTTTTTCTCCCCAAATATGTTTATTTTAATTTTTCAGTGTTACAAGATTGATTGTTCATGCACCACACCCAGTGCTCCATGCAATACGTGCCCTTCTCAATACCCACCACCAGGCTTGCCCACCCCCCACCCCCTCCCCTCCAAAACCCTCAGTTTGTTGCTCAGAGTCCACAGTCTCTCCTGGTTCATCGCCCCCTCCGATTTCCCCCCATTCACCCTTCCCATGGACAGGACTAGAAGAGATTATGCGGAGTGAAACAAGCCAAGCGGAGAAAGTCAATTATCTTATGGTCTCACTTACGTTTGAAGTATAAAGAAAATCATGAAAACAGTATTTTCATGTAGCATTTGTTTTATTTTGTTTTACAGTGTGGTCACGCACATTTTAACCTTGCTCTCACAATTGCAAGCCTGTAGTGTAATGTCTCTGTCTCTTACTAGCTGGGTAATTTTATTTTATTTTTATTTTTATTTTTTTATTTTTAAAGATTTTATTTATCTGATAGAGAGATCACAAGCAAGCAGAGAGGCAGGCAGAGAGAGAGGGGAAGCAGGTTCCCTGCTGAGCAGAGAGCCCGATGTGGGGCTTGATCTCAGGACCCTGAGATCATGACCTGAGCCGAAGGCAGAGACTTTAACCCACTGAGCCACCCAGGCATCCCTAGCTGGGTAATTTTAGGGAAGTCTTTTACTGCTCTCTTAGCTTCTGTATCTTCATCTGTCAATGGAGGCCAATAGATTCTACTTGACAGGGTGATTTTCGGAATTCAGTAACGTTGAGTAAAAACTTTTTTGGAGAGTAGGTGTTTAATATATGTTTTGTTTCTATACCTCCTCTGCTCTTATTTAAATTAAATCAAAATTAAGAACTATTACAGCATGCTTTATTTTGGAAAAGGTCTGTAGCTCAAAAAAAATTTTTAAAGGAAATGTGTGTGTGTGTGTGTGTGTGTGTGTGTGTGTGTGTGATATTTTAGGTATATGTGACTAATGGCACAAGATTCAGACAAGTTAGGTGGGAAGAGTACACTTTAACTCATATTTCTTATTTTTGGTTGTATTATTTAATTTGCCACAAGAGTCTTGTCGTTTGAAAGGAAACATTCTAGAGAGAGTCTAAAATTAATTTTTGAATTAATTACATGGGATTGGAAAACATAGTGCCTCATTTGGAGAGAAAGCAATGAGACTTTCTCGTGGTCTGCTACTGACTGGCAGATTTTTGGTTTGTATTTTTGGTTTGGTTTGTTTTTAGGGTAGAAATTAAAAGGAGAAGAAAATGCGATCTTTCCAAGTTGGCCTGAAATAAAATCAGAAGTACATCACTGTACCGCCAAGCCCGAACCTGACGCGGCAGCCCCCCGGGATCAGCAGGGAGGGTCATTCGCCCACACATGAGTGTCCCCAGCGACGTGGCCGGCCCGTGCTCCACAGCCTTGTTTCACAGACACAGGGGAACAACCTCGGAGGATACACAACGGTCTCCCCTTCCCCTTCGTGTGTGCCTGGAGCCGGGAGGACTCCCCATGGGCTGGGGCTTCTAGTTCCTTTTCCAAGAAACGCGCGGTGGGAGCAGAGCCTACAGAATAAGAAAGAGGTAGCATTTTGCTACCCAGGAAAGGCAGTAGCCTGGAGATATTTTATAATTTAGAAAATCAGGGTCTACATACCTTGCTTGCCTAATGGTAGACATTCAATAAATACTTATATTCTTTTTTTTTTTTTTTTAAGATTTTGTTTGTTTATTTGATACAGAGAAAGAGATCACAAGTGGACAGAGAGGCAGGTAGAGAGAGAGGAGGAAGCAGGCTCCCTGCTGAGCAGAGAGCCTGATGCGGGGCTCGATCCCAGGACTCTGAGATCATGACCTGAGTGGAAGGCAGCAGCTTAACCAACTGAGCCACCCAGGTGCCCCAATACTTATATTCTTTAAGAAAAACTATGAATAAGGGGTGCCTGGGTGGCTCAGTCATTTGAGTGTCTGTCTTCAGATCAGGTCATGATCCCAGTATCCTGGGATCGAACCCCCCATCAGGCTTCGTGTTCATCCCAGAGTCTGCTTCACATGCTCTCTCTTTCCCTCTTTCTCTCTGCCCCCCCCAAAATAAGTAAATAAATCTTTTTTTTAAAGATTTTATTTCTTTGTTGGAGAGAGGGGGACCAAGAAAGGGAGTGAGCAAGAGAGAGCACCAGAGGAGAGAAAGGCAGAGGGAGAGGGGGTGTAGGCTCCCCACTGAGCAGGAAGCCTGATGCAGGGTTCGATCCCGGAACCCTGGGATCATGACCTGAGCTGAAGACAGATGCTTAACTGACTGAGCCACTCAGGTGCCTCTAAAATAAATAAATTTTTTTTTAAAAGAAAAATACTGTTCACATACCATTGCTCACATGCTAATGTCTGTGAGGCTGCTGGGCGTGCCCTAGGCAGGGAGGCGGGGACACAGGTAAGACAGATGGAAGGGAGGTTAAATGGACCGCCCCTTCCTCCCATACTTCAGGCAGTCCTCTGATAGAGGGACAGGATTTCCATCTTTGCTATCTATCCGATTCCCAGCTCATCCATAGTTTCTGATGGTCTCCTCCCAGATGACAGAGACTCCTTTACCTTCCCACGTGATAGCATTTCGCACATTCCCTACAACACAGTGTTCACAAAGGAAAAATACACATTGCACTGTTGTCAAGTAATAGATAAGCCCCACAAAAAGTCACAGGGCTGAGTAATCCCCGGGAGGTATGAACATTTACAACTAGAAATTTCCAGATCGGAAAACTGTATTTGTTAACGCAGAACATTTTGGTGAGCCCAGCACCTGGCCACTTACTATGGATGATAAGTCTGTATTTTTTATTTCATGGCCAGTGTTCCTCTTCCAGGGACTTAATTATCCCATGCACAATGCTCCCAGCAGAGGCACGGAGAGAGGAGAGATACGCAGCACTCTCATTTAATCTATTAGATTTCTTTTCTCCACCCCCTCAAGGTACAGAGGTGAATTCCAATTTAGCAATCAAGGCCTGAGTCATTGAATAAATAACTCAATTTCTCATTCTTGTTCACCGAGCCAGTTGTATGAACAAACACAATGTTTTTTATGCCAATGTTTTTATGCGAATGGGCTTACTGGGACATTGCATTCAGAAATTGCACAGAGATGCTGAAAATCATTCAGAGCAAGGAGAGTGGTAGATAGTCAATGTCCAAAGTCGGAAATATATCTCTGGAAATGGATTTTTTTTTTTTTAAATGCAGATAAACCAAATTAGTTCTCAAAACACTACAACTCATTAACTAATAAAAGAGCCTTCAGGTTCTAGGCTAGTGCATAGGAAATCAGAGTAGAAATTGTTTTGTTTCAGAGGGATAATCTGTTGGGTAAAAATGGTTGGGGCGTTCATTCATTCATCATTCATTCATTGAACTAAAGATTTTTTGGTGCTTAGGACGTTCCAGCCTACTCTACTAATAATAGTGATATAAAGACGAATAAATTTCAATTTGCCCCAAGCTTCTCCTATAAACAACTACAGACAGTCTAGCAAGGAAATAATACAGATAGGCACCAAGCATTATGGAATCATCAGTTAGAGGCACCATCCCAGCCCAAGAAAGTATGTGAAGAATGTTCCAGAAGCTGGATGCTTCTGGAGAAGCTGATGCCCAAGAAGAGGCTTATAGGAAGTAGCCCAAGAACTGGAGATGGGGGCTGGAGTGGCAAAGGGAGTGAGGAAGAAGTCAGTGAGAACTATCATTTCTCTTTCTTGCACTTACTCAAGGAAGACCCATGCACGTTGCTTGAGTTGCAAGAAATGAATGAACTTTGGAGAGAGCATAAGCTCATGAAATCTTACACAACAGCTCCCCCAGAGTAACCAGAGTTCCCATTTGTCACTCACCCACCACATAGCAGGCACTGTGCTAAGTGCTTCACATACTCAGTCTTGCTTAAACCTTTCAGGAACCCGGCCAGTGGGTATTTTTATCTCATTTTATCGATTAGGAAGCAAAAGTTCAGAGCAGTTGGGTAACTTGCTCAAGGTCACACACCCAACAAATGGAGATTGAAACACAGATTCAAACTGACTGCAGATCTTTTGCTCTTGACCTTGACACTAGACCCATCTTTATTTTGTTGGGTGGTAATTTTGAGGTGGGGTTACAGCCTAGGACCTTGCAGGTCAGATACTTGTCTACATGACTTGAAATATTTTTTTTACATCTCTTCTGGGTTTCTCAATTGTGTGAACAACCGTCAGAAGTGGAATCAATTTTATCAATCGTATTCTATGTGAGAACATATAGACATGGTAAACAACAGATAGAAAATAGAGGAAGACAGATTGGGTCTCAATTTGCAGAATTTGTTGGTCATCTGAGGCTCCAAATGATCTAATGATACATGAGATTTTTCAAAATGTGGGGGCGGGTGTGGAGAGAGAAAGAGATAAAGAGATTTATTTATTTTAAGGAATCAAGTCATATGGTCTTAGAGCTGGAAAGTCTGAGATACAAAGGGTGAATAGGCTGGCTGGAAACTCAGGCAGGGTCTCTGTGTTGCAATCTTAAGACCAAATTCCCCATTTGGGAAAGTGTCCATACCAAGCTTGACTATTGCAATGCTGTGATGAGAATACAAATGTCCCTAGACTCATCCATCATAAGACTCAGGCTGAGCCAGGGGTGGTTTGGGCTATAAAATGCAGTTATTACCTGACCTTGAGATTCTATGACTCTAGCTTGTGTCCAAAATTTAGCAGAATTCCCATGTTCTTTTTTTTTTTTTTTTTTTAAGAAAGGAGGTAGGGGAGAAGGAACAGAGGGAGAAGGAAAGAGACAATTTTAAGCAGGCTCCATGCCCAGTGGGGAGCCCAACTCTGGCTTGATTTCACGACCCTGAGATCATGACCTGAGCCGAAACCCAGAGTCAGATGGTTAACCTACTGAACTACTCAGGCACCCCTGAATTCCTGTGTTTCCTAAACCTCTGAGATACTTTATGTAACCCCCCCAAGGGAAAATGTGATATCTTTAGTATAATTCATGAATTGTAGGAATTGTGCTCTCTATTTGAAAGACAAACAATATCTTCATTTATAAAGCTCTGCTTTCAGAAATGGCTATGCAGTTTCAATTAATCTTATAGTATTTTTAGTAGATGGTTTTGCTATGACACACAGACAGGAAGTTAGAAATGCATTGAATCATGCTAAATTCCCCATGTTATGCTAATTCCGCCCATTTCTCTATTAACCATATTCCTGTAGTTGTCATACATAACATTTTGGCACTTATTTTTAGCATACGGATTGAGATAAATTACAGAAGGAAGACAGTGTCTGTTTCCATTTTACCGCTGACAGATTCTGTGTGCAAAGATCGAAGACCCACTCTGAGATCAAGCAAGAAATCTATATAACGGGCATCACAGTGTCACTTGTGCCTTGTTTCATTCAGCGGATCCTGCCTCCAGAGTTCTAAATGTCCACTGACAAGTCTGTCTCCACTCTCTCTCACACCTGCATGCACTCTCTCTCTCAATTATAAAATAACACAAGCACACAAGTTAAAAATTCAATACTGAACAATGGTATTGAATGAAAACGAAAATTTCCGCAATCCATGCGCCCCACGCCAATCTACTTTTTAAAAAATTCCTTACAATGTCCAGCTCTTCTATCAGCCTCTTTAGTTCTTAATTCATCAACTTCAGGCCACGTATATTTTCTCTGGAGGCACATTTATTTTTTTACACAAAAGTTTGGTAATTCTCTACCCTGGCAAATAAAACCAAGTGAGAAATAAGGTGACATTAAGTACCTATAAAAGGTAGAGGAAGGGCTCTCTCTCAAAGCGACTTTACTCTTCTGGTGATAGGAACACAAAAGAAGAAATAAATTTAAAAGAACGTGAATGTATTCTTTTTATGTGGTTACTCTGAAAGTATTTTCAGCTATTTTCTTCTCTCCTAAGAATGAGGAATAAGTCCATCACTAAACGCATTTTTCCTCTACAAATTCTTTATTTACATTTTTATATATTTTATCACAGGAGCCATTCCCATAAAATTTCAGTTTACTATAGACATCCACATTTACTGCAGACATGCAGTCTAAAAAAAATGACTCTGATTTTTGCAAGTCATAGTAGATGCATTTGGAGCTGTGACAATGGGGAGACTGGGCCTGTGGGTAGTGGCCACTCTGGATTCATCCGGGCATTCTGATGGCTCTCCAAATGAGCAGCCAAACTCCTGTCCTGCACACTTCCATAATCACTGTTGTTTTGAAGACTTCTGCTAAAATCTGTGTATCCATCTCCTCCCTTCCAAATTAAATCATGATTTCTCAGATGGATGACACCAGGACTCTCCTCTGGTCTCCATACTCCCTACACGGCAAATGTTGAGTCCATGGCTCATGAACATGTCCCCTCTTGCGATGACCACTGAAGTCAGGGCTCTGGCAGTGCCCAGGGGAGCCCCGGTCCTGGGGTGGGACAGTGGGGCAAGCCATTCATTGCCCAGGAAGGCATACACCAAAGCTCTAGATGTTTGCAACCACCACTTGAGCTGAACATGAACAGAGGCCCCCCAGCCTGCAATGAACTCTTCGCCTGCCCATCATGGTGGCCTGAGGGAGTGAGGGAAAATGAGGAATGGGATGGAAGGGAAGATAAGATGCTCTAGTGTTTTCTGCAGTAATGTTCTGTTTCCTTAGACCCTGTGTTTATCTACTTGGCATCCATTAATCACAGAACTAGACTAAGGGCCAAAGTCTGACATCTCCCTTATAATCCAGCTTTTACAGGTACACAAAAATTATATCATAAACCCTCTGACTGATGCCAAGTCCATACCCTCAATTGTCTGCTTTCTCCAACTCTCACACATCAAGCCAATATTTTCCCGCCCTAATCAACCCAGGGCCTTGTACCAAACAGCGAGGGACAAGCCTGCATGCCCCAAAGCCTGCTGGAATGATCCAAACTAGTCGATGCTAAGCTGTTTCCTCTTCCCGGCCTTGCCTCTCTCCTGGAAATCCCAGTAAAATCCGGGGCCTATGCCTTTCCATTACACTTGCTTCTGCCATCAAACCTGGCATCTCCCCACGTGGCCCTGCATGGCGTGGCATGGCACGACCCCCTTTCCTTCAGAACTCTAAGTAACATATTCTCCTTTCTTGTCATCACTCAGTCACTTCTAGAAATTAAGACCCAGGCACATATAAATAAAATACCTGACCACGAATCAAGCACCGCATTTACTTTCTAGCCTAGAATGAAGACTGAAACTGTAGCCTTCAGAGGAGAAAAAGCCACCCTCCCCTGCGCTTCCTCTGCTGCAAATTGGAGTGAAAACACTCATTTATCCCTGCATTTGCACACACAGCAAAATTCAGTAGGAAGCCAGCGATTTCTACATCTCATTTTATAAAGCTCCAGTGTGAATACTGTCTGTGGTCTGATATTCCTGTCCCTCCATCCCAGATGTATCACGTTCATCCATAGGAAGAGGCCAAGGTTTGGAGAGTAAGGGGACAGAAATGTAATTCTTAAATCTGTGGTCTTAGAGCTCAAAAGGAACTCCTCACATACTCACCTTATCCTGGTCAACTGATGAGATAGCAGTACTAAGGGGATATTTCCAGGGGGAAACCTGGGGGCAGAAGCTGATGAACCAGAGGGCCGTTCACCCCCCTCATGATTGTCACCATGATTTTACATGTAGAGGAAGTGAGCACGTGGGATAGGAAGAAATACAGTTAACATAAGGAGGAAAATGTGTTCTGGGTCATAAGAAGCCTCTTTCTTCTCAATTTCTCTTCCTGGGCGGTAAAAATAAAGGCCTAGAGACAGTGATTGCTGGTAATCTGGCCTCACTCGTCCGAGGATTCTGCCCTGTGCTGCCCAGGTGGGTTCTGCTGGTCTGATGATAACTTCAGAGTCAACAGAGAGAGACATGTTGGAAGAAAGGGTCTAATTTTAGGCAGAATGAGCACTGGAGGCCGGAGGTGGAAAGAGGTAGGAGGGAGAGATGTTTTAAAACCCTCCCCTTCAAAAAAAAAAAGTAAACAATAAACCCTTCCGATAGACATAAAAGCTGAGACTAAAAGTGAAAGAAGGTGGCATCCAACGGCCAACTCAGAGAGGGTCTTTTCCATGTGAATAAAACCCACGAGGCACACCTGGGTTTGAATCCTGGCTCTTTCACTGTGCGACCTCGAGCAAACGAGCAAACGAGGTTGTTCACAAGCTCTCCTCTGCGACATGAAAATGACAATAACTTTTTGCAGGGGTCAGCGATGGCAAGAACTTCCCACTGTGCATTTGATAAATAGTCACTGCTATAATCTTCTACTTTTAAAATGTTATCCGTTTCCTTGTGTGTTTACTTTTGAACAAAGCAGAGCAGCATGGCTCTGGAAGTGGTCCCCTGTTTTGTGTCAGCCTCAGCCTGTTGAGAGCGATGCCGTCAGCAAGGAGCTTTCATGGGGCTGCCCTGAGCCCCGACTGCTTGTGGCAGCCCCCACGGACCTCCCCGCCCCCATCCAAGCCAATATTATGGCCAGTGGAGCCCTTGTGATTCTTATTACGATTGCAAGACTCAGCTCAGCAACAACCATCAGGGAACTTGGGAAAAACAAGGTTTATTAACTCATGGGTTACGGAGGGAACACGGAACCCTCAGGGCTGCACTGGATGGTTGTGATTAGAGAGAGCCGCAGCATGAGTGCGGACCTGGGGTTCTGTTTCTGTTGGGGTGAAGAGTAGGGGGACTGGGTTTCACGGATTCTCTCTTTATTGGTGAATTTAAACCCTAATAGCAGGTATCAGTGCACGAAAGGGGAAAAGGAAGCAGTCTGCTCTCTGGGTTTCCTGAGGCTCCTCAAAAGGGGAACTTCATGGGGGGGTGCAACCTGCTGACGACATTTGGTCATTGGAGAAACGGATGTCTTTGAAAGGGATGCCACGCCAGGGCTATCAAAAGCTTAATGTCGGGCACTTACATGACAATCAATAAAGTCAACTGTCGGGCTCTTACACTAAGCACCCTCTGGCGTCGCTTAAAAATGGGGGTTTAAAAATCAAGTCCAGAGCTTGTGGGCTGGATGGTCTGAGGAAATTGATGCAACCTCACACCTGGCCTTCCTCGTTCCAGTAAAAAGGGGACAATCATGAAGCCCGGATGTGTCGGGGAGACTAAGGACGTCCATGGGGTGTGCCAGCTTCACCGCCCCCCTCGCAAGTCACTTTCCTCCTTGTGCCTCAGCTCCTCCCCCTGTAACATGGGGGGCGGGGGAATCGGCGTGGAGGAGTCCGATTGAGCCTGCCTCGACATATGGAGAGGATCAGGGACATAGGAAGTGCTCCACAAACCGTGGTTATTATTACAGCAAGTGCTCAGTCAGGAAGCCCGGCTGCTGCTGCTGATGGAAAGGAGATGATACGAGCATGGTGGTCACGGGTGAGTTCTCGGGTGTCGGTTCTGGAGAAGAGCGCGGTTCTGGAATGCAAACGGTTTAGAACCGAGGAATCCATCTTTTCCATAAGGACCTATTCGGTGAGTAGTGTTCTTAGGAAAACCCCCCTGCCTAAATACGGAGCTGCTGGCTGTGCGGCACCGGACGAAAAGGCCGATTGAAGAGTTCCACTTAGAGGGCCGGGTCTTCCCGAAATATTTCTCCCCAGGCTGTTATTCCTCCAGCCCCGCCTTCTAATTTCCAAAGAAGCCGTTCTCAGTGCTGTTTTTTTTTTTTTTTCCCCACCCCCGTAAATTTAATTTACCAGGTCTTATAAATTCTACCTCATAAGTGTCCCCAAATTTCCTTTCTCCCCTTTTATTCTGCTTGAACCTGCTCAGTGCATTCATCGGCTGCCTTCCAGCTATGCCCACTGGCCACGAAGGACCCCCCGGCCCCTCGTGTGACTCCGCCCTGCCACCTGGCAGCTTCCCCACATCTCATCTAGCTCCCAACCCCGATGATGCTCTGTGCCCACCTCCTCGTCTCATGTCCTTGCAACCCCAAGCCATCTCTAGCATCAGGAGGCTGTCTCATGCTGGAGGAAACACAGGACCCTCGGGGCGTGTCCCAAAGCCACAGGCCAGCCTTACCAACACCCACATCCGGGGGGTGCCTGTCAGGAACTCCAGCTCCTGCCCAAGCCCCAAAACCCCAGGCTGCCTGCTGTTCTTTTATCTTCTCTCATCCAAAGGATGCGACTGGCTCCTGGGCATCAGCTTCTCCCCATTCCCACACATTATCCACTCTGCCTCCAGAGTGAAGTAGAGTAGTAATGCTGTGCATTCAACAAAGTTTTGACACATTTTGAAGAGTCCTGCTTAAAACACCAGCCTCTCCTGGCCTCCCAGGTCCTGCCTCGTCACCCCTGGATCCTGCAGCAGCATAAAGACCCCTCTCGATCTGCTCGGATGCCCAGACACCCTGAGATTTCTTCGCATTCCTCGAGTGTGTTGATCCTGTGAGGCCCTCCCATGGCACGCGCTGTTCAGCCTGCCGTGCAAATCTCACTTTTGTTCTGCTCTTCATCTGCTGCCTACTTACTCCCTATCCTGGTTCAGGACCCAGGTCTAGTCTCTTCATTCTAAAGCTTTTCCTGACCCTTCCAGAGATTTAGGCTTCTACTTTTCCATATTCTCATAACATTTTGTTAATATTTCTTTTTGATACTTTTTGATGTCATTGTATAATTCTTTCATCTTTCAGTTGTACACATTTCATTCAGAAATACCTATTAAATGCTACAGGGTACCTCTATTCTTCAGGGCTAAGGGGACAGAGAAAGAAACACAGAAGTCTATCCCTGCCTTTGTGGAGCTCACACTGTAGCAAGAGAAACAGATGGGAAATGGGACAAATAAACAAGACATGTGCCAATTATGATAAACACTGGGGAGAGGATCAATGGGAACAAGGTAATAATAATTAGGGAGGACAATTTAGAAGTGGACTGTGATGATTGATTTTATGTGTCGACTTGACTGAGCCATGGGGTGTCCAGATATTTGGTTAAACATTTTTCTTGGTGTGTTTATGCAGGTGTTCCTGGATGAGAGTAACATTTGAATCAGTAAACTGAATAAAGCAGATTGCCCTTCCCAGTGTGGGTGGGCCTTATCCAATCAGTTGAAAGCCTGAAAAGAACTAAAAGGCTCTCTCTTCCTGCCAGACTGCCTTTGAGTGGGGACATCACTCTTCTCCTACCTTTGGATCAGACTCTGATTGGAACCTACACCGTTAGCGGTCCTGGTTCTCCCGCTTGCCAACTAGAGGTCTTGGACTTCTCAGTCTCCATAATCACAGGAGCCAATTCCTTATAATAAATTTATATCTATATATCTCTGTATCTTTGACTGCTTCTCTGGAGAACTGTGACTAATATGCAGGCTTAAGGGAAGTCTCTCTGAAAATATGATAGCTGTGCTGAGCTCTGGAGAATGAGGGAAAAACAGTCACTAGAAGAGCCAGAAAAGAAATAATTCTAATAAATGGAATATGAAAGCAAAAGCCCGAGGCCGCAAACAGCCAAGAAGAAGGCAGTTAACTTAAGATTCTTTCAGACAGAGAAGCAGGGACCGGATTGCTGGGGTCTGGTTGGTAGGAAAGAGGTTTTAATTTCTTTCCCTAAAAGCCTCAGAAAGCTAAAATTAACCCTCAATAAATATTTGTGTGACCAATGAGTTAATGGCTAATTAGTTATTTTCCAAATGGCAAAAGCAATTTTAAAAATCAAAAAGGAATGGCACTCTTTTTGTCCCTATTCCTTCAGAGTTTTCACCTGGAGAGCCTGGCCGGTGAGGTCATCAACGGGGAGGGTGCAGATGAAAGTTGGCCATGCCCTATAGAACAGCAGAAGCGATGGGTGTGCAGCCTCAACACAAATGAGTTTTCTGACAGTTTTGAAGTTTGGGGTTTTTAACTGTTGTTGGAGAATCCATGTGTGCTAATACGGACTACATTTACCAGCCCTCATAATCAACAAATCATCTGCTCAGCAAGAAACGAGGAAACTTCACCTCCTCCCAGGAAGCCTGCCACAGCTTTACACAAGAGCACCCTCTTCTGTGCGGCTGCAGCCCCAGACTTCGGAGCACTAGAGCAAAGGCTTGCTGCAATCCCACTGCGAGCCCCATCTTGAGGGAACCCCAGCTAAGGGAGAGGAGGTCCTTATTAGCTTCTGTCTTTTCCTCCACACCCAAAAGGCCACATAATGTGGGATTCGTGTGCAATGACAGCCTAAGCTTATAGAAAAGACAGGGAGCGCACTTTGGAACGCTTTTTTGAGAAAGGAAGAGAAGAGCTTGCTACCTAATAAAATTTAACCTCTTCAACCAACATTACAGGGATTTCCAGGATGCTCAGCCCTGAGGATGAGGAGAGCAAAGTGATACCCAGAGTCCACAAGGCAGAGAGATGCCCAGAGATTAAAGGGAAGGAGCTAGCCCAAGTCCTGCGTGTGGAGCAGATCATGTTATGCTTTGAGGGGAGTAACTTTGAGACAAGGGCATTGGGGTCTAGAATGATCTTATACTGCGTTAAGTAGGCTTCTTCAGAGAAGAGTCCCCTGTACGACAGAAAAGTAACTAGTCTTGGGCACCTGGCAGATAATACTCACTTAAATATTTATTGAACAACTAAGGGTGTCGGCTTCCCATGTCTTTCAGAGGAAGGAAACATGAAACCTTGTCAGCCATTGATATTTTATTTTACTGGTTATTTCAGATAACTATGGCCGCAGTATCATTGCATATAAAACATCCAGAAAAACCTCAGGGACATACAACATGAGTTTATTTAGCTTGAAAGTGTGCTGGTGGCCAGTGTTGTACTATTCATGTCACGCGGGCTCACTCAGGCGCCTGCGGCTGCTTGCGGTCAGCTGGTGGGCTGCTCATCGGCGTGGCCTTGGCTGCCGTGGTTCGGCTCTGTTCCCTGTGACTTGTGTCTTCCTGCTGGGATGAACTCTCTGTCCTGGGCACCTTCTTCTGATGGGGATGGCAGAGGTTCAAGAGTGTAAGCTCAAGGGGCACCTGGATGGCTCAGTCGTTAAGCGTCTGCCCTCAGCTCAGGCCATGATCCCAGGGTCCTGGGTTCGAGCCCCACATCAGGCTCCTTGCTCAGTGGAGAGTTTGCTTCTCCCTTTCTCTCTCCTTTTGCCTCTCCCCCAACTTGTGCTTGCTCACTCTCTCTCTCAAATAAATAAATAAATTATTTTTTTAAAAAAAGTGTAAGCTCAAGTAAGAAAATGCTTTTTAAGACTCTACTGCTTCATGGCTGATGACATCCCATTGGCCAAAACAACTCACACAGCCGAGTGCACCATCGATGCAGTGGGCACATATCTCCTTCCCACCGGAGTCATGGGGAGGGAGTGAACATTTCTGATCATAATCCACCATGCAGAAGCTTTTTTGTAAAGTGAGGAGAAGCAGGACAAGTGAGTGTGTGAGTATAAAGACCACAGGACACAGCCCTGGGGCATGGACGGTTGAATGCTCCCAGAGGGCTAACCCTCGCGTTAACCTTATCTCATTTAGTCCTGAAAAAGACCTTATGAAGTTGATAATATCTATCACATTTTGTAGAGGGAGAGGTGGAGGCTATGAAGACAGGTAGAAAATTGCTTAAGGCCACTGAACCAGGCAAAGTCCGGACTTGAAGCCAGATCTGTTTTATTCCAAATCCTATGTTCTTTACCATCATGACTAAGATCTGGAACCTCCCCCCAGGAAGTGGACCTGATGGGTCACAGGTTTACTCTTAAATCAACAAAGTACTTCCCAGTGGGTCCATTTTCCCCGTCTTTGGACCCTGCTCCCCTGTCTGCTCCAGGCCCACTTTCCCGCTCATCCTTCCAACTCCTCTTTCACAAAGTACGAATTGTCCTAAGTGTCTGAGAATAGGAATGACAGATCAACAGACCTGGATGAAAGCATTCAGAGAAGATTTTAATAAAAAAGAGCATATTTTAGGATGAACGTAAGTGACCAGAAACAAAAGTCATTTAATTCGTGCTAAAAAGCAAGATGAAAAATTAGAGAAAGGCAAGAAAATCTGCCTGAGGATGTTTTGGGATTCACTAGTCAAACCCTCCCTGGATATGCAGCTCAGAGAGTACATTTTAAGAAAGAAACAAAACTGAAATACTTAAAACAGACCAATTAGAACGATGAGGAAATCCAAAGCTATGTCACTCCGGGAATGTTTGAACATAGGCTCTTCAGTTGGAAAAAGAGATTGAAGAGTAAAGCAAGAGAGTTCTGTTAAACCATGTTTAGGACTACCATGTTGGAAAACGACTGAGGTTTTAGAAGGCAGAACCAATACTAAAGAGGAGAAGTAAAAGAATTCTATTCAACTTGATCGTTAAAGCACAGAACATTAGGGTTGTCCAAATACAGTTCCAATTTCCTCAGAAGGTGATAAATCTTATTCAAGGCTCAAGGAAAGAGTGGGCAATCACCTCATCAAGAAATGATTGAAGAGATTGGAAGTGGAAGACCAATTGGACTAGTTGAACTTTAAGCTCCTTTCCAAATTTGGAAATTCCATAAAATCCAAAGAAGTAGCTTTTTATTGCTGTAACTACAATGACACCAGTCATAATAATTAATGACATTATTATGCTTTGTAGTTTAGAACACACCATCATATCCCTAAAGCAATTCTGTGGAGAAACTAGAATAGATATTTTGTTTCCACTGTATATAAGGAACCAAGGCGAGGAGAGTTGAGTGTTTTCCCTGGACACGCAGTTAAGTAGAAGAATTAAGATTCTTCCAAGAGGCGCCTTCCAACATCATCTTATTGTTTGCCAAATCTGATTGTGAGGAGAGCGTTAATGTCCCCCCTAGGTGTAGGTGGAGAAAAGAAGAGCAGATTCAGAAAGGTCAGCTAGGATGCCGTCACTGCAGGGCTTGGGGTCTTGTCTCTTTTTGTTATCTAGTGGGATGTATCAACGAGCTCCCTCCACAAGCCTGCAAGCTTCCTATACAACCACACCCTTTGCCGGGGGCTTGCTTAGGCTCTTCCCTGAGGCACTGCAAGAACTGGGCATCCTTATGATAATGGGGCGATTCAAGGCTGAGAAATCCACTTGGCAACATTTTCTTTGCCAAACTCCAAAATAGAGCTTTGGTTTGCTTTTCTTCGTTTTCCCCCATTCTTGCTTAGGAAGGCAGTACCTCCCCAAATTTTGCATATCTCATTTCCGCATCCTGACTTTAGACCTGATAGAAACATGCATGGAGATTGCCCCCCTCACTCCCCCTTCCCTCCACTCTTCCTTTCCTGCAACTCACCAGAGGGCTGGCTGGGGGCAAGCAGGACAGGGACCAACTCAACTTCTCCCCTCCACCCTCCTGACAGCCTGACCCGCAGTGGAAGCGAATCCTCTCTTTCAGAGGTGGAGGGCTCAGCACACACCCACAACGTCCCCACTGACCCGCGGCACTCTGAAACCAGAACTCTGGGACTTCTTCCGGACACTCATTCTCAGGTAATTTTTCAGCTGCCTATCAGCACTTAACAGCTTTGACTTCCCTGACTGAAAGAAGACTAATTAAAATGACAAACCTCACATTGATTTATTACCACACAGCTGAAAACAACAAACAACCGCGACATTGCTATGTGTTTGGCTCTCTCTCACCCCTCCCTGCATCTCCCACACCTACTTTGTGACAGAAGCAATGGGGAAATGGTGACCACAGTCCTTCGAGCTTTCCCTGTGCTTCCTCCCCAGCCAGGTCTCTTCACCTCTCCACACGCTCTCTATACCCCACCCCCCCATAAGAATATAGGGACCCCACCCACTCTCACACTGTTTGTGGGAATGCAAACTGGTGCAGCCACTCCGAAAACAGTATGGAATTTCCTCAAAAAGTTAAAAATAAAGTTACCCTATGACCCAGTAATTGCACTATTAGATTTATCCAAAGGATACAAACACAGTGATTCGAAGAGGTACATGCACCCCAATGTTTATTGCAGCAATGTCTACAATAGCCAGACTATGGAAAGAGTCCAGATGTCCATCGACAGATGAATGGATGAAGAAGATGAGGCATATATATACAATGGACTATTACTCAGCTGTTGAAAAGAATGAAATCTTGCCATTTGCAATGACGTGGATGAAACTAGAGGGTATTAGGCTAGAGGCTAAGCAAAATAAGTCAGAGAAAGACAAATACAATATGACTTCACTCATATGTAGAATTCAGGAAATGAAACAGATGAACATAAGGGAAGACAAGGAAAAATAAAATAAGATGAAAACAGAGAGGAAGGTAAACCATAAGAAACTCTTAACTACAGGGAACAAACTGAGGGTTGCCGGAGGGGAGGTGGAGGGGATGGGGTAACTGGGTGATGGGCATTAAGGAGGGCCGGGGATGTGATGAGCACTGGGTGCTATATGCAACTGATATACTAAATTCCATCCTTGAAACTGAAAAGAAGGAGAAGAAGAAGGAAGAAGGAAGAAGAAAGAAGAAGAAGAAGGAAGAGGAGGAGAGGAGGAGAAGGAGAGGAGGAGGAGGAAGAGGGAGAGGGAGGAAGAAGGGGGAGGGGGAGGGGGAGGAGCAGGGGTGAGGAAGAAGAAGGAGAAGAAAGAAGAAAAAAAAGGATATAGGGCTCCCAGCAGAAGCGCGGCAGGTTTGACCTGATGGAAGGCTGTCTCACACCTCCTCTCATCTAGTCCCAGGGAGGCACTTGTCATCCGCATGGCACAGAGGAGAAAAACAAAGGTCCCAAGAGATTATTGATTACCTCAGGGCCCCATAGCTGCTTGACAGATTATTAATTAAGCTCTGGACTTGAAAGGACCAATCATTCTTTGCTCTCTAAGAGCAAAAAAAAAATTTTTTTTTTTGAAAGAAAAAGTACTTGCGCTCTAGCTATTTAGCAAACATTTATTGAACATGAACAGTATGCAAAATGCTGCTCCCGGGGCTGGGAGATGAGTGAAAATGATAAAAGTGGGCCCCTACTTCAAGGAAGGAGTGAGGCCAGTCAGGGAGTCATCCTGCGACAGCCACAACTCTGTGGACTCCAGCGACGCTCCATGGCGCCTGTGAGTCTGACGTGGACCAACCGGACGGCAGCGTGCCCCGCGTGCCTGGGGGGAGGGGTCCCTTCGCTGTCTTCTACCATTCTTTCATTTATTTCTTCAGACCCTCTCTTAACCTCGCCCTACTGCTTCCACCTCATTTCTCTTCTTTTCATAGCAAAATCCTCATAGCAAAATGCACACTTATTTTTTTTTATAAGTGCTCTTTTAGTAACATGCGTATAAATTATACAAGTCAGGTCTCAGCTCACAAGTCCTTTACCCAGATTCCCGGCGAGCGACGACTCTAATATTCCTTCTCTGCATCCCAAATTCTCTCCCCGCTAAATCTATTTTATTTTCTTTAGAGTACTCACCCCTCTCTGAAATTACCTAATTGGGCTGTGTGTCAATTAATTGCCTGCCTCCCCTTCTACAAGGACTGGTTTTGTTTATTGTTGTCAACTTAGGACCTAGAATTGCAGCTGGAATGTAGAAGATGAAGAAACACTTGTTGAATGAATGAATGAATGAATGAATGAACAAACGCCTTCACTTCACGCACCAGTAGATTCCTTTCCACTGTCTTATCCATATTAATTTATTCAAACTCATCAGACAATTCTATCACTAATTCTATGTCCGTTCTGTACATTGCTTAAGGGTTACTGATAATATGTGTAAATTATCAAACATAGCGTAAGACACATGGACAGCACAAAACAAAAGCCAGCTATTATGTAATAATTATTTAGGGGGCACACAGTATTTCTGTGTATATTCTGACCTCTGAAATAGAATTAATAAATGGAATTAAATTGATTATTGATGACAAGCCATTATACTCAGTGTTGAGGTGAGAGATCTAAACAATGACAGACCTTTATTCTCTGTGTTAATGACCTGTGTGGGTTAAAATCATAGGAAACTAAAATGACGCTGTGTTAAATAATTCAGGAAGCACTTGCTTAAGAGCACACCGTAATAAGAATTGTTGTATAACTGTTATAATTAACATTGACGGAACTCTAGTTATGTACATGTGCTTTATACGCGGGGTCTTACTTAATTCTCACACCCACCCTAGGTCTCCCGGGAGGTCACAGAGATAGTAGATGGAGGAATCTTCCTTCAAACCCAAGCCCATCTGCCAGGAAAGCTCTTCTTCCAAGGTCACTGTGGAATGCTAGCATGAGAAAGTGCTCCTCATTGTGAAGTTGACAATGTTGAACATGTTGAACAAACCATAGAAGACATGGTGCCAATTTTTCAAGCTCAGAGGCAGCAGGCTTAGAGCCATTTGGGGCTGCATCGCGGGAGCCCTGAGCAGACCGATGCAGCAAAGCAGCTCCCCAGGCACAGCTCCAGGGGCGCGTCTAGAGGAAGGAGCACAGAGACTGTACAATGTTCCTGCTATGGAATGAGCTCCAGCTGTCTCATTAGGGTAATGACAGTGCTGATTCCTGTCCAGGGCAATGAAAGTCAGTTGCATGCTTTAGAGCTGTGATGTAGAGAAATGAGATACCCCACTACATACGCACTCGAGCGGTCAAGATCAAAAGGGCTGACAAGACCAAGTGTTGTCCAGGATGCGGAGAAACTGGAAACTCGTACATGGCTTGTGGGAACGTAGATGGTATGGCCACTTTAGAAAACTGTTGGGCAGTTTTTTAAAAAAATTTAGACATACACTCAGCATATGGCCCAGCAATTCTACTCCTAGCTACCTGCCAAGAGAAAGGAAAACATGTTCACATCAAGACATGTACACAGGTGTTCATACACAGCACTATTTATAACTGTCAAAAACTGGGAACAACCCAAATGTCCGTCAACTGAAACGGATAAACCAATGTGCTTTATTCATACAATGGATTGTTATTCAGCAAAAAAAAAAAAAAAAAAAAAGGAACAAAGTGATGGCCCATGCTGCATCATGGACAAACCTCAAAAACATGATGTGGAGTGAAAACCAAATGTAGAAGACTGAATATTGTATGATTCTGTTTACACGGCAAGTCCAGAAAAGGCTATCCGTAGAGCAGAAAGTAGATCAATGGTTGCCAGAGGCTGTGTGTGAGGATTGACTATGTATAAGCCCAAGAGAACCTGGACGTCTTCTAAACCTAGATTATGCTGATTGTTACGTGAATATATTATATTATTAAAACTCATCAAACTGTACACCTAAAATGGTAGATCTCCTGGCTTAAAAATTATAGTTTGGTAAAGCTACTTCATCTATCTATTTATCTATTATTTATTTTGTTAGTTTTTTTTTTAGACTTCCTTAAAATTCCAGTATGATTAACGTACAGTGTGTAATAGTTTCAGGTATACGACATAGTGATTCAACAATTCTATACACTACTCAATGGTTATCATGATAAGTGTATTCTTAATCCCCTTCACCTATTTCCCCATCCCCTCACCCTCCTGCCCTCTGGCAACCATCGGATTGTTCTCTGTAGTTAAGAATCTGTTTCTTGGTTTGTCTCTTCTTTTTCTTTTGTTTTGTTCCTCAAATTCCACATATGAATGAAATCATATGGTATTTGTCTTCCTCTGACTGATTCATTTCACTTACCATTATATCCCCTAAGTCCGTGCATATTGTTGCAGAAGACAAGATCTCATTCTGTTCTGTGACTGAGTAATATTCTATTGTATGTATACACACACACACACACACACACACACACACACACACACACACGCCACTTCCTCTTTATCCATTCATTTGTTAATGGACCCTTGGGTTGCTTCCATAATTTGGGCTATGGTAAACAATGTTGCAATAAACATACAGGTGCATGTATGCCTTTGAATTAGTATTTTTGTATTCTTTGGATAAATAGTCAGTAGTGCAATTACAGGGTCATATGGTAATCCTCTTTTTAATTTTTAGAGGAAACTCCCTACTGTTTTCCACAGTGGCTGCAGCTGTTTGTATTCCCATCAACAGCGTGAGAGGGTTCCTTTGCCTCCAAATCCTGGCCAACAGTTGTTTTTTCTTGTGTTTTTTATTTTAGCCATTCTGACAGGTGTGAGGTGATATCTCATTGTGGTTTTGATTTGCATTTCCCTGAAGATTAGTGATGAGCATCTTTTTATGTGTCTGTTGGACATCTGTATGTCTTCTTTGGAAAAATATCTGTTCATGTCTTCTGATCATTTTTAATCAGATTACTTATTTTTTTGGTGTTGATTGTATAAGTTCTTTAAATATTTTGAATACTAACCCTTTATCAGATATGTCATTTGAAAATATCTTCTCCCACTCATTAGGTTGCCCTTTAGTTTCATTGATTATTTTATTCTATTTATTTTATTGGTTGATTGACCACACTATGCAGAAGCTCTTTATTTTGATGTAGTCCCAAGAGTCTATTTTGGCTTTTATTTCCCTTGGCTCAGAAGACTTATCTAGAAAGATGCTACTACCACCAATGCCAGAGAAATTACTGCTTGTGCTCTCTTTATCACTTCAGGTCCCACGTTTAACTCCAAACCATTTTGAGTTTATTTTTGTGTTTGGTGTAAGAAAGTGGTCCAGTTTCCCTCTTTCATGTAGTAGTTGTCTAGTTTTCCCAGTATCATTTGTTAAAGAGACTGTCTTTTTCCAATTACATATTCTTGCCTACTTTGTTGAAGATTAATTAACCATATAATCACATATAATCATGAGTTTATTTCTGGGCTTTCTCTTCTGTTCTATTGATCTTGGAGTTGATTTTTGTGCCAAGAACATACTGTTTTGATTACTACAGCTTTGAAGTATATCTTGAAATCTGGGATTGTGATGCCTCCAGTTTTGTTCTTCTTTTTCAGAACTGCTTTGGCTATTCAAGGTCTTTTGTAGTTTCATACAAATTTTAGGATTATTTGTTCTAGTTCTGTGAAAAATGCTTTTGGTTTTCTTGATAAGGACTGCATTAAATCTATTGATTGCTGTAGGTAGTATAGACGTTTTTAACAATATTTGTTCTTCCATTCCATGAGCATGGAATATCTTTCCATTTGTCTGTGTCATCTTCAATTTCTTTCATTAATGCTTTATAGTTTTCAGAGTACAGGTCTTTCACCTCCTTGACTAAGTTTATTCCTAGGTATTTTATTATTTTGAGCACAATTAGTGTAAATAGATTGTTTTCTTAATTTCTCTTTCTGTTACTTCACTATTAGTATATAGAAATGCAATGAATTTCTGTATATTGATTTTGTATCCTATGACCTTACTGAATTCATTTATCAGTTGTAGTAGGTTTTTTGGTGGAGGCTTTCGGGTGTTCTAAATATAGTATTATATTATCTGCAAATAGTGAAAGCTTCACTTCTTCCTTACCAATATGGATGTCTTTCATTTCTTTTTCTTGTTCAATTGCTGTGGCTAGGACTTCCAGTAGTATATTGAATAAAACTGGTAAGAGTGGATATCCTTATATTATTCCTGATCTTAGGGGGAAATATCTTGATTTTTCCTCATTGAATATGATGTTTGTTGTGGGTTTTTAATATATGGCCTTTATTATGTTGTGTTATGTTCCCTCTAAACCTACTTGGTTGAAGATTTTTTACCATGAGTGGATGCTGTACTTTGTCAAATACTTTTTCTACATCTATTGAAATAATCATATGATTTTTATCCTTTCTCTTGCTGATGTGATGTATAATGTTGATTGACTTGTGCATAGAAGAACCCCCTTTGCATCTCAGGAATAAATCCCGCTTGATTGTGGTGAATTTTCGTGATTTTTTTTTTTTTTTAATGCATTGTTGGATTTAGTTTGCTAATATTCTGTTGAGGATTTTTGTATCTATGCTCATGAGGGATATTGGCCTGTAACTCTCTTTTTTCATAGTGTCTTTATCTGGTTTTAGTATCAGGATAATGCTGGCCTCAGAGAATGAATTTGGAAGCTTTCTTTTCTTTTCTATTTTTTGGAATAGTTTGAGAAGAATAGGTCTTAACTCTTCTTTAAATGTTTAGTCAAATTCACCTGTGAAGCTGTCTGGTCCTGGAGTTTTGTTTGTAGGGAGTGTTTTGGTAACTGATTCAATTTCATTGCTGGTAATTGGTCAGTTCAAATTTTCTATTTCTTCCTAATTGAGTTTTGGTAGATTATATATTTCTAGAATCTATCCATTTCTTCTAGGGTGTCCAATTTGTTGGCATGTAATTTTTTTCTCTTATAATTCTTTGTATTTTTGTGGTGTCAGTTGTTGTTTCTTCTCTTTCGTTTCTAATTTTGCGTATTTAAGTTCTCTCTCTCTCTCTTTCCCTTTTCTTCATGAATGTGGCTAAAGGTTTATCAACTTTGTTGACATTTTCAAAGAACCAGTTCCTGGATTCATTGATCTGTTCTAGTGTGGTTTTTTTTGTTTGTTTGTATTAGCTTTTATTTCATTTCTTTCTGCTCTAATCTTTATTATTTCCTTCCAGAATGTGTGGAAACCGTGGAGGGTGGAGGGAGGAGGCAGCATTTTAAATCCCAGGGGAAGCTGGTCTAGTAAGTGTTACATTTTATTTTAAGAGCAGAGAGGCTTAGATACCTTTGGAAGCCTTTGCCCATTAGGGATGTAATCAACCTCTTCCTTTTTTTAGCTTCTTCCCTGAAGTAATTGAAGATCCTTCTCATAGTTACATGAGTCCAAAAGGACAATATCTTAGGGAGAGAAATCTCTACTCATGAACCAGTTATTCCTAGCCATTTCTAGCAATGACTGAGTTTGAACAGAGGCTAATCTTCCCTGTGTTTTGATAAAAACTATCTTTCTAAAAGGATATCTTTCTAAATTTTTTTGTTTAAGGAAAACCCAATATCTGAGTTGCTTTCTCAGGAGCTATGATGTGATTTATCTTTCATTAACCTTTGAACAAAAATAGTCTGAACCACAAAGCTGTTAAGAAACATTTCCCTACCAATACATTGGAAATAAAATTAGTTGAAGAAATTCAGTGTAAAATGACTTGGCATTGTTTGTAAATAAATAACTGTCCTATCATCACAGTTTCAAGACAAATGAATTATATATAGGACATATTTTCATATTAATATTCCCTACCATGAAAATAGCACTGCATATTAGCTCCTTTATTACTGGCTTATTTCATGCAATCATTGAAGTCATACATATTTTGTAATTGACTTTATATCCTGACCAGAAAAAAGAAAAAAAAAAAACAACTTGAATTTTTTTGAGCAAAGGTACATGTCTTGTTTAGGTGAAAATACCTATTGATTTTTCTGAGATGTCAGGATTTAATGGAACACAGTCATAGCAGGCAGTGAATTCCTGTCTCGTCCTCATCTGAAGGGATCCAGGCTCTTTACCCCTCCCACTAACGAGTAACCAAGATAAGGGGATATCAGTGCAGCTTTTTTTTTAGTTTGTCGTATCTAAATTTTGGCTCAAGCCATTTATTAGGAATTCAGCGACAACAGGCTTGTGGTCTTACAATTCCTGGATGATCCCTGGATGATCCCTATTAGGTAAATCTTGAATAGATCCCTGCCATCTTCATTCCTTCTCTTATCAGGTGACCAGTTTTAAAGTCTCAAGAGGTAACTGTTACTCTTTTATGGTGTCCTTTATCTAAACAATTGATAAACTACCTTCAGATAGATTGTAGAGATAGCAGTAGATTTTTCTGAATAAATGTTAAAAAATGGAAAGAAGTTGTCCTCACCACCCCCACTTCTTTACCCTTCATAAATCCATGGAAAAGTCACAATTCTTTTTAACTTCTTCACAAAACACAAGAGAACTGTTTTAACCAGTTTAATAAGTAGGTCACCGAAGCAAATAGAATCTGGTACCTAAAAAAATGCATTTGAAAATGTCGTCAAATATGTTGTCTCCCAGATGACAAGAGGGCCAAGAATATTCCCAGATCACTGAATTTGATGGGAGGGGGCTTAGTGAGAATGAAGTTTCTTATCTCTGATTTATAGGTAATGAGACCAGAGGTATGCTTCTCTTCAAGATAGCTCAATAGGCATGAAACTTTAAAATTAACCAGTTCAAATTAAAAATGATTCTTTTCTTTTTTTTTAAGATGTTTTTTAAAAAATTATTTATTTGATACAGAGAGAGAAAGCACAAGCAGGGGGAGCGGGAGAAGGAGAAGCAGATTCATTGCTGAGGAGGGACCCCAACGGGGACTCGATCCCAGGACCCTGAGATCATGACCTGAGCCAAAGGCAGATGCTCAACCAACTGAACTATCCAGGCACCCCAAAAAATGATTCTTTTTTTTTTTTTTTGTTAAATGGAAAGCTTTTCAATAGATATTTGTCACTGAGAGTTACTTGAGTGAGGGGCTGGTTCCAAGGAAGTAGAGAAGGTCTGAGCCAAGATAAATAGGAGATGAGACATCTTTGCTCATTGAAGGCAAATCTGAAACAATGATTCTTGGTTCTTCTGAAACCAGACCCTAAACAATTAGGGGGGAAAAAATCTGATTAATACAAACTGGTTTTACTGTCACTATTTTACAACATGAGGCACATCCAAAACTTCTTCCTTATTGTAACAGTATCTGCTACACTGCCTGTTGCCTCTCCCCCAACAACTGTTAGTAGCTTGGTCCCAGGAAAAGCAATCCTATATTTCTAGCTTGTGTGGTGGGACCGGTTGCCTAGCATCGCAGTAAATTTTACAAAACAGTTGGCAGAAGGATCAGACTAGCTCGGCTAAATGAATTAAGCAATCACGTAGGACTGCAGGGCAGAGTAGGAGGAATGTCCAAATTAGCCCTTGATATCCCCTCCTCACAGCCCAGCTTCCCCCGGCATATGCTTTGGCTGAACAGGCGGTAATTTGATATTAAACAAGATTCTTATTAAGTAGATACAGTGAAATAATGCAGCATTTTTGTTGCATTAGTGGAGTTAAATGCATTTTATTAGCACTCATTAGAAGGAGGGAAAACTTGGAGCTAAGGATTCATTAGCCAAAAGCGGCCCCTGGAAGGCTGATGGATTAAACTGATGGGACTGGGAGGGGATCCGGGCCACCCAGGCACTTTCTGAAAGCGTGTCCTCTCTCGGCCAGGACTGAAATGTCTGAGAACAGCTTGGGGAAGAAATGTTAGGTCCAACTGCAGGTCAGCTGAAAATATGCGTTTCTTTCGAAAGCTGTTAATTTGACAAAAGGCAGAAGCCCCAGAAAGAGAGCACAGTTACAATTTATACTTCAGATTTAAAAGGAAGTCATTTACTTTAGGGATTTTTTGGGGGGGAGATTCTACCAACTATCCAAATTTGAAGGACATATCACAAAAATCTGCTTTTATTCTATTTTGTTGTTAGGAAAAACCAAACAGACACACACGCATATGCACACACATGGACATACACTTACACGCACACACGCACACGGGCACACACACACACAGATTGGGTAGAAACATCTGTACATACACTAGACTTTATTTCTTGAACTTCTCATTAAGAATTCCCACCACAGGGCGCCTGGGTGGCTCAGTTGGTTAAGCGACTGCCTTCGGCTCAGGTCATGATCCCGGAGTCCCGGGATCGAGTCCCGTATCGGACTCCCGGCTCTGCGGGAAGTCTGCTTCTTCCTCTGACCTTCTCTCCTCTCATTCTCAGTCTCTCTCTCTAATAAATAAAAAAAAAAAAAAAGAATTCCCACCACATAAGAAGAAAATCTTGACCAGTTAGCCAATCTGAGGCTCAACTCAACCACGGCTGAGGTGTCAGTTCTAAATGATTCTGCACATAGGATCTTCCACAGTTGGCCCTTGGACAATGCAGAATTCAGGGCATTGTCAAAAATCTTCGTAAACTCTTGATTCCCCCCAAACTTAACTACTAGCCCATTGTTGACCAGATGCCTGGGTGATAACATGAATAGTTAATGAACACATATATTTTGTATGCTATATTGTACTCTTTCAATAAAGTAAGCTAAAGGAAAGAAATGGTATTAAGAAAATTGTAAGGAAGAGAAAATACATTTAGAGCACTATATATACATTTGTTGAAAAAAAAATCTGTTTAAGCTCAGTTCAAACCCACATTATTCAGGGATCAACCATACTTTCTCCCGTTTTCAATGATACTGACATATGCTGGATTTAGGGCTGGGTCCTAGGGGTGTTCAGCGTGATGTTGGCACACACACACACACACATACACACACACACACACACACACCATTGCTCTGAAATAAAAGTTTCCCCCAAAGTATAATGAATATGATGAAACTATTCTTGCTTAAACTTCACCAAACATAATTTTGAGCTAAAGAACCAAATGATAATACATCTTAAATAGTCCTGGAGCTCCAGAATTGGGGATTTGCACCCTCCTGTGAGGTCTCTGTGATGCAGATTTATAGCCTGGCCATTTTTTGATGTGCATCCAGCTTCTAGCCTATTATTAACTCTTATTACATCTCTGCTCCCAAATTTCTGTCTCCTGGCTTCTAGCCTCCCAATTCCCACCATCTGTGGAGATCGACCATGGCTGTTCTGTGAACCTAGTATGTTCCAAACCAAATCCATCGTCGCTCCTCCAAAGGTCGTCCTATTCTTCCTCAGTCAATGGCACTACCTGCTCTGCGGTCATTCAAGGCTGCAATCTCAGCCTCATTTTTCTTCTTATATTTCACACGCAGTCAGCTCACTAGTCCTCTAGATTGGACCTCTGCAGCACTCCGACATTTATCCTCTCTTCTCCATTATAGTTTTACACGTCAGATTTTCATCAGTTGCCGTTCGGACTATCATCATGGCCTTCACAATGGAGACAGTCTCCATTTCCACTGTTCCTCCATTACACCCCATCTTGTATACAGATGCCAGATTAATCTGGGAGCAGAGCTCCAAAGGGGCAGGTTTTCTAGCCTAAAACCTCCAGTGGGTTTCTATTGTCTCAACCTGTAAAATGAGCGTGCCGTGATCTATCCCAGAGTTGTCGAGTTCAAACATGATAATGTATCAAGTCCTCTACTCAGTGGTTATCATGCAGTGAGAGCTCAGTAAGAGTAGCTGTTGTCTCTCCCTTTCAGTTTGAACTGCTTACTGCTTCCCATACATGCCACCATGATCTACTTTCCTTTTCCTGCTCTCATTCAGTTCCCTTGGCCTGGAGTATACTGCCCTCACCTCCCCAAATCCAAATTTTATTCATACTCTGAGACTCAGATGCAGTTAAGCCTTCCCATACCCTTCTGCATGGAAGGGATGCCTCTCTATACTCAACAAGGATAGCACTTCGGTGAGAGTCCCTTAATTATTTTTGTCATTTTCTTGTCAGTTTGCTAAATGCTAAAATTTAAGGGCAGGATTTACATCTAACTGTTTTTGATATCTGTCCCCTCGTAACGACTTCTAGCTGTATTACGGAACCCCACACCACTCAAGGAATCCGCGCTTGCCTCTCCTCTCCCTCTTCACACTATGTCTGTGCAGACACACAGAGAGCACTGAAACCTGAAATGAAATAGTTTTTACTCGATAGAGTGGCAATTCAAGCTCAGATGTTCACGCTAATGTGCGCAAGTCAAGTGTACATTTTCTTCCTTTTCTATCAACATCTTAGCATCCCAACGTCAACAGCCAAGTCTCCCTTGTATTATTGCAAAAAGTATATTTTGGTTACTGATTTCTTCTTCTAGTCCTTGTCCTTGATCTTCTTTTTCTCCTCTTCCTCCTCTTCTTGCCCTTCTTCTTCCCTTTCCCTTTCTCCTCTTCCTTCTCTTCCTCTTCCCCCTCCTCTGCTCCTTCTCTTCCTCCTCTTTCTTCTTCTCTTCTGGTCTTTCTTTTTCTTCTTTGTACATGAAGAGACAGTTCTAAAAGCCAGTAGGTTTTTCATATCCACATGTGTCCCCATTAAGTCCCTCGAACATGGGCATGCGCTGGCCATATCCCCTGTGTCTGCTACGTACAACTCCGGCACCTCATATAGCACCTTACTCATCGGGCTGTTCGGACTATGTTTATTGAACAATAAACATAATTTTTTTTCAATCACGATCTTTAATCCTATAAATCTTGATCCTGGAAGTTTACTTTTGCTTATTTAGTCTAAGAACACAATGACTGATTTGTACTAATAAAATAGTTATAAAACAGGAGATGACTTGAAAATGCGACATTGGGAATGGTTACATAAACTCTAGGGGTAGTAAAAGTGATGGAAGTGGGGGAACACCAAGACGCCATCTGCCTTGAGTGGTCACTATGGCAGGGGCTCTGGTGCCGATTTTAATGAATCTCCACAATGTCTGCAGGAAGTCTGCCCATTACACAGATAAGAAAACTGAAACTTAGAGGGCTTAACTCACTTGAGAAGGAAATAAACTCATTTCATTGAGTAAGGAATTAGCATGTAGCTAATATGATGATGCCGGAAGACTGATACCTCGAGTAAATATTTGGTGGATATTACTATGTGAAAAAAAAAAAGCTGGTTATAAAACAATGTTATGGTCCCACGCATATGCAAAACATAAAGGAGAAAAGAAAGGCTGGACAGACAATATACCAAAATATCATTAGTGCTTATGATTGGATGATAGGATTTTCAGTGATGGGACTGCAGCTACTTAATTTTTAATTATTGCTATGATTACTACTGTTGTTATTACTATTATTATCACTGCTGTTATCATGACTATTGTTATCATGCCTATTAATATTATTGCTTTTGCGATGATTATTATTTGCTTTGTTATAGTTCTAAATTTGTATGAGGATTGTATTCTCACTTGGAAAAAAGAAATTAGAACATTTTTGTTTGTTGTCATTAGGATGTTTTTAGTTAAAGAAAAAGTAAGGAGGATTGATGCATTTTGGTGTCTTCCTGGATCCCTGGAAGCCAGCAGTTTGGTTGTGCTGAGAAAAGGGTCAAAACAGTTCTGGGCCTGAGGCTGACTTTTCTCTAGAAAGACCCAGGGTTGTGCCTGCAGGATGTGCCTCTCTGTGACTTTCTGCACAGTAGTTTCTGGCCAGAGCACTGACAGCTTCCCTGCCCACAGCCCCCGGGGCTCTCAGAGCTGGTGCACAGAGCTCCGCCCACTGTCTCTGGCAGCTGACAGGTCTGCAGATATCCCTTCACCTTCCTCAGGGCCCCTTCAGCTCTTTCTCCTGACAAGGCAGCATTTCCGGACCTGCATCCCTTGTGGAGAACAATGTTATATCAGACTGAAGTATAGCAGCCCTGAGAATGATCGAGTTAGACAGCTCAGAGCCCATTCCAACCTTCCAAGAGTCAGGTCCCATGATAAGTGGGGGGCTAAGGGTAGGGAGGTTGATGGGAAAGGAACATCAGCTGTAATCTTTCAGGGAGGAGTGGAATTTGCTATGTACCTCAAAGAAACCTAGAGACCACAGGGACATAGTGGCTGTAGCAAACTGGGACATCTTTAACTACTATTTGTTTCAAATGCACGACTTAGAAGAAAATAAGTTCTATAAGTCCTCAGAATGAAGTTCCCATACTGAAAAAGAATGAACCAAAGACTGAGTAGTGAAAAACTATAGAGGTCACCTTAGAAAGCCCTCAACCCCTACCCCTTCCACATAGATGCTCACAACTGGTTTTCCCAGAGGACTCGCAAAATAAAGAGCTTAGGACACTAAGAAGACCTTCCTGATATGCACGCATTTTGAAGAGCACAGAAATGAAGATTGGTCAAGTTTCTCACTTGGAGAAAGTTGCATCAAGTCACTTCAAGCGTAGGATTCTGAGAAAGACACTGTGGATGCCTCCCTTTCTCAGGACTAGGGAGAACATTCTATAAAATAGGGCAAACAAACAATCTGAACAGAAAATTATTCCACTTAAAATAGCATCAAAAAGAATAAGATACTTAGGGATAAACTTAATTAAGGAGGTGAAAGACTTGTACAATCCCGAAAACTATAAAATAATGATAAAAGAAATTAAAGGCAAAAAAAAAAAAAAAAAGAAATTAAAGGCCCAAACAAATGAAGACATCCTGTGCCCATGGATTGGAAGACTTAATATTGTTAAAATGCCCACACTACCCAAAACTACGTAGGGATTCAAAGGATAATCCTTTTCAAAATCCCAATGGCATTTGTTTGCAGAAAAAAAGGAAAAAAAATCCTAAAATTCATATGGCACCACAAAGGCCTCTTGGAACCAAAACAATCTTGAGAAAGAACAAAGCTGGAAATCTCATCTTTTTGACTTCATAGCACATTGCCAAGCTGGAGTAATTAAAACAGTATGGTACTGGTGTAAAGACAGGCATGTAGACCAATGGAACAGAATAGAGAAACCAGAAATAAATCAACACATATGTGGTCAACTAATCTTTGATAAGGATACCAAGAATACATAATGGAAAAAGGATAGTCTCCAACAACGCTCTGGGAAAACTGGATATCCACGTGCAAAACGACAAAATTAGGCCTGATCTTACACCATACACAAAAATCAACTCAAAACGGGTTTAATGACTCAAAAATAAGATCTATAAAACTCCTAGAAGAAAATACAAGGGGAAAAATATCTTCATACTTGTGTTGGCAATGATTCTTGAATGTGACATCAAAAGCACAGACCAGAAAAAAAGCAAAAAAATAGACAAGGGGAACTATATCAAACTAAAGTCTACTGAACAGCAAAGGAAAGAATCAACAGAGTAAAAAGACAACCTACAGAATGGGAAGAAATATTTGTGAACCATACATCTGATAAGGGCTTAATAACTGAAACACATAAAGAACTCTACAACTCAATAGAGAAAAAGCAAAACAAAAATAAAAGAAAAACAAATAACTTGATTTAAACAAATGGGAAAGGGGCGGCTGGGTGGCTCAGTCGGTTAAGTGTCCTACTCTTGATTTTGGCTCAGGTCATGATCTCAGTGTAGTAGGATCAAGCCCCACATCAGGCTCCACACTCAGTGTGGAGTCTACTTGTCCCTCTCCCTCTGCTCCTCTCCCTGCTCCTCATGCTCTCTCTCTGTTAAATAAATAAAATCTTTAAAAATAAAAACAAGTGGGCAAAGGACTTGAGTAGGCATTTTATCAAAAATGTACAAATGGCGGGGCACCTGGGTGGCTCAGTTGGTTGAGCGACTGCCTTCGGCTCGGGTCATGATCCCGGAGACCCGGGATCGAGTCCCACATCGGGCTCCCAGCTTCACGAGGAGTCCACTTCTCACTCTGACCTTCTCCCTTCTCCCTTCTCGTGCTCTCTCTCTTTCTCTAATAAATAAATAAATTAATTAAAAAAAATGTACAAATGGCTGATAGGCATATGAAAAATGTTCAACATCACAAATCATCAAGGAAATGCAAATCAAAACACAATGAAATATCACCTCATACCTGTTAGGATGGGCATTATAAAAACAAAACAAAGAAAAACCAAACATAAAAAAATCCAGAAAACGACAAGTATTGATGAAGATAAGGGGAAATTCATAAAAATAATAGTTTCTTCTTTCAACGCAATCACACAAGTCCTTTTCATTGAAATAATCACCATACTTCAGGACCAGGCACAATTGCTGTATATGTAGTTTTTTCTTACTGCTTCATCCAGGACATTTAATTTATTTTTTCAAAGGTCTATTTATTTTTAGAGAGAGAAAGAGAGCACAAGTGAAGGAAGGGACAGAGGGAGAAAATCTCCATCAGACTCCCTGCTGAGCACAGAGCCCAATGTGTAGCTCAACGTCATGACCCTGAGATCGTGACCTGAGCTAAAACCAAGAGTCGGACACTTGACCGACTGAGTCTCCCAGGTGCCCCAGGACATTTTAAGTGAAATTGGCTTTTTTCCCTCATCACTAGAAGATGGTGAAGAAGGCAATGACTGCTAGCCTAACTAGTACACTAATTTAGGAGGTGTAGTTTCATGTTAAGACATGTTTCCCACTATTGTTCTTACACCGTGAATGCATTGGTCAACATGGTGAAAAAGGCAAATAACACTCTTAAGTGATGATGACAATAGTTTCTTGAGGGTGTCTCCAGACATCCATGGGCCACACTTTGAGTACGTAGGCGTCAGAATTCTCCCATCATAGGGACGAGCCAGCTGGAAATTTGTAGGTGGAGGGCTGCTCTCCAGAAGTGTGCACGCTCCCCAGCACAGCTTACCCACTGTGCCCACAGACGGAGTAGGCTTCAGCAACCAGCGGAAACCCTCAGGAAAAGACAGGAGGATTCTGGAAGCTGGAAGGGAGGAGGGTGTGTACTGAAAAAGGAGGGACAGAGCAGAGATAGGTGGGTAGCAAGGGAATCTGCTAATGTCACGCAAATGGGTCAGACTGGGTGAGTGGCAGCAGGTCCCTTGCCCTCCCTCCCTCGAGGACTTCCGCTCCCTTCCCTCCATTCAATTTCCATGGAACAGTTGCTCCAAGAAAGGGAGCAAACCCTTTCTTGGTTTCAATGAGAAATTTGAAATCACATCTGTGAACTTTTTGTACTCTATTTCATTGAAATCCATTTTTTAATCTGAAACCAACCTTTAAGAAATTATCAATCGTCAAGATTTGGTATAATGTCAAAAAAGAATACACATGAACAATGAATCTTGTAACACTGAAAAAGTAAAATAAAAGTATTTGGGAAAAAGTAAAGACACAGATAGATTTAAAGTAAAAAAAATATATATACATAATTATCTGAGAATATATATAATTACAGACATAATTAAAATATTCTTTCCAATGACCTATCTGGTTAAGGGCAGAAGTACTCCAAAAACATACAGATTGAAAGCAGAAGCACATATGAGAATTCACTTGTTTTCTATTAAACCAGATATTGAAGAGATTTGGAAAAAATATGTAATATAATCTCCCTTCTTACATCATGTTTTTGCATTGGAAAATATAACGGCTTTTCATAAAATATTTGGCATTTAGTTAACATATAACAGGTTTACTCTTTTTTTAAATTAACAAATAAATATCTAAATTTTTTCTCAGTTTTGATTCCTAATATAATAAATACTTTTAGATATAACCCACGTAAGCAATAGCTCCTTGGGGTCCTCAATAATTGCTAAGACAGTAATGCAGTACTGTGGTTAAAAAATTTGAAAACTGGGGTGCCTGGGTGGCTCAGTGGGTTAAAGCCTCTGCCTTTGGCTCAGGTTATGATCACAGGGTCCTGGGATCGAGCCCCCCATCGGGCTCTCTGCTCAGCAGGGAGCCTGCTTCCCCCCCTCTCTCTCTGCCTGCCGCTCTGCCTACTTGTAATCTCTGTCAAATAAATAAATAAAATCTTTAAAAAAAAGTTTGAAAACCACTGTTGCTTATTGTTTCTGAGATTCCCAGGAACATTTATCTCAAACTGCTCCCAGAGGTAATTTTCCTGATAACACACATTTTCTGGACTTAATTCACTTCCCTGTGTCACTTATCTATTCCCAGGCCACAGTTCCTGGGATCACCTTCCAAATAAGCACCTTAGGTGCAAATTCTTATCTTAGGGTCCATTTCTGGGGAAAGAAAATGAAAAGTCCCTTCCATAGAGTCCTTGGGGTTTTTTTGGACATCGTTTCACAGCAAAGAAGTTTAACTCTTTCACTCCACAAAGGGGACACTGAATATGGGAGATTAAATACATTGTGACAGTCAAGGAAACACCAGAGTTTATATGAGTCTACAGTTCCATACAATTTTCATCACCCATTGCCTTCTGAGAGTTCCACGTCCCACACATCTGCCCATTACTGTCTTCCCATCATGGTTACACAACACTGGTAAAGAACCACAATCACGCCACGGATACTGTTTTTCATATTTGTCTATGTATTTGAAGTCTCTTTTACTACCGTATCCTTGGGAATCTAGAGCATGAGACTTCCTACTGCTTACAACTCTTGTTTTATCATCCATTCTGAGTGCTGAGCACTTCTATAGCTGGGAGGGGTCAGAGGACACAGATGGGTAAAAGATGTCCTCTCCTCTCAAAGAGCTAAAAGCCTCATATTCATTTTGTCACGCAAAATGCCTGTGGTACCAGGTCCTTAGGTGAATTTCATCATTGGATTCTTTGTTTGTCTCTATTGACCAAAACCTGCTTGCAGGTAGATTTTTGAAGATCACTCCAAGGGGCTATGTGAGCCAGGGGATAGAGAAAACCATAACGAATCTTGGTTTTCTCTGTTTCTTGGGCTTTTCTGCACTGCTCTTGTGGGCACCTGACAGCGAATGCATGCTGATCGCTGGGTCTATGTCAGTGTGTGTCCTTCAGACACTTTGCAAGGGGTGGAGCTCAAATTCTCGCCAAGGCTTCTGACTCCAGAGACCAGGCTGCTGCCCTTTCACTGGGAGAATCAGCCTGAGTCACGAGTCTAGCCTCAGTCACGTTTATTCTTAGAGTCTGAGCAACCAACCTGATACTTTTGTCAGGTGTCAGATAAATGCTGTTCTCTGCAGCAGAATAGTTTGAAAGCTCAGTTCTGATGGGCAGTTCAGAAGTTTCTAGTTTTTGGATTTCCACCTGGATTGGAAGATCTTTTATAAAGCCAAATATTTATGCCCTGGAATTATTCACTACTAATAAGACAGCACTATAATACTCGTGTCAACTATACAGAGAGGAAAAATTGCTCTTTAATTTAAAAAATGTGAACCGTGTCAACTTTCTTTGGAATCAGTACTTTAAAACTGATCTGGGACGCAGAGTTCTGAGTAGCATTCATGTGTTGGAAACAAATGCAGTCCTCTTTCTATGAGACTCTTCTTGGAAGCCAAAAATTTTATGAGTTCGGGGAAGGTTTATATTATACTCGGAGGTTCACAATGGGCTTCATTGACACTCCAAACCCCGCGGCAGACCTCTTTTTTTCCTTATGAGCTCAAGATTTTATATTGAGGAAATAACGTACAATAATTACAAACTTCTGAGATTCCTGTTTGAACCTATGGATGGACACTGATTCCAAAGAATCAGAGCATTTTATTTCCAAAAAATGTCTTAAGGAATTTTTTTTTTTCCTGGTGAAAAAACCAACCAGGTCAGCACTTGCTGTGACTTGCTGTGCGGACCACAGTTAGAGCTGCTAATGGGAACATACGTGAATAGACAACATGACCCAAGAACCGAGTTGCCTTGGGAATGGGAACATAGCGCAAGGCCGTGCTAGGATTGAGATTAGGTGGGATTCACTGTTTGGTTTAAATGGCAATACTTAGGGTTTGGTTTGACAAAATGACAATTCTGGTTCCAAGTTTAACTGAGGACTTAATTTATTTTATTTTCTAACACCCTGTTTCTTTTTTTCCTTCTGATTGCAGGTTAAATACTTATCACTCAGTCTTTTAATAGCCCGAGTAACTTTCAGGTACCAAGCAGGGGCAAACTCTGGGAATACTAATGGAAGCACGACAAGGTCCTTGCATCAAAATACTTCCGAATGTACTTAGAAATTTAGTGAATGTATGCTTGTGGGGAAAAAAATAGATTTTAAAAAGCAAACCAAGGAACCTTTTAAGAATAATCCTGTCTCGGGTACCTTTTATTGCATAATATGCCATCCCGCTGGGATGGGTGAGAGGGCACCCACAGAGCTGACTAGGGGTTCTGGGTCATAGAAATTAGCTGGGCTTATGGGTCAAAGGCCTCAGTTGTTCTCCGCATGGATCTCTCCCAGGGCTATGGTGCTTCCTCACAGCATAGAAACCGATACTACAAGGCAGGAAATTGACGTTGACAGTCATGTTAAGATTTGGATTCAGAGGTCCCCAAATATTATTTCTGTAACATTCTATTGATCAAAGCCAATCACGAATCTGGCTCAGAATTCAAAGGCATGTGCATACACAAAAGGGAAAAATTGTTAGGGGACACCTTTATGGGCTAGAAGCTACACATCCATCATATTAAGGAGTGGGACGTGTGTTGGACTTCAAACCCTCCACAACTGTAAGGACTTCTATAATTATGTTGGATTCACTCAGATAATTTAGGGTAATCCTCCTGTCTCCAGGTCCCTGGTGTTAATTATGTCTGTAAAGTCCCTTTTGCCATGTCAGGTAACATATCCGCAGGTTCTGGAATTAGTCTGTGGGAATCTTTGGGGAAGCTGGTGTTCTAACACTGGCCATTACATTTGTATACTTTCTTAAAATAACATCAACCAAATTTATTGTGCCGTGTTATTTTTCCATAATGTTTGCCTAAGACTCTTCCTGTTTCTTGCAATTATACAAATCTATGCGTCTCAGTTCTATTCTGCTTCAAGGTACAAACGACATCTGATTGCCTCCATGATGCTTCCCTCAAGCGTTTTATCTGTCATGGATCTTATTCTCACTGAAACCGCTTTCATACTCCGTCAGATTCGTAATGCAATGGCTCCTTCGGTTTCCCTGCGTCGTTCTCTCCTCCCCAGGATTTGTCAGCCCCTGAAAGGCGGGAAACATGTCCCACATACCACTCCAAGCTAGCTCCTCTTTGTTCAGGTCTTGACTTGGTGAAAGCTTCTTTATGTTGGCTAATTGAACATAAAAAAATAAATAAACTCTTAAAAAGCTTCTTTAGGGGGCACCTGGGTGGCTCAGTGGGTTAAGCTTCTGCCTTCGGCTCAGGTCATGATCCCAGGGTCCTGGGATCGAGCCCTGCCTCAGGCTCCCTGCTCAGCGGGGAGCCTGCTTCCCCCTCTCTTCTCTGCCTGCCTCTCTGCCTACTTATGATCGCTGTCAAATAAATAAATAAAATCTTTAAAAAAAAAAGCTTCTTTAGTATGTTCATACTTAAGTCTATTCTACAACATCAGTCTGAATGTGTTTTCTAATTATTATTATTCTAGAGAGAGTGTGTGTGTGAAAGTGGGGCGGGAGCAGAGGGAGGGAGAGAGAGAGAATTTCAACCAGGCTCTCAGTGCACAGGTGACATGGGGCTGGGTCTCACCACCCTGAGGTCATGACCTAAGCTGAAATCAAGAGTCAGAGGCTTTACTGACTGAGCCATCCAAGGGCCCCTGAATGCTTTCTAAAATGTCCTTTAATTGTGTCACATTTCCATCTCAAACTTTGAACAATGTGTCCAGTTCCCTTTGTAATGAAGATAAAACTCTGCTTTAGGCCCAGTACCCACCCTTCCTGTGGCTACAAGTTTGCTCTGGTAACTTGTAACACAGTCTGCACTCCAAATACCCTTCTGAAGGACACATTTTCTTCTGTATTCAAAAAGATATATATTTGTGCCCTCTCCCAATCCTTCTACTTACCTGAATCTCAGTCTCTTAGAACAAGCATCCAACTGATTAAGTAATAAGAATAAAGATTTCTGTATGGCCCTCATGAATAAATAAGCCTTTAAAAGCCTCACCAAGCTCTCCAGTGAAGGACTTTACATAAAGCCACAGAAAATCCAAAGGATTTTTATAGGTTTGATGTTTTATTTCAGTTTTTATTTATTTTATTTTTTTGAGGATAATATCAAGAGATAAACTCTCACCAGTATTTCAGACATGCTTGGAGCCTTGTGCCATTCAGTCAATTCTGTTTTTTGTTTGGGAAAATAATGCCAACGATGCTCTGTAAAAATAATAAATGCTAACTATAAAAGCTCAAGAAATGTTGAAAAGTACAAAGATGAAACATTTGCCACCCCAAAACTACCATCATTAACAATGTTTAAATAGCATTTCAGGTATTCAGCTATCTCTTGAAATAGATAATGTACAGGTAGAGAGATGTTACAAAGATAGATAGATAGATAGATTGATAGATAGACAGGAAGGAAGGATATATAAATCATTTCATTAAAATGGTAGCAAAAATAACTATAAGTCAACTTTACTAAGGTATATTTATACACAATAAAATTCACCAATTTCAAGCGCTTTCAATGTTTTTCCTGATTTTATTAATAAAACTTTCTTTACTATCACAGAACTCTAGTTATTTCATTTATTTATGTTTCAGTGCGCACTGGAAGGGAGCACAATGTGCTGAAAGAACACAGAGCCAAGAAGCTGAAGTTTTAGTTCTAGAAGCCAAGTGACTTGGAGCAAGTTGTCACATTGCCTGGGCCCTCGGATCCTTGGTCATAAAATGCAGGCATTGGACCAGGTGGTCCCCAGTATGATGGAGATCAGCTTCAGAGCCCACACTACAGCTTCTGGGCACTCCCACCAATGGCTGCGGGATAGAACAGGGGCAGCAGTGGCGGAAGTGACCCCGCCCTGCAGGTGGATGGGGACTGGCCCTCCTGGGGCAGGGTAAGTGCCTCCTGTTTTCTATCCAGTATTTCATTAACCAAGTCTTGCTTGGTTCCTTTATCTCTTCAGCCATCCCTTTCCCCACTTGTAAAATGAGGAGCTTGGATTAAATAAATAATCGGTATGCTGCTACCAAAATCTGCTTTGTTTTGAATTTCCATTTTGAAAGATTCCATATATCCCCAGATTACATTTATTGAATAGTAATTACATCACTTTCCCACTGTGAAATAATTCCTGATCAACGTGCCTATGTAAATCTTTCACCCAGCTCTCACTTATGCACTAAGACCTAAACGTTCAGGGCCTTTGGGGACAAGGGCTGAGGTGGGGCTGGTCACACCCGTACTTGTCACCTGAAGGCACCCCTAAGGGGTTACGAAAAAGTGTGCTGTTGTTTCTCATACTCTCCCTAAAGGTGGTGGCAGGAGCTACATCTCTGCTAAAAATGTACGTAAAAAAAGTTTTTTTTTAAAGATTTTATTTATTTATTTGACAGAGAGAGAGATCACAAGTAGGCAGAAAGGCAGGCAGAGAGAGAGGGGGAAGCAGGCTTGCCGCTGAGCAAAGAGCCCGATGCGGGGCTTGATCCCAGGACCCTGAGATCATGACCTGAGCCCAAGGCAGAGGGTTTAATCCACTGAGCCACCCAGGCGCCCCTGTAAAAAAATTTTTGTCAAGAAATTACATTTTCCAATTGTCGTGTGCAGACTGCCAATTATGATCACTTTTGTTTTTTTCCAATAATAGAAAGTAAATCCCGCCTGTGTAGGAAAGTGCCAGAATGAAAACCCCTCAGGCTGGCAACCTACATAGGTGAAGCAGGTGGGGCCTGAGAGAACAAAGAGGGAGGGTATAGAAGGGAAAGTCTGGGGAGCGGGAAATCTCCACAAGTCACATTCATTCTTGGCTGTCAGTTCGTAATCTCTCCATTAAAACCGTGTTTTCAGCCACGGACAACTACTGTTGAAAATTTAATGTGCTCTTTTCATTCTTTATTGATATACATCAATCTCATATTTATATGTTTAATTTTTTAATAAAAATGATATCCAAAATGAACAATTTTTACTCGCTTAGTTCACTTAATATCACGAGCATGTACTCATGTCATCAAATGATCTTAAAGCTTCTTGATATAGCTTGGAATGGATTTCAAGTAGAATAAAAACCCATGATTTTAATGGTTGCACAAATTTTTAAATACAAGACTTTAGTTAACAATGTCCTCTTTTCCCGATATTCAGGTTGTTCTCAGAATGCACTTCAATATCAGAATAAATACCTGAAAGGCTTTGAGGTCATCTGGTTCTAAAACTCTTATGAAAAAAAATAAAAAAAAATAAAACTCTTATGCCTGGTTTTTTGGGACCTGGACCTATGTGCATCATTGAAAATGGCATGATCTCTCTCTCTCTCTCTCTTTATTAACATATAATGTATTATTTGCCCCAGGGGTACAGGTCTGTGAATCATTAGGCTTACACATCTCACAGCACTCACCGTAGCACATACCCTCCTCAATGTCCATAACCAGCCACCTCATCCCTGCGCCCCCCCACTCCCAGCAACCCCGGTTTGTTTCCTGAGATTAAGAGTCTCTTGTGATTTGTCTCCCTCCTGATCCCATCTTGTTTCATTTTTTCCCTCCCTGCCCTGCACAACCCCCCCACCTCTCACATTTCTCATATCAGAGAGATCATATAATTGTCTTTCTATAATTGACTTATTTCACTCAGCATAATGCCCTCTAGTTCTATCCACGTCGTTGCAAATGGCAAGATTTTGGGTTTTTGATGGCTGTATAGTATTCCATTGTATATATATACCACATCTTCATCTGTTGATGGATATCTAGGTTCTTTCCATGGTTTGGCTCTTGTGGACATTGCTGCTCTAAACATTGGGGTGCAGGTGCCCCTTTGGATCACTACATTTGTATCTTTGGGGTAAATACCCAGTAGTGTGATTGCTGGGTCATAGGGTGGCTCTATTTTTTTTCAACTTTTTGAGGAACCTCCGTACTGTTTTCCAGAGTGGCTGCACCAGCTTGCATTCCCACCAACAGTGTAGGAGGGTTTCTCCTTCTCCGCATCCTCGCCAACATCTGTTGTTTCCTGACTTGTTCCTTTTAGCCATTCTGACTGGTGTGTGGTTTGGGTTTGTATTTCCCTGATGCCGAGTGAGGTGGGGCACTTTTGCGTGTGCCTGTTGGGGAAATGGCACGGTCTCTTGCCGGCAGGCGCCCGCAGGTGACACCGGCGCTTGCTCTTTGTTAAAGCAAACGTGTGTGTCCTGATGGAGAAGGCCGTATCGCATTCCTGTTGTGTCACCAAATACACCGCTCTTGCCTAAATATTTGGAAAAAACTTGGAATTGCCACAGGGCGGACCATCGCATCGATTTATGTCCTACCTGAGAGCTTCTTGTTATAACACTGACTGTATTTCAAGTATATTAAAAACACCCTGACAGCACCCACGTGCACCTCTTGATTTCTATTCACTTGGCAGAACAGCCGTTTCAACTTCAGGCTCTTTGCTCCTTCTTTTCTCCCCCTGCTCCTACTCTGCTCTTCATTGTTCTAAAAACAGTTCCAGATCATGTCACTCTTTTGTCCCCTGGCCATCCGTGGCTCCTGATGTCTGCACAGCCTCACGCTCATCCTCCAGAGCTCGGCACTCAAAGCCCTTTATTCGAGGCTCCCGACTGCCTCTGCAAACGTATTCTCTAGCTCCCCTTCGTAAATTGTCCACTGTCGGCAAACTGACACGCTGTGAGCGTCTCTCCGGTCGCTGTCAGCCTGCCACGGACCAGGTGAGTTCCAGACGGTGCCTTCAACACCTACAGCGACCTCGCAGAGTGTACCTGTTATTTTTGTGGCTGAGGCAACACACCAGAGTGGGTGGGAGAAAGAGGTTTTGAATCAATACCCTTTTTGCTTCTGCTTCACTCCTACTTTCTCGTTGGCCATTGGCTTTTCTGCCTCTGCGCTTTTCCTTCTGCTCCTTAGCCTCCACCGTCTGTCCCGCTTTGGTTTCCTACCTGTTGCAATCCTGTTGGTTCTGCTATCTGTACCTAGCCCCACGCCTTACAGACAGGAGGTGCTCAGTAACTCATGAATAGTTGGATTAAAATTTCCTATATCTCTGCTAAAACATTTTAAGATCGTAGGAGGCAGAGATGATGTCTTATTCCCCACGGTGCCCACACACAATAGACAGTAGGGAAAGAATTTATTAAATAAATGAAGTCTGCATATCTCCTGGAGCAAAAAGTATACTCTATATCTCATGGGGTGTCCAAGACCTCATGTCAGAAATGTATGTTTAGGCAGCGGGAACACACGTGAGGCAGGAGAATATGAAAGTACACTGGAAAATGTTGCTAGTTGGGTTAACTCCAATTTGGCAAAGACAAGCCTACTGCTTTTTCTCTAGGGTTCTTTCTCCAGGCATCACTTATTAATGCTAATTAGTCAAGGGTGTGCTGTGATGCAGAACACTTGTGACCCGTAAGAATTAGAGAGACTGTCATTTCTCAAAAGACCCATGAGGGCAGCAAGAGTAAGCTATGGGGAAGGAGGCTGGTGGGGGGGGGGGCGGGTAGAGAAACTTCTCTCCAAAGGCTTGCACTGAAATAAGCACACGTAAAAAGAAATCCACGTATAAAACAACTATACAAATGTTAACAGTATTTTCACAGCTGGGTTTCTTTGCCTAAAATACTTAGCACTTACTTTAGCAAACTCTCTTCTAAACAGGAATGGTCTGACTAATCACAGAAGCTGAACCCTGATAGAACTCTGACTTTGAACTTCACTTTTGCCCAGATGGGAAGAAAAACATGACTTCCTTATAAGCAAGGACCTCACTTGGCATGAATGCACAGCCGGCTGGAGCGAGTGACCTTTAACTCACAGATGAAGACACTGAGGTAGGGCTCAGTTTAGGAAACTGGATTCGTAACATTCAGCGTATTTATATCTAGATGAGGACTCTGGATTTAGAACCCTGGAATACAGCAACATTGTTGCCACCACAGCACAAACACGCCTCTTGACTGAGTGCCCAGTCACTTATCACAGCAGGATTAGTGGGCTTCTAAAAGGATCTCCGTTCACACTGCTGGTATTTATTTCCTGTAGATATTTAGAGGGTATGCAATGGTCTTTGGTTTCAAAGACCAATGCCATAGGACATGACTAATCATTCTGACTTACTTTTAGGGACTTTCCCCTTGGAAGTACCTCCCAATGGCACGAGGATGGGCTGTGCACCTATTAGTGAAAATACATGCTTCATCTCCAAATGGCCGTGAGCAAAGCTATCCTGATGAATATGCTAGCTAAATAAAGAACAATATCGTAAAGGTTTACAGTGATTCAGTGTCGTGCTGAAGCCATTTTTCATTCCTTTATTTAATAAATATTTCATGATTGATGAGACTTCTTTGTGTTAGAGTACCAGTTACCGGACTATACCCGTGGAATTAGATACAGTCCCTGTTTCAGTAAGACTGCAATCTAGCAGACACCATTCCTAGCAATGAATGGGATTTCTTTTCACTTAATTTTTTGGTTAAAACAAGGGAGTCTTCAAAATTACCAAAAAATACACTTGGTAAAAAAAAAATAAATAAAAGAACAAAACAGTCAACACAATTATTCTTGGTCAAATTAAGAAGACATTCCTTATGCTTATAGCTCCTGGTGATCATGACCTTGAATTGTTGGCATAAGTCATTGACACCTCTTTTCCCATCTCTGTCTCAATTCTTTGGCCAGGTTGTGAGTGCTGAGTGTTGGGGCCTCTGCCTGACTCATCTCTTTAATGTCAGTGCCTCCTGGCCCTATAGGCACTGTTGGCTGAGGGAGGTGTCCTTAATTAAGTAAAGTTGAGGTTGACCACAAATTGGGAACACAAAAGTCAAATACGGAAGCACTGGCTTTGATTAGGGTTTTGTTCTCTCTCTTTTTTTAAATTATTGGATACTAATAATGACTTTCCTTCTGTGGTGTTCAGTCATATGAATTTTAACCTATTTATAAGTTTGTAAATCTATGAATTTATAAACCACCACCACCACAATAAAGATACAGAATGGTAGCATTACCCCCCCCCAAAATCCTCTCTCCTGCCGTCCTTGATTTTCACACCCCCCTCCACCCATAATCCCTGCCAACCACAGATCCATTGTCCATCGTCCACAGTGCCCATTGCTATACTCTTGTCTCTTGAGACTGGCTTCTTTCACTCAGCATAAAGTCTGAGACTCAGGCAAGTTCACGTGTGCAGCAACGTGTCATGTGGTATACCACAGGCAGTTGATCCTTTCACCCATAGAAGGACATTTAAGTTCTACAGATAAGTCTGCCTATGAACATTTGTAAACTAGTTTTCATGTGAACATAAGTTCTCAGTGATCAAGTGTAAAAACCCAGGAGTAGGTTTGCTGGGTCACATGGTAGGGACATATTTAATTTTATAAGTTGTTGCCCAATCATTCCCCACAGTGGCTGTACCATTTCTCAGTCCCACCAGCAATAAACAGAAGTTTAAGTTACTCCATATCCTCTCCAACATTTGATATTGTCAGTATTTTTTTTAGACATCCTAATAAATATGTAGTAGAATCTCATTGGGGTTTAAATTTGTCTTCACCTAATGGCTTCTGGTGTTGAATATATTTCTTTTATGTGCTTCTTTGCCATCTTAATATCTTTTTTGGTGATGTGTCTAAGTTTTTTCCCCATTTTAAACTGAGCTCTTTGATTTCTTATTGCTGAGTTTAAAGAGCTCTTTATATATTCTGGTTATAAGCCTTCTGTTGGAGATGTGATTTGAAAATATTTTCTCCTGGTCAGTGAACTTTCTTTTTTATTCTCTTGACAGTGATTTGGCAAGGTTTTTCGCTTTTGAAAAAGACCAATCTTCCTTTTATGAATTGTGCTTTTGGTGTTATTTTTAACACTTTGTTTAACACCAGATCATGAAGATTTTCTCCTATGTTTACTTTTATTTTTTTCTTGAGTAAGCTCCACACCCAGTGAGCAGCCCACTGTGGGGCTCAAACTCGCAACCCTGAGATTAAGACCTGAGCTGCGATGGAGAGTCGGACGCTTAACTGACGAAGCCAACCAGACACCCCTCCTATGTTCACCTCTAAAAGTTTCATGGTTTTATGTTGAATGCATTGACTTTGATGAACAGAGGAAATGAGTTACTTGATAATAGATTTCCTTCTTACTGCTGTATTTGCTCTTCTTGAGTCTAGGGAGTTATGAGAACCTTCTGGACATGATCCCGTGTATGTAGTTGGCTCTTTCATCACGTTTCATTATGTACATCATGTACAAATTACAATTTAAAATACAATTTAAAATTTTTAAAAATCTGATAAACAGATTTTTTCATGTAGGTTAGATTTGTTTAGTGATCACACCTGATCTGAACCAATACCAGGCTATTTTTAGTCTTTATTTGTCCCCTTCTAATGTGATCACTACGTATTTCATTACAGAGCTACTCATGTGTTAATTATGGAGTCCTACCGCTATCTCTCATTGGATGCGATATTTAATGTATGGGCTCTACCTCCATTTGAAAAATTGAGATCCTGGAGCATGTTTGCTCATAAGGATTTCAGAGAGAGGATTGCGTACCTGAAATTTAAATGACTCTTGCCACGTGATCTTTCTTGCTGTGGGTAGAGGGAAGCTCTCCTTCAGGCATCTCCTTAATCCTTGTCCAAACTTCTCACCTCAGTGAGTGAGGATGGGCAAAGGAAACATTACATGCACGCTTTATTCAACCTAAATGAATGTGTTTTCTCTTGTAACAAAGGAAAATGTGTACCTTTTCCTGTTGTTCTTGTGGTCTGACCAGTCAGACCCTAAACATCAGAGAAGGCCTCCATTTTCCCATTATGGCCTGTATGTGTGCGCACAGGCCTGAGTTACAAAAAGGAGGGTGTGCGTGGGTGAAGCTCGAGCACAGGTGACTCCGTCCTCCCTCTCTCTACCAGGACTAGACACATTGTGTCCATCAGGGCCAGCTCTGAGCACTGGCAGGGGGGTAGGGGGGTGGGACGTGACTTAAGACAGGGCCTGGCACACAGCAAAGGTCCAATGAAAGTTAGGCAAAGGCCATTCCTACCACAGGATCTTGTCATTTCAGGTGGAGCGGTGCCTGGAATTATGTCAGGAAGTGAGCCCATTAGACTGAGTATGCCTGCTTATGGGGGAGTTGGAGGGGAGACCAGGAAACCGCCACTTTGATGGGCTGGAGAGACACACTGTGTCCTTCTGACGCATCTTTCCTCGTTTACTGCTGCGAAGCTTAAAACGATTTGATTCCATTCTCTGTCTGATACCGAGGGTACCCTAAGGAAGCTTCGGAACTCCCCTCCATCGGCTTTTCAAAGCTTATCTCCAATCTTAGAAATGAAAGAGAACAAAACTAGGGCTCAGCAGCAACAAGAAAGGGGATTTTGCTTCCCGTTTCTTTCGGTGACATATTTTTGTCTTGGCAGAGGTCACTTTGGAGAGAGCAGTTAGAGGTCGGTTCAGGGCCAAGGCCACGGTGAGAAGCTCAAAATGCTCGTTTCTGTGATGTCCAAGGAATGGATACTTCTTCTTTCTTCCCCAAAAGAACACAGCCGCTCGTTATTCTGAGGGAGGAAGTCCAGAAGTCATTAGGTGGAGATTAAACCTTACTCTCACACACCGAGCTCCCTGTTCAGCCTCTTAGTGAAGAGATTTTAGTAGCTTTTAAAAACGGTTAGTAGGCTACGTTGGTCAGCTTTCTAAATAATTTAGAGAACTTGTGACCTGGAGCTCTCATGGCGTTGATGTAACTGTTCTGGAAATCTCTTGACTTGAACTTGAGACTCACTTTCCTACAGCTGTAGTTTGTCCACCGTCAACAGCCGTCTGTATGCAGAAGGCAGGAGGGGAAGGAGTGTGGGAAGTTAAAAAATTTTCTTTCCTGGGCTGCAGTTCCATATTTTGACCACCAGGTGTCCGTCTTCACACAAGCAGTCTTCCTTGTGTGGTGGAGTCCTACTTGAGGGCCAGGTTTTTAAAACCAAAGCAAATTTCTAAATGTTGGTACAAGTAGATATAAAGGTGTCAGTGGAAGGTGAACTTTCAGAGTCAAACTAAATAATTTTCAACTCATCATCCAAGTAGGAGGAATCGATTGGACCTTGTGTTTATCCTCTAATGTTGTTTGGGAGAGCGAATTGGTGTAATAAGGGGCCAGTGCACTCGAAAAATGGTGAAAAAAAAAATGTGTCCTCTTCCAAAAGTCTCATCTGGGGTTTGTAAAATTCAAGGTTTTTAGCATGCAAACAGGTGTATGCTCCCAGGCACATTTCTTTTGGTAAAAATAGACAAGTTCTATTCTGAGCTAGTTTCTGAACTCTAGAGCTAACTTTGATGGTTCGGTTTTACCTAAGTTTGTTTTCCAGGTTCATTCCTTGGCTCTGATAGAGGTGAAAAATATCCCTGCCAGGAAGTTCAAGAACGAGATTTGATTTCTTTCTTCCCAGAACTGAGAGTCACATTGTAAGAGTTACCGAATGAGATAACTCCAGCAAAGTCTAGCATGTACAACTGAGGCACTTGAGTCCATCGTAAGGAAGAAGTGAAGGTCTTGTGGTCTGCAAAGAACTGTCACCAGATTAAGCAGTCTCACGGATATACCTTTATGTCTCCCCATCTCCTTTTATGTATTGTTTTTGAGTTACCCAAAGGATAGTCACCTTTCACGCTTACTCGCCGAAACATGGAAGTTTCTGAGAGCCCTAGGTGCTATTGTTTATGCACTCATTCAGTTACGCACAGACATGACTAAAAAAAAAAAAAAAATCAGCTAGTACAGGAGATGTGCTTGATGAGAAACCACTATAGAATTCTGTACAATCATTTTGGTGGGATCTTGGAAGGAAGAGGAGATTAAGACGCATATCAAAGCATCATGCTGAACCTGAAAACTTCCCTTTTTGTTGTTGTTAATTTTTGGTTGGTATTGTTTATTACTTTTAATATCTTTAGGACATTAAAATCAGTTCTCTCTAGCCACTATACACATGGAACTATTTGTAGAGGGAGGAAAACAGGCCCTCAGGGTTTTGCTCTAACCAGTGTTAGTCTGTCATTTCTGGTCCCTCAAATATTTATAGACATATTTATTAAAGCTCAGTTTCCTCCCAAATTTCGTGTTCCCTAACACCATTTCTTATCTCCTTTGTTCATCAATCTGGCCCACGTTTACTTACTACTTACAGTGAACTTCATGTTGTCTATAAAATAAAAATGACTGAGCACCAGTCCACCCTCTCACAGAACTATTAAACCAGTGAATAAAATTCTACAATCTATTTCCTAGAAACACTTCTAGATCGTATTGAATAGAGTGTAAATATTTAAGGCTTCTAGTATTTGTAGTGTAGAACAAATTTTTGTTTTTCAATCGTGTAGCTTTTTTTTAAATAACTAGAACAGTGTTCTTCAAATACATGAAATAAGGAGTTGACTACAGTGGAGAGAAGACACAGTGATCTACATGTTTGCATAAAGTTACCATGCGAATGATTTCTCCGACATTATTTAATTAACCTAATGGATGCAAGCAGAGAGGCCAAGGTCGCTATACCCATTCTATAAAAAGGAAAATAGAAATTCACTTTGTAAAATCATTTTCACTTGGCTTCAGTTGTCTGGATGTAATTATTTTACTTTTATTATTACATTGAAATTGTTACATCTGTTTCCAAAATGTTCGGGAGTGGAAGAATTAACAGGAAGCAAGTTTTGCAACCGAACCCCTTTCTCTCCAAGCATAGCATCCATGGTGATGAATGAGCATCGGGGAAAAAAAAAAAAACCTGCACAAAACCAGAAGGAAAACCTCTAAATGCTCAGGTGCCTTGGCAAGAACGAGAGAGTCCATCTCTCCATCTCCTCTGAAAACCACTCCTGAAAATCCCAGAGTACATATTACAGCAATAGTCGAAGGACGAGTGAATGTTTTTTTCACTTGGTAAAATTGTGGAGAGAAATTAGTACTTTTTGGAGATGTCAAATTGGGGAGAGTTACTTTGAAAAGAAACCAAGCAGAACCACGTTGCTTTGTAAAACTGAAAATAAGTTCACTTAGGCATAAAAGGCCCCTGTAAAGTCTGTAGAAGATAAATTCAGGGTCAAGGAAGTTCTCCATACTCTTTCAGTTATTTGCTGAGCTCTGACTCACTTGCCAGCTAGAAACTTTTGCATTCATCTTGTTATTTTCCACTTAAGGAGGTCATTCATGAATTCATTCACTTAACATTTACTGACTATCAGGGAGCATACTGTAATGGAGACATAACTGGACAGAGGTGGGTCCCACCATCCAGTGGCACCTTGTCTAGAGAGGTAGCAAATGGATCCCTTAACTCACCAAAAGTATCGTATTATGGATTTGTAAGACCACAACTCCAGCAGCTCAGAGAGTTGATTCTGACTATAACACACTAGGGAGTATTTGACCTTGGCCTTAGTAACTAGCTTTCGGTCTGCCATAAGCTAGGGAAGTTTTTAGGGAAAAATGAAGAAGACCATGAAAATACAGACAGAATGAAATTATATACTTGGGAGAAAAGTATAGAAGAGTGTGTCTAGAGCATGTGTGCCTGGGATGAAAATAGTAAGAGATTGTGAATAAGAAGGTAAATTAAATATAATGACTTTTCTTGATAACATAGGAGCATAGAACTTATTGTATAATAGCGACACTTAGACAATGTTTTACATTAACAAAAACAACAGCAATGGTGCATCATCATGACCTTATCACTTAGGACTCTTTATGTTGTAAGTAACAGAATACTCAGTGCAAATGGTTCAGGCAGAAAGAGAACTTATTTTTGACTTGCGTACACGAAGAAGCTCATAGAGACACTTTAGGCACCACTTGAATTCAGTGACCAGACAACATCACCAGGATCCACGTCTGTTAGTTCCGGGCTGGCTCCATTCTTAGGCTCGTGGGAGTAATGTCTTACCTTGCCCTGTTGCCATGAACTCAAAGGCCTGTTATCAAACACCCAGCTGGAAAAGCCAACCTGCTGGAGGCTTAAATGACAACGTTGGCATTGGGTCCGTAACTTCATCACATGCCAAGTTCTGAAGCAAGCACAGGGTAATGGGAAGCACTGATGGGTTTTTCAACCAAGGACGCGGACTTGACCCCGGGAGCCTGGGCTCTGTCAGAAGTCACGAAAGCACCATGGCCAAAAATAAAAGGAGCTAGTGTTGAGCACAAGACAAATGGCCTGAGTTGAGTTCTGGAGAGGAGCTTGCTGGTAAGTCTCTCCCCGTTAGTGAGCAGCAGAGCCTTCTAATCCCCAGCCCCTTGCTCTTGTACTCCATCATTTTAGAATAACCTTAGACACTGACCACTAAAGACTTTTTAGTCTTTAGTCTAAAGACAAAAGATGGTGATAGTCATCACCATCACGAGGGAGTGAAACATCTAGGTCAAGTTTCGGGAGGGTGACTTGTGGCAGTATGAAAGACAGATGAAAGGCAAGAGACACCGAAGGCAGGATGACAAGGAGAGTCCCTTGTCTGAGGTAGGGCAAAGGCAGAGGGGCTGGCAGGGGGCAGGCGGGCGAGGGCATATTTTGAAGGTAGAATCAGATCAACTTACACACATTCAATGGGAAGACAAGGGAGAGGAAAACATACTGTTTGTTCCTCGCCCCTCACCCCAAAAAGTGTGTTAAGGATCAGTTTCCTCAAGAACTGGATATTTCTTCAATTCATTTCATGTGAGCTAGTCTTTCATTTGCTAAGACATCCAACAAATAACTGCTAAGAGAAAATGTGTCTGACACTCTGCCAGGTAGTGGGAGAAAACTCGAATGACAGGGACCCACTCTTCCCTCAAGAAGCCATCAACCAGAACCTCTGGCATAAGAAATGAAGTACAATGATGGCATTGTGAAGGCAGAAACACAGAAAAAGGAACAAAATCACAGGAAGGAGAAATAATGGAGGCAAAGAGAGTGGCTCCATTGCCTAAGATGGAGGCAACCATCCTTCCACCATTGTTGGCTCACGGCTCTCAGCTTTCCTGCTAGGAATTGCCCTCAGCTGAAGGGAGTGACCTCATTCTAGGCACAGCCCTAGAAGGGATGGAAGCCCACACGGTAACAGGGGTCTACACGCTCAGCCTCCTTGCCTCAAGGCAGGAAAGCTCTGAAGGGCCATCCAGCTCCAAACCTTCTAATGGGGCCAGCTGGGGCCACTGGTGTAAGTGTGTCATGTTCAACCCCTCCTTCTGCCTAACCATATGTCCTTCATTGCCCTGTTGGTTTGATCCCAAGATTTTCCCCCAGTAAACTTGCTGTGTGCATACCTTCTTGGGGTGCCTGATCAAAGACAGGGGACTGGGCATGGTCAGGTGAGAGGCCTGCAAGAAGTCTACATAGATGCCAGGCAGGCAGGGACCCCTCAGAGCTCACGCTGTAGCCGAGGATCTAGGCTCATGAGTCAGCAGCCATTAGGTGATGGTGAAGCTTCTCTCTTTCCAAAGTCATACGGACTTATTAAAATGTTGTCTTTCGCACTGAAATTCTTAACCCGTTTGAAATCTAGTTTTTACTTAGTTTGAAGCAAGTACCCCTTTTGTCATTCCCACATCGATGGCCAGTTTTTCAATACTGGTGACTATTCGGCGAAGGGCAATAATGCATTTGCTTTATAAACTTCACGATCAGTTTGTCAAGTTCTATGAAACATTCTCTTGGGTCACTGGTAGGAATAGCATTAAAGCAATCAATTAAACTTATGGAGAACTGACATAATTACAATATTAGGTATTGTTAACCATAGACATAGCCCACATCTCGATTCAGTTGGATATTTCAAGTCATTCAATAAATTTTTATGAAGGTTTTGCATATATTTTGTTATCTTTATTTACTAGTGTTTGCTATTTTTTTAATTGATGCTCTAAATAGTATCTCCTCATTGTATTTCCTAACGGTGGCTAGCATATACAGAAAATTTGCTTAACTTTCTCCTAAGTCTAAAGTCAAGTGTCTGGAGATTGTTCTGGGATTTCTATATAGAATACAACATCTGAAAATAATAAGATTTTTTTTCTTTCCAACAGTTCTATTTTTATTTTGATTCATTATGTTGGACAGAACTTCTGAAAAATGATGAATGAAATTGGTGATAGTGGGAAGATACTAAGGAATTTTTAAGTACAAAGGATGAATGTTGAACATTATTTCATGCTCTTTCTGTATATACTGAAGCAATTATACAAATTTTTTTGTTTGATTTGTTCATGTGACCATTCACATTAATAGGTTTTCTAAGATTAAACCAATCTTGTATTCTTGGAATATACTCAATTTAGTCATCGTGTATTTCTTTTATGCAATAAAGGATTCTGTTTGCTTAAACATTTTCCTCAGTATTTTGCATCTATGTTTTCGAATGAGTGCTTGTCTGATTTCCCTGTCAGGATGTCCTTATCTTTTGTTTGTCATGTAGATTATATGAGTCTCATAAACTTGGCTGGGAGTAAGTAGTCCCCCTTTTTCTATTCTTTGGAAGAGTTGGTGTAGGAAGACAGTTATCTGTTCCTTAAACAGAATCTTTCATCTCTAAAATTAGTTTGTGTCTTATAGTCTTCCCAAATCAGTTTTTGTAATTTGTATTTTTTAGGGAACCTATTCCTTTCATGTAGGTTTCAAAATATATGCACATAAGGTTTTCATAATGCTTTACCTTTAAAAAAATCTCTGCTGCATCTATAGTTATGTCTTCTTTTCATTTCTAATACTGTTTGTTTGAGCCTCTCCTTTTTATCCTGAGCAAACTTGCCAGCTTTGTCTTTTCAAAGAATCAGCTTTTGTCTGTGTTTATCCTTTCTTATTTCATTGCTTTCTATTTCGATAATTACTGTTCATACCCTCATTATTTCCTTCTTCTACTTTACTAAGATTTATTATGCTGATCTTTTTCTAGCTTTAAAAGAAAACCATTACTATGGTTTTCTAGCCTTTTCTAGCTTTCTAAGTTCTGTTTTGGACTGTCTTCTAGGATAAACATTTGAGGCTTTGCACTTTAATTACTGCTTTAATTCAACCCCACAAACTTTGAAATGTGCTTATTTTCAAATTATTCTATTCCAAGTACTATCTAATTTCCACTAAGAATTTTGTAAGCTTTAAATACAATTTTTATTTTATTTTCAAACTCACAGATTTTTAAAAAAATAAATGTTTATTTCAGACTAGATTTCAATTTATAGAAAAGTTGCGAAGATTGTACAGAGAATTCAGAGTTCCATTATCTTGCACCCAGTTTCCCCTATTATGACATCTAATGTTATCATGATACTATTGTCAAAACTGATGAAACAACACTGATATATTATCTCTAACTAAAGTCCATACTTTATTCATATTATCTTAGCTTTTAGCAATTATTTTTTCTATTCCAGGATCCCATCCAGGACATCACATTACATTTAGCTGTACCTAGAGTTTCTTCTCTAACTACAATCTTAATTAAGATAGAAACAAACAGTTAATAAACAGTAAAAAGAGAGTTTTTAAAACCTTTAAAAATTAACCTTAAAAATCCATAAAAAGTCAAAGGTGAAATAATTTTTGACTCTCTGTCTTTGTGACAATTTGTTAGATTTTCTTTGTATTGATGACCTTGACAGTTCTGAAGAACGTGAGTATTTGGTAGAATGTCCTTCAAGTTGGATTTGTCCGATATTTTGCTCATGATGAGTCTAGAGTTGTGGGTTTCTGAAAGGAGAAAGTACGATTTGCATCCCATCCTATCAGAGGTTTGTGCTAGAGGCATTTCTTAACATTACTGATGTCTACCTTGATCACCTGCTTGAAGCAGCAGTTGTCAGGTTCATCCACCGCGGAGTTACTCTTTTTGCCTCGTGCCGCACTGTGCCCTTCAGAAGATGTCACTGGGGTTACGCACCTTCTCACGGAGGCGGCTGACATCACCACTTGTGGCTCTTCTGCAGCGCCAGCTGCCTCTCCCCTCTTATTTTTGAGTCGATAATTTATTTAGATCGATATGGATTTGTAGGTGCTTATTTCTACTTTGGGTGATAACATCAACTATGTTACTCTTTGGGTTGTTCAAATTACTTCATCTTTGGCTTTTTACGGACTTTTAAAGATTAATTTTTTAAGGTTTAAAAGCTATCTTTTTACTATTTATTAGTAAATAATAAATTAGGTGTTTAATTTATTTAATTAAATGTTTATTTCTATCTTAATAAGATTGTGGTTAGAGAAGAAACTCTTTAGGACACTGATTCTTTGACATTTATCTATATTCTAGTAGATATTAATTTTTATATATATAATAAATATATAAAAATCTATATATTATAAGTATATTTCATATATATACATATATATATCCGGAAATATGTGTAAAATGCTCCCATTACTGTGAGGGTAAAATTTCAAGTTCTCTTTATACATTTGCCATTTTTTATTTATATATTTTGCAATCACATTATTAGGAAACTGCAGAGTTAGATTTATTTTATTTTCTTGATGACTTAAAACTAAAATTTCATGTACTAGCCCTTTTCATCTTTTTTCAATAGTTTTTTTTAAAGATTTTATTTATTTATTTAAGACAGAGAGGGAGAGCACAAGCAGGGCGAATGGCAGAGAGAGAGGGAGAAGCAGACTTCCACTGAGCAGGGAGGCAGACACTTCAACTGAGCCACACAGGTGCCCCCTCCCTCCCCATCTTTAATGATATTTTTTCTTAAAGACTTATCTACTGACAGAATGAAGTTGCATATGTTTTCTTCTGATCAGTGCATGCTTGGTTTATGCTTTTTTTCATTAATTTACTATAATCCTCTCTGTGTCCTTATGTTTTATTAAGGGTGTATTGCAAATAACCCGATATCTGGATTAAAAAGATGTGCTATTTAGCGTTACAATCTTTGCCTTTGAACAGAAAATTTTAATTTATGTTTATTGTGAGAATTTCATATGCAAATGTATTTCTACCTCATTTTAAGCTTTCTGTTCTGCTTTTCTGTGTTTCGTTTGTGCCCTTTTCTACTTATTTTGGGATGCTTGATTTTTTTTTTTTTTACCCCATTTTTAAGAAGGTATACATTCTGGGTTTTTTAGTAGTTACCCTTGAAATTTAATATGTATATACAACTTATTAATATTAACTGATATTTTTATCCTATTCTAGAGTAGTAGAAGGACTTTGAAAATCCTGGATTACCCTCTTCTTGTTTTACGTCACTATTGATTAATATATTTGTTGTGCTTTAAACCCTTAGGCTCAAATACACATTTTTATTTATTTTAAGTACAATTTATTCTTCCTTTTAAATTTTTTTTTTTGCTTAGTATTGTTTTAAATGATATTTACTCCCCGTATTGCTAGAAATGCAAGTCTTGCCCTAGGTTTTTAATTTCCCAGAGCAGTCCTTAAAATATCTACAGCTTGGATTTCACAGTTCCTGTCACATAATTGTGACACGTCTGTGTTAATTCTCTCTTTCTTTAACAAAAGTCTCTTGGCAAGTGTAAAATGTTGCTTTGCCGTAGGACTAACTGAAGCCTGATTTTCTCTGCTTGATTTAAGACTGTAATTGTTTTTCTCTTGTTTGCCATGAAAGTAGTATTTCTTTTTAAGGAATGAAGCCCTTCTACCAGCTATCTTCTTCACCCAAAAGAGTGGATTCTAATAATCCATTTGAACAGCTGTCTTGTTATACCCCGATCCCATTTAAAGTCTGTGTTTCGTGGTCGAAAAGAATCAAAGCATAGCCCTTCCCCCCCGTAGAAAGGCATGGAACATCTGAACATTATCTGTAGCAGGCACATCTGGTACCTAAAAGAGCGTGGAGAAGTCAGAATGTACCTGTAACCATTACAAAGTTTATGTATAAGCACAGAGCATGTACGAGCTGAAGGAGAAATCTCTCCGGTATGAGACTCCACTCATGAAATATGGAACTTATTACCGGGTTTCGGTTATTAATGAGTATACCGAAGGGTCCTGTGACTCCGTGGCACAGAGAGGGTTTATTCTTGGCTGAATGCAATCTGTCAACATACTCATTCTGAGTCGAATGTCCTCAGAACCTGGACACCGAGCCAAATTTTTTCTGGGGCTTGAAGACTCCTAACATCTTCCTTTTAACATCTTCATTTTAAATATGACCCTGGCCAGAAACTACAGAGCTTCTGGAACGCTCAAGTGGGGGGGAGGAGGAAGGCCTGGGACATAGCTGTCACCCTTGCATGTGACCATGGCACTCATACTCGTCCCTGCCCAGGGGAGGACGCCTAGTGGCTTTGATTATAGGAGCTGATGCCGGGGACCCAAACCAAGTTCCACTCACATGTAGGAAGTACACCTTCAGCTGTTTTTATGAGAAATTGTGGGTATTAATATCATAAATCTCCATGATTGCGGAGACAGTCCTGCATGCTGGGGCCCCACTGCTGGTTTGTACTTTACTCAGACCTTGCCCTAACACCAGACTCCTTACAAATTATTTTGGCAGGTGTGTAGCTGTTCAGCAGTAATTAGGAAGAAGAATGAGGGAAACAGAGATCAGGCTCTCTCTTCCTTCTTGTTCAGCAGCCTTCCCTGTGCCCCGTGCTACATACCAGTGATGGAGGGCTGCACTTGGCTTCTGGACCTGAGAGGATGTGGAAACGGAAATCGGAAAAGGACTTGAGGATGATCGCATCTCCCCATCACAGCGGACGTGAAACTTAATTCACCATTATATTTCCCCCCATATATTCATCATGATTATAATATTCATTTTCTGAAATACTCTTTATTGAAAATACTCCATTCATGGTTCCTAATAGGACATTTATACTTAGGAGACCATGTGTCCCAAATCTAGGGTTGGAAATTGTTTTCAAAATGTCTTCATTCCGCTATGGCATCAACGGATATACTCTACTGAAATTTGTTCTTATTCAAGTTGAAATTAGTGACAATATCGAGTACCGATATAAACACATCCTCGCCTTCCAGTACCTGAACAGTCTTCCTTCTGATACTGACATTTTTTTTCCCCAAATACTTTTATTTTATTTTTTCAGTGTTATAAGATTCATTGTTCATGTACCACACCCAGTGCTCCATGCAATACGTGCCCTCCTCAATACCCACCACCAGGCTCACCCAACCCCCCACCCCCTCCCCTCCAAAACCTTCAGTTTGTTGCTCAGAGTCCACAGCCTCTCATGGTTCATCTCCCTCTCCGATTTCCCCCAATTCACCCTTCCTTTCTTTCTCCCAACGTCCTCCATGTTTTTCCTTATACTCCACACGTGAGACCATATGATAATTGACTCTGTCTGCTTGGCCTGTTTCACTCGTCCTAATCTCTTCCAGTCCGTTCCATGTTGATACAAAAGTTGGGTTTTCATCCTTTCTGATGGAGGCATAATATTCCACTGTATACCGACTTTCAAAGACACGATTTGTGGTTGTGAACCTCCCACTTACAGAGACCAAGTCAAGCAAAGAAACAAAAAGATAGGTCCCTCCTGCGGTCCATAAATCAGTCTAGTTCTCACCCAGAGCCCCCTCCCTCAGCAAAATAAGAGCCAAAAATGGGCTTTGACGAATATGCACATTAGTTCCCCAGGTAATTCCTTGTTGTGGCCGCCGTCCTGGGACTGTGCAAGGCAGGGTACTTGGTGGTATCTCTAGCTCCCAAGTCCTAGATGCCAAGAGCACCCCACCCAGTGGTGACAGCCAAAAATTTCCCCAGATTTATCAAATGTCCCTGAGGGAGGTAAAATCACTCCGTTCTGAACCACTAATTTAATACGAATGATTATTATATCCTTTTCCTGAAATTTGTTTTTCTGGTAACAGGAGAACACTTGTCAATGATTCCTTTGAAAATTGACCTCTTTGAATTACTTCACTGCCCTTTTTTTTTTTTTTTTTGATTAAGTGTGTGTCAACTTATCATTAGTGTGAGAGAGAGATATGATCTTGTTGTTTTCCTCCCTGTATTAGACAAACAAGTCATAATGACTCATTCATTGTGGGCACAAGAAACTTCAGCCTTCAGGTGCTCCGGGAATGTTCATTATAAATCATAATTATCTCAATTGTTTGGAGCTACCATTACAGGGCAAGGAACAATGACTTAGAATTTTTTTAAACGAGGGAAGTTCCTTTCTAGTCATTTGCTTTATTCCTGTAGTAATCACACATACACAGGAACTGTTTTATTCTTTATTGCAGTCTTTTATCTTAGCATTCTGAACCTTTACGGGAGTGATAATCCAGGACAAAGAAATCGGCCAGGATTGGAAAAAGCGTTAGGGCTCTGGTAGCTTTGCTTTAAGGCTGTCACTCTGACCTTGGACAGTTCAGGGAGCTCTGGGATCCTGGGCAGTCCAACTGTTACAAACTGAAGGAAATTCTCCCCAAATGTCATATAGGGATTAAGCATCTTCAGTCAGGCATATTGTTGTTTCGTCTCTTTCCAGCAGTTTCTTTTTTTACATCACCGGGAAGTATAGAGGGCTACAAAGCTCCATTGGGTTTACAGAATTGTTTTTGCTTGTTTGTTTGTTTGGTTGGGGTTTTGGCAAAAGGTAACCCGACACTTGCTTTTGTTATAACTTGCTAGTGAGGTCAGAAGGAAGCAACTAACCTCCTGGTCCCCAGTGATTTGATGGCTACTGAGATCTACTTAAAAGAACACAATTATTGCCTGCAATAAATTAGCTTAGGCCAACTCACAACTCAAGTAAAACTTTTTATCTTTGCAACAATCTCAAAAGCATCTGTTCATTCGCTTCTTCATCTAGCCAGAATGTTCAAAACTACGCACAGGCATTGTGCTGGGATATGATGATAAAAAAAAAAATCTCTCTGTCCTCATGGAGCTTAAGATCTGGTGGAGTAAAAAGGCATTAATTTTACCCTTTCCTAAATCACTGTTCCGAGTTCTGGTCCTGTATGGGATCTGTACGCGGGACAGCAGGAAAGACTTCCCTGAGATACGAGGAGACATCAAATGCTGAGTTGGTGAAATAGGGAGAGAACAGCCTTTTGAGAAGAGCACAACATGCCCAAGGTCTCTGGTGGGAGAGGGAAGATGGTGACAGTGAGGAACACAAAGCAGACCAGCATGACAGATGTGAAGACGGTTAATGGGGGAAGCAAAGCAACATACCCCTGAAAGGTGGGCAGAGGTCAGAACTTTCAGTTTAAAACAAGTTCTGCCTAAATCTTACCAGCAATGAGAAGACTGACGAGTTTAAAGAGAGAAGTTCATATAGGCAGTGTTATTTGAGGAAGAATTTGAAAAAATTATGTTTGGAAATTACTCGGGTTGAGTTTAAGGAATGAATGTGAGAGGGGCCAGAGGGGATGCCGGCCACTTTAGGAGAGTGTTTAACTGGGCCAAGCAATAGAAGACAAGAGCTTGCCTTAGAGAGGCGGTAGCAGCAGGGGTAGGGATGGAGAAAAGTGAGAAAAATCCCAGAGATATTTATAGAGTAATATCAATTGGAATATGTATATGTATTGGCAGATGGGCGGGGATCACAGGAGGGAGAGATGATAGGAATGATCCTAGGGAAATTGAATTCTTAAGGTGAACATTACTTTGAATTTTAGATGAGGCTCAGACAATTAAACTACCTTTACCAGAGTTCAGATAAACCATCCACAGCCAGAGTGGAACCCGTGTTTGTGCAGCTGATACGTGACTGACACCATTCTTCCGTGCTTTGTAAGAGCATAAATTTGACCCAGGAAATGAGACACTTACAAAAGGACTAGTGGTAAAAACTGGAGCCCTGGTACTTGTATTTTAATAAAATATAAAATACATCTCCTGCCTTGGATTTCTTCTTGCACTTTTGCTACATTCATATTTTATTTGGCTTGTGACTTACCCTTAACTTCTAGAAAACTAATTAGAATGTGATTCTGGGGGAGGGAGCCGAGGTATCAGATGTATTGTTTTCCAATCTTTCCAAATCCCAAAGTGAAAAAAGATAGACTACCTAGATAGTGAAACCAAAACCACAGGGAAGATATTTAAAAAGAAGACTAGATGACAAGTTTACCCACAGTCCTCAATCAGGATGAGTATAAACTAGCAGCAGCCACAAGATCTGTGTGGTATGTGTGTTTGAATCACCTGAAATGCTTGAAGAGAGGAGAATTCAAAATAGTGCAGTAGGAAGTGTCACAGGCCAATTTTAGATTAGCAGCAGAAAGCTTGAGAGATTTTCCCCAACATCATAGTGAATTAATGAAAGGGTATTATGGTAAGTACTAAAGAGGCTGGAGTCATAAGTCCCCAGTGAATTCTCAAAACTGACTCACCAAATCTCCGTCACAGGTAGACCCAATCATAAAGACGAAGCTCCTGGGAGTGGAATAAAAATTTATAAGGATAGGAACAATGTGGATGAAGTAATAGGAGGGCCAGATAAAAGTGATGAAAGGTAAATGAGTCAGGAAAGGTCAGTAAGCAAGCCACTATATTTTTTTAACTCTGTGAGAAAACAATAGAGAGGTAGGAAAAGCTTCCCGGAACCACGCTTCTTTCTAGAAGTTGGGAAAAATTAATTTCGCATGGAAATGAACACAGAAAAGACACGAGGTTAACTCTCTACAAAATTATAACCAGAAAAAAAGATAATTAGGAATAACGTTCTTAAAGGCAATAGAATTATGCCAGAAAGATATGCCCAGAACAGAATAAACTATTAACTGCTATTTTAAACAAAAGAGAGAATTAAATTAAAAAAAAAAAATAACTCAGCCTTAGAAAAACTCAGATTTATTTATAGAACTCAGGAAACAATTAGAAATAGATTACAAATTTTTTTCTGAAATGAAAACTAAACTGAGAAAAAAACACAAGAGTTACTGAACAGACCAGACAATGTCTTAGTGCAAAAGATGAAGAAAAGCACGAAAGATCCAATACAGGTAGAATAGAAGTCACTGGTGGTAGAAACCAAAGCAAGAGAGTAAAATAAATACTAACTACTGTACTTTAAGAAAATATCCTGAATTAAGAATAGCCTGAAACAACAAAGTGAAAGAGCAAAGGAGCGAATGACCAATTTCAAGACATGTTTTAGAAAAATTACTGTGCCTAAAGTTTTTATTTTCTTTTAAAAAATGTTCCTAGCTGCTAGAGATTTGTTGTTTGACAGATCTCATTCATAGCTACCTCTTCAGGGAGTTACTTGGCTGAGAAAAGCCACTGTGCCCAAGGTCCCAGCCACTCCCTGGAATGCCCCATATACATTGGACAACTCTGGGATTAAAAATTCTAGTTCCCTTTCCCCAGCTTGAGAGAACTGCCATGCACAAAGCTCCTTGCTGGTTGTGACCACCATAGCCCAACTTCCCTCTCTACCCTTATCTTCCAAATGTGTTAATCCTGAAAATATTCCCTGATAAACTTCCTTCAAGCTGACTGTCATAACTGTGTGGGCATCTTACCTAAACTGAGATAGGCGTTTAGGCAAAAAGAGCATGTGCCTTCCAAGGGAAAGAAAGTAGTTCGTCAACTGGCTATTTGACCACAGCAGAGAAAATAGAGTCATGTATTTCAGATACTGAAGAGAAGAAAATGTGAATAAAAGCATAGACCCGGACAAATTATTATCAATCTGAATGAACTCGTGAAATATTACTCCTGATAGAGCCTCCCTAAAGAACTTAGCAAAGAACGAGCCTCAGACAACCAGAGGATTAGAGACACACATACTGGAGAAGAGAATTTAATGTGTAGACACTTGCAGAATAAGACTGAGGGTTAACAGGATGAAGGGCTATCGGCACAGACAGTGTAGACAGACTGCAACTCTAAACAAGGGAGACAGAATAAGTAGTACATTTCAAAAACCCAATTTAAGCTCTTCTTAGCAAGTCTGCAGGTGGTAGTAATATCACATTATTCCAAGACTGTTGAATGTGAAATAAGTAAATGAGCAGTGGTGAAATAGTCTAATCTTGATATTACCTATGTCCTTGCAAACCAGGACTTCCAATGTGGAGTAGGGGTTGACAATTATGACTCACAGGCCTCCCATCTTTATTTGTGTAAATGACTTCTTATTGTACTCCAGCCATACTCATCACTTTACACGTTGTTTATAACTCCTTTTGTGCCACAAGTGCAGAACTGAGTACTTGCAACAGAGACCATAGGCCCTGCAGGGTAAAATAATTACCATCTGGTCCCTTACTTTATTTATTAATTTTTTTCCCCAAATACTTTTATTTTATTTTTTCAGTGTTACAAGATTAATTGAAAAATTAATTGTTCAATTGAATTGTTCAATTAATTTTCTAACACTGGTCCCTTACTTTAAAGGTGTATGACCCCCTAGAATAGAAGAATGTTGGGTAAAATCCAGAAGCTGTTGGGTAAAACCCAGGTCGTCTTGAATTAGAAGTATCAGTATTTCAGTATGGATTTGTGGGGTGTGTGTGTGTGTGTGTGTGTGTATGCATGTGTGTACACACTAGAGAGAAAGAGAATTTATTTCTTGGCTCTGTCTACTCACAAAGTTTAGAAACAACAACCAAATAGAAGTGAACATCTTTATTGATCATATTGTAATCTTGAAACACATTGGTTTACTAAAGAATACAGAGGAAGCATACAAAATTATCTTACTTAATTGAGAAAGCTGTGAAAAGGCTCAGGAATCAATTTAAGAGAGGCTCACATTGTTCAAAGAGCCTCCACTTTGTGCTTCAAGAATAATGATTGCAGTGGCTTAAAACCCATTAGATATGTTTAAATCCATAAGTTCATGCTATTATTAAAACATGAAACATTTGCCCAAAGTCATTCACCAAAGAGTAGATGAGAGAGCAGTTTCTTTTACAAAAGTTTCCTAATAAATGATAAATTTAGAATGAAAAGACAGGTAATTCCTCAATGTATCAAAGGAACTAGTTGCCAAGCATCAATCAATGGCTGCTCACATCGCAAAAGTGAGATGACCATACATCAAATGTCTTCCATTGTAAAAACTCACCATCACCTATAGTCCTACTAGATGAATAGAACTGAGTCTGATCACGATTTGTCTCATCAGATCCACAGTGCAGCAAATACTATGTGTAGAAGAACATGCTGATCTGGGCCTTGTGTTGGCAATCGCCAAAAATACAGATTGTGAAGCAAATATCCAGGTCATGTATGTACACCTTATTCTGCAGATAAATTGCAAAGAAAAGTATGATATGAGGAGAAAACCTGTAGGTTAAAAGACGTGTGTGGGATTATGATGGCTTCTGAGGTAGCAGCAAATTTTATTTCTTGACCTGAGTGATGGTTACAAGGATGTTCATTTATCTTATAACTTGTTAACCTCTATACCTGCTTCCTTTGGTTTCCTGTTCCCTATTTCATTTTATAATACAAAGACAGAAAAAAAAAGGGAAATGTAACTTATTTGGACAAGACCCAGTTTATTCTAAAAAAATAAAGTGAAGTGTTAAACATATGGCTATACTTCCTAAATATGCAGCTGTTTCCATTCAGAATTGAGATAGAAAATTAATTCACAAACACAATCTATAGCTTTACTTGTATCTAACTGAATTAAGTGACATAGAGTTATGTCTGAAATTTACCAAATCTATGTATACCATCCGTCTTCAAGACTTTCTCATTGTAATAAAATCATTGCACCCCCAAATGGTTAGTGTGCCCAGATAATCAACAAAGCAAAATATTCCAAAAGCTACTTTCCACATAGGCTGGGAAAGGGGAAAGACTGTGGTTTGATGCGCAGGGCACAAACTTTGCATGAGAAATGTTACTTGACTTCACAGGTTATATCAGCAGAAATTTCCCAGAGCAAGGAACAAAAGGATGGCGAACGTTTAGGGGCTGCCTTGGCTGTCCACAAGATGTTTGGCTCATTATTGTGATGTTTCCACAGCTGTCTGCTTGTAGAAAGAGCGGCAGGAAATATGTCATCCTTCTCAAAAACAAGCAAGGGCCACTAAAGCTCCATTATTGGTCCAAAGCAGGAAATACAACAAAGCCCAACATAATACAGTTCTGCTGAAAGGAACCTAACTGAGGAAAGAGTGTTGGGTTTTTCTTAGGATTGCTAGTGTAAACGGTTCCCAGGCCAGTCATGATTAAAAGATATGCTTATTTAATGACCAACAGTTTATGACAAATTGGGAAGGCTATCAAAAGGAGAAGGAAGCCTGTGTATCAAGATGTAATCCTTTTCTAATGCACCAGGAAATATTACCCACTGATGGCAAAGTAACATAAAACAAAGACAGTTGTTGACATGCCATTTTTGGATGCGTGCCAGCACCCTTACTGCCCGTGGAGACAGGGAGGCAGGGCGGAATTGCCCATAAGAATCGTTACATTGGTTTTGTGCTGGCCTGTCCACCAAACCACGATCGTGAGCTGAGGGAGAGCGTTTGATTGCAAAAGAAAGGTTTCTTGTCTAGTGGGAAATAAAAAAAGATTTGGTTAGTAGTCTCTTTGTGATATTCATGAGCCGGGTCGTTAGTCAAAATCAGCAGGCCCCCTTTCAGAGGAAGTCCTGTATATTCTAGGAGGTATATGGGAACCCTAATGCTACCGCCTTAAAGAAAATGTATGCATTGTCCCTGTGCCAAGTATAAAACATTACTAGCTAGCAATGGACAATACACTATGGAGTCTCAACTTTTATCTAAAAATAGATACCTACAGTTCATCTAGTGTTCTTTAGAGAGATTTAAAATGATTTATTCATTCATTCCTTCTTTTACCCAAGGAAACAGTTTGCAAAATTGGTAGCTATCTTGTATCTCTCAGCCTCCTCGGGAGCCACTCAATTCTATCAACATTCTCCCATGAGGAGGCTTGGAGCCACCCAAGCCTTGAGTCTCTGAGAGGTTTCTTGTTATATTGAAACTTGATCCTATATATAGAACCTTGGTCTTCTATGAGTATTGAGCCACAACCGCAGTCTTCCTTCCCCAACATGTGCCCATTTTGCCTGACAAAGTTGGCCTCTGGCTGCGTCCCTAGCTCAGCCTTCTATCCAGGCCAACCCGAATAGATGTTTCCTTATCTCTTTTCTTCTTCCCCTCACTCATTCTTTCCCTTTTCTCCTAAAACAATTATTATTCAAGATGTGTGTATGTGTGTGTGTGTGTGTGTGTGTGTGTGTGCATCCTGGATGGTGTGGAAGATACAGAAATGAATAATACTCAACCTCTGCTCTTAACCAGTTTTTAATCTGGTGGAAGAAGTATGTAGAAAATTAGTAATAATATGGATTTAAGCAAACTCTGTATAATCCAAGAAGCAGAAGCAAAGAGCTATGAGAGTGTTTCCCATCCATCCTAATGTCATGCTTACATTTCATAGCTCTGGGTATGCAAGTCTAACACATGATTACAGGTGTCTTACACATTCTCCATAATTTGTCTTCTTGGCCAGATAATAGACTTCTTGGGATCTGGGCATATATCTTCATCTTATGCAGTTTCTATAACATTGCTTAATGCTCCACACAATGTTAGACACAAACTCGATGGCAATAATGATAGTAGCAAATATTGAGTCCTTGCTACATGTGAGCCAATGTTATAAGCGTTTTACATGATCAACTAACATAATCATTGCTATGAATCCTCATTGCAGAGACAAGGACATATGCACAGAGAGATTAAATAACCTACGCAATATTGAAATTTTTGAGGGCACCTAAATGATAGCATTCATCTTCTCAATCAAGTTGTGGGTTCTGAATTAATTTAAAAATAAGTCAAGAATAAGCTAGACAGGATTGATACATCATTTTTTTTTTTACTCATTAACTCTGAGTTTAAAAAGTAGCCTAAGAAAAACAGATAGTAGTACTGAACCCTAGAACTGGAGAAGCTTACCCACCCAGCCATGGCAGCGCTGGATTGAGGAAGTCCAGTTCACCTGTGTTCTGTAGGCAAGTCATGCCCAAGAGGGTGAAGTGAGTAGCTGGGTTGAGAATATCTAGATTATTCTTTTCAAATTTACCAATCTGATATATTTCTCTGTCTTTCTTGGCGTAAAGTGAGTAAAGGGGACAGAGCCAGGCCAGAGTGTTCGTGACCGAGTTCCTTCCACATGGAGGAAATAACAGCCTTTGGGAAAATTTGTTCCCCTCCAATATTTCCTAGATTTCTTAATATGTTCTCTTAATATGTCAGACTTAACCATTAAGCATACTTTCACCAAGAGGTGTGGGAATCCTATAATGGTCAGTAATTTTGTCCCCAATTCCACAGGGTATCTTCCTGACTTCACTGGTGGAGAGTTTTGCTTTTGTTCTGAGATTATGAAATAGGTCAGAATACTACACAGACCAATTAACTCCAGTCAACTCTATACCAACATAGCATAGCAGAGGCTTGGCAATGAGGTTAGTTGAAAATATTAAGATTTCCAAACACTAAAATGCTGAATGAAATGGTAAATATAAAAAAGCTCAAAGTTGAACAAAAAACTTCTCCCATTATAACCTTCCCAGAGAGACACTAATGTTTAATGACCAGATCCTTTTCAAGTTAACGTGAGAGAATGAAATTCCAACTATAATCTCTCTTCCATATTCAAATCCAGGGAGAGATAAAAATTCAGAAATTAGATCTTGACACCTAGAATCCATAAAAGAAATAAAATATGAGTCAACAGTCCTAGGCAGTTTAAGTTCCTCATGACATCTTTATCTCAGTCTGACTGACATCTCACTCAGAAGGGTTCTTACTCCCTAAGAAGAGTTAGGCTCCTGTGACTAAGGTAGCCTGAGCTGTATGTCACCAGAGTGACTAACGGCAGCTCAGTCAGGCTCAAGATGGTACATTAGTCCAACTCTGAGTATCTGATATAACTTACTTTTTTAAGAGCCTCAAGAGTGAACAAAATGTACATAATTATCTAGCACTGATCCCACGCCTACCAAATTTGGGAAACAAACTCTCCCCAGCTCTAAAGCAGTGCCCTAGGGAAAATTTTATTCCTAGAACCCCAAGCTGTGTACTGATCCATAGTCCCTCATGCACATATTCGAAATTCAAGAAGTATTAGGTGACAAATATTTACCTCAGCTGACTGATATGATTTATAATTTTTGTATATCATACCAAATATGAATATTCGTGTATTTTGTTGCAAAAATATGAATGTAAGATTGTGGGGTGGGTATTACATGATATTTAGTATCATTTGAATAACTCTGAGTTCAGAGACGCATTTAGCCCCAAGTGTTTTGGAGAAGGAAATATGGACCTGTATTGCTGAAGAGCACAACAAAGTGAATAGAATCAAGACAGGTGGAGATTTTATTTTCTTCAGCCACATCAAGTTGCAAGTCAGTCACTATCAGAATTCATAGCTGGGAAACTTAAAGTCAACTGGAAGAATTTTCATAAGAAAGATTAACTTTGGCACAGTGCATTTATCAAATCTGGGGAAGAAATATTAATATGAGTTCTGTACTCTCTCTCTCTAAATGGCATTTAAGACATTGCTATCCTCTTGTGAACTGAGGAAATTCGTAATGATGGCAATCCCGGTCACCAGCTCTTCTGTGAAGTGCCTTTCTTTCCCACAGCATCAAGTAACTCCCAAGAGCTGCAAAAGAAAACAGGTCCAACATGGAAGTGTTTTTCTAGCCTCAGCACCATGTTTGCTAATATCTCATTGTCCAAAGCAAGCATATGGTCATATCCAAGTCAGAGTAGAAGAACATTCCAAGTTACATGACAAGGGGCATGCTCAAAGGGGGAGGAATGAATGTGTGGCTGTTTCCATAAACTATCATGAATTCCCTCCACATGAAAGCCAACATGATGGTGGTGGGTGGGAGAGAAGTGTTTTTGTTGCCATTCACTGTCACATAGCTAGAAAGTGTTGAAGACAGGATCATCTGATTTTAGATTTACTCTTCACCCCATCCACCAACCTCTCCCCTCCATTGTTTTCTGACTGATTGACTCCCAAGTCCTGTTCAGGAGAAATGGAGTCTGTTCACCAAGACAGACTCTACTAGGATTAAAAGTCCAAGTGCAAGAAGAGGCTAACAGAAAGCTGATCCATCTCCCTATGCAGTGTTGGGTGCACGGATGACAGACATGGGGATGATGTGGATAATTCTCATGCTAGCATATACCATATGTCCCTCTTGCACTTGAGAAAAGATTCTCTCTCTTCATCTCGCATCACTGCCCAGGTATTTTGACACAAATACCACAGAGGTACAAGCCTTAGGTGTGAAGCAAAAGGACTGTGGTCAAACATCTGGATCTACTCTCTGCTTTCAGCATACTACTCCCAGGAAAACCACTTCCTGATAGTTTTCAAGTAATTCCTGTGACTTGGGAGCTCAAAAGAAGAGATTTACTGGAATTTAAGGCTAAAAAATAAAATCTAATGAAAAATGAATAGAATTTGACTGCTTCCAAATGAAACATTTTTAAAGAAAAAAAAATTTCCCTGAGCTTTTTTATTGTTTTTATTCCTTTTTTATCCTGTGACTTTTCCAATCTTAAAATGTAGGATATCTATTAATGCAGAGTTCTTTGAATGAGGTTGATCATCACATTAAAGGCTTTGCTTTGGCTACTGAAAATCAGCTATAATGTGATTCTGTATCGGTTAGTTTTCTCTTGATTTCAAGTAATGGGCAGTGTAAGGTACGGAATTTAGGAAGAAGTCTGGGATTTTGTAGGGTGATAATATCAAAACAGTGGAGGAGGACAGTATTCTAGAAGGGGAAGATGAGGGTGGGGCTTTGGAAGTGATATGAGAAGTTATGTGGCTTGATTGTCTTTGCTAGACTGTGGGATCAGATGGTAAGGCCAAGGATTTAAATCATATAGCAGCACACTTAGACATGCCCTAATCCTATTGCAGAATGCCTATATTTTAAGGAGGTGAGAAAAAAAAGTGCAACAACATCTACAGGAAATAGACACAAAGAGAAAGAAAGCTGTAGGTGCCAGCAGAAGCAGAAATATTGGTGACAGATGTTTTTGGGTTATTGGAGGTGCCCTGCTCCAGACAGCATCTTCATCATCTCTCTGACATTGCCTCTTCCCCCAAGTATGTGACAGGCACCATAATGGCTTTTACAAGTGTGCCTGACAAAGGGATGCTGTGAAACAGCAGCATCCTGTTCACCTGCATCTTTACAGCAACCTTGTAAATAACTTTCCTTAATCTAGCCACCCAGCAGGACATAACACTATTGAAAAAGAAAACCTAGATCATAAGAAAGGTTCTCAAAAGAAATGCTCAGAAGAAGGCTAGCAATTAAACCTATTGAATATTTCATGTTCTGTGTGCTACATTGACAAGTAGGCCAACCAACACATATGTTTGGGGATAGATAGATGGATAGATGATAGATATTTCCATTTAGGTATCATTGGTTCATTTAAACCCCTGAATTAATAAGCTCTGGGGAGCATCACCGATTCCTGAATCTATGGGGAGTTTGAATGCTCCGAAAAGGTCTTTTCCTCGCTCAGAGGAGCAAGATTGATGTTATAAAATGTCTGGGACAAGATGGAGGAAGACAATGAGCAAACCAGATGGTAAAACTAAGAGGATGAGAAGAGAAAGCAAAACAAATCATATGTTTTAAGGTGCGTTCAATTTAGTCCATATCCTGGGTGACCAAAACCTACCAAGTGATTACTCGAATTCACTTTCCAGTGGATTCGTTTGTCAAATGGAATAACAGGGATTGGATTTATCCTTCCACTTGATAAAAGCCTAATCAAAAAATTAATTAATGGCAAAATATATGAAATAACAGCGTTCAGTCCTTAGACATTGGCAAAAAAGGACAGAAACGCTAAACAAAAGATTTTATTTATCTCTTTGTCAGAGATAGAGCACAAGCAGAGGGAGCGGAAAGTAGAGGGAGAAGTAGGCTCCCCACTGAGCAGAGTCCGATGCTGAACTCAATCCCAGGACTCTGTGATCATGACCTGAGCTGAAGGCAGACACTTAACCTACTGAGCCACCCAGGTGTCCCTAAGAAAAAACTTTAAAGATAATCGACCATTTGAAGAAAATACACTGTAGTATATATAACATAAATATAAAATATAATATGTAATATGATAAAATATATTGTAATAAAAATATACTCAATACCAAAGGAGGCCAAATATAAGAAAACATAATAAACAAATGAGCCAAGTAGAAAACAACTAGGAAGACAGCAGATTTAAATTCAACTTTAATCACTTTAAATGCAAATTGCCTAAATATTCTAATTAAAAGCCAGAGATTATCAGTTAAAATATGAAAAGTGAGATCCAACACTATGCTGTTTATAAGAAATCCACTCTAAATGTAAAGACACAAATAGGTTAAAAGAAAGGAAAATCAAAAGAAAGCTGGAGTGGCTAAATTAAGAGCTGACAAGGTAGATTTCAGAGCAAAGACTATTACTACAAATAAAAGGTTCTTTTTGTAATTGATAAATAAAAATTTATTAAGAGGGTGTAACATTCCCAAATGTTTATGCACAGAACCTTAAAATCCATGAGGCAAAATTTGATAAAAATAGCAAAATTGAAAGAATAGATGAATCCACAATTATAGTAGGTATTCCAACAATCCTCTCTCAATCATTTGTGGCATAAATAGAAAACCAATAAGGATATGGTAAACTTGACTGCTATTAATCAAGTAGACCTGACTGACATTCATGGAATGTCTCATCTGGCAAAAACAGAGTAAAAATTCTTTTCAAATGCGTGTGAAACATGTACTAAGATAGGCCATATTTTGTGCCATAATGCAAGTCTCAATAAATTAAAAGGATTTAAATCATACAGAGAATGTTCTGTAACCACAATGGAATTAAATTATAAATCAATAACAGAAAGATACATGAAAAATCTCCAAATATTTGGAAATTACATAATAGACTTGAAATAGCCCATAGGGCAAAGAAATAATCAAGGGGATTGAAAGCTTGAACTGAATGAAAATGAAAGCATAATACATCCAAATGCATGGGATCCCAAGGAAGCTTTACTTAGAGGAGAATTTAGAGCATTTAACATTTTTATTAGAAAAGAAGTGTCTATCATTAATGATCCTCGGCTTTCACCTTGAAGATAACCAGATAGAAGAGCAAATTAAACCCAAGGTCAGCAGAAAAGAAATAAATAAATGAAGATGACAGCAGAAATCAATGAAATTCATTTTCCATGCCACAAAAGACCAGAGATCAAAATCCGCGTAATGCTGTGGAATATATTTCTTGACATCTCAACCATGTGTGAAGGGGTTCTTACCAACATTCTACAGGGGAAATGAAACTGAAAATGTGGGCCACTTGACTATGGGAGTGCAGATGCCATGAGCAGAGAAGAGGGAACAAAATGTTCCTGCTGGTTATCAGCCTGGCAGACATTGCTTCTCTTATTTGATGGGTGAGAGTGAGAGTGGGAGGAGGGGGGGGGGGGACGACTGTGCAGCAGGGAGAAGTCCCATCTGGAAAGAAAATACATTCTCTGCAATCACTGTTTGGGTTCAAAACTTATGTAACCCAATAGCTAAAATCTTCCCCTGTTCTTTTACATTCTTTGGCCCCATTGCAAAGATCAAAGGAGAACCATGGACACTGCTCATTTCAATCACCCTTAGTGGCTAACGTGAGTTCTCTTGGCTTTTCATCTTTTTAGATGGCTTAGCAAATTCTTTTATCTTTTCTTATTTCCCATGTCCCTTTATGTCCCAGATTTAGAACCTCAAAAATGAAAGCACACAAAAACAACAACCATCCCTACATGTCTTATTCTTGGGAAGAACTCATGAAGGGAAATGACATGAACATGACCAAATTGCTGGTAACAAGGTTGGAAAATAACCCTGTGTCCAACCTCATGTTCTGCTTCCATAGCACTCTCCATTCTCTCCTTCCTACCTATGGTTCGGAGCAAATTTCCTTACTTCCTGTACACCAAGTTGCTGTTGTCTTGGCCAATGCGAAGAATTAGCCTTCATTGGGCATCTGCTAAAACCTTGTGAGAGGGCCATTACTTTTGATCCCACTTTCCAGGTGAATAGTCTGACTTATGAAAGCAATGTTCCCCAAGTCACATAAGAGGAAGTGAGACTCAAACACAGATTGTCTGACTTCGGATCTCATGGTGTTCTGCCACAACATACAACGTCTAAAGCAGTCATACTTTATCCTGTAAGTCATTTCATTCATTCTTTCTTTCTTTTATCCACTCCTTTATTCCACAAATGTCCACCCACATATACAACATCCCAGACACTGTGCTAAGTGCTAAGAATACAGAGGTGACCAGTAGTTCATAAGTTAGTCGCTCTCCTGGCCCCTTGGGATCCAGATGATTTTAGCTTGACCCTCCAATTCCATGCCCTGCAATTGTCCATCCCTTCTCCGGGCTTCTGTGATTTTCATCGGTGGTTATATTCTCAAGTCACCTCTGACTGTTAGTCTCTGATATGTGCTATATCCCATGATTCACAAAATATCCTCTTCATACAGAAACTTGTGACCACAGTATGGTTTATGGGGTGTTTTGTGGTGGGGAGATGAGCAGGAGAGGAAGAAAAAGTTTACATGTCATGTCAAAATCTAGAGCAAACTCATGTTGTACATTAGTTTCTTCCAATTTAAAACATGCTTTAGTCACCCCGCCCCTCAACAGTGTCCATTGGTTACTTCCCCATGCAGTCCCCTGCCTCCCAGGACCTCTCTGAGCACCCTCTTTCCTTTCTCTCTCTCTCTCTCTCTTTCTCTCTCTACGTCTCCTCCTCCTCCTCCCCGTCATTAAGAACAAATTACTCTTCCTTTCCCGCATGGAGACTGACTGTTAGCCAGGTTCCTCCAGATGCCTTAATCTTGCCTCCAAAACCTCATCCTTCAACCTCCAGGGACTCAGAACCTTGTCTTTGCAAACAAAGATAGTTTCCTCTCTAAGAAGACTTTCTGCCAGCTGTTGAGAAGCATGCTTCAAGAAACAAAATTGGGGCAAGGGAGGAATGCAGAGCGAGAAACCTCCATTTTGGAAACAACAGAGCAATAGTAAGCCCTCACATGCACTAAAGGTTACAGAAGACGTGTCCATGACAGATTCAGAAGGTGTTTCAGTGGATCTACACTGGGAAAGACCTCTCCAAACTCCGTATGTGAAAATAACAGCCATGGGAATCCCTTGGTGGCTCGCTGGTTAAGCATCTGAGTCTTGGATTGATGGGATCGAGTCTTCAGTCTGTTTACTTATTTATAAATAAATAAATAAATAAATAAATTTTTGAAAGAGAAAAGAACAGCCATTTATTTGCTTATAATTCTCTGGAACAAGAATTCAGACAGAAAGCAGCAAGCACGGCCTGCTTGTCTCTGCCCTACAGTGTCTGGCTACCCCCTGAATGACTTGACCAGTGGGAGAGGGCTGTGACAATTTGACAGGAGTCATCTGCCTGACGCCTGAGTTCACACTCTTATCTGCGTTCCTTGTCTCATGTGGCCTCTCCATGAGCCAAACTGGATGATGGTCTTCAAGGGGCTGAACTTAATGTCAACTGGCTTTCTCTGAGGTAGAATGTGACGGCTGCCAGTCCTCTGCAGATTTGGGCTGAGAAGTCTCAGTCACTTCTGCTTCACAGAGAATCATAAGAGGGAAGGAAACAATTCCATCTCTTGAAGGGTGGGATAGCATATGTGGGTGAGAAGGGAAGGAATCGATGACAGCTCCAGAAGGACGGCAATGGCCCAGGGGAAGGAGTGCCTGAGTGGAGTTTCGAAAAGTCACTAGGAGATATCTGAGGCAAAAAGAAAAGGTGATTCCAGGAGGCAGAGGAGGCACAGGCAATGATTACTATAAAATGAAAGCCCGTAGGTGAGAGGTAACATAATATGATTGGCAACCGCAGGAAATTCAGAACGGCTAACATGTGAGATTCTAATCCTGCGTGAAATACTAGCTCAGGCTGCAGAGTTCATAAGGGTCTGACCGCAGAGAATGGCACATACTCTGCAAACAGCCCTGGACCTCACTGAGGATTGGGGGCAGAGGCACCATCAGATGTGTATTGTTGGTGAGTGGAATTTAGTGAGCTCTACCCCACGAGACAGATGACAGTGATCTGGATGAAAAGAAATGATCAGACTCGAGGCACCATGCTCTGGGAAGGGGAGCACATGTAAGGGTCAGCTTTTTTGAGGGGGAAAATTAAGTTTAGAAGAAGTTAGTTTTCTGAGACCATTTAGATGTCCACAATAAATAGTATAAAATGAGTCTTAGAAAGAGAGGGAACGGTCTGGGGTGGTAAAATCATCAACAAGAAGCTCATCAACAAGAAGTAGCCAAGGCAGTGAAAACACAGGGGTGCTCCCTGCAGGGAGCAGCAACATTTAAGGTTTCAATCTGCAAGGCAAGTTGTTTCGGAAGACCTTTGAGAAAATAGACTGTTCAGAGCCCAAAAAGTATCTCATGCCCTGATCAATGCATAGTGAAGGCCCATCCACTAGGTACGTGATCATAAGGACAGAATTAGAACTTTTGCTTCCCAGAGTAAAGATGGCAAAACTTCCACGAATGTATACTCAATACTAGGGGCTTCCTGCCTAAAGGGAAGGGACCGTGCAAAAGGTTTCGACATCTCTGATGACAAAGGAGGAGTGTCTCTGGATGGGAATCAGCGAACAGCTTTCTTTCCAGGTTGCATCCAGGCAGACAAACTTACATTCTTAAACTTCTCACCCTTTAGAGGTTGCAAGGCACATTGTGCTCTCCTCTGTGAGCCCGGGACTGAGATAAATATCACTCTGGTGCTGGGGAGTTCAGACGTTCCAAGATGGTGGCTCCGAAAACCTGGCATGTGCCTCATACCACCGCAGCCATTTTCCAGTGGAAAACGTTCCTTCAAAATCATGGACAGAACAAGGGTTCCCCTATGGAACACCTACATGAGAAGTTCCTGTTGTTCTCTTCAAATGTCCAAGCTGTCCCTCCAGGGCTGAGACAGCTGCCAGCCCGGAGGGGGGACGGGAGCTCACTAGGTGGTGGGGTTTCCCCTGCCACATTGTAGTTGATTGAACATAACAAAGGATGGAGCCAGCTGGTGTGTGGTGGAAAGTAAGGTGGTCAGAAAGCCCTCTCTCTTGGCCTATTCTGTGATTCTGAGAAAGGAAGCTCAGGCAAGATCAATACATCCTCTGTGTGGACGTCAAACAGCTTGTGACGTGGGTTCTTCGGGGCTGTTTTTAGTGAGGATGTTCCAGGCTTATGAATTTGACATGACTTTGGCTTGGTGCCCTGACAGAACGCAATGTAGGCATAATTCGATCTTCCTGTAATTGTCTATTTAACTTGGCAATCCAGACTAATTTTTTCCTGTGAAGTGAGCCCAGGACGTCACCAGGACAGTGATTGGGTTAATTAATGAGGCATAATAATGTGCATAATAAAAGCTTATGATCTTATTCTCTTCCTGCTGTTTTCCTCTCTCCTTCCCATAGAGACTGCTGGTCTCCCCAGAATCTGTGAGTCACGTTTCGTTAAAGGGGTCTCTTCTTCTTGTAAACAACATCAAGGGGAAAATAATAGCTCCAGAACCATCTGTTTGATTGAGTCCTTGACTTCTTTTTTTTTTCATTTCCCCCCATTGCATGTTAAAGGAAGTAAATAGAAAAAAAAAATTCTAATTATATTGCTGTTTACTGATTACAGGATAACTTTTATTGTATTTGCTTTAAATATATTCTAATCCACACCCAATGCTTTTGTCATCTTTCTGCTCTTTCCCACTCCCTCTCCTTTTTCTCTTTTGTACGTATCTAATTAAACTTAAGCCTATTCTCAGGGCTGTTTAAATTTTTGCAGCCCAGTAACACCAGGAATAGCTCGCTTGCTTTGGTCTCAACAGTTATTTGGGGAAAAGCAGTGCTTTTTTTTTTTTTCCACGTACCAATGGCAAGACCATTGGGCACACTGCACGTTATATGATTTTAAGTTCTGGTATGGTTGAGTTTGGGGAAACCATTAAACACGCTTTCCTAACAAGAAAAATGGGGATTCTACAGCTTCAATTCCATAAATTGTTATTAAATAGTAACTATTTAATAGTAACATTATTACTATCAGTTAATATAATACTAATATATTATAATATTAGTAACTATTTAATAGTAGTAACTAATAGTATGCAGTAGGCATTGAGCTAGACCTGGTCATAATAATAACATCAGCCTTGCTCATCACAAGGGATCATTATCAGGATCAAGTGAGATAAAGTACATAAAAGTTCTCTGCAAATTATAAAGTATTGCCCAAATCTGAGATTTATTGAGATTATTATCACAGTAAAGCATCTGATAGTTGAATTGGCTCTTTCATGACCCCAGGGTCGACTGGGCAAGGGAATAACAGTGCACAAGGCAAAGTTTGGCTCTAATGTTTCTGTGCTTATCTTTCCTCAGAAAGAAGAATCCTTGCCTCCACACCAGGATCACTAGTTAACGCCATCTTGCTGCTGTTATTCAGCACATGATTTCTTCCCATGGACAATTCCTTGATTTCACCACTCCATTTTTTTTTTTTTTCTGAAACTTGCCACCATTCTTTGTCAAAGTCAAAATTTGTCCAAAGCAACTTTTGCTAAAAAGAGTGCATAAATGCTTGGATGTCTGGTACACGGTTCTATGTCTGCGTTCAGCTCTGGTCACCGTCAAGAATCTGGAAGTTGCAAACTTACTGGAACACAAGGGTCAGGGCTGGACAGAAAGGGTGATTCCACGTGAGTCACAGGTAATGAAGTCATACTCCAACGTCTCCACAGCCAGGCGCATCAGAAACGACAGTGGCTATTGTACTCATCAAAGGAGAGATTTACTCTTTCCTGCTGCTGAACCTCATCGACTGAATCACTTTTGCACAAGTAGATAGTAGCATTGTCAGCTCTGCTACCCTTTCTTTAATACACCTCCCTCCTTTAGGAAGTGGTGACAAATGTTTGCATTGTTTCCCAACAACCCCTTAAAAGGATTCTCTGGCACCTAGTATTTGATTTAAAGTATTTTGTTTATTTATTTCACACAGAGGAGACAGCACAAGCAGGGGGAATGGCAAGCAGAGGGAGAGGGAGAAGCAGATTCCCTGCTGAGCAAGGAGCCCGATGAGGGGCTCCATCCCAGGACCCTGGGATCACGACCTGAGCCAAAGGCAGACAGTTAACTGATTGAGCCACCCAGGCACCCTTGACACCTCGTATTTTAAAGATATTTATTTATTTATTTGAAAGAGAGAGATCAAAAGCAGGGAGAGAGGCAGGCAGAGAGGGGGGGAAGCAGGCTCCCCGCTGAGCAGAGACCCCCGACTTGGGACTCGATCCCAGGACCCTGAGATCATGACCTGAGCCGAAGGCAGAAGCTTTAACACACTGAGCCACCCAGGCGCCCCATGACACCTAGTATTTTAAAGTTAAAGTTAACTGAAAATTATTTTAAAGATTTTATCATTAAAGTATGGTTGGCAGAGAAGGAAAAGTGAATTATCATTAAAATTACCTTCCCGATGCTGCAGAATGAGGGCCTCGTATTTCTGCTCTAAAATAGGGACAGAGGTACAAATGACACACAGTGTCTAAGAGTCTACAATTTAGACAGAAGCAATCTACATAAGCATATGGAAAAACCCAAGATGAAGATAACAGGTCTTAAAATTTCAGGAGAAAAAGTGGTCATGGTATATGACAGAAAGAACAAGAGAGAAAGAGTTGGGATTAAGAACTATTTTGAGAAATTACAATTTGGAACCCAGAAGGAGTCAGGAATATATCAACTTACAATTATTCAAATATTGCAGATGGCATTTGAAGCATTTTATTGTCTGCTTTTCTTTCATGGGATTGGTCTCACAAAATTAGGGGGAAAAAAACCATCCTGTTGAAGGAAAGCTCAGTTTATAATTAGTAGTCTAAGTACTGAACACAAGTTATTCAAAACTCAAGCCAGTGATCACTAAATGCCATATAAATAGCACACTGGCGTAATTTGGGAAGTTCAAGGAAGCAGAATTTGATATAACCCTGGGATTCATTCCCTGAGCTAATTAATTTTTCTGTTCTTTCAAATTTTGTTATTCCTTAATCAATTTCTATAAACAAAGTCCCAGCCATGCTTCCAGGCAAGGATTCAGTCCTTGCAATAGAGCCGGCTTATCTGTTTGGGGCCTTGCTGGGAAGCCCCCCAAAGCCTTCTGGTGCAACCAGCCGCTCCTGCAAGTGGCTCAGAACCACATTCCCAGGTTTTGTCCTCCTGGCCCTTTGATGTCCTGGCTTCTCACCCCAGATTCATGTCTTAGCCCACTATTCGGTGATGGTCAGCCCCAGTCGTCCTCGCACCTACCCCCACCAGACCTTCACCATTGCACTCCTTTGTCTTACGGATCTCCTCTGCTAATAGACTTTCTTGCCACTAGCGTATTTCCAATGGATCCAAATAAAATGAGCTTTCCTCAGCCACGCCCTTACAGCCAGGGAAGAGGATTGATCCTTATCAGATGCACATGTGACCATCCTGTCACTGGATCATTATTAACTCAGCACCCATTAGTTATTAGTTCTGTTTAAACAAGTTATCCACAAGACAGATAAGTTGACATCTCAATGTAAAAAATTCTTGCTGCATTTCAGATTATTTCTTTAGGGTAAATTTCCAAAGTTAGAATTATCTGGCCAAAGTGTACAAATGCAATAAGCTTTTTGATATATAGTTTTAAAATGCTTTCCAGGAAGATTATACAAATCTACATTCCCGCCAGACTGTAGGACGTTTCCAGCAAGCCTATGTCTTAATAGCTTTGAAGACTTAGAAAAGAGCTGGAAAATTCTGAAGAGAGTCTCCCTTGGTTTTTAATTTTCTCCAGGCCCAGTCCTGAAGCACTGCTCAAAGAGGTTTCATCTGGAGATCTTAGAGCTAAGCAAGAGAAGAGAGGGTAGCAAAACAGCAATAGGGAGACTCCAAGAGTGGGCAGAGTCCATCCACATAAGTGGTATGCACATGGAGAAGAATGTGGGCCTCTGAAATCTGGAGGAATAGGTATATCCCCAAAGAAACCAAACAGAAAGTGCAAATATGTAAGCGATGGCCAACACAACTACTAAAAATATGTCCTTGGATTATAGCTAGCTCCCCCCAAATCATTTGTGTTATCTTGGGAAGTTTTACTTCATTCCATCAATTGGCCTCTGTGGCTTTCCTTCAATAACTCAGTCCTTTACTAAATGGGCTTCTTCTCTGAGCCCTGGCCCAGAGGAGCAGAGATGAAGCAGTATAGGACGAGGATGATCTTGGGCCTGGAGGCCCTGAGTCACTGCTAAAGATTTTCTTCAATGTGCTAATGCCCCACAGATCCAGGCAAGATTTAGAAAGGACTAGAACTATAGAACTCTCTTCACTGAAGCAAACATCTTTACTTATTTTGTCCTTGGCAGTAAAACAAGTATATTTAACAGCTACATAATTTATTATCAATTTTGAGATTAAGTACACCTGTAAACAACTCTTTTGCTTCTTCTTTGAATTAGCCAAGGGCAAATCAAGGACCTTGCCAAACAAGGCAATGGAAAAAAAAAATCTACTGGAAAATAATAAGGTTATGGATGAATCAAATTAAAACCATTCCATTGTCCTCCTAAATGATTTAGAAAATGAAATAAAACAGTTACCGCTGTTTTGAGCCATGGCAAGTTCTCAGAAAATTCAGAAGGCAAAATGCCAAAACCTTTGTCAGTCACTAGGGGAAGCAGGGAGTGTTGGAGGAAAATTCAGAACCCCTAACCCTAGAGAGAGGCAGAGAATCATCCGCCGGGAGGTGAAGAAGAGCATGACATCTTCTATCCCTCCCCCTGACTCCAGGAAGAGTCAAATTCTCAAAAGAAACAGAGTTCCCAGTTGTTGTTGGCTGGGCTATCATCACCCTGACAATCTCTACCATACGAGGAGCGCTGTTTCCCAAGACCAGGGACAGTGAAGGAGACATTTCTGATGAAGGACTGTAGGCCCGTTGTCTCCTGGGTGGCTACATGTCTTGAGTTGAACTGGACAAACTGATAGTTTAATGTTCACTCTAGTGAAAACATAAAAATAGGTCATGTAAATGTTATTTTTTAATATAATTTTTTAAATGTTCCCATTTCATGGCTAGGCTCTGTGAGGTTAGACCTCAGCATTTCTAAAACTTTAATGACGAGAGGTAAGGACAAAAGGGCTATTCAAAAATTGCCAGGAAAACTTCTCCTTTGGCTGTGAAGGTAGAAACAGGCATTCTCTGTAGGGCAGCCTCTTTAGCTGCTTCAGGGAGCCTTTTGGTCAATTAAGTTCTCATTATCCTTGGTATTACCACTGGGCTTCCATAAAGTAATCCAGATGCAAGTTTTCCCTCTGACGATGTGTTTTGTTTAATAATGTGCTGTGGGGGGGATGGGGTTCTATAGAAAATTCACCCCACAGTCCTAGCTGGAGGTCTGGTATTTCGGTGAAGCACATCTGGGAACCTTAGTCCCCAAAATGGTATTAAGCAGATCTGAGGAGAGGAGCCGAACTGGAAGTCAGTGTTGAGAGAGAGGTGGACAGATGAGGAGTTTGAACAAACCCAGAGAGTTAGCTGTCGGAAGGATCAAAAAAGTCAGAGAAAATAGAAGCGATCTCTTGTGGTTTCTGTGGACTTTATCCTTTTTAATTGAATTAGATTTTCATCTGGGGCAATTTGTGGAAAAATGGTAATATCTATGCAAATTCAGATGTGGCCGTCTCAGAATGATAATTGAAGGCCAATGGAATGTTCAAAGGTAGCACTTGGGAAACCCTTGGGATTTTTTCTGTGTCTAATTGGAATGCCATCTAAAAACTGTAGCTCCCTTAGAAAGGATTGCTTGAGAAATCAAGAATTCTTTCTGTTAAGCTCTCACAAATTTCAGGCAACATAATTTATTATGAAATAGTAACAATTTTCTTCTCTTACTCTAGTATCTATTTATAACTCACCTAATGGCTATTAACCTAAAATAATACCCGACTTATTTCAAAACTTTGTAGTAAAGAGACTTTCCATTAAATCATACCATTCCCCTCCCAGCTGTCACCTCCATCTCCCCGGGAAAAGCACAGTTGTAATTTGAGAACACCCTGGATCTTCTTTTAAGACTGCAGACTATCTTTTTGTTTTCAATTTTAAAGTGCTACACTTCATCGAAACTACTAATATTGCCTGAGAAAATGTGGGCCTTCTTACTGACTTCGCTCCCAAAGAAAAATGTTCAAATTTCCTCAGATGCTTCTTCCAAACCCTGCAGTGCAGATGGCGAATGGTGGCAGTTTGGGAATCTGACAGGCCTGCGTTCCAATCTCAGGTCTGCCATTGACCAGGTAGGGACCTTGGCTACTCCAGGAACATCTCTGGACCTCAGTTTCCACATCTGGGAGCAAAGACAACAGTGCAGATCTCCTAGGCTTGTTGGGTAGGACAAATGAGAAAGCTGGTGTCACTTACATAGCCAATGCCTGGCACCAAGTCGGTCATCCCGCCCCAAAAATTTGTTTATTAATTCATTTGGGATCCTCCTGGTCAGTACTTTGAATTCAGTGTTTCAGCCACAAAATACCCACCATGATCTCCTCAGCTTTCAGGTCTCTGAAGGACATAACCCAGATCTTTTGGATGTTGGTAGGTCTTGCTTTCCTGTTTGGCCTTCCGTGCTTGGGCAGTTCGTGCCTGACCTCTGTTTCCACCCTGAATTCTATGTGGAATCTGGCCAGGGCAGCGAAACACAAGGACCGGCTCATGGCACAGAAGCAGCAGCTGTGGTTTGATGAGAATCAGGGGAAGGAGGACGCATGCTCCCTCGGCCACCCCTTAGCTGCTCGAGCCTCGGGTTTTCCACTGAAACACAGATCGCAACACATGCATCTAAAGGTCGTTGATGATAAAATTCACGTGAAAGTACAAAATGCTATGAAGACGTACGTGTTTATTATAACCTACATGCAATACCCTTATTTATGAACTGCAGTGGCATTTTGCTGGTTCTGTTGTGTAATAATAATGTAATTTTGTAATAATATGTTCCACATTTAGCTTATTATATGTCAGACTCAGAAATCTGTTTGTCACATGTGCCCACAGTCAATTATTCCTCTGTGCTGATGCAGTCCCCTTGATTCTGTCCCCATTCACCACATGTGGACAAATTGGTCTCAATAGTGTAGTACGCAATTATCTCTCCCCAAACGCCTACCACAACTCACAAGGCAGGACTGGCTACACAGCTTCTTACTTTACTGCGTTTGCTTCTCTTCCCCTGGACCACACCTTCTAGTCCTTGTTTATCATTTCAGTTGCCTGGCACAATAATGTTTTTTTTTTTAATATTTTATTTATTTATTTATTAGGAAAGAGAGAGAGTGAGAGAGAGCAGGTCAGAGTGAGAAGCGGACTCCCCATGGAGCTGGGAGCCCGATGTGGGACTCGATCCCGGGACTCTGGGATCATGACCTGAGCTGAAGGCAGTCGCTCAACCAACTGCGCCACCCAGGGGCCCCACAATAATGTTTTAAGTACTCCTTTCATTTTCTGTAAGTCGTTTGTTACTTCTACAGTAAAAGGAGCCCCATTCTGACTTCTCATGGTTGGAGTTATCATCCAAACAAGGAGTCCTACTTAACCTCTGAGTCAGCCTAGTCCCCATGCATCTGGTTTTCCTACATTTGCCCTTGTTCATATCCCTTAATTTGCATGCTTCAATGTCTCTTCGGAGGAACGTGGCTGACGTCCCTCATTAGATTCTACGTGGGTCACCTGACACAGGAAAGATCCATCTCCAAATGTAACTGAATCACTGAGCTGCTCCCCTCCTATCTGAGAGGACGGTAAGACTTTGCCAGGAGAAGTTGCGAAAGTCTTTGAAATGGACCAAAAAGTTGATGGAGTACCTTTTCAACACAAAACTAGGTAATGCTGAGTGTTCTCCCCCAGGTTGTAGAATTCTACTAACTCTACACTTGTCATTGTCTTTGAGCTATTTTTTAAAGCTGTAAGTTTTAGAATACTGATATTAATGCACATTAAATTTATTTGTGGAAATACAAGCGAGTTTTGTCCCATTGAGGTGAAACTGATATAACCTTTCCGATCTCATGACCAGAATTTGCATGTACCTCACAAATTCATTGCAGCGTCCTGATTACTTAAATATGTGTCTGTTCCTCGGATTCTCCCTTGGGCAAGTTTTTAAACACCTTACTAGCTTCCTTATTAACTAACAAGTTAGATAAAATCTCTGACACTTGTTCATTTTATGTTTGTATGGAAGTCATGACTTACCTTTTTTTCACAAGTAAATTATTATTTAATAACTTTATTTAGCCATTGGCCCTGCGAGTAATCATGGGACTTCCAGTTCTTCAAAGAGCACACCCTAGACTCATTAAAATCTCTTTAAGTGGCCCTCAAGTTTTGTACTCAGTTGGCTTATCTCTAAAGGAGGATGAGAAAGCCCCATAGGAGGAACCTCCTTTCCTTCTTTCTTCTTAGAATTTTTTGTTTATTTGAGTATAGTTGACACACAATGTAACATTAGTCTGAGGTGTACAACATAGTGATTCAACATTTGTGTATGTTCTCCTGTGCTTAGCACAAGTATAGCTCCCACCTCTCACCACACAACACCATCACAACCCCATCGACCATGTTCCCTGTGCAGTGCCTTTCATTCCCATGACTTTTTCCTTCCATAACCCAAAGCCTCTACCTCCCACTCCCCTTCCCCCATTTTTCCCCTCTCCCCAGCCCAACCCCCAGCAACCCTCAGATTGTTCTCTGTATTCCTGGGCCTGATTCTAATTTTTGTACATTATACAGCCATAAAAAGGATGAGAACCTTGCCTTTGCAACAACACAGATGGACCTCGGGGATATTATGATAAGGGAAATAAATCAGACTGAGAAAGACAAATACCTCATGAGTTTACTTGTATGTGGGGTAGGGAGGGAAAAAATGAAACAAGATGGGATTGGGAGGGAGACAAACCGTAACAAACTCTTAATCTCAGGAAATAAACTGAGGGATGCAGGGCGGTGGGGGGGTAGGAATAGGGTGGCTGGGTTATGGACATTGGGGAGGGTATGTGCTATGGTGAGCATTGTGAAATGTGTAAGCCTGATGATTCACAGACCTGTACCCCTGGGGAAAATAATACATTATATGTTAATATAAAAATAAAATAAAATAAAATAAAATAAAATAAAATAAAGTTGCTGATATAAAAAAAATGAATAAGCAAACAAACAAGCAGAATTAGTCCTCGCCCTTTCTGAGCTCATCTCCTCCGAGCTGAATTTTCAAGTTACCACTTTGAGTTTTCATTTTTGTTGACCTAAAATACACTGAAATACCCAGATAGGCACACTTACAGCTCTCCCGGTCTCTTATTATCAGTATTCATATTATAGATGGGTTAATCAATACATCTAGAAAAGCCCAGAGCATCTAGTTTTAAGAGAAGGAGTCAGAGACTAGACAAAGATGAGAAAAAGAATTCCAATGAGAGTGGCAGCTGGGGGAGAAGGAAAACAGAGAGGGCTGGCCTGGAGTACTTGCCCCGGAGAGCACCCTGGATCCTGGGAGCTGGAGATGAATAGGGAGGACTTCTATTTTCCCACCTGGTTTTCCAGATGGTATGTAAGATCTGGGTAAGTAGAAACCAAGGACTGGAACATAACAAGTGCTCAGTGAATGTGTGTTTAAGTTAATAAATGAATGAGCAAAAGAATGGAAGCAATGAATCAAAGAAAACAGATCATGGGACAACTGGGAAGATCAATATCTTGGGTAACCTAAGGGTTGACACTAGCCCTTCAGTCTGAGCGTTTCTTGGCTCTGTAGCTGGAACAAGTCATTCTTGTGAGCATTCATGACTTTGCCGGGAGAAGGGTGTCCTGGAGAAGTGGAGTGTCGTTAGACGCTGTGCAATGACTAGATCCTGACGTGGGGGTGGGGGTTGGGGGGAGAATCATCGGGGCTGAGGTATAAGAAAGAAGAAAGAAAGAGCCAGAGTATCATTCATTAGGCAAGAGGAAAGATTCTCAGGAAGGTTCACACAGCTGAGCAGCCCAACTGATCGAATTCACAAAGTGATTCGGGTACATGAACAGGGTAGACATTATTCCTGGAGGAAGAAGTTCTTTTTTTGAGATAGGTGCTCACAATTTCCCACCTATTTTGCACAGGTTTAAAAAATGTTTCTGCCCATACTTGGCTGAGGCTTTAATCAGCCTGAATACTTTCACCTGACATCCACCACCTTTTATATAATATTGGCATTGAATTACTTAAATTTATAAGTATAATTTCATCCCTTACAACTCTCCTACATGTATGCCATGATTTACTTGAATGGAGCTTCTTACTGGTCTCAACCCTGCTTTGCATTTTCCCCCCTCCCATGCTTTTATTCAGGTTGTGCCTTTGCCTAGAAGGCCTTTGGCACTTTCTGATGTTTTCAACTATAGAACCTCTGTATGTATAGAACCAATGTATGGAACCTATACATAGTCTTCAGCTATAATGCAAACATTTTTTATAAAGTCTGCCATTAGATAGGTTCCCAAAATACACCATTGCCCACCTTTCCATTTCTGGATCTGATGTAGCTTATGATGTTTATCTCCATGTATCACTTTTTGCCATTATGTACTTAGGGATCCTCCTCTCCCAAATACATGGTAAGGTATTTGGGGACCAGGATTCTCTTACCTCTGTGTTCCATAAAGTGCTGAGACCATTTTCATCTGCATAGGAGACTTGCAATAAAACTGTCTTGAATTAATGAATGAATACATGAACGAATGGACATATCCATACCATTTGCTGTTGTAATTATCTCCACCAGATGTTGAGAAGCAAATTTAGACCATTACTAGAATTTCACAGATTGAAACAAACTTCAAAGTCCCTCTCCGAGGAAATTTATGCTCAAGATCCAGACTCACTTGGTCCTGGGAGTTTAGCCATCTAGAGCTTCTTTAACATTTCCATTTTTCTTTGTTTTACTGCTGCTAGTAAACATGCAAATCTTCAAAGACCTTGCATAGGGTCTTCAACAGATGTGCTGTTGAAAGGAGCATGCTCCCCATTATTGACCTTTACCAGCAAGGCTGCTGTGCAGAGAATGTTCCAAATACATTGCACGCTCTGGTAACACCAGCTCCACATGTTCTGCACTGATGGATGATGGCTTATAAAGTGCTGTAAGGAATTTTGGAGGGATAATATTAGAACGTGAAGGACGAATTTTGTTTTTCAGGCTACATGATGAATTAGTGGGCTTATTTATTAAGAAGGTTATTTCTTTTCAATAAGGTTATTTTAACGGATTTGAACATTTGAAATAAAGACGACAAGCTCTTGGCAGCTCTCTCTCCAAATAAAGGTTGCTTGCCGGGTTCCTTTTAGGCATAGTTGTACTAGATCTTGGGGAAAGAGTGTATGTGCCCCAGATACCCTGGAACTGTGTCCTATCATGCCAACATCGGGCTGATAAAGTGGAGAAACCCCTCTCCTAATTGCTGCACATCAGGGCTCCCACTCGCACCTGGACCGCACCTTCCATTTCATTAGACCCTCTTTTCTCATTGGCCTACAGTTGAAATCATCTACACTGCAAGGGGGCCATTTGCTGGTATGTTTACTCAGTCTGCTTGGAACGGTAGCCAGAGCCGCACTACCTCATTAGCGGCTGCATTTGTCAGAGCTGCCGCCTTAGGAGAATATAAGACACAGAGAAGTTTGGAAATGCAGGTGACATCCATGGCTGCCAAAGCCCGCTTGGAAAAGCCATCGACCCTCTTCTGCAGGAGTCTGACCTCCGCAGCAGCCCCTCTCCGCTACCCTCTGCCTTCCTCATTCCAACTGGGCAAACGTGTTGGCCCTCTCGTTGTTCAGGGAGCCAAGTCATGCAAGAAATACCCAACGAGTGGGCGGCTGCCAGCTGTCTTCCTGATTTAGAAGACTCAGGGGGGAAACAAAAGCCACCTATAAAGGCCTTTTAATTTTTAACATAAGCTTCGGCTTGAGTCGTAAAGTGTATCTCGTTGGTCATCTCGGTCTGAAGTGCCTCCCATTCCCTAAATCCATCAGCGTGTAAGTGCCACAGCTGCCGAACCTTTGGCACCTGCAGGGCACCCCCAAGAGAGAGAGACACTGAGCACGGACGGCTTTATGGGCACGGAGCCTAATGGCAAAAATCTCAAGATTTGTTTTTCAAATAAGTGCAAGTGAAGTGAAGACAAAACAGGAAAAAAAAATACCCTCCAATGTCACTGAGCCAGAGACCATTTCAATGGCGAAAAGGAGCCTTATGAGAAATCTATCATCTGGTCTCTGATTTAGAAACTTAAAGAGAAACAGATTAACCCAGAAAAGACAAGAGAGAGGACAATCTTTAATGAGTGTCATACCTGGGTTCCAATCAAGGCCTCGTTCCAGCTGAAATGCTTGTTTCTAATGAAGAAGCAATTCTTAATTTAGAGGCTAATCCTCAGAGATTGCTTTGGGGGCCAGAACATTTCTTGGGTTCGGGTGGCGCATCTGCTCACGTTGCCGTTAGTCTTGGCGGGCTGTCAGATCAAGGGAGGGTAGGACTGGATTAGAGCCAAGCTGAACTCCAAACAGCATCCTGTGGGGACATTGCTCCTAGGTCCTCAGTCTCTACTTCGTGCTGCAGTCGGCACTCGGGTTGGCGGTGGGATCACGGGTTGATGGAGGAACAGAGCAGGTGCTGAGATCCGGGCTCCGTAGAGATGGGCGTCCCGCCATGCTGTCCTCACACAGGAGGGAGTGAGGGGGAGGGAGCACCCTCCCCTGGGCTGCGCACCGCCTGTCAGGCCGCCCACCCCACACAGCCATCGCTGCTGGCAGCACCCAGGATTCTCAGGGTAGTTTCCAGTCATTTCTGTGACTAAAAGGTCACTATGCTCTTTTCCTTCTACTCGACCCAAATACAAATGGCTGTTCTCTCACACACAGAGGCCCCTGAAGAGAGGCTTTGGGGCAGGGGGGGAGGAGAAAAATCAATATTATTCTGAACTTTTTTTCCATTTAAACGTTTTTATATATAAAAAGTCAGGAAACACTGTGGAGTCAAATAAAAAACTTAGCTGAATGTCAGTGACACAAAAGGATACCTCAAAGACTTTTTGCTTTTACTCAGTACGCTTTGGACCCGGATGCAAATCTAGATTTCGCAGCTGGCTGAGTTCCAGCTTTGTAGTCCTAGATGTCAAATAAGCACATATTAGCATTTCTAAGCTCTTCACTGCATTCTTAATACCGATCTATATTTATATCTTTAATAAGTGAAAGATGGAGTAAACCACATGCCATGAAAATGCATTATTACGTCCTTTTTAGTGGGAGGCCACAAAGCATGGTGGAGAAAGGCAGTGATAAACCACAAGGAAATGGGGAGGATGATCTCTGGTGTGCCCCAGCAGCCAGGTCACCCCAGGCGAGTCTTTTAAACCCCTTTGGCCTCCGTTTGTTTCATCTATAAAATGGCTTTACTGTCTTGTTTACCTCAGAGGTCAAGGAAGAGAAGATCTAGTTAAAACCACATTTTACATCCTATGTAGAATTCTATAATAATGTTTGAGTATCGTTCATACCCAGAATCCCTCAGAAGAAAAAAAAAATGGCTTGGTGGAATATTGGTTTCATGATGGAGTCTTGCTGATTTTTTATAGCAGAAGAATGGACACAGAACAGCTCATTGGTGAACTCCTCAGACACATTTGTACACACCCAACCTCTAAGTGATAAGCTTTTGGTGAGGTTATCATCATGATTTGCCTAGTATTTTTTTTTTAAGGCAAAATCCCCCTCTCCTGGGATGTTCTCTTTCTTCCTTCCAATCTGCCTCAGCCCCACAGGGGACCCCTTCCCTGGGCTGGCCATCGACCCTCAAGAGGCACAGGTGAGGTGCTTCCTCAATACCCCCCTTATACACTCTGTGATGGGCATAGTAATTGGTATTCCTATGGACTAGCTCATGGCAGCCTACAGTCAAGTCTGAGAGTCCTTGAAGGACCCTATTTTGTCACTGAAATGCAAATAAAAGATTTTCCATTTGACTCTATATAGATCATGATTTCTTAAAAAAAAATCTTTGCAAGCTTCAAAGTAATTTTTGAGTAATATTGATTTTTTTCAACAAAACGAATCACATTTATTCTGTAACTACCTCCTCCTTCTCCCCGTCCCCATATTCCCCATAACCCAAGATTATATTTCTTAAGAACTAATTCCTAAAATTATCTCTCCTTGGGGATGTAGCAGTTCAATAAAAACTTTTAAGGCCAAAATTCTAGAAAGTGGTACAGTTAGAAAAAGGAACCGCCTGTGTAGGGAAAGTCCTGTCAATGACCCCAAACTTCCACTGACCGCCTGATCAGGATCCCTGGGCAATGTGGCTCATGGACTCCGTCTCACAACCTCATTGGGGGGATAAGCAGCAGTCCTTCTTCTCCGGGCCATTAGGAAGAGGGTAACCCAGAACACAGCATTCTGTCTCTGACATGTGGCCGTTCAGTGAGATATGTTGCTGGTCCGGCCCTCCTCACAGGTGAGGCTCATCAGTGGAACCCTGGTGTGGCACAACTACTTTCTCTCTCACCCAGACATAAGGTCATCAAATATGCTATTGAGCAGCAGAGAGCAAGATGGAAGTTGCTAGGGGCTCAGCCCTGCCCAGCGCCATAGAAGAAAAGGATAGCCCAGTATCCAGCTGATGAGGGCTCACTGGTAGCGTCCTCACATACAGAAATGACACACATGCAGAGTGAAGGCAGGCGTCCATCTCCCCCTGCACTATTGCAGACGGTGTGTGCCTGCACAATCCATCTCCGCGGCATGTGGGAAGGAGGCGGGGCGGGGTGGGTAATGGGAAACATAAAAAAAGTACAGCTGAAACAGAGAGTTACAATTGCAAATGGCCCTTAACCAACACCAGGCCTCATCTGCTGTTAGTGTTTGAAGTCTGTAGACAGAGGCCTGTGCCATTCCCCTCCGATTTCTTACGCTGGAGCTCATCAGCGGTGGAATGCAGAGAGACAAAGCCTCTGGCTTGGGTCTGCTGTCAGGAACCCAAACCAGGTCCACAGAGTGGGGCAGTGCCTGCCCCGGATGACCCAGCTGTCTTCCAGGGGTGAGAGACTCACAAGGTGATTGGAAGTGATGTCTAGTTGGGGAAGGGCTGTGACAGGTCTCTCTATCAGATAGAGGAAATGCAAGTCAGGCTGTGAAGGGAGAAAACAAGGATCTACAGCAGCAACTTCTCAGAGATGTCCTCAGAGCTCCAGCCTTCAGAAGGGAAGGGCAGTTATTTGGGTCCACTAAGAGAAATACGTTAACTTGACAGTTGATGGTACATTCTTGGCTTCCTCTGGGGTATTGTCTTGGGAAGAGTTGATCACTTTGAACCTTGTCTTCTGTGGGTCACGGAATATCCCTTCCTTTGCCTTTCTATGTTAACAGAACATCAGCAGCTCCAACTGCTTAACAACTATAATCTCAAGTCACTTACCATTATTAAAATTAATGTTATAGCTTGGCTCAAACCCCTGAGCTGTACCAATCCACCAAATCGCAGATGTTTCCAATCTCTTCTGCATGAACTCTGAGTGTCTCTGGATCTACCTTTTTTTTATTCATTTTTCAAGAACTTTCTAGTCCCCAGTACAATGACAAGACACATTCTATTTTTTTGATGTGTTAATTATAGATTTATAGGTGATTCTTCCATGTCCAGAATCAGGAAAATAAATCACTAGGCAAACCCAACAAAAATGTATGTCATATTCCAACCCCCAGCCCTTATTAACCAACTGAATTATCTAATGAAATTGGAGAAGACTCTAATTTTCTTTTTTTTTAAATATTTTATATATTTATTAGAGAGAAAGAGAGCATGAGTGGCAGGTAGAGGCAGAGGTAGAGAAGCAGGGTCCCCCCTGAGCAAGGAGCCCAAATCAGGGCTAGATCCCAAGATCCTTGGGATCATGACCTGAGCCAAAAGTAGACACTTAACTGACTGAGCCACCCAGGCACCCTGAGACTCTAATTTTCATCTATTATTTCACTCATGCAACATGTATTTACTGAGATGAACTATGTGTCAGCTCTGCTCTAGCTGAAGATTAAAGGCCTGCTTAAAGGCAGATTTATGAGGAATGGTGTTTTTTTTTTTTTTTTTTTTTTTACAACCAGAACCTCAGCTCATTTGCTCTAAGTAGTTATCAACAAATAATTTGGGAATTTATATTTCTTGCCAACTATTCACCTCCTAAAAAAATCTGTTTAACAATCTACTTGTTTTTAGGCATTCCATTTATAACATACATTAGGGACTTCTGGTCCAGAAAAGATGGTATAGACTTGTTTTTCTCTACTCCTTCATAATCAGAAGTCTTGGAAATCATTCAAGGGGCAAACAAAAGAGAACCCCGAAGGTAGAAAGAAGAAGACAAAGTGGTAAGAGACCCCAGCATTGGAGGAGCAACACAGTGGCTCTTGCAAACTCCCACCCCACCGAAAAAGGTGACCCAGATCCTGTGTTTCCCAACCCCAACCTAACAACAGAAGGTGGCTCAGGTATATTATTTCCCCTTTATTGAGTGACAGACCTGCCAACAGCAAAAGGGTCTCACTGACAATGAATGGTCAGGGGAGGTGCTCCTCTTCTACACCAGGAATGGGACTCTCCACTGACCCAGAAATGCAGGCAGACAGCCTGGAAGCTCATCCAGGGAAACCTCACCACAATAAGACCCCTGATTTGGGAAACACTGTATTCCCTGCTGGACCTCGGAATTTTCTCCCCACCAAGGGACACTAGGGAGCTAGGGCTGCCTACAAAGAGTATTTAGTTACAATAAGTGGCCAGCCCACATTTGCCTCCACAGGCCTGAGACCTCCCTTTCATATCTAGAGTCATCAGGTAGCCAGGCAGCACCATGAAGAGGGGCCCTCAGCATTATAGGTGACCCGCCCCAGGAAGTCTCTTCTTCTTGATGGCAGATACTCCTTTCTCCACCTAGACGCAGGCAGCCTGGAAAATTTCTTAAATTTCCTGAGCAGCAACCAGTGGGAGTTTCAGCTGTACCAGATATACTAAGCAGACCAAATTAGCATGGCAAATTTCTGAAGAGAAACTTACCATAGGAACCACAGGTCATGAAAGTAGGTCAGGATCTGCACATTGAACCTAAACAGGGGAATTGTGTACTAAAATAAAAGATTTAAATAGGGTCCAGACTTCCTGACACAATAATTAAACTGTCCAGGATATAATAGAAAGTCACCTATTTTAACAAGAACCAGGAAAATCACAATTTGAATGGTAAAACACGATTGAATGATGGCAACACCAGGATGACAGAAATGTTAGATTTATCTGACAAGGATTTAAAAATAGCCATCCTAAAATGCCTTTAATATACAATTATAAATTCTTTTAGAACAAATGAAAAAAAAAAACAGAAAATCTCATAGAAGGAATAGGAGTTATTTAAAAAGAACTAAATGGAAATTATAGAACTGAAAAATAAAATAACGGAAATTTTAAAACTTGCTGGATATGCTTAATAGTACAGTTGAGATAACAAAGGACAGAATTGGTGAACTGGAATACAGATCAGTAGAACTTCCCCAATCTGAACAATAGAGAGAAAACAGATTGGAAAAAAATTAACAGTGACCAAGGTACCTGTGTAACAATACCAAAAGATCCAACGTTGGATATCACGGAAGGAGAGGAGAAACAGACTATGACGGAAAGAGTATTTGAAGAAACAATAGCTCAAGTGTGATGAAAGACATGCACCTACTGACTCAAGAATCTGTGCAAACTCAAAATAGGATAAAATCAGAGAAATCTGCACCAAGACACATCATAATTAAACTTCCAAAAATGAAAGACAAAGAAAATAGTCTTGGGAGCATTTAAAGAGAAATAATGTATTACTTATAGAGAAAAAACTCAAATGACAACATACGTTTCTTCTGAAATCATAGAAGCTATTTTTGAAGTAGTGAAGGAAAAGAACTGTCAGTCACAAATTCTTTATCTGAGGAAATTATCCTTCAGAAATGGACAAAAGGAATAAATGCATTCTCATGTGACAGAAATTAAAAGAATTTGTTACTAGCAGACCTATCCTTAGAGAAGAGCTAAAGGAAGCTCTAACAGAAGGAAAGAAATCTTAAAGCAGCCGGAAGGAAGGAAGAACATTAGAAAGAACAGAAATATGGGCATATACAATAGACAGTCTTTTTCATCTTGGGTTTTATGAGGCATATTTGATTCATACAAAAATTGTAACACCTGATACTCAAGGTGATGATATTTAAAAGTGGTAAAGGTAAAGAACATAAATGAAATTAAGGCCCACACTTCAGTCAAAGTAGAAAAATGTTGATTTTCAGTAGGCTGTGACAAGTCACTTATGTATATTGTAATGCTCCTAGCACTAAAAAAAAAAAACTATAGATGTAGAAAGACAAAACTGTTGTAAACGATTAAGATGGAGTCCTAGAAAATGTTCAAGTAACCAACAGGAAGGTGAGAAAAGAAAAATAGAAGAATAAGCAGCAGAGGAAACGAACAAAAAACAAATAATAAAATGGCAGACTAAAGCTTGAATATATAAATACTCTAAATGTAGAACAAATAAATAGGTCAATTAAAAGGCAGAGGTTGGCAGAGTGGATTAAGAGACATGTATGCAACCTCACTATGTGTGGTTTACAAGAAAATGAACACTTCCCAAATTATCTTATGAGGTTAGTCTTATAAAAAAAACTTAAAACAAGTAAAAACGAAGGAAAGAAGGAAGGAAGGAAGGAAGGAAGGAAGGAAGGAAGGAAGGAAGGAAGGAAGGAAGGAAGGAGAAAGGAAATGAGCAAATGAGTGAGCTATAGATTTTTATTTAATTTAATTTATTTTATTTTATTTTATTTTATTTTATTTTATTTTTTCAGTGTTCCAAGATTCATTGTTCATGCACCACACCCAGTGCTCCATGCAATACATGCCCTCCTCAATACCCACCGCCAGCTATAGATTAATATCTCTCATGAACTTAGAAGCAAAAATCCTCAACAAAATATTAGCAAATCTAATCCAACAATGTATTATTTGAATTACATAAGGAATCATAAAATATGTGGTCTTTTAAGACTGGCATCTTTTACTTAGTGGTAGATTAGTGGTTCCCTAGGCTGGGGGTTGATGGGGGAAAGGAGCAACTGCTAAAGTATGCAGGGTTTCCTTTTGGGATGATGAAAAGATTTGAAACTTAGATTGTGGTGAGAGTTTCACAATTGTATTAATATACTAAGACCCACTGAACTATAAGCTTTAAGTGGATAATTTTTTGGTATGGAATTATACATTAATGTAAATATTTTTATAAATTACATACTGTGATCAAATGGGATTTATTCCAGGTATTGCAGGCTAGTTTAATATTAAAAAGTCAAACAATATAACTCACCATATCATCAGACTAAAGAATAAAAGTCATATGATATTATCTATTGACGAAGAAAAGTCATTTTACAAACTACAATACCCATTCATGATGAAAGTATCAGAAAATTAGGAATAAAAGGGAATTACCTCAACATGATAGAGAGCACTTACAAAAATCCTATAGCCAACAACATACTTAATGGTAAAAGACTGAATGTATTCCTCTAAAATGGGAAACAAATCAAGGATGTCTACTCTTACCATTTTTATTCAGCATAATACTGAAAGGGCTAGCCACTGCAATAAGGCAAGAAAAGAAAAGAAAATACACCTGGAAATACATACATACATAAATACATACATAAAGTATATATTGGAAAGGAAGAAATAACACTATCTCTATCTACAGATGCTATGTAGAAAATCCAAGGAGGGGTGCCTCGCATTTCTATATATTAACCATGAACATGCAAAAAACAAAATTTAAAAAAAAAAAAACATTTACAACTGTTTCAAAGAAAATCAGCTGCTTAGGTATAAACTTAACAAAACATCCATAAGATTTGGATGCTGAAAATTACAAAAGGCTGATGAAAGAAATAAAAAAGGAGTTAAACAAGTGGAAAGTCATGCTGTGTTTATGGACTGGAAGCTTCAGTGTAGTGAAGATATTCATTCTACCCAAGTTGATATTGAGATTTAATATATATTTAATGTAACGCCTATTAAAATCTCAGAAATTTTATTTGAAAATATGGACAGGCATAGGCCTTAGAATAGCTGAAAGAATTTCAAAAAAGAATGAGGTGTGAGGAGTCATCTACCCAATAGTGAGGCAGTAAAGGCCTATTCTACAGCTGCAGTAATTAAGATCATGTGACACTGGCAGTGGGTTAGACAGGTAGATCAGTAAAACAGAAAGGAGAACCCAGAAACTGACTTACACTCATCTGGCCAATTGGTTTTCACAAATGCGGAAAAGCAATGCAATGGAGGAAAGATAAACTTTTCAACAAGTTGTATACATCGTGCTGGAATGATTGGCATCCACAGGTTAAACACACACACACACACATACACACACACAACTTCAAACCAAACCTCAAACTTTATACAAATTTTAACTCAAAATGGTTCACAGACCTCAATGTAAAATGTAAAACTGTAAGCTTGGAGGAAATCTGCAGGATCTAGGGCTAAGGCAAAGATGAGTTCAACATGAGTTATACTTGACACCAAATGGATAAACTGGACCTCAAATTCAAAACTTTTGCTATGTGAAAGACCCTTGTGAGAACAGGAAAAAAGCAAATGATAGACCAGGATAAAATATTTGCAAACCACATATCTGCCAAAGAAGTAGTGCTTGAAATATATAATGAGTTCTCGAAACTTAACAATCAAAACAAAACAAAACAAAAATTAAACTAGGAATTGGGGGAAAAACGTGAACAGACATCTCAGTAGAGAGGATACAGAAATGGGAAATAAGCATGGGAGATAATCCACATCATTAGCTATCAAGGAACTGAGGATTAAAACTACAATGAGCTATCATGTCGTATGCGTCAGAATCACTAAAATAAAAATAAGAACAGCAACAGCAAATGCTATGAGGATGTGGACACACTAGATGACTCATACACTGCTAGTGGGAAACACCCGCTCTTGGCAGTTTCTCATAAAACTAAACATACATCACCATATAACCAGGTAGTTGCATGTTTGTGCACCTATCCCAGAGAAATAAAAACTTATGGTCATACAAAACCATACAAATGTTCATAGCAGCTCTATTCAAAGTGGCCCCAAACTGAAAACAATTCACATGGCCTTCAATGGAAGGATGGTTAAGCAACCTGTACCCCACCCTCCCCCTGCAGGGGACCCTAGTCAATAATGAAAGACGTAAACTACTGATACACACAAGAACTAGGATGAGTATTAAGGGGATTAGGCTGAGTGAAAAAAGTTAAGCCTAAAAGGTGACATATCTTATGTTTCCACTTATATAATATTTGTGAGAAGGAAAAAAAGGGCAGTGGGGAGCAGTGTAGTGGTGGTGGGTAAGTAGAGAGGTGGGAGAGCTCTGATTATAAAAAGTCAACATGAAGGATCCTTGTGGTCATGGAACTATTCTGTATCTTTACTGCAGTGGTTGATACACCAACCTGTGCATGTGATAAAAATTGTTTAGAACTAAGAACACACACATACATACACACCGGAAATGAACACAAGTAAAATTGGGGAAATTTGAAGAAAGGCCATACAAAAACATATACATGGGGAAGTTTGTTGGAGGGAAGTGAGATGTTTCGTGTCTCCACTAGAACATAAATAAGGCCATAATACCATGGAAGGATCTGGGTAAGATATCAAAACTTCTAGGTAATGATAAAGGATGAGAAGCAACAGTAAAACCACATGGGACCACATAGGGACCACCATGGGGAATGACTCAGAGGAAACAACTTCTCCCTGCTGTTTGTGCCCCTAGTATTGGACCTGAGGAAATGAAGAGTGGTGAGCCATTTTGGGAAGGTGTTTTAGGGGGTGTTAAATAAACAGCTCCTTTGTCCAACCAGAGCATCTAAGCCTCCATAGCATCTCCCCCACCCTACCAACACTGAAGAAAGTCAGGAGTGGCATTTTGTGAGGTCTATGCTCCTTATGACCACCATTAGCTGGAGGAGCACCTTGTTGATCAAAGCTGAAGGGACGTGGCTCTTTGTTGTCCTGGGGAGAGGTGTATATAGGGAGGACAGGTCCCCTGAGCTGAACATCTGGGAGGCTTGTACGTGGCTACGGTGGTGACCAGGAAATCACAGGAGCCTAGCACAGTGAGGAGACCACAACACCAAAAGCTGGAAGAAGAAGAAGACCTCCTTTCCACACAGGACTGATGACCCTACCCAATCTTCTCCTTTTCTTCCCCATTGGCCATGCTCTTCCAAGACTCTTACCCTGTCTCTGCCTGGCACTAACCCTCCTCTCAGCACAAATGAGAAGGATTTCAACAAGCTCCACTTCCCCAGCCCCCATTGTCATTTCCTAATCTCTGGGCTCACTGTGCTCCCCTACAAGGTGTGGAAGCAGGGTAAACAACCACTCCACACAAGCTTCTGCAAAAAAAATTGTGTTGTCTGTATAGCTCCAGTTACTTCAAGAATGGCAAAGAGAGTGAAAAGAGTCTACCGATTTCATCCATTGCTGCAGACTAAATGGAAGCCAGAGCCAAAATCCATCAGGCCAGACCCAATAGATCCTGCAGAACTATGCTGCCCCAAGACTTGGGCAGCCAGCCATAGCAGAGTGAATGCCAGAGACCCCAGAACTACCTGCTGCATCTCTAGAAGCCTGGCTCTGGAGAAATGGCCAACTGCATAGCAGCAGGCTCGGGCCCCAACACGGAACACAGACAGTGACGATTAAAATAACATCAATAAGGGGCGAGAGATCTCTTAAAAATAACAAAACGTGACACTCTGCACAGAAACATCATGTTGCCCTAACTCTCGAGATGGTTCCCAAAAAACAAGAGTGAGAATCACAGAGAGAGAGGCTCAACATCTTCTCTGCAAAGTAGTTCCTGGTCCTCCTATATCCACTTGAGAGAATGTGTGTGCAGCCAATCAGGGCTGGAAAAGAATCCTCCTTAGAACAGGAGTCCCCACAGATGACAGAACAATTGAGTGATTTCTTTACTTGTTACTCAGCATTCATTTAAATATGAATAAAATCAACAGGAGAGACCACAGTGCCCACTGTGCCTTTAGTAGGGTTGAAGGCCAAGCTGGCCAGGAAGAAGGAAGAAGGGAAAAAGTAAAGACCTCCAGGGAGGCTGTGGCCATTATCAGTTTTGGCCTGTGCACTGCTAAGCAGCTCCAATCAAGAGTCACTCATGGCTCCCAAGTCTCACTGGTTCCCCAATGCTGTGGTGAGTTGGCATGAAGGTTAGAGGCAAGAAGATGGTCAAATACTTCTCTTAGCCAAGTTCTGCCTGGGTTGCCCAGCTTAGGCTCTCCATCAAGTGCTCCTCCCTTATAAATCCCAGAATGGAGCTCTCAACCAAAGTCAAGTCCTACCTGAGGCAGAAATAGAATTTATGTATATATTAGAAAGGTGTTCTTGAACATTTAACTTTATTTAAAGAATGTTGTTAAACTAGGCACTCTGTCACACAGTTTTAAGTTCATGTCTATAATTGTTATTATGAGTTTAAACATTTACAAAGGATATAATTTCTAGTTTATTGTAAGTATTAATATTCTAAATATATTCTGAGAACCATAAATTTACAAATAAGGGCGTCCTCTGTTTTCACTAATAATAATGAGAAAGAAATTGATGCACATTCTCACTGATCTGAATCTCTGTCTTATTTGTATATTCTGCATGATTTCAAGGGTGGTGGAAAGTCCCATGTTCATGTCTCATGGACCTCCATGATGTCTTCATGTAAAAGTTTCATTATGTTAAGACAATGTTTTATATTTTCTTGAACATATATTAAATTACATAGAGGCAATATTTTCATTACTTTTAAAATATTTTTAGAAATATTGGATATTCCAACTAGAAGGGAAAAAGGAAGGAGGGAATGGGGAGTCATTTTTATAACGGATACAGTTTCTGTTTGCAGTGAGGAAAAAGTTCTGGAACCAGATGGTGGTGATGATTGTACAACCCTATGAGTGTACTTAATGCCACTGAACTATCCATTTAAAAATGGTTAAAATAGTAAGTTTTATATTATGTACCTTTTACTACAACTTAAAAAGAAAGACCACCACAAGGAACTACACACCCGCTAAAATGGCAAAAATTTATATAACTAAAAATAGCAAATGTTGGTGAACATGGAGCAAGTGAAAATGTTCATGATGTATAAGATGGTACGATTGTGTAAAAGAGTTTGACAGTATCTTACAAAGACAAATATACACTTACCCCTCTTTGATATTTAATGAGAGGAAGTGAAAACACGTGTCCACACAAAGATTTTAAAAGAATGTTGGTAGGGGCGCCTGGATGGCTCAGTCGGTTGAGAGTCCAGCCCTTGGTTTCCGCTCAAGTCATGATGTCCCGGTCCTGGGATCAAGCCCCGAGAAAGACTCCAATGGAGCCTGCTCGAGATTCTCTCTCCCTCTCCCTCTGCCTTTACCCCACTTGCCTGCTCTCTCTCTCTCAAATAAATAAATAATTCTTTAAAAAAAAAAAGAATGTTTATAGCAATAGTATTCATAACTAGCCCTAATTGAGAACCACCCAAACGTCCATCAACTGACAAAAAGATATACATTTATTCATGGAATGCCACATAGCAATAAAAAAGGCACAAAATCCCAATACATGCTACAACATGGGGAATCCTAAAATAATTATGCTGAGCGAAGAAATCCAGATTTTAGAGACAATATGCACACTTTGATTCCATTAATATGTAGTTCTAAACAAATAAGCAAACAAACTCCGGTGATAAAAGGCAGGCAAGAGGTTGCTTGGGGCTGGGAATCAGGGTAGGTATGGAATGGGACAGGGGAAACTTATTGATAGGTTGCACCTGTTCTGTAAGTGAATTGTAGTGATAGCTACACAACTGTATAAAATTACAAGTTGAAATTCATTTGACTGTATACTTTAAAGAAATGAAATAATTTTTTAAAAAAATCATTCCTCTTTCTCCTGGACCACAGTAAGCACCTTGGACTCCAGCATTCCCTGCTTCCATTCCCACAGAGCTGTAGGGAAGCCAGTGATGGTTTTTGGGCTTGCCCTTTGCTCTCCTCAAACTTCCTAGCCTGTGTAGTCTTCTCTAACTGCTTGTAGTATTTCCATGAGCCTTCACTTTCAAACAGAGATAGTAATAAGAAATCTATCCACTTAGTTTTGGCCTTGACTTCTCCTGCAGTCCACTCTCTCATCCCACACCCCACTACGACATCTTCAGAAGCCCCGAGAACAAGGCCCATCACCCTGCCCACAGCTCAGTCTTGACTCCAGATCCATTATGTCATTTCTGTCATCAGACAGTGTTTAACTAAGTTATGAACACATTCCTCAGCCACACTTAACAACAAATGGAAAGGGGCTTTTAATTCCTTTGTATTCAAGCTTGTCTCGCAAAGAGCAAGTTAGGGGCTAAGGAAAGAGTGGAAAGGCTGGAGGAAGGAACAAAGGAAAGTTCATAATGCAAAATTATATGAAGCAATATATTATCCACTGTAGCATGAGTCCTAATATTTCTTCAGAGAATAGCCATAATAAACAACACTCTCTGAAGAGCTGCAACACCTGCTACTGATTTTTTTCTCCCCTCAAGTTGGAAATCATGGGTGGAATTCTACAAACAGAAGAGGACTCTGGCTGTTGCTTTTAGACAGCTGGGAAATGTGCTTTCAAGATGTCCATGAGCACCCAGATGGTAGCCTGAACACGGAGGTGGAAGGGGTCTTCCTAGACCAGGATAGACAGACGAAAACAGCGACACAGAGAGGGACAGAGAGAGGGTGACCTAGAAAGATGGAGGGATGGAGAGAGACTAAAACCCAGATTTCTTCTCTCATGGCAACCTGTGCTGTTTGTTTAACTTGCTGATCTAACCACTGCTCCCATATTTAGGATTTGATAAAGCCCCAATAAGTCTTTTGCACCGAGCAGCCTTTGTGCTTAATTGTTAAACACAATGCAATTGGAAATAAAAAATATAATCCATATGTTTCCACTCATTTATACTTAAATCATCTGAATATGGTGTTTTAACCCCAATTTGTCATTCACAGAAACTTTAGAGACTTCAATAAATCTCTGGAGGCCCATCCCAATCCTTCTTCCACCCCTTTGTGGTTCTGAAGTAAACACATATGCTTGAATTCAAGAGGGAGGGCAAATACAAGGATTTGCAGGAACTTTCAAATGAAGTTTTCCTCCCCTTGCTAGTTCCCCTCCAACTTGCAGTGAACAGTCTTTGTCGGATCTCTTTGCCAGCTTTTCCTCTGCACTCAAACTCTTACTGTTGGATGCCTTTGGACTCAGTTGTTGCTTTCTTTCTTTCTTCCTTAGCCTTGCTGTCTCCCTCAGATGTGTCCTTCAGTCTGGTGGCTTCAAGCACAATCTATGTTAATATCAAATTTATATCTCTGGTCTTGACTTCTCCCCTGAGTTTCCATCTTGCATATCCTAGTTTCTATTTGATATTTGCCCTTAGAAGTCATATAAACAGATCAAATTTAACTTTTCAAAGTGATATTTGTGGTTCTATTTTTACAACTTCTTGTGAACCCCTAAATATTTCAAAATAAAAAGTTTAAAAACTTATGCTGTGAAGAATGAAATTCCTACATGCCTGAAAAACATTCTTACCCTAATATTATCCATCTCAGTAAAAGGCACACATTTTACCCTATTGCATTAAAAAAAAATTATGCTGGTTTCCTTCCTTTTTCTCATGATCCTCATCCAGCCCTTCAGAAAATTCTTTGGGCTCTATCTTGTATTTGTTTACTTCCCTCCATTACTACTGGCATTATCTTAGTCTACACCATCATTAACTCTTGTCTAGATGTATTCATTTTCCTACTGATGCTCAACAAATTGGCACCAAGTTATCAGTTTTAAACAACTCAAGCCTATCATCTCAGTTTCTATTGGTCAGAAGGCAAGGCACATTGTGACTGGATTCTTTCCTCAGGATCTCACCAGACCGAAAGTAAGGATCGATCAGAGCTGGGTTTTCATTGATATCTTATAGTCCTCTCACAGGTTTGCTCAGATTATTAGCAGAATTCAGTACCTTGAGCTTATAGGACTGACATCCCCATTTTCTTACCAATTATTAGCTGGAGAATGCTCTCAGATTGGCCTCAGGTCTTAGCTACATGGTCCCTTTATAGGAACTTTCACACTTCCAGTCTCTCTGATTCAGGAAGGGCTTAATTCCTAGTAAAGACTCACCTGATTAGGTCAGACCTACCTGGATGGTCTCTCTGATCATTAAGTAAAAGTTAATTGATTAGTAATGTAATCAGAAGGGTAATATCCCACCATATCCATTTCTAGGAAGGAATTTACACAGGGTATGCCCAATAAGGGCTATAAGTTTTGGGCAGCCACCTTAGAATTCTGCCTACCACACTGGACTGATATGAAGCTTCCTAATTAGCCTCTCTACACCCATTTCCCCCTTCTATTATTATCCCCTATACAAGTGTATATTATACACTTTTTCTTCATCACAGCTTAACACCTTCCAGTATCTTCCCATTTCACTTAGAATAAAGTCAAAATCTTTGGGAATAAATTTGACCATGGAGGTGAAAGATTTGACACTAAAAGCTATAAGACCTGATGAACAAAATTGAAGAAGACAAAAATAAATGGAAAGGAGAGAAAGACAATTATCACATGATCGCTCTGATATGAAGAATTTGAGAGCAGGGCAGGGGGTCATGGGGGGTGGGGAAGAGAAACGAAACAAGATGGGATGGGGAAGGAGACAAACCATAAGAGACTCCTAAACTCATGAAACAAACTAAGGGTGGCTGGGAGGTAGGGGGAGGGTTATGGACATTGGGGAGGGTATGTGCTATGGCAAATGCTGTGAAATGTGTAAGCCTGATGATGCACAGACATGTACCCTGGGGCAAATAATACATTATATGTTAATAAAAGATTAAAAAAATAAATGGAAAGGTAATTCATGTTTTTCTATCACAATAAATGTTAAAATGTCCATAATACCCAAAGCCATCCATAGACTCAATGCAATCATTATCAAAATTCCAATGGGGTTTCCCCCAGAAATAGAAAAACTATCCTAAAATTTATGTGGAACCACCAAAGATCCCAAATAACTAAAACAATCTTGAGAAAGAAGAATAAATCTGGAGGCATCACGTTTCCTGATTTCAAACTATATTACAAAGCTATAGTAACCAAAACAGTATGATACTTGCATAAAAACAGAAACATAAACTAATAGAATAGAATCAAGAGCCCATCAATAAACCCGTGCCTATACATCCAATATTTGACAAGGGAGCCAAGAATACTCAGTGGGGGAAAAGATAGTCTTCAATAAATGATGCTGGGAAAACTTGATATTCACAGGAAAAGAATGAAATTAGACCCCTATTTTACCACTCACAAAAATGAATTTGAAATGGATTAAAGACTTAAATGTAAGACCCGAAACTGTAAAACTCTTAAAAGAAAACATAGGGAAAAACTCCTTGACATTGGTCTTGGAGATGTTTTTCGATATGACACCAGAAGCACAAGCATGAACAAATAAATGGACTACGTCGAACTAAAAAGCTTCTACACCACAAAAGGAACAATCAAAAGAGATGGAAAGGAAAACTATGGGATGAGAGAAAATATTTGCAAACCATATATTGAATAAGGGATTCACACCTAAAATATATAAAGAGCTCATACAATTCAATAGCAAAAAAGAAAAGAAAGAAGCAATTCAATTAAACTATGGCCATAGGACCTGAAGAGACATTTTCCCAAAGAAGATGGACAAATGGCCCACAGGTATATGAAAAGATGCTCAGCATCATAATTATCAGAGGAATACAAGTCAAAACCACAGTGAGATGTTGCCCCCATGCTGGGTGAATGGGAGGTAATATTGGCAGAAGCATGATCAAGGAGTTTGGCACTCTGGCTTATGTCAATCTTCCAATCTCAACAAACAATACAGTTTTGGCAAAGGAACAGAGATATAAAAAAGCAACAGAGATTATACAAATAAATGAAGCGGTGAACATTCCCATTTTCCAACCTCATCTTGCCCTCCCGTCTCCTTCTTCACACTTTAGCAACAATTTTCTTTCTGTCCCCCATCCTTAGACCATTAAACTTTCCCTGGTTTCTATCCACCCACTTGTACTTTCAAGAAATCAGGTCTCTAACATCTGAAGGGCAGAAACTGAAAAACTGGAAATAATTCACTTCTCTTAGAATTTTGTCTTAGGCGGACACTGATTATATCATCAATTATAAGGCAGCTATTTAGTATGTGTATAATAATATATGTGAAATCATAAAGAGATTGTAGAAAAGTTTCTGTAATAAAAAGAAAACACATCGTTTTAAAAGGCACTTGTTTAAACCCTTATTTTTCCTTTGATCTCTGTTTGTCTATCTTCTGGCAGAGGAGGTAAAGTAAAGGTGCATTCTTTGATTAATTCTCCCTGTTCATTTTTCTCCCGAAGACTAGGAAGTCAGATAGAACGAGGCTCATAGAAAATGTGATCCAGGGTCAGTTTCAGATAGGGTGCATGAAATCTTCATGTCCCCTTCGGCAAGCCTCTGCCTTGATTGTACTAGAGATGGAAGATTTATTCCTTGTTTTTATATATATACATAAAAATCAATTCCTCGTGTTCCTTTGAGGAAGTTTTCTGTGTATGCTGTGTATTTAATACTGTCAAGTTCTGTCAAGTTCTATTCTGTCAAGTTCTATTGATTCCACTAGTAAATTGTCCCAATTCAGATTTTAAGTCCTCCTGGATTTGTTTTTCTTAGTTGAATAATCATTTTTACCACCAATGCATCCTGGCAGAGAGCCTTCCAAAGCATTCTGCTTAGTTAATTAAAGTGGCTTTTTCTTATGCTGGTGTCTTCTTTTTTTTTAATGTATATATATGTATATATTTTTTCTTTCCCCCCCCAAATATGTTTATTTTATTTTTTCAGTGTTACAAGATTGATTGTTCATGTACCACACCCAGTGCTCTATGCAATGCTGGTGTCTTCTTAAATTAGCTTCTCTCCCAGGATGCTCAGAAGCTCCCACCCAATCTCTGGCCTGATGCCACATTTTACTTTATCCCTGAGGCAAAAGACATATCCGAATAAAAGATAATTTGTTACAAATCTTTGCATCCCCAGCTCTTTGCACCCTGTCCCATAGAGGCATGAGCACAGAGAGGTTCTCAATCATGCTTGTCAAATAATGAACAATTTCTGCAAAAAAAAAAAAAAAATGCAGGCTTTCCTCCTTTGTCATTGTGCCAATCAGCAAGCCACCATGATACTTTTGAATGCTAAAAATTCCTTAAAGTTAACGATGAACGGTTGTTGGTTAAGAAGAATTAGCCAAGTTAGGCAATACACATTGAAGATTTCACATTTGGAAACTTTCTTTCAATTGCAAACACTCTTCCTAGAAAATAATAGCCTTTAGGGGCACCTGGGTGGCTCAGATGGCTAAATGTCCACCTTCAGCACAGGTCACGACCTCCAGATCCTGGGATCAAGAGCCCCGAACTGGACTCCGGGCTCAGTGGGGAGTCTGCTTCTCCCTCGCCCTCTGCCTCTCCCCCTGCTCATGCTCTCTCTCTCTGTATCTTTCTGTCTCAAATGAATAAATAAAATCTTTTTTTTTTTAAATAATAGATTTTATAAAGGCCCCACTTGCCTAATTCGATTTGCAATAAGAGATAAGACGAAAGCGGATTTCACTCAGTCGTCCAATCATCATTCACTAAATTTTCCATTCAATTCAAATTCCTGAGTCACATTAGTTCCTGAGATGGCCCTATAGGTTCCATCCTCCCCTTCTGGGTCGGGAGGGTTGTGGCAGTGCTGGGACAGAGGAGTCCGCAGTACCTGCATCTGTGTGCACCGGGCTTCCCAGCCAGGCTGTAGCGGGCTTTTCTATTGTTTCTACATGGGCTGGATTCCAAATATAGTCTTTCAAGGGTACTAGATAAAGTCTTTCGAAGCTGGACTTAACCAGAGTTTGCTCATATCCTGACAAAGGCCACTTACAGCTGGACCCTGCTTCATTACCTCACATAGCACATGCATGTGATTCAGTTAGAAAGGAAAACCCTTGAGTGGGATTCTGGGTTCCCTAGGACCCTCTGAACACAGCAGGAATCCAGGAGAGGGGTCCCTGCAGTCTCCTGCACAGGTTCAAGGAGGATTGTCTGTACAGCTCACATGGTTGATAAAAACCCCTAATTACGATTATCAGAGTGAACGAGCAGATACGGACATAGATAGCAGATATCTGCTAGTAAATATGATCTTGTTTACAATCCCATCCGGCTCTACAATGCCTCTTTCAACAGACATTTTAATGGACGTAGCACTACATTTTTATTTTTAAAACAATATGTTAAAAGTTTCAAAGGACCACAATAAAATTCTCTATATTGTCCCTCTTGTTTATTCAAGGGATCCGATGGTCCCTCATCAGATTATGCAAGTCCAATTTGGGTAATAACCAAAATAGGGTAATAGTAGTAGTACATTCGCTGTACCTTCCACTTGACAACGTTCAACCCCCACGAATGTCTGTCTGGGAAGCTTTAATTCACCTTTTGTTTTCTAGTTTAGGCATTTTGCGCTCTGTATAATTCCACTGCTCCTTCTGCTTAACATCATGAATTATATTACCTTACACGGTTAGAATCAGTTTAATAATTTCCTTATATTTCTGCCCCTCTTCTTATTCCTTGAGGGCAGAGAATGTGGTCTTTACCAATTTATCCTCAACCCCTAGCAGTTTCTGGGCAGAAAAAAATCAACTGGAGCTTAAATGTTTGTTAAATTTGCAAAGCACTTTTACGCTCGTCATGTCATTTCTTAACATAATCCACATAGCAATCCCGTGAGACAGGTATTACTGACCCCTTATAAGGGTTGAGGAAATTAAGGCTTAGGGAGATTAAATGATTGGGACAAGGGTGTACAGTTAATAAATGCTATAAATTTTACTCTGCCCAAGCTCTCCTAAATACCAAAACCTGTATTCTTTTCAATATGCCACAGTTGCCTATTGAGATGCTGTTTTTCTCTCTCAACTGAGGAAATAACCATTATCGTCATTCTTGCAGGTCAAGAAAAGCAGACGCTGAAACTCTGCCAGGTGATTCAGTTCTCTGGCAGCAATGGGAACTAAGAAGAGGAAACTAGCATTACTATTCTGCCTCAGAGCCAATTTATTTGCATGTAATTAACACCATGTGTCCCTTGATCAAATGAGCCTACAAATAAGACGAACATGGACCGACATGGCAGGCCAAACTCTCCTCACGGTCAGCAGAATTTAGTATCATGCTGGACATAGAAGTACTTAGAAGAAATATTATTTCCTTTTTCTTCCTACCTAACACACTTAGAAAAATACCAGTCACATGCTTATGATGGCATTTCATCCAATGATGGATGCATTCTCCTCTCCTCATCCCTACGAGCTCCACTTCACATTCTTCTCACCTTGCCCAGCTGGGTATGAGGAACCCCATCCTGAATTTTAAAACTGCTGAAACTAGCTTCTCAAACCTTCAGTTGGGGTTTAAAACTGGGGTTTACAAAAAGAGCAAGTCTATTCTATTCAGTTTCTCCACTGGAGGATTCCCAAGGGGATTCTCAGGGATCCTGATATACTCCAGGCACGGGGAGCCTTTGTTTCTGTCTAAACCACCTGACCGGCACCTCGCTGGTTCAGTTGATTAAATGTCTGCCTTCAGCTCAGGTCATGACCCCAGGGTCCTGGGATTGAGCCCCACGTTGGGCTCCCTGCTTGGCTGGGAGTCTGCTTCTCCCTCTCCTTCTGCCCCTCTCTCCACTCATGCTCCCTCTCTCTCTCTGTCTCTCTCAAATAAATCAATAGAATCTTAAAAATAAATAAATAAAACACCTGAGATCTTTCCAGGTAAATCTGAGTTCCCTGGGATCCTCCAGAGCCCCAAGACCTACCTGGGTCGAGTCTCACCTCCACTTACTTCATCAGCCTTTGCAATTCCTGGAACTTGCCATCTACAGCTCGGTGATGTGAGGGCTTATCCAGTTTGACTTACACAATAGTCCAAAGGGCTCAACCCCACTCACTGCTATGACGGTTGGCAAGAAACAACGAAACCAGATGATTTCACTAAAATTCCATGTTAAAGCAAAAAATGGTCCCACATGCATGTCTCTTTGGCTCCCATTTTAGAAACTAACATTGACTCACCTCTAATTCTAAAGAATCTGCTTGGCTTTGGGATCAGAAAATTGCCAATAAAACTCGAGATGTGGTTTTCAAAATACAAAAGCCCTGAGTTATTGGTTAACATTTTACAGTAAGAATGTAATGAAAATTGGAAAAGATTAGCCAGAATCTGGTAATAAAAAAGAGAAAGCGCCAAGAAATAATAAGATGCCAAACTTAAGAAAGAATAAGAGGTCATCCTGACCATGATGCTATGTTTGACCAAAAACATCTAGAAAACAGACTTTGAAGGAATCATGGCATCCACTAGAAGTTTAAGAATTCCAAAAAACAGAAGGATTTGAGAACTGACCAAGAATGTGAATGATGGACAAAGATGGAAGAAAGTCAACAGTGTCTGGGAACTGTGCACCGAAACAGCTCAGAGGTAATGTAATTCAGAATCGAGTTACAATACCTTGGAATGGATAAGTATAATTTTTTGTACCTCGTATACAGGGACTTCTTATCTTTCCACCTTGGCTCATTTCATGAAGTGATTGGCCAATGCCCTGTGCAGCGAAGACATAATGCCCTCTCTGATTTGTTACGCAGAGCTGTTTATTATGCTGACTGGTCCTAAATGGTCCTTAACACCAAGAATAGAACGGGGAATACTTTCCCTACAAGAAGTTAGAGAATATGTGTTGAATACTAAAGATTTCATCAAATTTGTCCTAGAATTTGGTAAACACTCAGAAAATGTTAACTGAAGAAATGAAGAATCAAATGAGAAATCCCAATCCCGCTAGTAAGAGAGAGTCCTTCTCTAGTTGAAGAGGAAGAATTTAACTAGCTATTACTTGAAGGCTGATCATCACTAGGCTTCATACCTAATTTTAGTATTGCCTGGGTTACGTTTTCTTATCTTCATACACAAACATTTGTTTCACATGCCAGACAGCAAATATATTGAATCCTCTCAGTAAAATATTACCAAGCTCCTCCTTTGTGTCAGACACTGTGCTAGTCACCAGTGATACCAAAAATGCTATCACTATACTCATTACATTTTAGAGAGTGATAGAATATCACCATCATAAAGGCAAGTTCTATAACAGCAGTGGGAACGCAATGCAAACCCAAAGTGAACTCCTGAGTCCCTTATTTTATTCAGTCTTGCTTCTCCCATGCCTAGCATGGAAGTCAATACATTTTTCATAAATAAATGGATCAAATGGATAAGTGTTCAATTTAAACAAAGCACACAATTACAGAAATATGTCTAGGGAAGTCTTTCCCGGAGAATTCTGGGACTCTCGTTGCAGAGGACATCAATTTAGAGGTCTCTCCTCCCATATTTGTTCACAGGCAATATTTCTGTTGTCTCCCAAGACCCCAGGGGGACAAGGTCCTTGAAGCTTTATCAGATACTTGCGTCTCCAGTAAAGAAAGATTCCAGTTAAGTAAAGATTCAAAGCTGAATCCGTCCTGGAGACTTTTCTGCCCTTCAGAACTCTCTTGGTGGAACAAGGAGAACAGTTTTCATTTCCCAGAAGCTCTAACAGATACTTGGCTGGGCTTGTGAGCAAGGCCTTGGCAAAAACCACCTAATGGGAACCACCCAATGGGAACCACCAGAAAAGTAAAGGGTCCGACAGGAATAAGTGTGGAGTTCTGGAGTCTTACTCAGGTAAATCCACCATTGTCAGCGTCTCTTAACTGGGGAAAGGATGGCAGGAGTCAGATCAGTGTAGTGAAGTTTAGCAGATATCCTGGGAGTAGAGCCAAACTCACCCTCTCTTCTTCATTTTCTGAAATTGTAAAATCAATGTTACATCAATACCACAACATGAGACTATCAGAGACAATCAGTATAAAGTCACTGATTATCTAACAATCAATCCTATCCCTGGAACTATATTTTGACCCAGGCAACTAAGCTGGCTCTAGGCAACTGTCCTGGACCACTCCCTTCTTGTGCTCAACCTGTTGTCCCTCATGACCTATTCTTCTATCCACTCCCCATCTTTGATACATCCCCTAGCCTCCTTGACTTGGACAGTGTCACATTCCTCTCTGGATCTGTGATCTTCTGTTTCCCCCTCCGATTTTATCCCTGCTTGTCTCTACAGTTTGGATAAACATTCCCCCTTCTCCTCTTTTTTTTTTTTTTTTAAGTTTTTTTTTTTTTTAAGATTTTACTTATTTATTTGACAGAGAGAGATCACAAATAGGCAGAGAGGCAGGCAGAGAGAGAGGGGGAAGCAGGCTCCCCGCTGAGCAGAAAGCCGATCCCAGGACCCCGGGATCCCCCTTCCACTCTTGCCCAAACTCTGCCTCACCCCAAAACCAGAAGGGGTGAGAAGCACCAGGAAGCACATAAATGCTTCCACAGCAATCTGTTGGTAAAAATCAGAACCCCAGAATCCCAGAAATAGTCATGTTCCAGCAGAAGCAGCACATACCCTGAGACAAAGGACCTGGGTTCAAGTGCTGGCTGAATAAGTAGCTGTGTGACCTTGGGCAAACTCAATTTCTTTGAGATACAATGTCTTTGTGTATAAAATAGCAATGAAGTAATAATACCATTGGTCTAGACCTCTCCAAGGCACAAAAGAATAAGATGTTTGAAAATGCCTTTCAGCATTACTCACTCTGGTACTCTGACCAGTTTGAAATGGAGCTCATGAACACAAAAATCCAGTCTCGGAAGGGAAGAGCAGGTAGTAGGATGCCCCTCCGCTGATATCTGGTAAATTAAAGTGAGCAAGCTTGGCAGAAGAACTATATTATGTTGAAATATTACTTCTTTGGAACACATTAAAAGGAATTTTATTGGAAAGAATAAGAGAGAAGAGGGGCACCTGGGTGGCTCAGTTGGTTCAGTGTTCGACTCTTGATTTTGGCTCGGGTCCTGCCCTCAGCATGGTAAGAACGAGCCCCACCCCAGGCTCTCTGCTTAGCGAAGGGTCTGCTTAAGATTCCCTCTCTCCCTTTCCCTCTGCCTCTCCCTCCACTTGTGTGCATGCACTCTCTCTCTCTTTCTCTCTCTCTCTCTCTCTTTGTCCCTTAAATAAATTTTTTTTTTTTAAAAGACAGAAAGGAGCAGAACTATGTAAAAGATTTGTATCAACCTCCAGGGGAAGGGACAGAGTTGCAAGCCATGATTAGCACAACTGCAGACCCATCTATGGGGCTGGAAAAAATCTTCACCCGCCCCTTGATCTCTTCACACCTGTATACAGAGTAGAAACACCAGTACTGAGATACCAAAGGACAAGAGCTCTGTGATAGTGGGAAAGTGAGCTCTGAACATCAGGAGGGACCTGTGTAAACCAGAGCTTAGGTTGCATGGGCTGGGTTCAGCGGGGCCATTTGTGCTCCTCATGCCTGTCTGTGTCCAGGACTTTCAATCATCCATTTTGAGAAGTCTAGCTTCACCATCAACTTGGGAAAAGCATTAACATGGTGATGTCGCCCCTGATGAAAATACACTGACAGGTTTGAACGATTTCTTCTAAATTTGCCTCTATTAAATTCACATGTGCAGCAAAGCAGTTGGTGCCTCATATCAGTTACAACATATGGATTTTGGAAAGTGAGAGCATGGCAAAAAGGGAAGGTTGTAATTGTAAATGTGCTTTATAGGCAGTCCTAAATCATCAAGGAGAATTATTTCCCCATTGGGAATGTGTACATAGGTGCACACACACGCATACACACACACACACCTTAAAATATACAAATTCTCTTTGCTCCCCCACCCTTAAAGAAAATGCATCTCTGGCCTCTCTCTTCAGAAGGAATATATCAAAGCAATATATTTTTTCCTGATTGCCTACTTGGTTCAAAGTCGCAAAGTAGTAAGTGGGGTTAGTGAAGGAAACCAAGCACAAATGATATGTTCTATTTTCCCAACAGTTACATATCAACTACACTAAAGCTCGCATGGTAAAACAAAAACAAAAACAAGAAAACACCCATTAATTCACTCTGGACTTTTGCATACCATATGCATATGACTTTTGCATATGACTTTTCCCCAGACCTTGACCCCCAGAAAACCATTCTGAGTAACTGGCATTATTTTCATTAAGGCTAGAAACATCTATTTATCTCGCAGTAAAGAAGACAGCTGAATTTGATATTTCACAACAACAAAAAATTGATTGTCTCTCCCCCAAAGACCAAATGGCTTCCTTGTTATCAGTCCCTTGAATAAGAATTAAATTTGTGGAGGAAACTCATAATGATGTGGTGAAATCATATCCATCTAGCTGTAAAGTGAGATACATACACACACACACACACACACACACACACACTCTGAATTTGGTTATTATTATAAGTAGTAAACTTCTTAAGCCCTCACTCTCAGACAAAAAAAGAAAATACATTATCGTCTGGGTCAGATCACCTTCTCAGTGTGTAGCTCTGTAAATGCAATGCTTTTATGTAATCGTAAAATTTCAGTATCATTAATAATAAAAGCACTTATTACTTTGAATGCTTAGAATTAGGCACAATACATGGCTGTCATTTTACATACATTATCTCTCTGAATCTTCACACTTAGCCATAAAGTAGAGGCAATTTTCAACATCTTATAAATGAGAGAAATAAGGCTCGGTTAAGCAACACTCCTCTGCTCCCGCAGCTAGCAAATAGAGATAAAATATGAATCCACAAATGTCCAACTTCAAAGCCTTTGCTCTTAAACACTACACAATCCCACCTATAAATACACTCATCAATGACTTGTGCTTGAGCATATGTAACACATAGACAATAGCCAACACCAGGAAAGTGCAAAGGCCCAAGCTGTAGTTGTGGCTAGGGTAGCATGAGCCTCTTATTTCCATGGTTACATGCTGGCATCCAGCCACCCCACAGGAAAGAGTGTCTCTTATTCCTAAGTGTCTGAGCGTGAAACCCTGGGAAGGATATTGACCAGAGGAGCAAAAGGCAATGACTCCAACAGGACAAGAACATTCTGGAATCATGCACTTTATGTTGACTTAGTATTTTCTTCTGGAAGGGCATCTCCTGGTTGGGGGTGACTCTCTCTGAGTAATGGGCTCACACTCTGGTGTGCTTATCCCAGACGCTAGAACAACCACAGTCTGCTCCCATGTATTGACCCCAACAAGTCAGTTACCCAAGGAATAAAAGCTTTGACCCCACTGACATTCCTCCCAAGAGACTGGATGCTTTGACGTTGACTGAAATTGCAGGCATTTCATAACAGACAAAGGCAAAAGAGTGATGAAAGAAGATGGAAGCTAAACACAAATATTTGAATATCCAGAGCCTGTATTTATAACAAAGATGGTATCAGCACATGGTTTGTGTGTATATTTCAGGGGTGGGGGGAGGTCAAGGCATTTCCTTAGTAGGATGAGATTTGAATAGTACTATCATTATTCTGTGATCTGAGGCAACAAGTATTCATTGGAGAAATATTAAGACACAGGCAAGAGAGAGGCTGAAGAAAGAAATGGATATAACCAGTTGGTGCCAACCCCCAATTCCCCAGCTTGTTGATGGAAAAATCAGTCAAATGACTCTCTGCTGACCCAGTATTTGAGAGGGAGGTATTAGGTGGCAGTTATTCCTGAAAAGAGGTCACTATTAAAGACGACGAAAGGCAGCTGCTTGAGTCATTAACTACGGTGATTTCAAAGCCTTGGTATTAACATAAAGCCTGGTGCTTCTTTGCAATGTAACCCAGAGTTCTAGAAAAGACAAAACAGTCTCTGTAGACATAAGAAGGTCCTGGTTGAAGAGACACATAATCACAAATAAAGGGCATAGTATTTACCCATGACAACGGTCAGCCAAGAAGCTCATAGACCACGTTTCCAAATCATTCTCCTTGAGCACTCCGGTCAGTTGATAGCAGACATGTCTGATTATCACTCGGTGGCAGAGAGGGGAAACTTGAAGACCATGTCTCTGAAATAACTGTCTCTGGACTTCCTGGTGCTTAAAGGATGCTTCTAGAAATGGATACTATATGATACACTAGGGCCTGAGGCATCCAGGAGAAGCAATCTTGATTTTGAATATGAAGAGAACTTAAAGGAAAACGTGTTCTTTTGCAGAACATGCAGTGAGCTTTGAACTCATTTCATATGTTGTACAGCCCCCGAGAGAGACTGCCAGGGAAGGAGCTGAATGGGACAGGCTTGTCACTTTGATACAGTCCCCCAGTTCTCCAGCACTGGCCACATCAAGCACCAGCAGATCTTAGCTTTTTCCCAGATTCCCGAAAATCAGCAATGTCATGGGGGAAAGCACATCAAGATGAGTAAATGAGAAGGCAAGGAACTATTGGCTTCTGGGTCTGGAAAGAACACTCATGTGTTTACGAGGAGAAAGAAAGCAAGAGGAGGGAGCCATTAGTCCCTGGAGTTAGTGACAGAAGCAGTGGCCCTGTTTGCTGATGTCCCCGATCCCCCGGCCAAAACAGTTTCCAACTTCCCCTCTGTTGGTTGCCTCTGAAGCTTTCCTAGGGAAGAAAATCCATGAAATGACCCAGGATGCATCCTGCCTGGGTGGCAGGACAATTACCCTCTCCACACCCCCTCAGGTCTCAGCCTGTGAACAAACAATTCTCATTTCTCCGTCTACCCCGCCCCAAACCACCGGACTGGATTCTGGCAGCAAGCGGAGCAACTCCTCCTGCCTGGCCTGCGAGCTGCGGGGCTTCCCGGACACCCCTGCAGGCCCCCCAGGACGGACGCGGCCCCAGCAGGCAGTGCAGAAGGCACATCTCCCGGGAGCGCCCGTGGACTCGGGGTTTATAACTTGTTTTCTCTGTTTTTTCATTGTTGCTGTTTCTCAAAGCCCTAACTCTTAGGCCCCCGGCGCACTGACGGGTCCTCGCTGGGCCGCGCTTGCCAAAGCGCAGTCCCTGTGGCCAGAAAGGGAGGAGCTGCCCGAAGTGGAATGTTGGAGAAAATGTTTAACATTTTATCTCTCCCCTCTCTGCTGTCATCTCCATCTAACCACAAAAATGCAGCAGCTTTGATCCTCTGATGTTATCTTTCTCCGTCTTTCTCACTCTTTCCCGGAGAAGCCGTCAGTTCCCCAGACCGTACAAACTGGCCCGTGTCGACAGGTGTTCGGTCCCCTTCTGCTCCGCAAAAAACACCCCGACGCTGAGACCGGGTTCAAAGGATTTCTACCCGCAATCACCACAGCCTGTAAGGCAATGGTGATTCCCACAGGAATCTGAGCTCCCTAACACAGGTGCGCTGAACTCCCTAACATATGGGCAGGAGCGCGTGCGAGCTCACGCACACACGCGCACACACACACACACACACACACACACACACACACACACACCGTTTTCCACCAAAGGTCTCTTTGTTGTGCAGGTCGGTGGTCCACCACGGTGACAGTTTCTGCATCCCTACATTGAGGCCTTGGGAGATGTGCGCATTTCCCCAGGCAAGAACTATTTCCAGGAAGACAAACAAAAAGAAAAGCATCTGTGTTCAGTAGCCCATCCCCACTCAGTCACCTGCTTCCCTCACAGGCCTCAGGTTTGGCCCCCTTTTGTTACCATGCTAGTTCAGTGTCCCCTAGGAAGGGTGCCCAACAGGCTACTTGACTAGCTTCCTCAGACAAAAGGGGAACCGTAGAAATACTGCCGCAGAGGCTCCGGGTCCTCACAGCCTCCGGGTTTCTATGAAAGCGGCTTTTTCTCTGATGGGGAAGAGAAATGCTTTTCTTTCTTTCCTCTTTCTTCTTTTAAATTTTTGCTACAAGCCTGCAGCTCACGATTCTGATCAAGTATTAAAGAAAACCTCCCCCATCCCCGGAAAGCTCATCCTCAAATCTTACATGTTTGTTCAAATTCTTGACATCAACTTCCTCTTGGAATGTACTCTATCTCAAAGAGAAGGAAAAAATAAACCAAACAGTGTGTTGCTTATAAGTTGGTAGGAAAAGGCCTTCACATGATAAGCCTGGACTTCTATTTTAGGGCTTTATTTTTCCAAATAAATCCATATAAACAAGGGTTTTGGAACCTAAACTAGTCACTGAAAAACTACCCTTCGTGTGCCAGCTAAAGCCAAGGCTGGGGTTCCCTGGGTGGGATTTTGGTAAGACAGACTTTAAATTGAAGTGAAAAGAAAAAAACAAAACAAAACAAAACGAACTGTTCTCTCTATATATCCTCATTCCCCTATAGCAGACAGAGTAGACTGGATGAGTAAGAACAGAGGGTGTCCAAGATCTTTTCTTTATGGATGCTGGCTCGGCATGAAACAGTGTGAATGTGTGGGTTCTATCCCTCAGGACAAAGGGGTGATGGGAAAGGACAAAATGTGGGTTTTCACAAAGTCATCCGAAGGACATTCTATCAAAATATGTTTATAAAATGGGAAAGTATTCATGTTCTTTATCTCTTTTAGTTCTGTCCTTCATGTTAAAGATTTCTATCCTTTCCCTTCCATCCTGAAGGAGGAACTGGGGACTGGGTGGCTTTCTCCGTGCTGTGTTTGGGAAGGGCGGGGGGGGGGGGGGGGGGGGGGGGGGG
>CM052814.1:11155252-11185505 GCA_028533885.1 Nasua narica
TTTACTTGATGTATCCATGAGGGAGCAAGGACCTAGAGATTCCCAGCCTGCCATCTTGCTGACATCACTGCCACACCCGCATATTTTTTTAACTACACCATGTTGCTTCCCACCTGAAGATAAGTCAGACACACACAAAACAGAGGCACCTCAGCTATTGAGTGATTAAGTAGGAAATCATGAGGTGGCACAGATCAAGGAGAGAGGGATACGCTTAAAGTGAGCATAGTAAGTGTAAACCTCATGGAAGAAGGAGGAATTGATTGGTCTTTACACACTCACATGGATGCACAAGCACACACACACACACACACACAGAAATGCACAGTACGGGACAGATTTTCATTGCTGAGGATCTTTTCTGAAGAAAGAAACCCTGGATCTTCAGATTCTTCTAAAATAATGCTGCAACCTGAATCCAAAGATGAGGAATGTAAATTGGTTTCATCAAAATAAAGGGTGGGACCCGTCTGCTTGCTGTTTCGTTTTGTTTTTGTAGACTGACAACTCGCATGGAGAAGCGAGAGTTAGGGTCTTCAGTACACAGTGAGGGAAGTGCACTTTCAGAAAACGTATCACTCACAGAAGCTGTCGGGCTGCAGTATTACTGCTGGGTATATTTCTCAAGCATGAACAAACTGCCTGGACTGAGGTCGAGCCGACATTTGCAATCTGACATGGTGCTGTGGTTTAAGAGCCAGTTTGAAAGGCTTGTGTTTTACTTCATATTGTTTTTAATTGTTCCAGTTTCCAGATGTTTATTTCTAGACCATTTCCCACAAAAGTAGGGGGACTCCTTTTGAAAACCTGGATGGCTCAGATCCCTTTGGGCCAGAGGTTTTAGACTAAACTAAATAAAACTGGGAGGGAAAAGGTGCTTGCAGTGTGTTTGAAGATTCTCAAGAAATCCTCTCTACAAAAACAACAAAGGCGGGACCAGGAAACAAAGTATTAATTTCATGTTCCCCCATTAGCTTACCACCTGTTCTTTCTGATCGTTACTCAGCAAGGAGAGGGGAAAAGGCTAATCTGTAGCACATTTATATCAACAAACTTGCACAAAACTCTCCCTAATTATCCCCTTGAACCTGTGTCCTCTCAATGGAAGGCAGTTTCCCGACCTGGCTGGGAGCCAACCGCAGCAAGCTGGTCTCCATAAGCCTGGCTAACGACAGCCCACTTTCACGCCGGGAGCTCCATAATTGCTCAGAGCAGTTTACAGATCCATTATTTTATGGCCATATTTCAGAAGGAGGGGTCGGAGGTTGGCAGAGTGGGATTCCTGCTAGTGCAATGTATTGGACCAGCTTCACTTTGGAGCCTAGATCATTTCCTGGTAAAAATCTCATAAGCCTCCACCTTAATATAGCTGCTTTCCTGACAAAAAATCTGTCAAGGAGCCATCGGAATGGGGAGATAGTGCGGGGAATAAAAGGAGCACTGGACAGAGAGTCAGAACCCCTTTTCAACCACTCACTGACCCTATATAACCTGAGCAAGCCCCAAAATCACAGAGCTCAGAAGCCCATTTACAACCAGACTTTGACTTCTATTGGATATCATCCTCCTGAGTTAGGGACTTACTGAGTACAAACAAAAAAAATATATATATTGTAGTGTGAAACCCGTTATGTGCCAAGGACTGATCTCAATACCCAGACTACACCTTTAGATAAAACAGATAAAGTCCTTGCCCCTCACAAAGCATACAATCTCTTAATAGACAATAAATAAATCTATACATGACACGATGTCGGACACAATAAGTGGTATGAAAAAATAAAGACAAGGAAGGAGAGACTATAGAAAGAGAGGGGGGTGCTGTTTTATGCAGGACTCTGGGGGGCGTCTCCCAAGCTGTTATCTGAAGGACAGAAAGAGGACTAGGGATAGATAAAGCAGGTGTGTCTGTTGGGCATGTCCTCAGTACAGCCAAAGGATTGGTGTGGTTGAGGCAGAGTGATCAAGGACAGTGGTAGGAGGGGAGGGGAGAGAACAAAGGGACACTGCTTTAATATGTAGGGTCTTCTAGGACATGTTCAGAATTTTTTTTTTATTTACTCTGAGATGGGGTCCCTGAACGATCTTAAAAAGGGGAGAAGCCCACAGTGTTATCTTAGATGTGGTTTGACTCCCGCTGCTCTGCATGCATAGATCACCAAGGCAAGAGTAGAAAGCAGAGACCAGGAAGATCTGGTTCTGCTAGGAGTCCCAATGAGATGTGTTAGGGCTTGGACTATGGCCGTAACGTTGGAGACAGTTAAAAAGCATGTGAAACAAACAATGCCTAAAGCTACCAGAAATTGCTTATTATGCCATGCAGCCTGGCTTTCTCCAACACTTGCTCCTTTTCTTAAATTCGGAAACTTTCAGGCACCGTAAAAAGTTTGTCATCTAGCTATCTCTTAGCAAATGTATGCTTTGTCTTTTCCTCTTAGCTTATTTTTTTAAAGATATTATTTATTTATTTGAGAAAGAGAGAAAGTACACATGAGTGGGGGCATGGGCAGAGGGAGAGAGAGAAGCAGGATCCCCACTGAGCAGGGAGTCCAATGCAGAGTTGATTCCAGGACCCTAAGATCATGACCTGAGATCCCAGGACCCTGAGCATGACCCGAGCTGATGGCAGATGCTTAATCAACTGGGCCACCCAGGCATCCCTCCTCCTAGCTTTAATAGAATCATTGACTGAATTATCACACTTCCATGATTCCTCTTCCCTACAGTGATGGTCAATTACCTCTCTGATTTCTCCCCAGGTGCTGCTGAGCCACTCAGAGGAAGATGGCCAGGCAACACGGTGGTTACAAGTCTCAAAGCTAGAGTCCAAGAGCCCAGGTTCAAGTCCCAGCTCTGACATTAATGGGTCATCTTGGGTAAGTTATTCAATCTTGTGCCTCAATTTCTTCATCTAAAAGTTAGAGATTATAATAGTACCTCCTCCTGGGCTTTTGTTGTGAGGATTACATAAAATCATATAAGCAATAGTCTTAGAAGAGTCTCCAGAACATAGTAAGTCTCTATTATACTATTAGACCAATAAAGTTAATGATTTCCCCCCATAAAAAGGATGTCCAATCTTAGTGAGGCACAAAGGAACAAACCCAATAAGTAATCCTCCTGGAGATAGCCTTACAGTTTAGGGAATATAACACACCAAACTCTTGATTTCCCCTGAGACCCACTAGAAATACATCCTTCACTAATAAATATGGGTTAGCTTTTCTCAAAGTATGTTTAACATTCCATAGGAAGAATGTTAGTAAGAGTTTGGGCAAAAGATATTTTTTGATAAAACAAATGTGGGACACAGAATTAAACAAGTATTTTTCTATAAGATTTTTCAGAGTCTTTAATACTATAACATATATTGTAACTACCCAAGGGGCACACGCATATGAGGCATTTTCTAAATTTGTAGAACCGTGGAAACTATTTTTTTCCTTGTTGTAATAATACCAAACCAATACCATTGAAACACACTTAGTAAAGTGGTAATGCCAAGTACATCAAACATTTCATTTTCATCCTGTGTCACTTTGTGGGTATAATTAATTCTAAAAGCCAACTGTGCTTACTCTGTTAAAAAACAAAATGAAACAAACAAAACAAACAAATGAGATAATGTATAAAAGCATTTAGTAATTATAAAATATACTTATTGTTTTTATTAGTTCCCTCAATTTTAATGGATATCTCCTAATTCTATTTCCTGAATATAATAGAAGTTATTTGTGTTAACTCTATCCAAATAGTTTACCCCCCATCATATTTTGTCTTCCCCAGTAGGTATATCTAGTCTTTTAATTTTATGTCCCAAGATAACATTTGCCTAAATCCTTCCCATCCCTGTGCTAATGAGAGTTGTCTTGCTCAAGATTTTCCTCCAGGTTTTTCCTCTCTGTCCTAAAGCAGGGTGATCATAGTGCCCTCTCGGTCTCCCCCATCCAGACTCACCATGATTTTGACTTATACCAGCTCAGTTCAGCATACTTGGCCCTTCTCGAGGAGATATTTTGTGGTACCTTTGACTGAAGTTCCATAATGAGCTCATTTCCACAAAGATGAGTTAATTTCCATAGGTAGCTTTTTTTTTTAAAGATTTTATTCATTTATTTGACAGAGAGAGACACAGCAAGAGACACAAGCAGAGGTAATGGGAGAGGGAGAAGCAGGCTTCCCACCGAGCAGGGAGCCCGATGCGGGGCTCGGTCCAAAGGCAGGTGCTTAATGGCTGAGCCACCCAAGCGCCCCTCTTTAGGTAACTTTTAACCCATCTCAACCTATGTCCAGAGAAGAGATAAAGGACGCGTAGGTTGAGGCAATGGTTGTCCCAATGGTTGAGGCAAACACTAACACTCTCAGTCACCATAACTTTGTCACCCATCTCCTAAAGATACCAACCCTCTGAGAACAATCCAGGTAAGAATAAGATTTGATAGTCTCATCCCTTAAAGTATACGCATTTCCATTGAAAAATAAGCCCTTACTAAGTTTACTAATACAAGGTAACAGCAGTGGTTTGAAATTGGTAAGACCCAGTATCAGTGGGTGAAATTCGATGGAATCCCAAATACCAGGATGGGGTACAAGGTCCTCTGAGACAGAGTCTGCGCCTTCTTCTCTGGCCTCATTTCTGTCATGCCTTGTTATATTCTGTTGTGCCAGGCTTCTGAGAGGTGGGAAGAGGGGACAAAACAAATGGAAGACAAGATCTTTATCTCAAAGAGTTTGTGCTTGAGTAGCAAGGATCGGTCTAAAAAACTTCAGCTTGCACAGTGGTCTGAAGAACAAATCAAAATTTTGAACTATCAGCTCCATGGTTCCAAAATGCACCCAGATAAGACAAGCAAAAGCGATATTTATTTTAATCTAAAGTCTCTTCTCCTTAGGTCAGTGTGGGTAATGTTGATCACTGCTTGTGTCTCTCAGGAAACAGACTCGGTTTCAAAAATGTTATTTGCCTCTGGTGAACCCAAGTCTCAAGTCAAACCAAAAGCAAACCTCTCCTTCTAGCATACTGGTGATAACTTGATAATTTTTCTGCTATTAGCTAGTCAAGGTAGATTTCAGGTCAAGTTAACCTAGTTTTAACTGAGCGCTCTCAAGAGTAACACTGAACAAAATGACAGCAAACTGTTTTTTTCTAAATCACATCAGACACCCGAATGCCAAAATCACAAGTTTAAATATACCATTGAGCATAAGAGAGTCTGCAAAATCCATCAAGATCCCAAAGGTCTTCCAAGATATTTTCTCTCCTTCCTGATATGCGTAGCCAATGTTTCTACAAGGAGTTTGCAGTAGTGCAAAGGGTGTCACTTTTCCTTACAGGCCATCTCTTTCCTTTGGCTTCATTCCACACTGATTCTGGTGAAATCATAATAATTTTACTGGGAAAATGCGTCAGTGTTTTAAGGATCCATTTGGGGCTCTATCATAGGAGACACCACCTTAAGGAATTGGGAGGTGAGATGCTATTTTCAATGATGATGTATTCAACGTTCCTCAAAAGTCAGGTTGCTTAGTGAAAATAAATGCTTCCAACAAATATGTCTTTAGTTCTTGGTACTTCAAAATATTCACCCATGAAAAGATCTCTTTTACCTCTCCCAACGATGCTGGGATTATAGTTACTGTAGTAAAGCTCTAGGAGTTATGTACTATACATAATAAAACTGATACTTTATTAAGTTCAATAATAAAGCTATGTGCAAAACGAAGGCTAACACATTAGGAAGGTAAACTGTGCTGACCCAGACTATACCTTTATAGATTTTTAGCATCTGTAGGTCATTATGTAGGATTTTACTATCTCCAGTTCAATATTGTCTTCTGATTAAAAACCTACTTACTACTTATCTGGTTATTTTTTTATTAGCTTGCAGTCAGCGTGCGTCACAAAATGTAATTTAGTCAGACACCTTGTCTTGGAGCAGATGGGAAGAATGCTTTGAAAAAATGAGCAGTTATCCATTAAAAAAGAAAAAAAGAAGAAAAAGAAAGTTGAGAAGCCAAGGGGAACCATGATCCTCTGAGAACTTTGGCTCTAGGAGAACTTGATCCCTAGTGTAGGGGAACTGCCCTCTGCAGGATGAACAAGACCTTCAACTGTGTTCCACTGAGGCTAACAGAGATGTGGCAGGTGCCGAGCAATGGCGGAGTTGAAGACATGAATGTTGCATGCTGGAATCGGTTTAGATGTGCCCCGGTGTCCCCACACCTGTCCGTCCTGCCAGTGTTCCTTGCTGCACACTCAGGAGCGAAATGAGAGCGCTCAGTTAAAACTAGGTTAACTTGACCTGAAATCTTCCTCCATACTTTGGAAGAAGTTCCTCTGGGGTCTGGCGGAAAAGTCACCAAACTACAACTAGACCTACAGGTAATAGAGAAATGAGGGTCTATGTCAAGGTAGCTTTCAAGGGCAAGAGCAAAGAGGCTGGTCAGTTCAAAGGCCTTCTGCAATAGGCTTGCAGATTTTCACATGATGTGGATAAGAAGGCAGGAGGTCTCCATAGGGAACAGGGGGAGCAGGGGAAGCAGCTGGAGTGAAAAGAACCTTGTGTCCCTTGTTCTATTTTCAGTACTCTTCTAAAAGAAACATTTAATTGGACAGGACCCCCAATGGGTAATAATTGCTTATCTCCCAAATTCTGGGAGTGTTGACAGCATACTAGGTTGGCACAGTAGCAAGATATGTTACCAAATCTTTCCATAAATAATGTTGGAATTTTTAGTGTTTTGAGATGAGTTATTTGCAAGTAGCTGTTACATCAATACACCTAAAAAAAAAAAGAGCCAATTTTCATTTATCAGTTGTACCTAAAACATTGTTTTGAGCTTATATACAATTATATAAGTCCTTTGAAAGGACTCAATATTTGCTCACTTTGAAAGGTGAGCAAATATTGAGCCAAGTTCTCTATCCACTTTAACTGACGTATTTTAGACTTGGGTGAATAAATGAGTCACGAGTCCTGTAGAACTTTGAGACACATTATATTTCTGCTTTTTCTGAAGGAGAGGGAGAGACTTTATAGATACAGAAATAATTTAAATTCATTTGTATTGTACCTCTGTTAGTCAGAGTCTCCCAGAGAAACAGAATCAATAGTAGAAATATGTATATATTAATATTTATATTCATATTCACATACAAACAGAAAGAGAGATGAGAGAGAGGAATAGAGAAAGAGATTTCTTTGGAGGAAGTGGTTCATACAATTATGGAAGCTAAGAAGTCCCATGATCTGCCCTCTGCAAGCTACCGACCCAGGAAAGCCAGTGGTATAATACAGAGTCCAAAGGTCTGAGAACCAGGGGAGCAGATAGCATAAATCTCAGTTCACCACAGGAGAAAACCAATGTCCCGGCTCAAATAGGTAAGAAGAGAAAGAGGTGAATTCCTCCTTCCTCTGCCTTTTTGTTCTATTCAGGCCTTAGATAGATTGAATGATGCTCATGCACATAGGGAAGCAAAATCAAATTTCTGATTCTGATTCAGATTTAGATTTTACTCTAAAATCTGATCCAAATGCTTATCTCATTGAGAAACCCCCTTGCAGACACACTCAGCAGAATTTAAGGTAGACATCCTCTGGCCGGGTCAGGTTGAATGAAACATAAAATTCATTGCCATGGATTTTAAATCATATTTCCATCTATTATCAAACACTCACATCACCCCTTAAGGCTGAATATTTGTCTCATCTCACGGTTCAAAACTGAGCTTCAGGTGAGTTATATATGCATACGCATGATTATTTTTATCAAACTGAAGCATTTTTAGGATAAGGAACTTTAGAGATTACCTACTTCAATGTCTTGCATTTACATGTAGAAAATCGAAGCCTCTGCCCCTACCCCAGCCAGAGTTTAAAGTTTATGGTTGGATGGTCTGTGGACCTGCAGTGACCCAGTGACTAGTTCAGAATGGAGTCCAGACATCTGGACACCCTGCCCGGGGGCCTTTCCCAGGGCCGGCCGCTGTGATGAGCGAGGGTCGGCTCGCGCATGCTCCGATTGTCCCGGGCGGAGGAGGAGCACGGGCTTGAGCGGGTGACATCAGACAAGATGGCGGCGGTCAGGGAACCGTTCCAAATTTCCTGCCTGCCATCTGGTCAGAAACAGCCCTACCCAGCAGACACAAAAACCACACTACCCAGGGGCCTGGCTGTATGGTTGTGCAGGTCCAGTTTCCTGAGAAGGTGACTCAAAGCTTCAAGCGAACATGCAGGAAGCCTCTGCGTGGGGATCCATACACCAGCAAGAGAGGGGAAGGCAGCAGGACTGGGCAGACGGAGAAATCAGACAGCAACGCGGTCACAACACCGCCGCAGCCCATACCGCAGGGGGTCCTGCTGGAGCCGGAGGGCCCTGCTGGGTGACCCCAGGTTGGGGGCCTGTGTACCCCAACATTGTCTAGTCATTGGATGTAAGCTGCAAGTGGGCCCATCAGATCTCCTTAGCTGATGTCCGTTCTCAGGGAGGGCTGTGACTGAGGGCTGTCAGCCCGCTGTTCTCCAGCCCCTGAGGAGCACCCCTGCCTCCTGAAGGCAGAGGGCCGGCGATGCACCACGGGCTCTAGTACAAGGTGACACACAAAACCCCTGAGCAGGAGCCCCTGCCCTGGACCCAGGTTATCTTTCATGAGCGTGACTTCAGATGCTGAGAAACCTTGAAAACTTTGTTTGGGGGGGCGGGGGAGGTCTCTGTGGGTTAAGTGCCCAACTCTTGGTTTTGGCTCAGATCATGATCTCAGGGTAATGAGATCGGGCCCTGCATGGTGCTCTATGCTCGGTGGGGAGTCTGCTTAAGATTCTCTCTTTCCTTCTCCCTCTGCCCCTCCCCAACTCTGTCTTTCTAAAATAAATAATTACATGTTTAAAAAAAGAAAACTCCAGGGGTTGGGGGGGGGGGGTGCCTGGGTGGCTCAGTGGTTAAGCCTCTGCCTTTGGCCCGGGTCATGATCCCGGGGTCCTGGGATCGAGCCCCACATCGGGCTCTCTGTTCAGCGGGGAGCCTGCTTCTCCCTCTCTCTCTCTGCCTGCCTGCCTCTCTGCCTACCTGTGATCTCACTCTGTCAAGTAAATAAATAAAATCTTTAAAAAAAAAAAAAAGAAAACTCCCTTTGCTAATTACATGACATGATACATAGTAAGTCCTGAGATATGTTACTTCCACATTGTAAACTCTCATTAAAATATTAGTATTGATATTAATATTATTATTATTAAATGCCTTCTTACAACTGCATGTCAAGTCAAAGGAGGCACAGGGAACTCCTGACAGCCTGTTCTCTCAATCCCAGGCCCCCTGTACCTGTAAGTGAGAGTGCACGTGGGTCTGACCATAAGCTAGCATGGCAGCACTCCACAGAACCGAGAATCAATATTTCCTTTGAATGGAGGTGGGGATGTGGTCACTGTGCTTTTACTTTGTGGGAAACTCAGATTAGTAGAGATAAATTAATTCATTGTATGCAGCTACAGGCAAATATGTGCCAGGAAAAGCACATATGCCAACATTCATTACAAATTCCAAAATCCCCTTTATTACCAGGAAAGCATTTGTTTCTGACTAAGCGTCAGCAAACACTTACCATGGGAGGCCATGCACTGGGGTTTAAAAACCTCTCCTGAACATGTGTTGTTTCTGGCCAACCACCATTTACTCCCCATTCTTTCTGGTCCTGGGGCCCAGACTTTCCTCCCGGGACAAACCTTCCTGCCCTTCCATATCATCCATTCCGCCCCAGAGACGGCCCAAGGGCAATCAGTTCCTCCAGCTAAGGGCACGGAAAGAGCTTCAAGTCAGGCTAGACTATGCCAGCCCCCCTCTCTCTCCAGGGGATTTAATCTAGGGGTGAGTGATACAAAGGCAGAAAAGACTTCAAGCTGATTCATCTTATTGGTGGTTGCCCAAGAAAACATTCCATTAGTTCCTAGCCCTTAGTATTTGGTTCCTGACCTTTCCAAAGCTTGATTCTCATTGATTCTGTGAGAGACCCTATACCCTTCCAGTGAATTCCTTTTCTTTCTTGAGTTAAACAACATTAATATGTACTGCATGCACCGAAGACACCAAAGGCCTTAATTGATAAGGACTAGATTTTTTAAAGTAACCAAGTTCTTTTTTTTTTTTTTTTTACATTTTATTTGACAGAGAGAGAAAGAGAGAGAAAGCACAAGCAGGGGGGGATGTGGAGGGAGAAGCAGGCTCCCCAGTGAGTAGGGAGCCGGATGCGGGGCTGGATCCCAAGACCCCGGGACCATAACATGAGCTGAGCCGAAGGCAGACATTTAACTGACTGAGTCACCCAGGCACCTCTAACTAAGCTCTTTTCTAACATCCTAACCTTAGAAAATTTTCTTCAATGAAATAAAGGAACATAAAACCTTAGCTTAGGCTTGATTTCTTCATCTAGAAAATTTTCCAAGTTGAAGTGAGAGCCTGAGAATACAGGATACCACCACAAAACCTTTGAATGAGGACATGTTTTAAATTTAGTATATATTTTACTTTAAACAAGTCAGGAATTTTTTCATTTCCCCATGTATAGAAAAAATATATAGATCAACTGAAATTTCATTAAAAAGGCCAACACTGTCTACCAATGGTGTAACATTTAGTGAATGAATCTGTAAAATGTAACTAAACTGGTCTCTTGGGCTGAATCCTGAAGTCTAGATTTACCCACTAGAGAGAGCCTCTTTTCCCAAAATGTCCTTTGCTTAGATGTTTGTTTGTATCCTGCTACAGAATTATTTAATATATTAAGAAGCACATTATCTCAGACAAGATATGCTGTAGAGGGAAGTTCCAACAACAAAATGACATTTCCAAACCCCTAACATGCAATAAAATTCAATTCAGTAATCCTTTATTGAACATCTACTGTGTGCAATTTGCTAAACTAACTCTTTTAGGTGGTTTCTAAAGTGAATAAGACAACATCCTACCTTAAAAGGTTTGCAAGATGTTTATGAAAAGACAGGATTATAAGAAAATATGACAGGTAAATCAGCATGGGCTTCCTGAAAGAGCATGTGAGCTAGGCCTTGCCAGAAAAGTGGGACATCAGGAAATAGGGAAAAAAAATTGGAGTTTCCAGAAATAGGGAATAACACAAGGAATTACATGGTGATAGGAAAAGAAAAAAACCACAATGACTTCTCTGCATTATCTGGTATGTGCAAGAAGGTAATAATAAATTAAAGTGCAAGGGTTGATGGGTACATTCCTGAAGAGGGTCATAAATGACTCAGTGATCCTCTTTGATGTATTTCTTCTTTGAGTAACACTAGGGCTTAGGCTGTCCACAAGATTTCACTAGAACAATTGATTCCAGTTGTTCCGGGGGTAGAAGTTAGACTAGGGGAAGAAGCCTATCTCTCTGTCATCACATACAAAAATTGATTTAAGATACAACATAGTCCTAAATGTAAAAGTTAAAACTCATAAAGCTTCTAGAACAAGAAAACATAGGTGTTTTTATATGACCTTGGCGGAGGCAATGATTTTTTAGACGAGACACAAAAGACGAACCATGAAAACATTGAGCAATTCAACTTTATTGCAATTAAAAACTACTAATCAAAGGCACCGTTAAAAATAATAAAGCAAAGAGGTACCTGGGTAGCTCAGTTGGTTAAGCATTTGCCTTTGGCTCAGGTCATGATCCCAGGGTCCAGGGATCGAGCACCGCATTGGGCTCGGTGCTTGGCAGGAAGCTTGTTTCTCCCTCTCCCACTCCCCCTGCTTATGTTCCCTCTCTTGCTGTGTCTCTCTCTGATAAATAAATAAATAAAATCTTTTTTAAATAAATAAATAAAGCAAAAATGAAAAGATTTGAAGAAAACATTTGCAATACCTATCTCTAAAAACTGACATTTATCCAGGTAATATAAATAATCCCTATGATGAGATAACATAAAGACAAATAACAATAAAACATGACTTAAAATCCTTGACTGAACACAAAAGAAGTTGTATGAACAGCCAATTGGTATATGAAAAATTATTTTTAGTCATTGGAGAAATGTAAGTCAAATTCACAAAGAAATGATACTACATGCCTATCAGAATGGCTTCAGTTAGAAAGACTGACAACATCAAAAGTTGGGAAGGGTGTATAGGAACTGGAACTTTTCTCTGTGGCTGGTAGGGTGTAGAATGTATAGCCACTTTGGAATAACATGGCAGCTTATATCGAAAACACACTGGGGCGCCTGGGTGGCTCAGTTGGTTAAGCGACTGCCTTTGGCTCAGGTCATGATCCTGGAGTCCCAGGATCGAGTCCCATATCGGACTCCCGGTTCTGCGGGAAGTCTGCTTCTCCCTCTGACCTTCTCCCCTCTCATTCTCAGTCTCTGTCTCTAATAAAAAAAAAAAAAAAAAAAAATCTTAAAAAAAAAAGAAGTTCAAAAAAAAAGAAAAAAAAGAAAACACACTGACCTTGTGACTTACAAATCGCACCCCAAATGTTTATCCAATGTGAATGAAAACACAGGTTCATAAAAAGACATATACAAAAATGTTCATAGCATCTGGATTCATAACAGCCTCAAACGTGAACAGGGTCCTCAAACTGGAATCCAACAGAAAATGTGTAAACAAATTGTGATATATACATTGAAAAGCTACTTGGTGATAAAAAAGAATGAGCTGTACAGTAATGAGCAAATCAACAGTAGAGGGGAAATAATAGAACTGATGGGCACATAGCGGGAAAAAGAGGCACACTTGGTATCTTGATATCCTCAAAATAAGCCAGATTGGGGGTGTGGGGTGGCAGAGGCAAGAAAGAGAAGAAAATAAACTGGACAAATAAAATTACAGAATAATATGGTAGAAATCACATCTTTGGCACACATTAAATAGGTTAAGTACATGTCATTTCTTAACCAGCTATTACATTCATTTGTATGAACTTGGACATGTCACTTAATTTCCCTTTGTAAAATAGATTTTGAATAAACTGATCTCGGAGTTTTTTCCAGTCAACTTTGGGCCTGATGCAGGATAAATTCTTACTTAAAGGAGACAAAAATCTCAATGTAGATAAATAATAACCATAGTTTACATTGCAATATTCATCCTTTTGAGGGTCAAAATGTCTTTTTTTTTTTTTAAATAAATGTAAACTCTGAAGCCCTTGGCTTATCTGAGATTCCAAATCTTATAGTGAAAGATTTGGCTTGCAAGCGCTTTCCACCAAAATGAGAGATCCTCACATTAACACTCCTTTAAGAACCAGATAAAAAAAAAAAAAAAAGAACCAGATAAATAAATTCTCCATTTCCTTCAGCTCATTCAGTTTCTGGATTTGCACATAGCCCTCCTCCCTTACCCTCTTTCTCCATGTTGGGCTCATTAAGAGATTCACTTGATACTTTCCCTGGGAATTTGTCACCTTCCTTGGATGACTTGGGACAAACAGCTTATAAGTCCTGCCTCCTTTCTGGATGTACTGGACCGTGTTAGTGAGAAGCACAGCTCCCTTGAGGACCCTGATTGATCCCTAATTAGTGGTAATGGAAAGACTGCAAGTACTCCCAGATGGTATCAGGAAGTCAAATGAGCACTTCTAGCCCCTTGCCTTTCAAGGCAAACAGGGGGAAAAAGAAAAGCATCCCTAAAGGCAATTCAAAGAAGAAAGCATACAAGTGTTTACTAAGAGCACTATGAATTTTTATTGGATGTTTCTTTTTGGTTATTTCTTTTCATTTCTTTTTTATTTGTCTTTCTGGGAGAGCATGGCTCAATCTTTTATGCATGTTTCCCTACAGAAAAAGATTTATAATTGGGGTTGCTGAGGGAGTCCCCGGGGATCGTTGTTCTCAGAGAAAACTCCAGAGACACTGCTGTCTCTCAGTGTTAAGTCTCCTCCCCTGGGTCGTCAATAACCCGGACTCCAGGAATATTAATCTTGTAAATTTTATTCTATTCTAGTCTAGTCTAGTCTAGTCTATCCCACTTACTTAGCATATCCCATTGAGTTAGAAACCACCACCACCTAATCTGTGTCCTATTGATAGGAAAGGCAGACAATCCCATTCATTCTGGAAAGAGTCTTGGTGGGGACCCACCAGGGCCAGGTGATCCAGAAAGTCCTTCCTCCCAGCAAAAGTAATCTCTTAACCAGAAAAGCTTAATTATCAATGTTTTCAACAATAGCAGGATATCTTACACTCACCTATGAGTAAAATATGTAATTTAACAATTAACAGTACGTGTAGGTGCTTGGTACTTGGTTGTTCTGTTTTGTTTTGAGCTTCTTTCAAGCACTATATTTACAGACTTCAGAAAGTCAAATTGTATTACGAACTTCATAACAAAACGTCTACTTATTAGGGCCTCAGACCATTCTGCAGCCAGCAAATTAACATAAAGTACATGTAGACACTGTTGGGGGGGGATCAGGGGGCTGCTCCTAAACTAGTTTGGGGAGGAAGGGGTTAAAATGTCGAGGTTCTAGAGTACTTCCATACACTCAGCCATGACCACAGGGTCCTTTCAACTTTCAGATTCCAATCCAAAAGGGACTGGCGGGTATTTCTCCTTTCTTGTTGTGCCGTCAAGGAGCAATTTCACAAAAGTCAGAGGACATGCAGAGGGGTAATGGCCTGGCCTATTAAGTGAGACCCCAAGATGGAGGTGCAGGTCAGGAAGGCGGTTTCCAGAGCCTGACCGTGTTGCTCCACCCCACAGAACACCCTGTGCTTGTCAGCCTGGGTTCCTAGGCCTCACCCCTCCCAACTCCTGCTCCAGCACCCCCATCCCCCGCCCGGTGGGGCAAGCACATTACCTGCAGGCTAAACCCAGTTTCTGACTGAATCATACACCAAGGAGCACCTGAACCCACTGAAAAGGGTATTTTCTTTCTTTCTTTCTTTCTTTCTTTCTTTCTTTCTTTCTTTCTTAGGCCACATGGGGCTTTTTTCTCATTGCGTATTACCTCACGGAACAAACACTGTTCCACGTGGGAAGAACAGTCAAAAATGTTGCCAAATGCACTTTCATTGGAGGAGATATTACTGTCAGAAACAAAACACCATCTCTTTCCTTGGAAGCCTTTGTCTCCCTTCATCGTGCATTCCACTCTATCACCCGTTTCCCTATTTTTGTAGGCCCACAAAGCATTGAAGGTTCAGTGATAAATAGATCCCTGTCCAAACACATTCCTTTCTATTCACATCTTCTTCCTTCCATACACCTCCAAGGGTGTCTTTCTACCAGCTGATTAATTTTGTGATTGTTAGCACTACGGTGCAGTAGAAAGCTGCTTAAACCAATGATGGATTTGTCTACCCTCCAGCTCATACCAACTAAGGCAAGGAGAAGAAATCGGAACATGACAGCAATTCTCAAAAACCACCTAGCACGCTTACACGCGGCTGGCTGATTCTGCGTCCAATAGGAAGTACTTCCATCAGACCATGAAAAACTAGGGGGTTCCCGAGAGCTGTGGATATGTTCAGGCACTGATTCTGTTCTACATAAAATAGAACCGACCAACTGCACCTCAAAGGGAGTTCATAGTTACCTCAAATCTCTGAGTCCAATGGTCCCCATGGAAACATAGATAACATATGGACCAACGCTCAGGAGGATTGGAAGTTCAGGACTCCCTGTTCCTTTGTGACTGTCCTAACACCAGTCGTGGTTTTGGTTTTCCATGTCCTGTAGTTAAGCTCATGAGGTTTCACGCACAGAGTTACTTCTAGTAGAAAGAATCACTGTGTCATGGAGATAATATCCTTCACATCCGGGCATTACCTCTACTTCCCTCTTTGGTGTTCAAATTGCTTTCACTTACAATTCTTCATTTGCTTCTGGTAACAGGGTCAGAAGAAGGTTATTATACCCATTTCATTGATGAGAAAGGAGGACAGAATGTTCACGTTATCTGCCTTAAAGTTATGAATCTTCCCACAGACACTGCTTGGGATGCCAACCTGTGAAATCGGGGTCCAGATCCAGGCATCTTTAAGCTGCATCAGTGATTCCATTAAGGTTTATCAAGCAGGCTAAGTGGCGTGCACCCTACTGGGTGTTTCCAACAGTGCAGTTCTCAAGTTTTCACAACCCAGAGTGGGCTAGTGACTCCCTCTCGAAGACCTCAGAGTGGTTTTTATTTAACACTTAACACTGCCTATTTTCATGTCTTTCTCCTAGGACCTTGTGATTTACTAAAAATCAGGCACCCTGTCTTATTCAACTTTGTGTCTTTAGCATCCAGCCCAGTGCCTGGAACCCAAGAGGTAAAATATATGCCAAATAAATGAACAACAACACTAATAAAATGGGCTCCAATATATACAGTGCTAAGATAGAGGCACCAGCAAAGTATTATGGAAACAGCAAGGGACAAGGGATTCAATCTGCCTGGGAACTCCAGAAGGCTCCACAAGGAAGGTGACATTTGAGCCAGGATTTCATTCAATAGAGAGGGAAGAGAAGGGCCTTCTAGATGTGGGAACTTCATGAACACAACAGTCTTATCCAGTGTGGCCCTGCATGGTCTAACTCAGCAGCCGTGCCCTGAAGGGGAGCCCCAGAAGATGAGGACAGGAATGTAATTACAGTAAAGAAATTACTTCATTCAACAAGTGAAATTTTAATTCATTTAAAGTAATTAAAATAATCTAAACAGACTGACTACTTTGAACAACTTAAGCTGTTTTAATTCTAACTGGTGATCATTAATTCATTAGAGTAAGAAAATTTGTCTCAAACTCTGGTGCCAAAGAATGTTGTTTGAAGCAAGTTATTTAATAAGGCAGGGGCAGAGGGGAAGAAGATCCACAGGCTGAAGGTTGAAAAGGAGGTAGAAGCTTGGGGAGGGGAGATGAAGGGCGTATGGTCGCCCCGCCTTCCTGGCCCGGTTCCACCCCCCATTGGCTGGGAGGGCTCTCCGCAGGACCTCAGCACCTGGCGTGCATTCCCCGGCCTGCAGCCGCACCTCACCTCGGGAAGGGCGGGCGTCTGAGCTGCAGCACCTTTAGGGATCCCGGAGGCCCTCTCAATCAATAATCCCCGGGGTTTTTTATGAGGGTTGGATTATGAGGATTTGGAAAGGGGACGATTAAGCAGTACTTCAAAGAGGAGCCCCAGACGCACCTGCAACATTTATGAAGATCTATTAATAGAAAGCACACGATTTAGCAGTAATCCCTAATTCATAGAAAATCGATGATTTATGCCTTTGGGCCCAAGAGGCACTGAGGACTTTGGTTCATGGGCTGCCTGGAGGCAGGGAGTGTTGGCCCCACATCTGGTCAAGACTGACATGGGTCACTGGGGGTTTGTGTAGGACCCTTTCGGTCCCACCAATAAATGGAAAACAAGCTTTCAGACCCACAGTCAGTCCCTGGGGGACCTAATCTCCTCTCTTCTTGCCAAGGATGTCAACTGCTATGGTACAGGTTCTAGGCAAACAGCCTAGGTCCTAGTGATAGTAGGTACAATGCCGGTTTGCTGGGAACTCAAAGCCAGACCAGACGTCTGTCCCCAGCCAAGCTCTTCCCTTCTTCTTCCTCCTCACCCAGACCTCCCTTTTGTCATCTGGAGAATGGTGGCAGTCACACCAGCGATCATCAGAATACCTTGTGGGTGGCTTGGGAATTCTAGAATCCGTCTGGGTCCTATTTGATCCTAAAGGTTTATGTGTGTGAATTTCTCATGAAAAGAACCATGGAACAGATCCATTAATTAATGTCTTAGTTCACCTCAGAGAGCCAAAAGCCAGCTGCCTTCTGAGGGTAGTTTTGCTGAATATAACAGAAAGACAAAAGCATGTTTGAATCTCAGCGGGAAGGATTCAGATTATATAACACTAAAAAGAAAATTCCACAAGTAGTGAAGATAGCAAAATAATCTTTTGTCAGTCTTTAAGAAAGGAACATTCAGTAGAAGATGAGGGGCAGGTAGGGACCCAAAAACGTAGTTTACGGATAATCTATTGAACTGTTTATAAGTGGACAAGTGTCTGTGGACATTTCTAGGGTTAAAAGTCTTCATATTCTTTTTCATTGTTGTTGCTCTTGGCTCACATACAAAAATATTCTTTACGTGTTATTATTTATGTTAAATCCTTTGCTTAAATCGCCATGCTTATCTGACTTAGTTTCAGCCCCCTGGGTGACACCTCTGCCTTGTGAATGGAAATCTGATACAGAAAACCAAAACTTCAAAGCACCGTAATTTAGGAGGTGATTTACCTTACTGCAAAGAAGTCTCCAGCATCCCAGAGTTCACCACGAGGCTCCTTTCTATGGACAGACATAAGTCTATAGAGAGCTAACACGGAATAGGAGGGAAGACAATGGATGGGTGAAGGGAGTGCCAGGAGAACCCCCACCCCGTGGTGAAAAGCAGCCAGCAGCAGGAACAGTGACTCCAGGAAAGAGTGCCCTTCGTGGAAAAGAAGTCAGATTCGACTGTATCATTTCCCTATACAGTGAATTTTTTTCTCTATCATAAAGATAGAGATTGTATGTATTGGGTTTTGTTTTTGTTTTTGTTTTTTAGAAAAGGGCAAATATATAAGTCTAGAGAAGAAAATATAAATTGCCATTCATCTTGTTGTCTGGAGATAACCACTGCAAATATTTTGGTGTATTTCTTTCTATTATTTTTGTTCTACGCTTATCTCTTCAGAGATAGATGATATGGATGTAGGTACAAGTTTTTTGTTGTTAAACAAACTGGAGGTCACACCCTGTGTTATTTTATGTTGTCCTTTTTCTTTTGATACCGCCTCATGGAGACTTTCTTGCGTTATTAGATATTATTCTAAAACATAAGTTTTCATGACTCTAAAACTCAGATTATAAGTTATGTAAGCATTTCCCCCTTTTTGCCAAAAGTGTTATGAACTTCTCACCACTTTAAATAGCACACGCACGAACGTCCATGTTTAGCTTAGAGAAATAGTAAGAGGTAGTGTGTTTACTCCAGAGCCGGTTTGAATTCCACCACTAGCTGTGTGTCTTTGGGCAAATGACATCACTTCTCTGCACCTCAGTATTCTTACCTGTAGAATGGGGCTAGTATAGCACCCCTTCCCCAAGGAGCTATTCTTAGGTATTAATGACTGAGTATATGTAATGTACTTAGAATCTTAAGGTAAGGGGTGCCTGGGTGGCTCAGTTGGTTGGGCGACTGCCTTTGGCTCGGGTCATGGTCCCGGAGTCCCGGGATCGAGTCCCATGTCGGGCTCCCGGCTCTGCGGGAAGTCTGCTTCTCCCTCTGACCTTCTCCCCTCTCATTCTCTCTCTCTCTCTCTCTCAAATAAATAAATAAATCTTTAAAAAAAAAAAAAAGAATCTTAAGGTAACACCTGATACATCATAAGAACAACACAATTGTTGGTTGTTCTTATTATAGTGAGGAAGCTTGCTCAGTTTTCTCTTGTCCAGGACTCACCCCAGCGCTGCACTCATGCTGGTGTTTTAGAGTATTCATCCTTGCTCATCCTCCATACTGGATTCAGCCATGGGTCCAGTCCTGGAGAGGTGACAGTCATGGGACTCGATGGCCTAAACGCCCTCCCTGTCATCCTTTCTCTTTAGTAACATCCAATCCAAAATAACATCCCTGAAGACACAATTGTTTCTGTCTTCCTTTCCTCTCCCCACTCTCTGTCTCCCACATCCACACCCTCACGCCTTCTGGCACAGGCCGTTCCCTTCCTACCAGGCACAAACAGAAAACCTTAACCCTACGTACATCAAGAGGAAAGGGGGGCAGTGCTGTGTCCACAAGACCTATCTTTGGAGTAATTTCTATCCATAACGTTCAAGGGTTTTTGCGGCTTTTTCTGTGTTTCTTTTGTTCTCAAGACTGTGACTTATGCTTTAGGCTGCATTCCATGTGGGGGACATCTCTTGTCGAAGGAATGGCAGGGAGAAGAGGAAGAATGGACTATCTGTATCTACAGGAGATGAAGAATTTTCTCTCTCTCTCTCACCTCCCCCCTTTCTTTCTCTTTCTGAGAGCTAAAGTTTGGCCAACAGCTCACCTCAGAATTTCTGACATTAATGAGGTAGTGGGGAGTGGAGAACTGCCTGCTTCGAGACGAACTTCAGGAAGATGGCTCAGAGTGCCCTGCTCAGCAGAACTGATAAGACGAAACCAACCATAACCCAGTAAACAGACCACATGGGAAAAACCAGAACTATTTTATGGGTTTGTTCCAAGAAATGTAACTTTGGTGTTCTTTGCTTTGGATGAACGGAGTTATGTGGAGAGGACTAGGTCAGAAAGCAAACTAAGGGAACGTTTTCCTGTTTAAAAATCTGCAGGCTGGGGTTAGCTTTTATAATCTTGTGGGATAAAACTTACAGGAAAGGAGACTCCTAAAATAGTACTTGTTGAGATCACTCTTTCCTGATTGCGCTCTCTCTCTCTTCTCTTTCCTTCCTTTGCCTTCCACTGAGTTCCCTACACCTCTCCAAAAGCCTAACACTAGGTTTCCAGCTGGCCCTCATCCAGGCAGATATTTGTACAGGGTAATTCCACATACTCCATGTTCTTTTCTGTCTAAATGAATCATCGAGCCTTTTCCAATTTTTTGTTTATTTGATTGCTGATAAGGGAGGCCATGTTCTTTCTCAAAGAGAATGTGCTGATATCTGTGGAGTGGCAGAAGGTCTTGTGTTCAAGAACGGTTTCTGCCCCCTGCCAGCGAGATGATGAGGGCAAGCCACCAAGTTTGGACTTACTCATCTGTAAAATGGGAATCCTGCCAGTCTGGCCTACAGCCTATTGATTATTGTAAGGATGAAAAGGGATGTTGGAAAAAATAAAATAAAAAAGATAATGTTTGTAAAGGGCTCTCTCACATAACATACCAACTGTTCCCAAGCCCAGCTAAGTCTTCTGGGGTAAGTCAGTCCTAAGGAAGAATTTAAATCACATTTCATTCCAAGCCAGATGACATGCCTGGGTCACTTGCCCAGTCGCAGTCTTAACTGGATGGCTCTGTAGGTTAGGCTTCTCTCTTTTGCTCCTAAAATGTTTGTTTTTATATCTTTTCACAGAATTTTTTCTTTGCTTCTAACCAAATTCTTAAAAAGTCATCAGAAGCCAGTTAGGTCTATGTTAGCTCTAAATGTCACATTTGCTGGTCTGTTGACTTCAGAAGACAATGTATCTGCATACCTGGGAAGAAAAGCTAGAAGAAAAGGTGGCTAGCTGTGAGAGGCTAATTTTCAGAGAGGCTTATAAGTTCTCCTCTTGCCTGGGACAGTGATTAGATGCCTTGTGGCCATAACAATTAGCAATAACAGCCCTGGCCACTTGTCAAGGTACTATCAGGGGAGTATAAAAACTCTGTGGGGTGATAAGCTGATGAAAAACAGGAGATGCCTGACTACCTACCCTTGAGCAGTCACTTCTACGCCTCCTTCCCACCTGACACCCCCACACTCAACCCTCATAAATTATGAAGTCACTTGATGAATGATTAAAGTTAAATCCAGGATCAGAAGGCTTGCTTGGGGGAGTGGAAGCAATAGATGTGGCTGAGTATGTTTTCCTAGTGCCAACGGCTCTCCAGACTGGATCTCATCATCTTCCCTCCCTTTCAATTTGCAGGGAATGAGAAACACACTGGGGCTTAACCTTTAGCCCATCGCTGAAGAATGCTACCTGATTGTGTAGGTGGCACATCCTAGGGAATGTGAACTTTCAGACTGCTACGGTTATTTAACTGAGGAATGGCTCTACTACAGAATAAAACCACCAACCAAAGAAAATCTAACTCCTGAAACAGAATAACTGTGATGGACACACCAATAATGTAAAACAAACACAATAAAAGATGCGAAGAGACAAAGATATTGATAAGATCAATCAAGAACAAGAGATCCTCGCTCTGATATGAAGAATTTGAGAGGCAGGTCAGGGGGTTTGGGGGGGGTGGGGAAGAGAAATGAAACAAGATGGGATGGGGAAGGAGACAAACCAAAAGAGACTCCTAAACTCACGAAACAAACTAAGGGTTGCTGGGAGGTGAGGGGGGGTAGGGATATGGACAATGGGGAGGGTGTGTGCTATGGCAAATGCTGTGAAATGTGTAAGCCTGATGATTCACAGACATGTACCTTGGGGTAAATAATACATTATATGTTAATTAAAAAAAAAAAAAAGAACAAGATATCCTAAAAAGAACCAAATAGATTTACTAAGTAAAACACATGTAATAGCTGAAATAAGGAATACAGTAGATGGGCTAAATGACAGAAGAGGTAAAGCTTTGAAATTAGACACTGGGTAAGCAGAAGGCGGTATGAAAAGAATCCTTTCTTTAATACAAAATACACAAGAAAAGCTAAAAGATATGGAAGGTGTAAGTAGAAGGTTCAGTGTGCAGATAATGAGGGTGCCATGATAAAAGAAATGAATACAGAAGGAAGACATTTAAAAAATCATGATAAATCTTCCAGTTTAACAAAAGATGAACTTTTCATTAACAGCAGATGAAATAGTTTAGATTTAAGAGGCTCATAGTATGCTTAAATGCATTATAATGAAACCTAAGAAAAACCAAAGACAAAGAAATTATTTAAAATGCTTCTAAAAGTAAGAAAAAATAATGTACACAGGAAAAAGAAATCAAATTTCTATCATTTTAGTTGGCAGCACCTCAGATGTAGGAAGTAGAAGAATTTTTTCTAAGGAAAATAACTTAGGATCTCAAGTTTCATATTAAAGAGTACTGTCACTTAAATGTGAGGATGTAACAAAAAATATTCTCAAGCATAAGGGCTTCAGAATATTTTTCCATATTTATCCTCACTTTGTGGGAAATTACTTGAGAAAATATACAAATAAAAATAAAGGGATAAGTAGATCAGAAGCTTCTATAAGATGCTAAGAATTAAGGGGCGGCTGGGTGGCTCAGTGAGTTGAAGCCTCTGCCTTTGGCTCAGGTCATGATCTCAGGGTCCTGAGATCAAGCCCCGCATTGGGCTCTCCGCTCAGCAGGGAGCCTGCATCACCCTCTCTCTGCCTTCCTGTTATCTCTCTCTCTCTCTGTCAAATAAATAAATAAAATCTTTAAAAAAAAAAAAGATGCTAAGAATTAAAAGTGATCAAATAGTTCTTCTAAGTAGAAAAATTTAAGGAAAGAGAGAGAAAGAGAAAGAAGCATCACACCTGTAATAATCAGAACTATTATTTTAGACAAATTGATATAATGGAGTAAGGATGGGTGAAGAGTTCTCGAAGGTAGAAAAGACATGCTAACACCCTTGCATTATTAGATTTAGATGCAGATATTGATGTACTTAAGGAATCTATGGTGAAAACAAACATGGGAATGGATCTTGGGTTAAGAACAACTACTTTTCTTTTTTACAAAAGAAAAGAATATGTAACTTCTAGTCAAAAAGAATAAAACTTAATAGATCTAATGGAAACAGGAAATAAATTTTTAAAGAAATAAAAGGAAAGCATAATAAATGGAAAATATGAACTTAGATGGCAGAGATGTGTTTTACCCTAATAATAACCATAAAGGATATGGTTATATTGGTTAAAATCAAGCATGATCTAACCATGTGTGGCTAAAAGAGACACTGTTTAAACAAAGGGATACCAAAATAGTGAAAATAAAAGAGACAAAAAAAGTGTATGACAGTCTTCATATTTGATCAAATAAAATGTAAGACAATAACATTATAAGGCATAAAGATGAATGTGATACTCAGAAAAGAAACAATAGAGCAGGATGATACAACAAATATAAATCTATGTGCTCCAAATCATGTGGTGCAAACATATCAGTAGTAACAACTGTCTGAATTGAAACTGGAGACTCGAGCATGTACCCCTCAGAAATTGATGATTCAAAGTGATGAGAATAAAATAAAATAAGATAAAAATAAAAAGATACAGAGCAGACCTGAGAAATGCAAACAATAACTTTGAACTATTGTGTCTAATATATATATATATATTCAAATCACAGTATACAAACTATATAATGTATGTTACACATATAACTCTACTTACAAAAGGCAGAGACTATACATTTTCATAGCACACATGGGATATTTACAAAAATGTCCCATGTTTTAAAACATAAAAGAATACTCAATAGTATACCAAAGAAAGGAATCATATAGACTGTATTTTAATACCATAATACAATAAAATAAAGGATAACATTTAAAACAACCCATATCTCAAGCAATAACATATTACTGAATAGCACTTTCAGCTGAAAAGAAAATCATGAACTATTTCATTCAGAATAAACTAGGCTATGCTGAGATAATGAGCAATTGCCAGATCTCAATGGCCCCAAACAACAAAGGTTTGAATTTTCCTTATGTTAGAACGTTCCCATCATGGGTTGGCAAAAGTCCCTTCTCTAAATCATCCTCACCCAGGGATCCAGATTGAGAGAAATTTAATCTTTGCGACTCTTCAATTGCTATGGCAGAGTGAAGAAATCATGGTGACTTGGAACCTCATTCTTAATATTTCTGCCCAGAAATGAGGTCAATTCTGCTCAGAGTTCACATGCTCAAAGCAAATTACGTGGTTATATGTAACTTCAAAGGATTTGGAGGCACAATGTTCTACCATAAATTCAAAAGGAAGGGATCCAGAAATATGTGATGGAAAGCACTAATAAATTGCTATATTATAGAAATTTCAAATACTTAGAACTAATCAACATTAGAAACACAACAAAATGTGTGAAATGCTGATAAATCTTTGAGAGATAAGTTTATAGTTTACACACAATTATCAAGAAATTTTTTGAAAATTGAAAACGTATTAACTAGACATTCAACCCAAATAAACAAAAAAGGATTTAAGAAAGATAAAGATAAATTTTAATTAAAATGAGCTAATTAAAGAATGGAAAAAAGGCAACAGATTACTAAAAGTAAAGGTTTTTTTAGAAAGAATTAAAATAAAACTCTATGAAAGTTAATAGAAAAAAAAGAAAAGGTGCAAAAAAGGAGAAAAAATGGAACTAGAAACCTAATAATGTCAAAATAACATTAAAAAGTATTAAATATATATATTAATATAATTTCTAGAAAAAATATGACTTGGCAAAGTTGAGGAAAGAAAATTGGAAAGTACAGTCTAATGTGCATGAAAGAAAATGAAAGATCTCTTCTCCAAAACACCCTGAGACTCAGATATATCTACAGATGAGTTCTAACAAACTCTTGAATTGAATGGCTTATTCTTGTCTTAATGGAAGATTTTTCCAGAAGTTGGGAATAAAAACAAAAATTATGCAGCTCATTTTATGAAGTTAGTCTTGGTTCTAACAACTGACTAAGGAAAATCAGAGAAAAATGACTATTTCATAGTCACATTTCAGTTTAAATATAGCTATAAGAAATCTTAAAGTATTGGGGCACCTGGATGGCTCAGTCAGTTAAGCATCTGACTCTTGATCTCAGCTCAGGTCTTGATCTTGGGGTCATTAGTTCAAGCCCTGCATTGGGCTACATGCTGGGTGTGGAGCCTACTTAAAACAAAACAAAATCTTAAAGCATTAACTAACTAAATTCAATAGTACACTTTTTAAATTACCTCAAGATTAAGTAAAATTTATCTCACAGAGACAAGAATGATTTAACAACAAGAAAAAAAAATCAAGGAATGCAATTTGCCATGTTAAAGACCAAGGAGAAAATTCATATACTGATGTCTATTGGTTTGGGAAAAGTATTGAATAAACCTCAAAATATATTTATGATAAAAAAAACTGACCCATTTGGAACAGAAAGAAGTGCCCTTAAAAGCTTATGTAGCAGAAATACAACAAAAATGTTCTTTTACAACAGAAATTTTAGACACAGTGACAAGTAGCAAGAATAGAATGCCAATTATCATTGCTACTATTATCAGACATCTGTAGCTCATTAGATATCTACTACTTTCATTGGCAAATTGTGGTGAAACAAAAAGAAATAAGAGGGGGAAGGATAGAAGAGGAGGAATGTAATAATCGTTACTTGAAGAACAGTTCACTTCCTGGGCAGGCCACCTTTGCAGAGGCCCAGGGCTCTGAGCGCAGAAGGGCACCATGCCTGGTTTGGTGCTCCACTCAGAATTCTTAATAATCTTGTTTTTGACCTTCTCGAAATGAAATCTAATGGGAACATGCATGGGATCGGAGGGAAAGAGGCAGTTCATTCTTCTTGCCACTCCATTTGCACACATGATGTCTTATGAGCACAGAATTCTGGTGGGCCCAGGATGCAGAGGGGTTCAGCAACACTCCCAGCAAATATAAGGGAAGTATGTTATATCCCTGACCGAGTAAGTGGCTTCCTGACAGCAGGGGCAGGACACGCTTTCAGTTCAAGCCAGAACTTACTTCAAATGCGGAAAGAAGGCAGTGGCATTCTCAGAAATATGAATGGCCAAGGAAACCTACGGATAGGTTTAGGATAGGATAGGATAGGATAGGATATCCTCTCTTAACTAATATTCCTTCCCTGTGTTAACTAACAATTTCTGCTGAAGACGATGACACAGAAGAAAAGGGAAAGATAGGGCAGCCTATAGCCCCTTTTCTGTTGATGATGGTAAAATTCATTTAAAATAATTATTTTCAATTAATTTAAATTTAAAATTTAAATTTAAAAATCTAAAATTAAATTTAAAAATTTAGTTTGCTTGGTTTAGAGCAACATTAAAGAGCAAAAATAAGATGCCATAACAGGGCAAGAGAGGCATTGCTGGAAAAAAATTTCAAATTTAGTACCTTTAGCAGCCATTTTTCTCTGCTTTTTAAAGGAGGGACCCTGAATTTGCATTTCTTTTCTTTTTTTTTTTAAGATTTCACTTATTTGAGAGAGCACACATGGGGGAGGGAGAAAGAACACATTAGCAGGGGGTAGGGACAGAGGGAGAGACAGGCCTCCATCCCAGGACCCTGAGATCATGACCTAAGCTGAAGGCAGATGCTTAACCAACTGACCCACCCAGGTGTCCTGAATTTGCATTTCATGGTGAGCTCTCCAAATTATATAGCAGGCCTTATTTGCAGATGACACGATCATTTACATAGAATTTTTTTTAAAGGGAATAACCAAAGTCTTAGAAGCCATAAAAGGATTTGGAACACAAGATCAGTTTTTTTTATTAATATGGTTTCTTCAAACTATCAATAATCAACTAGAAAATATAAAATGTTTCTATTTTATAAAAAATATAAGGTAATACTCATAAAAACCAATAAAGTATCCAAGATCTAACTTAACCTAAAGTACACAAGGCCTCTAGAAAAAATTTCAGCACCCTAATAAAGGATTTAAAAGAAAATCTAATTAGATAGAAAGTCCACATTCTGGGGTGGATGAAAAAATATTACAAAGGTACCCTAATTCATCTGCAAATTTAATACAGTCCTCATCACAATCCCTGCCAGATTTTCTTAAAGGTACTTGAGAAACTTACTCTAAAATTGTATATGGGGAATAAATGCCCATGAATTGCAAATGCCCATGAATTGCAAAATTAGATACGAGTGAGAACTAGCCAAAGTAATAAAAACAAAAACAAAATAAAACAAAACAAACTACTGATCAGTGGAACTGAACAGAAAGGCCAGAGTGCGACCCTCACAGAACCTAATATGAGAGAAGGATGGCGTCCCTGGAACAGTAAGGAAGAAGAGGCTCCTTTTAGTTGATGATTTGGGGGAAAATGACTCACCATATGGAGGAAAAAATGCATTAAACCCCTATTTACCATTTTATGCAATTGTATACTCTAGAAAGATTTAAACCTTAAATCTGAAAAGCGAAACAGTTGTATTCATAGATGATACCAGAACACAGCTGGCTTCGTGGGTGTCTGGTGTGCATCGGGGCAAACACTCAGAAGAGCCCGCCACTTGACTGAGTGCTCTCCTGCTGCCATCTTGAAATTCTTAATTTTACAAAGGGCCTTCCATTTTCATTTTGCACCGGGCTGGCAATTTATGTGACCTAGAAACAGGGAAGGACTTCTTAAAAAAAGCCCAAGTTAGGGGCGCCTGGGTGGCTCAGTTGATTAAGCAACTGCCTTCGGCTCAGGTCATGATCCCGGAGTCCCGAGATCGAGTCCCACATCGGGCTCCCAGCTCAATGGGGAGACCGCTTCTCACTCTGACCTTCTCCTTTCTCATGCTCTCTCTCGCTCTCTCTCTTTCCTAATAAATAAATAAATAAAATCTTTAAAAAAAAAAAAAAGCCCAAGTTAGAAGCAAACATTATTTTTGCCGCATAAAGAACAGCATGGATAAAGTAATCAGACATCATCACAGATGGAGAATTTGTTCGTGAGGTCCCAAACTGATGACGTTTAATACCTAAATAGTACAAGGTACAACCTAGCCAGCCACCTTACTTCCTTCCAAACTTTCAGCTTAGTTTTCATAGAAACAATAATTTTGTCTTATATTATTGTTTATAACCAGTTTATATTCTGTTTTAATTATCTATTTTCAATAAAAAGTACAACTGACATAAACAAACATGTGGATAAACACAATCACCTCTTGGAAAACATTGCCCTCAGAAAACCACTACCTAGAAGTTCAGAGCAGCTCAGGCTTCAGAGTTAGATTTTATAGAGAGACTAGAGCGTCAGTTAATCTCATGAGTCAGTTAAGTGGAAGTCATTTAATTAACGGCTTCAATTATAGGTGAAAAAAAATTCTTAGATTTCTAAAAGCTTGTGTTGGTTCCTAAATTTTCCCTTTGGAGACATTGACTTGTTAATTTTAAGAGTATGTTGACTTCCAATATGGCTACATTAGACTCTAGGATCAATGGTCACTATCTATTGCAAGGCTCTCACCGAGCGTGAGCGTAAGAGTCCACAGAAACATCTGGTGATGCATGTAAAGTGTTTTCCTGCAATAATACATGCACTTAATGCCAACTATTAATTTATTCACTGAGTATCACTCCTGTCCTATGAACTATGCTCCATCGGAATGTGTTTAGCAAATTACAATTATGCCAAAAAAAAAAAAAGAGAGCATTGCCTAAAAATAACTTCCTTCCTTAGAAGGGAGTATTTTTAGCAATGTCACAAAAAACAGGTAATTACTTTGGATAAAAAGTATGCACAAGTCTCATTTAGAAGTTATGCATGAAAGAAGAATGTCTTGCGGAAATACTGGCTAACTCCAGACTTTTTCTCCAATCAGCAAGTTATCTCCTGACAAATGTCATTTTGGGGGTCTCTCACATGTTATCCTGTTCTTACTGTCAATGGGAAAGCTTCCGAAGTTCCACTGTGTCATTTGATGTTTGCAGGGTTGCCTAGTAAATAGCCCTTATCAAATTAAAGATGATCTCTTTCTACTCTTTTTTTTTTTTCTTTCTACTCTTATTAGAAATTTTTATCCGGGCACCTGAGTGGTGCAGTTGTTTAAGTATCTAATTCTTGATTTGGGCTCAGGCCAGAATCTCAGCATCATGAGATCAAGCCCCAGTCCGGCTCTGCGATCAGCAGAGAGTCTGTCTCTCCTCCCACTCATGTGTGTGTGCTTTCTCTCTCTCAAATAAATAAATAAATAAATAAATCTTATAAAAAAAGAAATTTTTATTAGGTAGGTGTTGGGGTCTCTATAAAGATTGTCATGTAGTTTGGACTCTTTTAATCTGCAATCATAAAACATTGCATTAATTTCCTATGTTGAACTACTCTTGCATGACATACTACTTTTTTTTGCAAGCTGCCAGCTTTTACTTGCATGTATTTATTTATGCTTTTACATCTATACCATGAGTGAGGTTTATCAGTAGCTTTTTGATCCTCTCCTCCAGTTTTAGTGTCAGATATGCCAGCCTTGAGAGGGGGCTTGGAAAATATTCCATATTTTTTTTATTTCCCATATTCCATATGTGGAATGGAAATTATGGAAAATTCCAATATGTGGAATGGAAATATTGGGAATATTGGAATAAATAATGGAAAATTCCAATATTTTCCATATTCCATATTTGATTCCATGCTCCAAAATGGTTTAAATAACAGAGAAATTACATGGTTCTGGGAGCTTACTAGAACATACTAGGAAAGCCACTTTAAATTTTTCTATAAAGATAGACCCGTCTTGCAGAAGATATGAGCAGACATTTCAGTAAAGAGGACATCCAAATGGCCAACAGACACATGAAAAAATGCTCAACATCACTCGGCATCAGAGAAATACAAATCAAAACCATAGTGAGATACCACCTCACACCAGTCAGAATGGCTAAAA
>CM052814.1:11186005-11263288 GCA_028533885.1 Nasua narica
GGGATAGGGATATGGACATTGGGGAGGGTATGTGCTATGGCAAATGCTGTGAAATGTGTAAGGCTGATGATTCACAGACCTGTACCCTGGGGTAAATAATACATTATATGTTAATAAAAAATTAAAAAAAAAAAAAAAGATAGACCCGTCTTTAATAATTACTTCAACTTCTCTTACGATTATTGTTCTTTTTAGGTTTTATATACCTCCTCGAGTCTGTTATTTTTACTTTATATTTTCTAGAAAGTCATCAATTTCATCTACATTCTGAATTCAATGATATAAAAGTAGTAAGTATATTCTCTACTTTTGAAATTGTTTTGTATTTGGTTATTTTCCCTCTGTTATTTTATAAGGTAATTTATATTTTTTAACTTTAAATAACTAAATACTCATCTTTTTTATCGACCTTTTTTAAAAAAAAGTTTTTTGTTTAATTTGAAGTTGTATTATTTGTATTAATTTCATAGTTTTATATTTTATCAATTTCTGCTTTATCTTTATTAATGCCTTTCACTTATTTTTATAGGTTTATTTGTTTTTTATAGTTTTAATCAAATGCTTAATTATCTTATTTTCATTCTTTCCTGTTTTCTAAAAACTTCATTTAAAATACTACATTGTCATTTGAGTACTGTTTTACATTTGCATGATGCCATATTTTAATGTGATAATTCCATTTTCATATATTCCTAATGGTCTGTAATTCTCATATGAACTCATCATAAGCCCTAGTTTTATTTAGAAGAGTGTTTATTAATTCTAAGTGGATGTAATATTTGGCTTTTTATTTCAATATCTAGTTTTATCACATGATAGAGAATACACAACTCTTTCTTTGTATTTGTAGAAGTTATAATAGGGCCAATCCTTAAAAAAAAATTCTATTGGAGAAAAATGTATTTTCCTGTTTTTGCTTAGTGAGTTATATACATGTATATTTAACCTATATGTTAATTCAATTTTTAAATTTGTATCTTTTAGCTATGAGTATTTAACAATTCCTGAGAGACCAAGTTAAAACAACTCTCCATCATTGTATTTCTGGATTTTTCCTTGTATTCTTAGCAGTTTTTGCTTTATCTATTTCGATGCTGTTCGGGAGTAGGGCTCTTCACGCAGAGCCTCTGCACGTGTGCATGCGTTGTGTACTGAGCCTACACAATGCCCTTTACTCCACTGGGGAACAGTTTCCTGCCCACTGCACCGCCCACCAGTCACATGACTTGCTCACGCCTTCAGGGCACCTCCTCAGAAAGGCATTCCTGACCACTCTGCCAAAGTAGAAATCCTCTCACCCTCAATGTCTTGACCTCCCGTCTGTGTATTCATAGTCTTAATCACTACCAATTATATGTATACTTTCATAATTTTTTTTATCTTCTTTCGATGGAAGGTAAGCTCATTTGTCTTTTTTTTTTTTTTAAGATTTTATTTATTTATCTGAAAGATAGAGAGAGACAGGGAGAGAGGGAACACAACCAGGGAGAGTGGGAGATGGAGAAACAGGCTCCCTGCTGAGTAGGGAGCAGGATGTAGGGCTCGATCCTAGGACCTGGGATCATGACGCGAGCCCAAGACAGACACTCAACATCTGGTGCCCCAGGTGCCCCAACCCATTGGTCTTTACTGCAATTGCTGATATGTTTGGACTTTCTGCTTTCATTTGAAGTTATCTGTTGCTATTACTCCCACATTTGTAGTCTTAATCAATAGCTGACATATAGGAGTATCTTACAATGCACAGATTCATATTCCAAGTACTTTTTGGTTTTCATCTCATTTAATGTTCAAAATAACCCGAGGCTTAGGAATGTTCTGTAACTTGTCCAAGATCCCACAACTGGTAAACTGACAAACCAGGACTTAGACACCATCAATCCGTCTCTCCAGGCCAGGATCTTAACCTCCAGGTTATGCTGCTTCTCTTATCTGAGTTTTCTTTGTTTTTTCTGTCTTCCTCACAAATTATTTGAACATCTCATTATCCAATGATAATGTGTAAATTCTAATTAACCATATTTCAACATATTTTCAAACAAAATGGATAATTATTTGGCATCTATAAACCCATTCCTTCCCAAAAATATAAGATCAGTAGGCTTCCATTACTACTTTTATGCTGAAAGGTTTATTGATATATTTAGAATTTTTATTCTGTTGTTGCCCTATTGTTATTAACTTTATTTTTCGTTATGTTTTTTCAAGTTTCTGACCAATAATTTCTGCTTCATATTCTGGAACGTTTCTTCCACTTACTTTCTATATAAGTAATATATTCTTCATCCATGTTCATTCTATTACTTGGCTCTTATCATTTAATTTTGGGAAACTGATCACCAGACCACTAATGTTTTACTTTCTGATTTTTTTTATTTTTGGGTGGGGGGGGTCTTCTCTGTCATAGCAGTCTGTTCTCAGTTTGAATGAAATAAGCTCTTAAATTTTCCCAAAGTTACTTGGCAGAATTTTTTTTCTGATTAATTCTCCTTTTCTTTTTTCTTTCTTTTTTTTTTAAAGAGATTTTATTCATTTATTTGACACAGAGAGAGATTACAAGTAGGCAGAGAGGCAGGCAGAGAGAGGGGGAAGCAGGCTTCCCGCTGAGCTGAAAGCCCGATGCAGGGCTCGATCCCAGGACCCTGAGATCATGACCTGAGCTGAAGGCAGAGGCTTTAACCCACTGAGTCACCCAGGCACCCCTAATTTTCCTTTTCTTGTGCACTATTTCTATTTTTTCCCAATGTCAGTTCTTTCTTTATTATGTCTTTCTTATACGATACAGATTGTTCTCAGATAATTCTCACTGTCCATTCAGATTTACAACTAAGGTGATTAATACTGGTGGCTATGAGTTTCTTAGCCTTGTGGAAGTCTGTTTCATCAACCCATACAGGAAAAGATGACTTTAGCTTTTGCGTGCATGGTTAGGATTGCTAATAGGCAGGTTTCCCTTTAGGTGCATGAACAAGTAGCAGGAAATCCTCAATTGCCAAAATGAAAAACCCTTTCCTTGAGGAGCATTATGTTTTATGGAGTATTTCACTCCTGAATATAATCACGTTTACTTTTGTCGCCCTCTGCATTTTTTTTGGATTTCTAAAGTTAACCCAGGTTCTGCTCCACTTTTTTCGTGAGTCCCGCAACATGGGTGCCAGGATCTCCCCAGATGATACATTGTATTAATCATCATGGAAATGACTTTTATCAAGTATTTTCCCTAGAACATATGTTAAGTATTTTATTTGAATTACCTCCCGTTACTCTCAAGACCATTCTATGAAGTCGGTACTTTTATTACCCATATTTTACAGATAATGGGACCAAGCCTAAGGATGTTAATGAAACCTGTGATGATTAAGTATCTTGTCCAAGGTTACACACCTAGTAAAGGATGGAGCCAGGATGTGGATCCAGACAGGCTGGCTTAAACGCAGGTCCATCCTGCCTCTCTCTCTCTAAAATGTTGCCACTTTTCTCTAATGCACTGTGGGATATGGAATCCTCTTTAACCCTTGATCGGGTCACAGAGCTTGAAGGGAAATTCCAGGAAAAAAAAAAAAAACAACAAAGTCTGGATGAGACAAAGGGATGGATTATAGGAAGGTGTGCCTTGTGCATTGAGGCATGGAATTCTTATATCTGAGAAGGCAGACTTCTCATAATGGCTTACCCAGGCCACACTTTGGAGATTTAAGGGTCTGTGATAGCTCAGTTTCAGGCCGTTGCTGCTGTGATTTATAGCCAGGATTCAGCCCTGCACCTAGCGGTCATGTGCCATGCCTTTCAGACGCGAGCGCTCCAAAGATTGCCCCCTGTCATTTCAGCCCCAGTTCAACAGGAAAAGCAAGCCACCCTTGAGATGACAGACCTATCTCCTAGCCATTGACTGGATGTTCGACTCCTTGCCCCGGCAGAACCCGAGTTTTCTATTTTTAGTTTGGTGCGTCAGAAGACACGCTGGGTAAGACTTAAAGTTTAAGGCCCCCTGCCAGACTCAGCTTACCACACAAACCAGCCAAAGAGGCAACACTGCGGGCCAATTAGCCAGGAGCTGTCTGTGAACTGAATAAACGAGGTGAGTGGACAGCAAGGGGTTGTCCTTGCCGCAGACAGTAAGCAGAACACAAAGATTAACTTTCCTGGTCGGAGCTCTGCCAGGAAACCTGCCATTTATTCTATTCGTATGGCGAGACTCCTTGATTTTCATCAGAAGAACTAAACCAAACTACCTTTTGGCAAAAGCAAAGGGATCTCCCCTTAATGGCCATGGAGAAAAATCCGTTTTCAGGTTGTGAAAAATAATGTTAACATGAACCTGCGATCAAAATTCCAGTTTTGAGAAATGACTTTTCTCAAAAGATGCCTAAAAGTTGTATAATATTATGGAACAAGATGCCTTCAGAGCATGGAGTCCATAGTCTGTGTGGCTGGGCTGGTGGGACTTCTGCTTCCTTCTTCCGAGCTCTGCGGTTTGGGACGGATCGCCTGACCTCTCTGGTCTTAGTTTCCTAGTTGGTAGATGGGAATAACAGTACCTACCTAATGGACGTGCTTTGAGAATTAAATGAGATAATCCATGTGAAGTGCTTTGAATAGTCCTGGCATAGAAGAAGAGTTGAGCGGATATTGATTATTGTTATTAAATATTCTCAATTTTAGCTCAGCTGTAAAACCAAAGAGTGAGTGTTCTCACAGTTTTTACAAATGATCAAACGAAAGAAGAGGAAGTACCAGGATCGAGTTCACACATTTTGTGCTGCACTGAACCAGAATTCCATCCTCAGCTGTTTGATTATAAAGTCTTGGAATCTTCTGTGAGCTTCACTGAAATTTTCTCCTCGTATAACCGCTTTCACTGACTTGCTCTTTTTTTTTTTTTTTAACTGACGTGTTCTTTGGCATTATGCTAACCACTCGCAGAAAAGGATATGATGAGACAGACTCATTACGTCAGTGATTGGGGTCCTGGAAGGGGTCGTGTTAGGACCACTGTCTGCCACATCGCACATCACACAGTGGTTTCTGCATTCAGAGGAGAAATTCCCTGGAAATCAGTTTTCGATAAAACCGTGCTCCTTCTGAAGAAGAGGTTTGTGTTATTTTTTTTCTGGAGAACTATGACTAATCACGACCATTTTCTGTTTTGGCTGTGAAGAAGATTAGAGTCAAATTCGGTGCCTTTCTCTAGTACTTCCATGTACCAATCTTATTCCAAATTTAGGATAATCCTTTTCTTAGTTCCCCTTCACTCTTGATCCCTTGATAATGTATTTTATACTACTGAATAGTGTATATACACTCCTACAATGCCTTTTTGGAATAAAACAAGAATGAATGTATAAAATAATCTAAAAATATAGCTCACTTCTTGTTCCTCTTTTTTCTTGGGTTTGGTCTTTGCTGGTCCTGTTGCATCAGATGCCATTATTTTCCTGGGATTGGATAAGCCTTATTGGAATATATGAAAGCATTAGTCAGAGCTTCATGATATCTAGTACGTAAATAATAGGCAGAGGCTAGGCTGATTTAAGCAACAAATTTTATGAAGAAAACATTTCATAACCACCATATGCTGGTTTTTTTTTTTTTCATACACAGCTAATTGGCTCTTAGAGACATGGAAAATCAGGGATAAGGGACCAGAAGAGGAAGCAATTATATTGAGTTATGGACAACCTCCTCAGAAAGCCCTCTGTATTCAGTGAAATCTCATTCAAGTTCCCCTTCACTGTGCTCTCTGTTATCTTTGCATTTATTACATTCAGTGTAAGAAGGATTATTTCTTAATTTTTATTACTTTTCTGATGCTAGGGATAGTGCTATAAAGATAGATAGATAGACAGACAGACAGATAGATAATAGAGACTCAATAGATGTTTTTTGAATGAATCAATCAAGGGTGCAGAGGAAGGACATTCAACTGAGTGGGGTAGGTGAAAGATTTGGAGGATTTCTGGGGAAGCAACATGTATGTTGTATCTATTAAATAAAAATACGTAAGCCAGACAGAGAAGAGGAAGGAAATTCTAAGCAAAGGAAACAGTATGTGCAAAGTTACAAAAACTGTAGAAAGCAGGACTTGCTTGGGGAATTACAAATATTTCAATTTGTCTCCAGTCTGGGTTAAGAGGGAAGAGAAGAGGTGAATTTGGAATGTGAATTTTATCTTGAGCCCTACAGAAAGGCATTGATGAATTTTAGGTAGAGGAGGGGGCAGGTTATGAGATGAAGGCATATGTGTTTTAGAGAGATTACTGTGACTCCAGTGAGGACTGTGGATTGATGGCAGACATTTAGGAGACTATTACATCAATCCAGGAGAGAAATGATACTTTTAATTAATTAGGTAGTGGGAGTGTGATGGAGGGGAGGGGTACACTTGAGAAGTTTTAAGGTGGTGGAGACAACAAACTTAGTGATCAATTGCATGGGGAAGATGCAGGAGAGAGAGGAGTCTGTAATGCTTCCCACATTTCTATATTGGTTAACAGGCTGGATGTTGGTATCATTTCCCAAACAAAAAGTAAAAGAAAGTAAGGGGAGGGTGATCAAGTCAACTTTGAATACATGTGCTTATTATGCTATGGATACAGCCAAATAAAGCAGGCCTGTAGATACAAGGATCCAGAGATCCAAAGACTGATTTGGCTAGACACTGCATAATTTGGGAGGCATGAGTGTATCATTGACAGCTCAAGGCATGAGTAAGATGTGTTTTCCAAGCAGATTAGAATAAAGCAACCTATACACTGAATACTATAAGATATTGATGAGAGAAATTAAAGACACAAATAAATGGAAAGAAAGCCTATGTTACTTGATTGGAAGAATTAACACCGTTAAAATGTCCATGATACCCAAGGCAATCTACAGATTCAATGCAATCCCTATCAGAATTCCAATGGTATTTTTCACAGAAATAGAGCAAACAATCTTAAAATGTATACTGAAGTGCAAAAGACCCTGTATAACCCAAGTAATCTTGAAGAAGAAGAACAAAGTTGGAGGTATCACATTCCCTGATTTCAAGCTACATTACAAAGCTATAGTCAACAAACAGTATGGTATTGGTATAAAAACAAATACATAGAACAATGAACAGAACAGAGAGCCTAGAAATAAACCCACACATCGATGCTCAACGAATATACAACACATAGGCCAAGAATATACAATGGGGAAAGGAGGGTCTCCACAGTCAATGGAGCTGGGAGAACTAGACAGGCCACCTGCAAAAGAATGAATCATCCACTATCTTACGGCATATGCAAAAACTAACTTGAAATGGGTTAAAGACTTGAACATAAGACCTGAAATCATAAAACTCTTAATAAGAAAATAAGGGAAGCTCCTTGACATAAGTCTCAGGATGATTTTTTTGAATCTGATACCAAAAGCAAAACAACAAAAGCAAAAATAAACAAGCGGTACTATATCAAACTAAAAAGCTTCTGCACAGCAAAGCAAACCATCAACAAAATGAAAAGACAACTTACTGAATGGTAGAAAATATTTACAAATTGTATGTCTGGTATGTATGTCAATACATACATTTGTGTGTATTAACATACAAATTGTATGTCATGGTAACAAGGGGTTAATATCTAAAAAAAGGACTCATATATCTCAATAGCAAAAAAGCAAACAATCCTATTTTAAAATGGAAAGAAGATCTGAATATAAATTTTCTAAAGAAGATATAAAGATGACCAAGATTCTCAACATCACTCATCATTAGGGAAATTCAAATCAAAACCACAATAAGAATCATCTCACACCCACTGGAATGGCTATGACCAAAAAAAACAAGAAATAACAAGTGTTGGCAAGGATTCAGAGGATCAGAGGACGGGGAACTCTGTGCATTGTTGTAGGAATGTAAATTGGTGTAGCTATTGTGGAAAACATTATGAAGGTTCTTCAAAAAATTACAGAGTTAGGGTGCGTGGGTGGCTAAGTCTGTTAAGTGTCTAACTCTTAATCTTAGCTCAGGTCTTGATCTCAGGGTTGTGAGTTCAAGCCCTGCATTGAGCTCTATGCTGGGTATGAATTTTTTTTTAATTTAAATTTTTAAAATTTAATTAAAAAAATTAAAAATAGAACTACCATTTTGCTTTTGGATATTTAACTGAAGAAAACAAAACACTAACTCAAAAAAGGTATATGTATCCCATGTTCACTGCAGCATTATTTAAAATAGCCAAGACATGGAAAATACACATATCTATCAATGGACAAAAGGATAAAGAAAATGAGATATATCTATTTCTATCTATCTCTCTATATAATACTCCATTATTATTATTATTGAAACATTATTAAACCATAGCAAAAAATGAAATCTTGCCATGAGTAACAACATGGATAGATCTTAAGGTTACTATGCTAAATAAAATAAGTCAGACAGAGGAAGACAAATACTATATTATCTTACTTATATGGGGAATCTAAAAAAATAACAACAACAAAACAAAGTTCATATATACAGAGAATAGATTGGTAGCTACCAGAAGAGGGGTCTGGGGGAGGGAGAAATGGGTAAAGAAAGTCAAAATGTGCAAACATTCCAGTATAATGTACAGCATGGTGACTATAAATTATCACAAATTTGAAAGTTGCTGAGAGAGTAGATCTTTAAAAAAAGGATACATGGTAACAATGGATATAGATAATTACATATATTATATATAATCATATGTAAAATATATAGTTCCATATTATGTTATTATATGTAAGTGTATATAATTATAATTAGTATATTAAATATATAATTTTATAAGGACATTAACATGAGAACGAGTGAAAGCAGTCAAAGATAAGTATTTAAGAACAGTGAGGAATGTTCAGAACAGCTGTTTAGGAAAGTGAAGATGGAACTAATTCAAGATTTGTAGAATCATGGGGCATGATTCACAGCCTAACTGGGCTTCAAAATGCCAGATTTGCAGGGAAAATGTCATGCATACTAGGATGATTTTTCTCCAGCAGTGCTCAGCAGGACATTAATGGAGGAAATAGAAGTTTGAATTCAGAGTTGGGATTTTGCTGGGTTTGGGGTCAGAAGTACAGGGAAGTTGAGTAGCAGTAGAAGGACATTAATGGTGAAACAAAGAAACTTAAGCTGGGAGCCTCTGACGTGTGGGGCTACAGAGCGCTCACGTGTTCACGAGGTTCCTTCGATTTTACAAAAGTGAAGTATTGAATTGGTTCAAACCACCCTCTTTTTCCACTCTAGTTTCAGGTCTGTCACACTTCCCTTGTCGGGTCACCAGCATTTTTGTGATCCAGCTCAAGGGAAGCTGAGTGAAGTGCTGGGTTTCGTAAAATACGTTGATGTGATTTGCAGACATTTCCAGGTCCAGCTAAGTTACTGTTACATAGTTCATTTCAAGGTAGGATTCGCTTTCAGAAAGTTTCCACTGCTCCTCATCACCTGACACTGTGAGATAGATTCAGAGCCAAGGGTCTTCCCGGGGTATTCGTGGGGCCTAGAGTGTCCAGCACCAAAAGGTTGTGGGCAGTGGCCAATGAGTGTGGACAGTTCGAGGAGCTGAAGATTAGTCATTGCACGAGAATTACTGAAATGCCAGGAAATCTTAATGTTCATGGATGAAAGACACTTGGAGGAAACTTCCCCAAACTGGGCCATAATCTTAAAATTGACATGACATTACCATAACAAGTGATAAAGCTGGAGGAACATTTTCTAAATTATTGATGATTAAAAGTAAATTTAATCCACCCAAGTAGGTCTCAGCCTGTGGGGATAGTATCATCCACAGTGATTCTACCTGCTGGCCACTGACTCTCGTCTCTTCCAACACACTTGTGCCTACATATTTATGCATTGACATTATTTTATTATAAACATTTCCCTTGGGGTGACTGGCTGCCTCAGTCTGTAGAGCATGTGACTCTTAATCTCGGGGTTGTAGGTTTGAGCCCCAAACTGGGTGTAGAGGCTACTTAAAAATAAAATCTTAAAAAAAGAGAAAATAAATGTTTCCTTTTTATTATAGTTAGAGCATTATATTGATTCTTTTTAAAATTATGTGTTGAGATAAGTCACATTATTTATGATGATTGATAATGAAAAGGTCGGGGATAATGAAAAGGTTCTTATACAATATTTGCTCTAAGAAGAGGCATTAATTCTGGTCAGGTTGAGAACTAGTTATCCAAGCCAACCAGGCAGGTAGAGCTAAGATTCCTTCGTCAGGATTCTGCTTGTGTCTTTCGCCTCTCTATGTACTTCCTATAGTTCCTGACCTTACACCACTCCCGCCAGCTTTGAGGAGGCAAGAGCTGTGTAGCTAATCATTCTAAGCTTTCGTTCCAGTTAACATAAATCCATCTCCTACCACTATTCTCTCACTCCGCCCGGCTTTCTCTTCCTCAAAGACATCAATTTGCTCCTACCCCAGGACTTTTGCACACTTTCCTTCTCAGGTCTTTGTGCAGATAATATCTTATTTTCAGGTCTCAGCTTGAATATTATCCCTGAAAAGCCTTCTTCTGAATGCCCTATCCGAAGCTGCTCCCTTATACTCTCCGTGACACAATCCTGTTCTGTCTCCTTCATAACACTGATCATTCTCTCAAATTAACTTGTTTATTCCTTTACCTCTTGAGTGACCTTTCCCTCCCACCAAAATGTAAACCCTATGAGAGCAAGGACAAGGGTTCTTTTTCACTCTGTATTTGCCACCAGCTGAACAATATGTGACACCTAGTAAATGTTCAACAAATAGTTGTTGAGTGAATTAATGAACCCATGTGTATTAGTCTGCTTGGAGGCCATAACAAAATACCACAGACTGGGTGGCTGAGACAACAGACATTTATTTTCTCCTAGTTTGGGAAGCTGAAAGTCCAAGGTCAAGGTGTCTGTGCTGTTGGTTTCCCTTGAGACCTCCCCGGTTGACTTGCAGATGGCTGCCCTCTGGATGCCTCTTCGCATGGTCAATGCGGTGTTCACAGGCATCTGTAGAAATTCTCCATCTGTGTCCTATTTCATCTTCTCATCAGGACACCAGTCAGTTTGGATGAAGGCCCCACCTTAACCTTAATGGCTTCATTCAAACATCACCTCTTCAAACTTTGCCTCCAAAACCATTACAGTTGAGGTGCGAGGGGTTGGGACTTTAACATATGAACTCAGTGGGTACACAATTCAGCCCATAGCCCCGTGACTGGCTCCATCCCTTACCCTTAATGCACTTTCAGTGTGGGAGGCAGGAATGATTCCAGCCTCAGGAAGCCTTTGGGAAACAGCCTGGGCCAAGTAGTCATCAAGTCTCCCCACGTACCTGGAATGAGGACAGGGGACTCATTGGTTGGTTACTAATGCACCTGAAGCACACAGAAGGGGTTTTCTAGAGATAGTCCTAAAGCACAGACAGGAGCATCATGATCACTTCTATCTAGCAGTTGTCTCCTGGGCTGGAATCTATTAATGTTTGCCCCTGGGTGGCTGTCTGTGTGCTTGGCCATCTCTAAAACATATGGGGCTAGCTTGCCAGGCCTTAAGAAGTTGTGAGGGGCCACACACTGCAGAAAGCAGCCAAAAGAGGGGAGGTCTGGTGGGCAGGATGCAATCAGCCCGCACCATCTGCAGCTGTCTGAGGATCGGATTTCCAAATCACCTGCTCTGGCCCAGGCTGCAGGAACTGAGCTGTCAGACAAAGACTGGTAATTACCCCAGACTCATCTACACCTTCCCTGTCTATGTCCTAATTGAGGTTTAATGGCTTTGGTCACAGGAGGGGTCTTTTCCTGCCTTTCTAGACATAGATTCTTTCATCTGAGCATCAAGCCAATTAGTTTTAGCATCTGGGGTAATTGACAGAAGTCAGGCCTGACTGCATGGAATTCCCAAGCAAGGAAGGTCTTTGTGGTGGTGAGTGTTGTTGTTTGTGGTGGTGGTAGTGGTGGTGGTGGTGGTGTGTGTGTGTGTGTGTGTGTGTGTGTGTGTGTGTGTGTGTGTGTTTTCCATGTTATTTGTATACAATTTAGAAGATGGGGACTGAGATGGACATGAAGAAGTCTGAGCATATGAGACACTTATGATTTAAGTCACACATGACTTTCATTGACACTTTTTTTTTTAAGATTGGTTAATTGATTGATTAAGAGAGAAAGAATGAGAGAGAGAGGGAGAGAGAGAGTGCACAAGCAGGAGGGGCAGCGGGAGAAGGAGAAAGAATCTTGAGCAGACTCCCTGCTGAGTATGGAGCCTCAATCTCAAGACCCTCTCAGATCACAACCCGAGCTGAAATTAAGAGTCTCTCAACCAACTGTGCCACCCAGGCGCCCCATATTTACACTTTCTATCTTAAATGCTTCTTCTACCTGGTAGGCGATAGATTTACCATATAAGCTTGAGAATGAAGACTCATCTGAGTCTCCTTAGATCTCAACCTTTTAGCACAGTTTATGATCTATTTAGATACAGATTCGGAAATTTGCCTACCACACTGAAGGGGCTTTCTTCTTGCAGTTACTTACCTTCATTATTCTGACCACTTTCTTTTCCCTTTTGTCCCTCTCCCCTCTGCTGCCTGGTCACCCACTCCAACAAAGGCAGTTCAACTGAACAGATTCCTTGAAATTAGATGGACTGACCAAGGACTAAGCAGCACTAAACTCTACTGGAGACAGAGACCACCTTTTCTTGGTTTTCTTACCTGCAAGCCAAGGAGTCCTGTAGGAACACTTGGCCTCCTAGAACCTTTGGAATCCCTGTGATAAATGGAAATGTGGTCTCAGTGGTTGGCAAGCACACATTAGGGGTTCAAGCCAGTCTGCTGGTCCTCCTTTGTTTAGGTTGGATTGACTTCACCCCAGAGGCAAGCAATAGCTAGGGAGATGAATTATTGGCTGAGAGATGGATGCCCTATAGCCAGCACCTAATGGCATTTAGCTCTGCTCTGGACTCTGGAACCCATACCATGGCTCTTTACACAATCCCTAAAATAGTCTCACCAAGAGTGAGATGATTATCACCATTAGAACTTGGCTGTGGAGCAGCTGGTTAGCTCAGATTTTCCTTAAAGTGTGAAATAGAAGATTATAACCTTTTGAGAAAGGGGAGGTGAGCACGCTTATTGAGTTATTAGGTGATGTTCTAGTACTGAATGGAAAAAGGAAGTGGTAAGTGGACTTTGGAAAGCCTGTGAATGAGCATGTCCTCTGCTGATTTGTATATTTCAACTTTGAGCCCAAGGTGGTCTTCTCATAGGTCATATTATGGGAGGAAAGTAACAGACATGCACAGGACATTTTTTAGACATTTAAACACACCTGAGTGAAAAACTCATGGAGGTCATATATAGTTCATTCTTGAAAAGATTATTCCAATCGATCAACCTGTAAGTACTTCTTAATCTCTTCAAATATACTTGAGGTACTACAGAGCATATGAAGAATCACATACGGTGTCTGCCCTCGACTTGTTCACAAGATCACTGAGGTGGAAAAAGGAGTGCAATAGAAAAAATAGCAAAAATTACAGAACCAGCCAGGCCCCAATTAAATGTGGGATTAGAGAGTTTACAGCAAAAGTACTCTCAGGAGTTCAGAAGGAAGAGAGAGGTGAAGATAATCACTGATACCTATTGAGCACTTACTATGTGTCAAGCATTTTGTAAATACTTGCTAGGCGCCAACTTAATTATCAAGTCTTACAACTCGATAAGGAGGTGCTATTTTCATTTCCATTTTACAAATGAAGTACTGGTGCTTAAAGAAGTTACATAACTTGTATGAGGTAGACACCTAATAAGTGACATACTATTTTTCTTTAGTCAAATAATTCAGTCAGATAAAAACATAAGAACAACTATGTTTAAAAAAAACAAACAAAAATCCCTGTATATGCCCATCACCCAGCTTGAGAAATAGCTGTTGCCAATAGCTCTGTGAACACCCTTCCCCAACCACATTTCTTCCTCTCCCTAGAGCTAACCTCTCTCCTAAATGTACAGCTCAGATTTTTAACTTCTTTAAACTGTAGCCCAAAGAAATCAAAAAGAATGCTAGCTATCAGAAAAATATCATGAGGCAGCTCACTTGAATTGTGATTGGGATTTGAATTTGCAAAGAGAAGGGGCTTTGGGGCAGGGAGAAAGCATGAAGAAGGGCAGCCTGGGTTAGGAGAAGGAGATCAGGTACAAATCTTGACTAGAGGAGAGGAGACATATTGGTGAGTGTTCAGAAAAAGATATCAGCGATACAAAGTCAGATCACGAATGGCGTGGATCAAAGCATATGTGTGATACAGAAGCAATGATAGAGTGAAATGAAGTAGCCATGAATAAATCATGCTTTTCAAGGTACCCCAGTGAATCAATTTTGTTTACAATTGCATGGAAGGTCTTGCCCAGGGCCTGATATATAGAAGATGTTCAACAAATGTTTGTTCAATGAAAAACCACTCAATAAACTTCTAGAAAGCCTGTGTGCCCCCTGGTTCATCAGAGCTGCCGGATATGTGTGAGAGAGAAAATGGGAGAGGAGAGCAAAGCAGAGGACAGAAGATCAGCTTATCAGACATGAGAAACGGTACTGTACAGTCAGAGAAGTCGGCTGAGAGGCAGATGCAGTAAACCCAGACCATATCATAGAGACTATCAGCACATCCCCAGCATAAATCTGAAAGAGGTGAATCTTTGTTCTGTTGATGAGAGTCCCTTGATAGCCGTTGGTGTGACATTGGGGACAACTATTCAGTTCCAAGAACCAGGCCATTTTGCTTCCTAGAAAGACCGAAAGAGGGGATGCACCCATTCCTCCAAGGGGCTCCCAGTCCAGAGAGTTCCAGTCCAGTATGGTTGCTTGTACTTTCCCTAATATTATATTCTATTATCAAATTTTCTAACAGGAGCTTTAGTCAATACCTCACCTTCATGACTTTCCATTGTTTATGGGCTTAAGTCCAAAATTCCTAGCACAATATGTAGGGAGGCATTTCTATACCTTAGCCTGTGTTTACCTTTCCAGCCTCACTGGCCATCACTACATTTCTGTCACACCAGGGACCTTTGCTCTTCCCCAAGCATGCTAGATACTTTCTTATCTTCAGATATTTGCTCATATGATTTTCTCTAGCCCATATGCTCCCTACTTCCTTGACCATCTACAGCAATCCTACATCTTTCTTAAGGTACAAATCAGATGCCACATCCCCTATGACATCTCCTCAGCCTTCCTCAAAGTTAAATTAATTTCTCCCGCCTCTGGGTATGTATTTCTATTATAGCATATATTCTGCTGTGTGGTAATTATGGGTCCGTGTATCTTCACAGCTAGACTATAAATTCCTAAGAGCAGAGACCTTATCTCTGAAACACTAGTGACTCTCAGAATATAAAACATGACACACGACTTCTAAATAAGTGTCTCCATATATATATTCCTAAATTCTAGGGCAGTATTGGAGTTTAGATACACACCCAGGGTCACTTTTTACTCACTTGATCAACCTTCAGTCTAGTCCAAGAATACTCCTTGTTGATGGTACCAGCTTTGAAAAAAACGCCATCATGGTCTGGGAGAGGACGCAACTATGTGTTTGTGTCAGAAAGTTAATGTACACACTACCACCGCCTCCATCAGGCGCAAAAAGAGTTGAGACTGTCCTCCTTCTGAGTCATTACAGGATGAGGGAATTACGTTCCAGGATACTCTTCATGATTCAGACATGATTCCGAGTCTCTGGAATCTTCATGAAGACCTGGGATTTGGTTATGATCAAACAATTGCCAACATACTACACAGTTCCGTTGTTCCTCAAATGCAATGTTGAAGCAACAAATTTTAAAAATAATCTGTATATGAAGCCAGACAAGTTGAATTGTGCATTTCCCCCCATGAATACATCTATATACCTGTTTCTTGGAGGCTCTAGATATGGTCATAAATTCTTAAATTTTTGTAAGGACAATGTTTTTCAATTACAAACACATAAGATCTTCATGGAGGCAATTAGATAAAGAGCTGTATACAGTAGTCCCCCTTTATGTGCAGGGGATACATTACAAGACTCCTGGTGGATGACTGAAACCATGGATATTACTAAACCCTATATACAGTATGTTTTTTCCTATGCAGATATACCGACCATAAGGTTTAATGTATAGATGAAGCATGGTAAAAGATTAACAACAATAACTAAGAGTAAAATGCAACAATTAGAGCAGTACACTGTAGTAAAGTTATGTAAATGTGGCCTTTCTCTCTCAAAATATTGTATTTACTCACCCTTCTTGTTGTGGTGATGTGAGATGATAAAATGCCTGGGAGATGAGAGGAAGTGATGTGAATGATGTAGGCCTCGTGACATAGCATTAGGCTACTATTGACTTTCTGTTATCACAAGGAGGACCATCTGCTTCCAGACTGTGGCCCCGACTACAGGTCACTGAAACCAAGGAAAGAAAACCTCAGATAAAGGGGCTGTATTGTTTTTCTGGGTTTTTTTTAAGAGACTCTATTGTAATGGGAAGTACAAGGTCTATAGAATACTGATCACTTCCGATTTACTGATGACCTTAGTAAGCATAACAAAAGCCATGAAACTGTTTGTTCTCTCCACCTTTGCCCCCAGTTCTGTGCAGCCCTCTACCCATCCCCCACGTCCTCTTCACTATCTCAGCAGCAACTGAAACCTTAGGGTCCTCAGGGACTCAGTACTGGGATAGAGCTTTGCTTACATGGATTAGTGGCTATAAGTGACAAAATTTCAGCTTTGCTTTCAGTGACTTCTCACGGGTGATTTCAGGAATCTCTCCTGGACTTTTGGTACTGCCATTATTGGAAGATGATTTTTCAGTTGCCAACAAGAGGCTTATCAAATAACCCTTTCAACATCACCCACTTCTTTTTTTTTTTTTAAAGATTTTATTTATTTATTTGAGATAGAGACAGTGAGAGAGAGCATGAGAGGAGAGAAGGTCAGAGGGAGAAGCAGACTCCCCGTGGAGCTGGGAGCCCGACTTGGGACTCGATCCCAGGACTCCGGGGTCATGACCTGAGCTGAAGGCAGTCGCTTAACCAACTGAGCCACTCAGGTGCCCAACATCACCCACTTCTAAGGCTGCATCTGACTCAGGCTGAAGAACCACACAGGAAAATAAATTCGCGTGTCTCTTGCACTGTATACTGAAGGAAATCTTTCCTAATAAGACATGAGGTAGCTGATTCCTGCACTGCATTCCTGTATGACAGACAGTTGTTCATTTTGGCAGCAGTTCGTACTTAGGCCCAGAAACAGATTTTTACATTGCTAATGAGACATGTGATGCATTATTGAGGTTCCCAACATTTCAGTAAGTCAATGACTTGTTATATAGCTAAATACGGAGTAACCAGTTCAAGATAAATGACTCTATTTGCTATCATAGAAGATATGCATCTTTAGAGGAAGACAAATGGTCAATTAAAAAAAGATGAAGACATCTGGGCCTCTGGTTCCCTTTGGGAGCTTATTAACTTCACAAATAAACATGCCTTTTCATTTTCAATTAGTAATAATTTTGAAATAGATTCATCTGAGTGAGGACTGCATTAATGGGTTCAGAATTGACCCCCCTGAATACTGCACTCTCTGTCAATAGTCTTCCTAGACATCAAGGGAAAGGGCATCTGCAGATTTGGAAGTTAATTACCTTATGAGAGAGGAAGAAAGAATGTGAATAAAGCTTCTCCAATCATAATTTCCAAAAATAGGGATGGAAGTTGTCTTGCTTAATGTGACAAGTCTATATAAACGTCTAACAAGGAGAAGGAAGAAAAAAAAGGAGACGGAGGAAGTAGAAGAGGAAGCAAAGGGAAAGGAAGGGGAAGGAAGGGACAGAGGGAGGGAAAAAAAATGTCTCCTAAATAAAAATGTTTAACCATACACTTCTTCACATTTTCTTCTGGACGGTATCACTAAATAACATAATCTCCCTCGTTTTTCAGGCTCTATTTTATTTAAAATATTTCTATGAGTTCATAATTTTCATTATAATTTTCAGAAAGAGAATCTTGCCTTTGTAACTCGTGGCGGTAAGGCCTGGTGAGTCCCAACTCATCCATCATTGGTTGTAGAAGAGTTGAGCCCTTCATTTTTAGGAAGTGATAGTATTTTGAGTGAGGTCTCTAGGCCAGGTGGTGGCAAATTATATTTTTTTCTCGATTAGGTCGTAAGTTTTTTGAAGAAAGATCAGATCTTCCACTCATCTTTGACTTTGAAACATGCTCACACTGTATCTATCGTATAGGACTAACAAAATCCAGCTGAAGGAGTGGAGATCCACCTCTGATCTGGTCCACTCCAGAAAGCTACCAAATACAATGAAGACTGAGGAAGTTGACCTTTCTGAGAGTAGAAGGAATATCTCTCTAACTCATAACATCATAATATTTGCCAATATTTCTTACATTCCAGCTACTGTTCCAAGTGCTTCAGGTATAATAAAGCATTTAATTCTCACGACAAACTATATGGTAGGCACACTTATCATCATCACCATGATCAGCATCATCAACCTGGTTTTACCAATGAGGTTGGAGGAAAAAAGCATTTAATTTGTCCAAGACCACATGGTGAGTAAGTACACAACCAGGATCTGCGCACACACAGCCTTGCTCGGAGGGTCATGCTTGGAAATACCACACCATATTGCCTTTTGATGTGACATGTGTGAGGATGGAAATATTGTCAGAACAATGCCAATTGCAACACCAAATCTCTAACCTAGTCCTGATGAGACAGTGGGTGAGGGTGTAAAATTATGGCTCATCCTATCAAATTTCTCTGCCAGAGATTGACACCTATTGTTGAACTTGTCTGTTTGTTTGTCTAGTTTTGCTATAGTGCTTGGTCCATCCAGGGCTCTGACCTCACTCAGTGTTTACTGACATAGGAAACATGACAACGGGTGATACTAACAAAATGTAAGTTTAGAAATGTAGCCAATGTCAGTATCTTCAACATATTGCCTTGTTCTAATAGATAATTTGAGGAACAAAATTTTCTAATTTATATATAAATATATGTATCATATATGTATATTCTAATATGTACCTTATATATGTATATATGTTATATGCGTGTATAATCTTTGCCCAGTAGATGCTGTGTGTTTGCCTACTTTATGCTGTTCATTCCTCATTTACTAGTTGATAGAGTCAATAAGCAACACACAAGATTCATAGTGCATACTGGCACCAACCTCTGCAGGTCCCCAATCACCAGGAGATATGGCATCTATCAATTGTTTCGTACTCTGTGCCTTTACTAACTCTGTCAGCTTAACCATATTACCTAATCACAGAGAGACAAGTTTTCTCATGTGACTTGTAAATGGTAAAAGCTAGCCTATCATATTTTATGAGAATTACATAAAATAAAAATGGAATAACATCCAGTATGTAGAAACTACTTAGCAAGTTTTAGTCCTCTTCCTTATAAATAAGACATTTGAAATTTCAGAGCTTCTTACTTTGTCCCAAGTGTCTCCCTCCATCTTGCTTTCCAACTGTTCTACCCAGAAAAACATAAAGAGGAGGATGCTCTTTACAGCCTCTGAAAACCTTCATCTCAATTCTTTCTTCCAATGTGAATTCAAAGGCACAAAGACAGGCTTTCAATCAGTGGGCCCTGACTCATTGGGGGTTTGTAATATTCATTTCCTGGGCTACAATCAGCACTTTTAAAAAAATAAAATGGAATACAACAAAAACCAAATAGATTTTGAGCTATCAGTTTATTACACACTGATAGGGAAGAGATAGAAAGTTTCATTTTGTGCAACTCTCGTTTCAGTTGTTTTTCATCTCTGCACCCCGCTTTCCAATGTAATTGTTATTTCAACTCATTGGCGGTTTCTTGGAGGTAAGTGTCATAATCACTTACCTCCAAGTGATTGTGCCATAATCACATAATCAAGGGACTCTTAAGGAACTTCTTTTGTAGTGGATGCTAATTGATCTTATATTAACTTAGTTCAGAAGTTGCCTAAATCTTCTTAGCAGTATTAATCCACCAGTGATGGAGTTTCAGATCCAAAATTAATTTATCAAAGAATTGGAATCCAAAGGCGCAAGAGGATCGCTCTCTGGCTTCTCCTTTACTGATTTTTGGTATAGTTCTTGTCGATAGTTCCCGTCACTTCATCCTCAGGGTTGTCAGTAAACTTGAGATGGCTTTATACTCTAATGGACTTGATAAAGGCGCTATGAGAACCCAACGCAAGTGTTTTTTTAAGTGGTGCTTTAAGATCCACAACTATTAAGTTTCACAAGGAAAAGGTCCTTGTTTTCCTTAGTCATCCCACATCCCCTCTCTGGACCCCCGCCCCCGACCATATTCATTCTGCAGTCCTAAAGCCCAGCACAGTGCCTGGTACAGGATGAGACGACATTAATATATTTTGAATGAATTAAGAGCTCCAGGTCCAAAAGGCAGAGCAGACTGATGATGGCCCCTAACAGTCTGATCCATTTAGCTACCTAAATGTGTGTCTTATTCACTTTAAGACTGAAGAACTCAGCCAAAATTTTCTCTGCCAGAAATAGCCCTCACAGTATAAGAAGAAGTGAAAGGACACCACAAGGAAGTAATCAGTCAAATCTCTGGTGTGGGACATTTCTACAGAACCAAAATCTGAATATTACCGACATGTCTATGCCATAAGATTTAAAAAGAAGAAGAAGGAGAGGATGAAAATGAGTTGTAGAATGAAAGAGATTTAAGGATAAAACAACTAGTGCAAAGACTGGACCTTGCTTGGATTCTGAATAACAAAAAGACAGACAGAGGGAATCTGGGAAAAATTAATACGGACTGGCTATTAGATGATTTTAAGGAATTCTCATTAATTTTGTTAGGTGTGAGACTGACACAGTGATTATAGTAAAAGGAGGAAGCCTCTATCAATCAGCAGTGCATATAGAACCCGAACCGTCTACAGGGAAAAAGACTTAACATCTGTACTTGTTTTTAAATCTCCAAGCAAAGAAGATGCGTGTATGTGTGAGTTGTGTTAGATGAAATAGGATGGGCCGGATCTTAATCACCCTGACAGTTAAGGATGGATCCACGGAGGTTCATTATACTATGGGCTCTACTTTTGTATTCATTCAAAAATTTCCGTAAGTACACGTTAAAGGCAGTTAGCCCCAGCAGAACAGAAAGACGACGAAAAAGTCCAAGACTACGATTTCATGCTCCCTCGTGCAGCCACGGTCCAGGGGGACCCATGTCGGCGTTTACTGGGTTTTGGGCGCTGCCTTTGAATGGTTTCCAAACGTGATAATCTGGTGCTCATTATTTCTTTTTTTTTTAATAGAAGATCATATGCACTGTTAGAAGCATCAAAACTTCATTCTATTCATCTTGAGCAAAATATTCCTCCCAGTACAGCTTTTTCCTTGAAAGAGGAGAAGGGCAGACAGAGGCTGGGGTGAGAGGTCGGGGAGGAGAAACAACCAGTGAGTTTTCCACTTTCGGGAGAATGGCAAGATCCTTGGGGAGACAGTAAATTGAAATTAAGGCTGTTTCAGGCAGCCTACAGGATGTGCCTGCAAATGTAGACATATCTAAATGGTGAAAAAGTCTGTTTGTGCCCATTCATATGAAGTGAATGCCTTGTAATGTGCTCCCGCCCCTGGGAATGGTGGCTGGATTCAGGAACGGAGGCCGGAAGAATGGGATGGATTTGACATAAGTACTTTTAAGTGCTCTGAAGGCTGGGCTCCTCCCTGCGGTTTAATAGCAAGGTCCACTGGGAGCTACAAGGAAGGAGCCGAGTGAATCCCTACAGCTTTTCGTTTTAAGGATAACAAATCTTAAAACAGGTGTGAGCTCAGAAAGATCCTTTTACTTCTTGTTTTTAGTCTGTTGTGGCCAGCCAGCTCTCTGCGTATTATTATCATTCCACAGAACGAAGTCCGGGGTAAGGGAAGGGAGGAGAGGTAAGAGAAGCTGAATAAACAAAAATTGCTTCGAGTGACTAATATTCATTAAGTCCGCTGGTCATGCGCTATGAAATTTATTAAACTGTGGTTTCCAAGAGAATGTATTAGCGGAGCTAATGAACACAGATGAAAAAAGAGGCCTCCAGGAAATGGTTTCCTGGGCCTGGATGAGGCTGCTGAGTAATGTGACAAGAGATTATAACGTTAAAAGCTTCTATTATGGTCTAGAAGGCTGATTATTGGAAGGGGTTGCCCTTGGCGGGGGAGGGAAGATAGGAGGGAGACTAAAAGTCTGACTTGCCTGGAAAAGGGGCCTAATGCTTTTCATTTATATTCATTAAGGAAGAGGCTTTGTGCTCAGAGCCTCTGAACCTCTGTGCTGCCATCTGGTGGAGAAGGTACTTGAGAGGCCCCAGAACACAGAGGACAGCCGCCATCTTTAAGATGTCAGGAATCTGAAGGTTGGCTTTACTGTTTCCTGAATGGAAACTGTGGAAACCTTTGTAACTATGGTGTCAGGAGCAAGAATGAACACTCATAAAGTAACCACCCTATGTAATCTGATTTAAATACTGCGTGAGGAGAGCTCAATTACCCGGTCTGTTGTCCTAATCCATCAGGACCTTAGCAATTATAATATCTGGGCCTACCTGCAGTACTAGGCTAAGCTGTGACCCATCCTAAGGACATCCGTTTCATAACCTAGTCCAGTTTCTCCCAGCAGAAACCTTAGGATCATCCTTGACTCTCCTCTTTTTCCCACACCTGTCATTCACTCCAACAGCAAATACTGTGGCCTCTCTGGTCACTATATCTTAGGACCCACTAACTTCTTCTCATGTGCACTGCTGTCGCCCCAACTTGAGCCTTTGGTGTCTCTCTCCCAGGTGACTATGAATAGCCTCCAAACTGAGCTCCTTACTTCCAACTTTGCAGTCCACAGCCCATTCTCCACCAGCAGTCAGATAAACCTTTAGAACATGTTAGATCATTTCACTTTTCTGTTCAAAACAGAGCAGGCCCTTAAGCTCACTCGGATTAAAATTTAAAGTAAGACAATGTATTTCAAGCCTTAATGGATCTGACCCAGCTCCCTCTAACTTCATCTCTTACGTTCTCCACTCACTTAGTTGAGTCCAACCACACTGGCCTCCTTGCCAGTCCTCAAAGAGGCCACACATCCCTGACTCAGCTCCCTTCGCCTGGAAAGCTCTCGGCCCAGACACTGGCATGGCTCTCCCTCTTTCATTCTCCCGAGTCTCCTGCCAAAGGTTACCTTACCAAGGAGGCCTTCTACTACCATCCTACGTGAAATAATAGCTCTTCTTCTTCCTTCAGCATTTTTATTTCTTTTATTTGTCTTATTCTATTAACAGCATTTATCACTTCCTGAAATGTTCTGGATTTACGTGTTTATGTCCTTATTTTCATCTTCCCCAAATCCCCTACAATAGAATGTAAGTTCCATGGAATGTTAGTTCCATGGACTATTCCTTAGGGGGAATATAGTATTTTTAACATAGTTTGAGTTCTTTCTGAAACTTCAGAAGCTGGCAATTCTAACATGCTTCAAATCCTTACAGACTCTTGGGAACTATATGCCCCGTAGAGGCAGGTGTTTCATCTGACTTAGTCTCCCTTGATTGCCAGCACCTAGTACTGTGTCTGGTTAATAGTATACCTACAATAAGACTTGCAGGGTTTTTTGGTTGCATTAGGGTTTATTAAGCTGTGCCTTAGAAAATATGAAACGCTTCACGAATTCACATGTCATCCTTGCGCATGGGCCATGCCAACCTTCTCTGTATCCTTCCGATTTTAGTACACATGCTGCTGAAGTGATGCCAAGACTTTTTTTTTTTAATTTAACAGCTTTATGTACCAAATTCACTTATTATAGTTGTCCAACGCAATGATTTTTAACCAGGTGAGTTGTACAACCAGTACCATAATCCAGTTTTAGAATCTTCTCAAAACTCCAAAATGTACACTCATGCCCCTTTGTAGCTTAATCTCACAACACCCTCAGCCCCAGGCAACCAATGATCTGCTTCTGGTCTCTATTAAATTTGCCTTTTCTGTTACTGTTGATGATACAGCATCATATAAATCGTAGTTATTTACATGTGGCCTCTTGAAGTCAGTTTAATGTTTTTGAGGTTTATCTACATTGTAGCATGAATCAGTACAGTTTTTATTTCCTTTTTATGCCAAATAGTACTCCTTTCTATGTGTATACCATTTTTAATCCATTTATCACTTGATGGATGTTCAATTTCTTGCTATGAACATTCACATACTCAGCTTTGTATGAACATGATTTCCTGCCCCATTGGGTAGTGTTTAAGTGTTCTTAAAACAGAAGTTGAGTTGGTTGAAAGTATAGCACAAAGCATGGTTGCATGTTTTCGGTTGGGTTACAGAAATAGCTGCTTTTATAAGTTTTGTCCAGCTTTATAGTTGCCTTTGGAGAAAGAATTTGCTGATCTCCCTCATACAACCATGTATGTGAATTTTGTAATTCCACCCAAACTCTAAGCTCTAGGAAGCTGCTACCACGTTTTTCACTACGTATGCACTCATTAAATAAGATAAATGGCTTTTCCTTACTACATAATGTCTTGAGATGGAAAGGACTTAATGCAATCTCGCAACATTAGAGATGATATTGCTTGGAGATAGGGCAGGAAGAATCACAAAATAAACATTGCCACCATTGTTCTCTTCTGAAAGAAAGAAATGTCTGACAAGCTTCACTGACTAAGGTTGGGCAAGGCCAGGCAAGAAAAGCCACGGGTAGCAATCCAGTGTTCCAGAATTTGTTCCCTTCAAAGACAGGAAAAAAGAAAGTAAACGTCAATTCCCACAAAACAGAATTTGGTTAATTTTAAAGGAACTCCTGTACAGGAGAAAACACAGAAATATTTTTCTAAAGTATGTTGAAGAAAACTTTTCTAAGGCAATATTTAAGAAATGAGACTATAATTATGTTTCTGTCATGTTTTATGTTGAGATACGTCTGAGGCTTTGGGAATGGGTTAGAGGGACTTTTAAAAGTCCCTCCAAAGTATCTTCAAATCTTGATTTATGGATCCCTCTACCACATCTATATTCATAGTGGTATCTTCTGAGTTAAAGCACAGAAGATTTATCAGTTTTCAACATACAAGAACCTCACACATTCGTCTCCTAAGTGTCATGACAGTGTACTTTCACAGGCCTAAAAGCTTGGCACAGACTTCAAATTGTGTTTTTATTTTTATACCTTTCCTATATTGAAAGACAAATAGTAGAGAGAAAAGCTAACTCGGTAAGAGAAGGAACACAGCTGATACCCAGAGTGGGCCACCCAGAATGCACCAGGATTAATGACAACTTGGCCTGACAGCATCCTGACCACAAGAGATGAAGTCACCCTAGAAAGTGTTTTGTAAAAGAAAATAAGATCAACAGAATGAAAAGAGAAGAAAAAGCCTGAAGTCTGAAATATACATTGTCCAACTATTTTCCCCCATTAATTTTGGAAGCCCTTGCATGTTTTCAGGGAAATTTAATCTGCGTGTTTCTGAGCCATTTACACTTAACTCACCACAGTGTTGTTTTGTAAGAGTCATTTGTTGTCCAAGAAGCCCTCTGAACCTTGTTCATAAAGACTTTTATTAAAGCGATTGTTTTCTTTTTCCTTAGGATGAAATTATGCATTTCCAGATCGAAAGGAACATTTAAGTGAACCTTAAATTCAAAACTTGGGAGGCACAAGACAGATCCAGTTTTGATCAAAGTGTATCCCCATACAGATTTCCAACCCAAGGTGTTTGGGTTTTGGCAGCATCACAGTAAAGGGTTCAGTTGAAAAGACATAAGTTTATTGCTCCTTGGATAGCCAAAGAGAACCCTCTGAGGCCTTTTTAAAAAGGCAAGGCTTTTAAGGAACTCAGCCAATCTAACAATCAACTCTGCTTTAGAATCTGTCACGGATAAAGCTTAAAGTTGAGTGCGGCAGGTGACACACTGGAAGTATGATCTAAACGACTTTGTAGTCCAAAGGACTAACCTGTAAAATGCAGGCAAAGACACCTTCTGCCTCAGAGGATTGCGGCAAGGATTCAGTGAGATAATTGAGCAAGGTGCTTAGCATTACCTAGAACATTGTAGTTGGGTTTCAATGTATTTCAGAGTAAAAAAATAATTATTATAATGTATCTTTATGAATCTTTGTATTTGCAATCAGACCCTAAAACAGGCATCCCAAACCCTCACTATGATAAAAAGGTTACTCTACATAAATGCTCATTCACATATTAGCTCACCTGCCAGCTCCAAATGGTGAGAATGAATGACTTCCGGGGCTCCAAATGTTTTTGTACTGAGCTTTTAAGTCATTATTGAAAGCCGAACTAGAAAACCACCATGAGAAAGCCATTCTTGTATTATGAGGATAAGGTTGAGTCCGGCTCATGAACTGACTGATGTAATGTGTAACAAATATCAAAAGATTACGTGAATTTGGGGCCATTTGTACCATTTAATCTCTACTACCAATAAAGAGTATTTGAAGAACCCTTTGCAAAAATCTACTGCAGGATATTGATGTACTCTTCTTACCATATCTGCCATGGTTAATTTTATGAATCCACTTGGCTGGAGAATGACTTAAAATGATGTAATTAAACTTTAATCTAGATGTTGCTGTGAAGGTATTTTGTAGATGTGGTTAACATCTATAGTCAGTTGACTTTAAGTAAAGAATATTACCCTAGGGGTGCCTGGGTGGCTTAGTCAGTTAAGCATCTGCCTTCAGCTCAGGTCATGATCCCAGGGTCCTGGGATTGAGCTCCAAGTCTGGCTCCCTGCTCAGAGGGGAGTCTGCTTCTCCCTCTGACCCTCCACCTACTCGTGTTCTCTCTCTCTCTCACTATTTCTCCCAAATAAATAAATAAATCCTAAAAAAAAAATATTACCCTCAATAAGGTGGGTGAGCTTCACTTAATCAAGAGCCAAGAGCACAAACTAAGGTTTCCTAGAGATAAAATTCTGCTTTAAGACTTCAGCATTGGGGCGCCTGGGTGGCTCAGTGGGTTAAAGCCTCTGCCTTCAGCTCAGGTCATGATCTCTGGGTCCTGGGATCAAGCCCCACGTCGGGCTCTCTGCTCAGCAAGGAGCCTGCTTCCCCCCTCACTCTGCCTGCCTCTCTGCCTACTTGTGATCTCTCTCTCTGTCAAATAAATAAATAAAATCTTAAAAAAAAAAAAAAGACTCCAGCATCAACTCTTGCCCCAGTTTCCAGCCTTTTGATTTGCGTAGGGATTTCAGACTTGCCAGCCCCCACATCCTGATACAATACCCATCCATCTTTAAACATGCTGATCATTACCCTATCAGAGTCAAGGCATGACCCAGAAAGTATAGACTTTTGCCCAATAACTTCTTATTAGTTTCACAAATAGAATTTAGTGACTCATCAGTTGCATATAACACCCAGTGCTCATTACACCATGTGCCCTCCTTAATGCCCATCACCCAGTTATACCTTCCCCTAACCTCAACCTCCAGCAACCCTCAGTTTGTTTCCTAGAGTTCAGTGTCTCTTATGGTTTGTCTCCCTCTCAATGTTCATGTTATTTTATTTTTCCTTCCCTTCCACTATGTTCATCTGTTTTGTTTCTTAAATTCCATGTATGAGTGAAATCCTATGGTATTTGTCTTTCTCTGACTGACTTATTTCACTTAGCATACCACCCTCTAGTTCTACTCATGTCATTACAAATGGCAAGATTTCATTATTTTTGATGGCTGAGTAATATTCCATTATATATACTATAAGTATAATATATATACACCACATCTTCTTTGTAGCAACAATGTCCACAACAGCCAAAATGTAGAAAGAGCACAGGTGCCCAATGACTTCTGAAGCAACCTAAATTATTTTGATTTCTCATCTAGAGAAAGTAGCGCTGTCTTTGCTGCCCATCCATCAGCCTTGTGACTCAAGAGTATAGAAGTGTGCCTACCCTAACTGTTGTGCAGTATTACCAGGCAGCACATGATAAAACATTTATTCAGTGAACAAATAGGTTTTGACTACCTGCTCTGTACCAGGTACTCATCGAGGCAAAGTAGAATGTAGCTGTAAAAAAAGGCAAAAAAAATCCTTCCCCCCATGAAGCTTACATTCTCCTGGGGGTTGGAGAAGATAATGCATAAATAGACAAAGAAGCAAACTATAATAGATCTGATGGTGGTAAGTCCTTTGGTGAAAAAAGAAGTCAAGGGAGGACACAGGAGATGCTGGAGATAGGTCTAATTTTGAATGGGTTGACCAATGGAGTCTTCCTTAAAAATATGGCCTTGGGGGCACCTGGGTGGCTCAATCAGTTAAGCATCCAACTCTTGATTTTGGCTCAGACCATCATTTCAAGATTGTGAGATCAAGCCCCGTGATGGGCTCTGCACTCAGCACAGAGTCTACTTGAGATTCTTTCCTTCACCCTCTCCCTCTAACTCTGCTCCTCCCCCTCCTTCCCCCTCACCCCCTGGCTCGCAGGCTCTTTCTCTAAAATCCATCCATCAATCAATCAAATCTTAAAAAAAAGTAAGGAAAACTATTTTTCATGTAACAAAAATAAGAATAGCCAGCATTTATTGAGTATCCACCATGTGCCAGACACTCTTTTAAGCACATTTCAGATATTAATTCACTTCAGGCTCAAAATAGCTTTTATAAGTTAGGTATTTTTTTATCCCTGTTACATAGATGGGGAAACCAAGGCTCAGAGACAGTAAGAATTTTCCAAAAGTTTTGTAGACTAGCAAGTGGTAGAGTTCTGCAAGCTTGTCCCTAGCCAAGCTTCCCCTCTGGCTCAGACTCCAGCCCACCAGAGGAAGGCAGGTTCCAGGTAGAAGGCATCAGGGCTCTGTCTCCCACATTCACTGTCTCTCCTAGCTCAGATCTCCTCTCCGTGTTGCCTTATCCTCAGCTGTAGTGAGAGGGCTGAGCATTTCCATGGGCCACACCAAAGACGAGGAAGGAAGAGATAGTCTCTCCTGGGTCCCTTCTGGGCAGGAGGCAGTCTTGTTTCCTGTCACCAAGCACAGGCTCACAGTGGCCATTGGCCCATTCTTAAACCAACCACTACTGAGGAGAATGGGATGAACAGGTTGAGGTCAAACTAATTCTTTTCAAGGGAGGAAGGGATGCTGGTGGTTCAAATGTAAAGACTATTCTAGTGAGGTAATGAGAACTGTGCTTATGTTCCTTTCACCCTCTGAGTCCCAGAAAGAGAAAAGCCAACATCAAGTCTTTCACAGCTGGGGTGCGTGGCTCCATCTCACTACTGTGCACCTTGGAGACACTGAAGGTTTGATTTATTCCTTTAGTGGGTCTCACACAGGAATCCAAGGGTCGACAGAGAATGAGGTCTCTTAGAAAAGGCCCAGTTCTGTGTGGAGGCACATCCTGCGAATTCCGTTTGTAATCCTCAAGATTTCGATGCTTCATTTTATAGTATTCTCTTTTAACTGACATCACCGGACATCTTGATACCAAGAGGGACTGTTCTTATCTGTTTGCTTTTGTTTGTTGGTTTGTTTACTTCATGTTTCCAAGTAGCTAAATTTCTTGTCAGATACTTCCCAAAGCTTTTAGTCCCACTAAAGTCCATCAAGAGATGTTCGTCTATATGTTAAAAAGGAGAGCAAAGAAAGGCCTCGGGCACATTTCTGAAGCCAAACTTGAGTGCAAAAGCAGGAATCCTACAACTGGAAATTATTTTGAAATTTATCTAAAGATAACGCATGATTATTTCAACAACAACTAAATTTAGAGATGGTGCTTGATAATGTTTATCTGCTCCATTATAAAGCCAACCAGTTAAAATGCCTTACCACCCATCCAATTTCATTTGATACCAAACACTGATAGGGAGATTTTCATTATTAAACAAACTTGGGTTTTAGCCCTATTTGGCATTTGTCTCCAATCAAATTTACTATCTCCCTTCTCAGTTTGGCATGGGAATATGAGTATTACAAATATCTATATTGTCCCAGCACCCTATAATGGTATTACAATGACAATTTTATTAGGCCCATAAAAATTTTGCAACTTCCCTGCAGCACACTGTAATTTCAACAAGAGTTGTAAAAGGTCTTAAATTATATTTGTGCAAAATTGAGATGAATGGGTTTGAGTATTAATGCATTTCTCATTGTGTAATAGGGACTTTTTCTTCCCTCTGTCTTTGCCAAGTACAGAGAAAACGCTATCCCACTCAACTATTTGTCAACTCCCATTAGAAACATTTAATACTAATAAAATTTATGGATTCAGTTTCCAAAGGATACTGCCAGAAGACTTCACGATTACCACATCAGTACTAAAATACAGCCATTGTTCACCTTATAAAAATCTATATGCAGCCTGACAGGTATAAAGTGTAGCCTTGTATGCTGAGTCAGCATCAGAGAGTTTGTTTTTTTTTTTTTTTTTGGTTGAAGTAGAGTTCATGAAATAAAAGTAAATGTGTTCTCAAGTCAGTGAGGAAAGATTGATCTGAGAACATTTCCCCAATAAATATGAAACTGACAGACTATGATGCTTATGCTCTTTCTCAACAGAAAAAATAATAATAATAATAAGCAGGATTTAATTGACTCCATAGGTAGGAAATAGTTTCCTTCATTGTAAAGATTTTATGTAAGAACACTCATCAATGTAAGCAAGAGCATGCAAATTATAAACTTTAAGTGAAGTGCCTGCGCTACCTTTCAAATGGGAAGACTGTGCTGGCAGGCCCTTTGGTTTGCATTTCTAGACATCACAATGGCTTTGCATATGTCTGCACTCGTGCACGCTGTCCTTCGTGGGGCCCAATTCTTCAGGCCACAGCTAATGGTTTCCTCCTTAACCCCCCGCGTGTATCACTTTCTAATTTGTACCATAGTTATTCGTGTGTAAGCTTCTTATTCCTACAGCACATGATCTCCTGATTTTGTGCATTTTTTATCTTCAGCTAAGCCACAATGACTTGCAGATGGTAGATGTTTATCATGTATGTGCTGAATTAACAAATGACACACACACAAAAAAGGAAAGAATGAGGTGTCTCTCGCACCAGCTAAGCAATCTGTAAACCCTGCGACTAACCAGTTCGTGAAAGTAAGGAATTTACAACCGTGAGGTCACCATAAATATCAGCGTGTGTTAAGCTAAGTGGCGAGGACACAAAGGAGCCTGAGACAATGGGCAGGAAGCTACAGTGTGGGGACCCCTGGAGATACATGCTTTCCAAGGGGCAACTGGCATGGGTACTTCGAAGAGAATATGGTTTCTTATCCTCAGCTTCCATTTCTGTTCTTTTAAAAAGGTGTCTGCTTGAGGAAATGTCTGGAATTGAGATTTCCTGTCGGTTCTCCCTTCCGCTGGTTGACAAAAGACAGACGTCCTTCTGACGCTGCACATTATGATGGCGTGTTATCCTGAGGTAGAAACTGCCCACCTCTGGCCTGTCCAACAGACCATTGGAAATACTGGCATTGGTGAAGGCTTCCGTGTCCTTCAAAGCCACCCCAGCCAGGGAGCGGGCTTCCTGTATTTCTCTGTCTTAAGCATACATTTATAGAATCCAAATGCAGCATCAGACACAAGGTATTATCTACCCATTTGAGTTGTTCTGAATGCAGATATGTTTTAGAGCAGAACGAAAAACGGGATAAAGGCTTTTATTTAATGATTTTGTCTTCTCCATCTTCCCAGTCTTTTCAAAAGATGCACTGCTTATGACATCTATGGTATAAACATATAAATAAATATAAACAAATATAAATTATATATATATATATATATATATATATATATATATATAGCAGCTATATCTTTTTAGACCCAGACACAAACTCCTGACAATGCTTCATGCCTTACTTCTACATCTTTTCTACATCTTAAAGTAAGAATCCAGAAGGGAAATAGTTATCAAAAGGAAGTGAATGAACACATTTATTTGAATTGAACTATGAAGTTAGACTTTTATAGTTAATCTGATTTGGAGATTTTGACAAGGACTGAGATGGCCAAAAGATTATACAGAAGATGGTTTTTACAAATTACACGTGCACCTCAAAGGTCTTGATAAAAGTACATTGACATTTGTGATGGGACAAAATAATCTTACCTAAAAATATTATATGAGAAAAAAGAAGTATTTTTAAGTTCACATTATGTTTGTTCTTCTAACATCTTCTAAATATATTAGGTTAAATCGGTGCCTCTGAGTGAAAGAGCAGCAGGTAGAATTAATAACCTTGTTAAAGTTCTTTTTTGAGGGGTGCCTGGATGGCTCAGTCAGTTAAGCATCTGCCTTTGGCTCAGGTCAGGATCGAGCACTGTATCAGGCTCCTTGCCCAGAGAGGGCTCTCCCTCTCCCTTTCCCTCTGCTGGTGTTCCCTCTCTTGCTGTGTCTCTCTGTCAAATAAATAAATAAAATCTTAAAAAAAAAAAAAGAGGGCACATATTGCAATAAGCAGTGGGTGTTATACGCAAACAATGAATCATGAAACACCACATCAAAAAGTAATGAAGTACTGTATGGTGACTAACATACCATAATAATAAAAAAAAATAAAATGCAATTTCCATAAAATTTTGCATTACTGTATAGAATAATAACTATTAATTTCATAATATAAATAATTATAAAATTGTAAGATAATCATTTTGTATTGACTAAGCACTAATAAGAAATGGGATGACTCAATCCAGCAGAAATTGTTTCCAACATTGATCCTTATGGTCACAAAAGATTTAATTAAAAATTAAAATTAAACACTTTGATTGTGTAATGTTGCTAAGAAGAATGCTAGAGTGCTCAATAAATTACTTTCAATCATGAAACAACTGTTAAATGAGGATAAAATTCTGTGAGGGAAATGGATTGAAAATGTAAGTTCAAGGTCAAAAACAAGGAACAATGTAAAATGTCCATCAGTTATAATAGGGATTATTTAGGTATTTTCAAGGAGATAATAAGAGAATCGCATTGCTATTGCATGCAAAACCCCATCGGACATATATGAAGGAGTGATATAACCGTTTTTTATCAACTGTCAGTATTAGCAACATAGAAGAAATTTCTTCAGCATTGGTTAACTGTTGCAAAATTTTAGTGTCAATATAAAAATGAGCAAAGAGGTATTTATTTCACTATTCCTGTAAAATATATTAAAATTTTAACGTCTGCTCATTTCAAACTAGTCCTTTCACTCAGAAAATATCCCATCTAGTGGGAAAGCAACAAAACACAGACAAAAATTGGGTGATGATAAACACATTCAGCAGGTCCAGCTTTACCCCCTTCTCTTCTCTGGGGGGCCAAAAGCGCAAATCAGACGATGAAGTCCAGTGTCTCCATTCAAACACACTTCACCCCGCCATCTCTGGACCCATCCCTATGCCAGAAGCCGGGGATATAAAAGTTAACAAGACAAGAATGTCACTCCAATAGAGCTTCGCAGGCTGTTGGGTGAACTTTCCAGCATGAAAAACACTGAGCAGGAAACAGCCTAGGTTCATCTGTCAAAATGGACTAAGGATTTCTATAATATGGATTCTTTTTGAGCAGTGTTTTCTTTCTTCAAAAGATGGTAAAATCTGTACCATGCGTCATGCATCAATAGCCAAAACATGGAAACAATCCCAATATTCATCTGTGAGTGAATGTGTAAGCAAAAGGAGGTATATACCCACAGTGGAATATTAGTCAGCCTTAAAGAAGGAATAAAATTCTGATATGTGCTAAAGACACACTAACTGAAATATGCCAGACACAAAGAACAAGTACTATATCATCCCACTTATACGAGGTCCTGAGAGTAGTCAAACTCATACAGACAGAAGGTAGAGTGGTGGTTGCCAGGGTCTGGGGGTGAGTAGGGAGGGGAAATGGGGAGTTCATGGTCAGGGGTAGAGAGTTTCAGCTAAGGAAGATGAGGACAGCCTGGAAAAGGATGGTGGTGACGGGTGTCCAACAATGTGAATGTACTTAATACCACTGAGCAGTATACTTAAAATGGTTAAAATGATAAATTTTATATTATGTATACTTTACCACAATTAAAAAAAGGATAATATAAATGAGTTGGTCAGCTGTTTCATTATACATTTCTTTCAGAATATATTCACTAAGCACTCACTACATTCAGGCGCTGTGCTGCCTGAACACAAAGGCTAAAATATGGTTCCTGTCATTGGGGGGCCCTTAATCTAGTCCTGTTTGAGTGTAAATCCAGATTCTACAGCCATGGAATGAGAATTTTTAATATGGGAGCAAAGAGATAAATCAAGTCCCTGAACAAAGTTAAGCTTGAGCCCGGCTTCTGCAGCCCGATTATTCCTTTCAAGAAAATTAAGCAAAACGCTAATAAATGCATACCTCCTGGCCAGATATCTTTACCCACACGCAACATTTTTTAAGTAGAAATTAGTTACACAACTGGAATTTCCAAGAATAACACCTGCTTCTTAAGCTACATGATCCAATACAATATGTTGTCTTTCCAAATGGTCAATAATTACACTGAAACCAACTTTCTTAAAAACTCTATGACGAATGTCAAGTCAAAAATAAAACATAAAAAATTCACCCCTGTTTAACTCAAATCAAGTGACTTGGAAAGCTGCCAAGTCTTGCTTTGTTTTATGCTCTGTAGAGACAGCCTTAGTTCCTCAGTCCTTCATCTTTTCAACATTTGTGGGAAGTAGATCGTGCATAAGTATTATTCTCCCCATGTAGACGGCGGGAAAACAGTTCTGTTCTTTGCCTCGGTCAGAGGATAAATTGAAAATGTGGTAGTGAGAAAATCATACACAATTCCCTTCTTAAACAAAACAACAGCAACAACAGGGGCATCGAATGTCACTGAGGAAAGTGACTTCCAAGAGAAGCAATCTTTTCCAATCACAGATTGGGAAAACGGAGGCCGAGGGAACATAACTGGTCAGAAAGGCAGCAACATGAACAATTTTTTTTGACCAGCCTCCTGGTGCCCAGTTCTGTGCTTTAATAACTTTATCCTCCTGAATCTAAGGGATCAAAAGTGGAAAATTCATCCCACCCACTTACTTAGAATTGCAAAGAGCAAAGCAAATAAGTAACTATTGATTTCAATTGGTGGTTGATTGTGTTGACGACATTTAGTATCAATACCGAGTTCTGTCAGAGTCCAGGTGGCTGCTCCAGCACCTTTCCATCTGCCACAACCCCGGTGAGGAAAATCAAGAATCTCAGCAACTGGCAAAGAGCATCCCAGCATTTCTGAGGCCCTTGCCAGAGCAGGCCTCTTTCTCCTGACAGGAAGGACCACAGTGACCATCGATGTGTCACAATTATTGAGGGAAGAGGGTAGTCAGCCACGATAAACCTGTGACATAAATGCAAAGAGGAAGGAGAAAGGCAGGACAGAGAACACCCCCACAAATCTGCACACACACACACACACACACACACACACACACGAGAGAAAGCCGATCTCCAGAACACATCGGGGAGAAGGGAAGGGATATAGAGATTTTCTACACACCCTCCCAACCTAAAACCCGCTCGCAAAATGGAGTGTTGTAAAAATAGACTTCAGGAAAATGGGGGCCTTGTAGTTGGGGGAACAGGAAGATAGGGCTGACCAAATTTAGAAATAATAAAGACTTTCATAGTGAGGTTTTTCTATGTTTTCTGATTATCAATGACTACTCTGATTTTTTTTTTCTTTCTCAATATTCTCCACAGTAAATCAGAAACCACATGACCTTTTTTTTTTTTCTCCTGCTATAATTTACAGAGAAGCAAGAAAAACAAATGATACTGACTCAGATTCCAAAGGACCCAATAGGGTCAGATTTCCAGGCAATAGTTGTGAATAGCATTTATCCAGCCATATAATTTTGTTCAGTGTATTCCTGTGTGTGTGTGTGTGTGTGTGTGTGTGTGTGTGTCAGAGACAGAGAGAGGGAGAGAGAGAGAGAAACAGAGCCAGCAGCAACAAACAGAGGATGGAAAATGGAGGCAAAGGCAATAATAAATTTAGTTATCTGAAGAGAGGTACTTTTTTGATGCACTATCCAAATGTTATAACTCCCGCTACACTGACTCAGGGCTGAAGAAGGAGAAAAGGGGGAGGAAGCATGAAAAGAAGAAGGAAGAAAGGAAAGGAAGGAAGGAGGGAGGGAGAAAGAAGAAAGAAAGAAGGAAAGAAGGGAGAGAAAGAAAAGAAGGAGAAAGACTCGCGCTTGGGTGAGAAAGGCCACTTGAGAGAAAAACAAAGTGGAAGCCACATGTTGGAGAGTAAATGCGTTTCCACATGTGAACGTCAATATATTATTGACTTACCCTGAGTCATAAATATGACAATTTGCCTCATTTCAGAGTGAGGTCAGCTCAGCCCAAATAAGCAGCCATCCTCTGCTTACTTAATGTTCCTAAATATGAGCTTTCCCCAAAGCTCTCCGCGCATATAATGTAACACCGCGCGCATATGCGGTGGGGAGGAGGGATTGGGGAGGTGACAGAAAGCAAGCTGTGAACACAAAGATACTTTTAAGCTGAATACTTGTACATGATATATAGAACAGAAGATCGTCCATCATGGTTATTGAAACTGTGACCAGCGAAGCTATAAACCTGACACGAAAGAAGAGAAAATATGACTTGTTAGGTTGAAAAAGCACCAAAGAGGGAATTATAAAAGGGAAAATTTCATGACAAATTAGTTTGTATTTTTTGTTTTCATTTCTGACACATGGAAGGAAATGCTATATGTTTGCTTAAGGAAGTGCAAATTTCTCCACTTCATCCATTTAAAATCTTCACCCTTAGGCCTTTTGTACTGAAGCAGAAAGTTTGGAGACCTTAAATAGTCATAATGTTTCCCTAAAGAATTTGGCCTTAGAAACATATTACAATTCAGAAGGGCTAAAAAGGAAAACCATTTTGCAGCAATCTGGCGTTGTCTGCTTAAGACGGCTCACAAGGAGCGTCAAGTCCTTCTCATGGTTTCTTTACCAAATTTGATGAAATATTAGATGCGATTGGAACAAGCCGCTCAAGCAAGAAGGCCGTAAACTTGGAAACAGTGTTGTAAAGCGAAAGTGCGTTACCATGAAGTAAGTTCCGGGTTGGGAGGGGAGAATGCCCCGTGGCTCGCTCCTAGACACGTCGGTCACACGGCGGGCTGGAAAGTCACAGATGCCGAGGGCCAAGCTGGTGTTCTGTGCACATTCCCCTAAACTACAGTTTGGAGCTGATTAATAACAATGTCTCGGCTCTGGGGAGCCCGTTAAAATGGCGTGAATAAAAGAAGAAAGCTCATATTCAGCCCAAAGTCCTGAAAATCCCCTACGTTATGGAGCTCTGCAGTTTCTCTGTGGAGGGAGGGGGAATATCTGTGGGGGGAGGGGGGGATGTGGATTGTAAAGGGAAGACAAGATGACAATAAGGAAACCCTCCCAAATGCAACATGTTCGTAGTTCCGGTAACACTGGATTAGTAGTAAAACGGCAACACTTTCAGCTACGGCTTCAATTTCATTTTTAAAGATGTCAGTCTTCCTAAAGATCTGCCAAAACTCCAGAATTCTAAAATCCCAATCAAAACCGTAACAAAATCTTTTAACTTGAAAAGTAATTCTAAAACTTAGCTGAAAGAAGGGAATCAGCAGAAATAGGAAAATTCTGAAGTGGAAGATGAATTGGGGGAGAGAGAGGTACTTACCTTTACAGATATTAAAATCAAGTATAAAGTGACCATAATTAAATCAGCCTGATTTTAGGGCAGGCATGAGTATATAAATAGTACCAAGAATATATGTAAATTTAGTGTCTATCACACGTGGGATTTCAAATCAGTGCACAAAAGAGGATGTATGCTTAAAATAATGGCAGAACAATCTGCTAGTAATTTTTAAAATAAATGAAGCCAACATCCCAACTCACTCCTGATTCCAATATAAATTTTAAATGAATCAAATATTTAAGTTTAAAAAAATACAATCGTAAAAGCACCAGAAAAAATATGGCCAAATACTATTATAATTTTGGGATGGAGAGAACCGTCCCAAGTATGACAGAAAATTCAAAACCACAAAACATAATGCAATTTTGTGCATAAAAATAAGATAAAACATTGTGCAAAAAAGAAACCAACAGAGTCAAAATACGAACAACAAACCGGGAAATACAGAAGGCTATTATATTTTTTATATTTCTATTAGAAAATTATATTCATAAAAATACAGTAATGTGTTTCAGTTAATATACAAAGAGCTCACAGAAATCAATAAAGGACAATAGCCCAATACAAAAATGTGTGAAGAATACGTATAAGCAATTAGCAGAAGAAACACAAACAGCTAATATAATTAAGGAAAATATTGAACCTCACTATTAATTAAACTCAAATAAAATGTCAGAGAGACATCATTTTTTTTACCAATCTGATCAGCTATGATTTTCTTAAACAATTAAGTATCATTGAGAATCATTGAGAATCAATCAAACCAGCAAATCCTCTATGTGCTACTTCTCATCACCTTTACAGCTACCAGAAGTCCAAAAACTTCCCCTTCAGGTTCCCGCAATAGCCTGGAAAGTGGGAATTTTCACCCTTGTCCTGCTATAGGCAATCCTTGTCATAAGAAGTATCATTCAAAAACATAAATCACATAATTAGAGAGTATGGAGACTGCCTGCCTGGCTGTGAATACTGGTTCAGCTTGAGTAATTCATCTAATCGTTCTGTTCTTTAGTTACGCCATTTGTAAAATCAGGAGGATAGCAATGGTATCGAATTCTTGCCCTGGGTGGATTAAATGAATCAATACATGGAACATGCTTAGAACAACATCCAGCACAGAGCAAATTTTACCAGGTATTAGTGATGAGGAAGGTGCTGCCGACTCCTGCCGATGTTACTGATAAGGACGCCACACCCCTCCAGGAAATGTTCCCAAGACATCATATCAGACCTGGAATAAAATACGAAATGCTCATCACCGCCAGGAGGTTCTACTTAATTTGGCCCCTACCGTTCTGCAACCTAACCTCTGGACCTCCTCTGGTCAGCTGCAGGCACACTAGCCAACACCTCCTGTCTCATTCTCTGTATTTGCTTTCTTCTGGCCTGGACCATTCTTTCCCCAGACATGGCCCACTGCCCTTCAGGCCTCTGCTGTAATGTCACCTCTTCCGAAAAGACTTCTTTGACCACACAATTTAAAGAAATCGTTGCCTCCACCCCGACCATGGTGGATATTCTTATACATGATAGATTAAAGCATAAATTAACCGTACTTTCCAAGGAGGAATTTCACTACCTGGGCTGTAATTAATATGAGCATTCCTTTTCATCCAGTGATCTCACTCCTAGGCAATTATACCAAGGAAATACTCCGACAAGTATGTGAAGATATATGCATTTTTTTTTATCAAAGAGGGCATATAATAAATAAAAATTAGAAACAATCAACAATCTTGTCAATAGGTGCATGGATTATCAATTCGCTGTAAAAACAAACCACCTCAAAGCTTAATGACGCCAACAATAACCAACCATTAAGCTAACGAGATGTGGGTTGGCTCTTTGCACAGGGCTGAGCTCCGTGGTTCTTCTGGTTTAGGCTGACCTCGCTCATGTGTCTGTCGTTACCTGTCAGCTAGACTTGTTCACATGGCAGTTTGACAGGATTCCAAAGGAACAAATAGAAGTATGCAAGGCCGCTTGAGTCCTAGGACAAGACCTTGCAAACTGTCATTTCTATTTTATTCTTTCAGCCAAAGCAAGTCACGAGGCCAGCCCAAATTCAAAAGATAGAACAATCGACCCCACGTCTTCATGGCAGGAGCAGCAAAATCACCCAGTAAAGGAGCATGGACATAGGGAGAGATAGAAAATTGTGTGCATTTTGCAACTTACCAAATAATAAAATGGTTTAATAAATTATGGTAATCATTACATGAGGATTTACAGCTATTAAAAATGGTGATGTTGAGCTCTATTCATTTGAAAAGATGTTTATAGCATCTGTATAAATAAAGTATATTACAAAATTTCTGATTTATATCCTACGTACAAACACATTTATACACATAAAAGGTATGGGGAAGGATGTTTTCTGAAATTGTAACATTGCTTAGCTCTCTAACAGAATCTGTTTATTCCTCCTTCCTTCCTTCCTTCCTGCATTCCTACATTCCTAGAATTTTTTTCCCCTAGGATAAGGTGAGCAGAATCTGTACCTGATGTCTCATTCTACAGGTTAGTCTAGATGTTTTCATCTAACAGTAGAAGAGCAAGCACATTAGCAGACACCTGCAGACATATTTCAATTCTCTGCTTACATCAAAACTACTGAAACAAGTTGCACAGCCAAGGTCAAAATCAAGGAGTGGGGAAAGAGTACTCCCTCCTCGATGAGAGGAGTTGTCAAGTCCCAAGTCCCATACAGAGGGTATGGATAGGAGAAGGATGAAGATTTGGGACCGTTAATGCAATCAATTACCATAGGGAGAGAGTGTTGACCTAGTTGGAAGGAGCTGGCTAGAAGATTTTGTTCTGAAGCTATGTTTGCACAGCAAATATATTGTCTTTTCTTAGAAAAGTTATTTATTTAGGAATTGATTGGAGACTGATGGGGAATTATGAGGTTAAAGCATCCCCAACTACCAGAGTTTGACATCCATGTCTACCCAGTGTTATTATAAAACTAAAATGAGATAAATTTTAAAGTGCTTTGAAAATCTTAATGCTATGTACAAATGAGTACTCTATGTCGATTTCTAATTGCCAGTAAATGTCTTTTGGGCTTCCTTCCTTTTCCTTTGAGTATTCAGGCAATGCAAAAATCATTTCAATAATCGAGTAAGCCAAACATGATTCGGTAGATAAATCTGCTGCTGCAAAAACAAAGACAACATCACATAGTGTCTACCAAAACCAAACATAAATTATTTGGGGGAAATTTACACTCTTAAGTTCTCTAATTGAAATTTGACTAGATTTTTATCATTATCCCTTCTAATACTTGCATTTTATGACTATCAAAAAGCTTGGTGATATTTAAAAGTCATAAATTCCATCAAACTATTGCTTGCATTAACATAAGTCTCTTTGCTTACAAGGATTCTAAAATGAGTCATTCTTCCTTGAAATGCATCCAGTTGCTGCAGCAGCTGTAAACTGTAGGAGTTGATACTCCTTAATATTGAGGTGAAAGAGTCACTGAGTTCCACCCTTTGGAAACTACTTTGGCTACAACTCTCCTACGAAGTTCAAGGCCTTCATGATGAGGCCTAAAGCCTTTAATTAATCTATTTGCATCTACAGCTCCTGTGGTCCCTGAGTACTCAACCACGGCATGGAAACAACCCCTTATATTTACTTAGCTTCTCTCTCTGAGCAGCAGTACACATTTTTAGATATTTTACCCAGAGTCCAACTGTGGAAAAATAAAACCTAGCCAAAATCTCACCAGGAAGTTTTCTGCCACATAATAAGAAATACACAGATTCTTTACGGAGCCCTCCTAAGATGTAATGTCTCTCCATTTCTCCCCAAAAATCCGCTAGCCCTCAACTGCTTGCCTTTTCCATTCATTTTCTTTCATTCATTAATTCAACAACTGTTTCCTGAGCACTTCCTCTATACTAGACATGGTGATAAGCACTGGCAATAAAAATCCATGTCATGGTTTAAATGAAAGCCTAGGAAGACTCCTCCAGTCTGTTCCATCCACCTTATAGCTCAACAGAAACCATCACATCCCCTCTCCCCCCTGTACTTTTCTTTTGACTTTTGCAGGATCTAATGGGTAAGTACTCCACCCTTCTAGAGCTTGTAGGAATGGCCCAGGTGAGTGCGAAATGAGGCAATGGCACACTTGTATTATGTTGTGTCTCACATCTGTCTCTCTGGAGCTGCTCATGTTTATTACAGTTGCCTTTTCATAAAGAAAAAAGAAAGAAAGAAAAAAAAAGAATTCATGCATGGACATTAAAAGAAGGTAAGATAAAATGAGCAGATTCGACTGCTTTGGTTTAAAATTATTTGGGGCTAGCTAGCATACAATAAAGAGAGCCTCTCACCTGGCCTAATTTTTCAGTTACAGTCTTACCCTGGAGTTTCAGGACTAAGCTCCAGTTAATAACAAAGCATTGCTTAACTTTCTTACTTGTCAACGTTCTTGGTCCAGATTTTGCCTGGAGATGCACCATCTGACATGTAGGGCAATTTTGGATGTTGTATAATTCCATCTATAAAGGTGCTAATCCCACAGTCAGCTCTAACTATGACAATGATCTCCTTCTACACATGCGCCTTTTGTATGCCACAAGCCCCTATACCTAAAATGTCTTTATTTTACCTTCACCAATCTTGAATGAAAACTTAGCAGTCTGCACAATTTTGAACAGTAGGATTCTGCCCTCCTCCCCTGATTCCATCTCCTCCTGGCTTCTGTTGGTGTTTGTGAAAAGTCAGATGCCTATCCACTTGTTCTACTTTTGTGGATAATCTTTCTTTTCGGTTGCCCCTGACTTAAAGATCTTCCCTGAAGTTCACCCATGACATTTAAGTGAGATTTCTTTTAATCCTCCTGCTTGGAAGATTTATGTCTTTTACCAGCTATGGAACATTCTTGCTTTATCTTTTAAAACATTGCCTCTACTGCATGATGTTGAAATTTTTCATCTCATCCTTTAAGTCTCTTCATCTGTAAATATATATATATATATATATTTTTTTTTTCCTTTTCTTTTCCAACTTCCTTTTTTTTTTTTAATCTCTCTGGACTGCCTCTGGGTAATTCCTTCACATCTGCCTTTTAGTTTACTCATTCCCTAACCAGTCATATCTAATCTGTGATGCTATCTAGCTACTATTTGCATAACTTTTTTGAATTTCTAGAAGTTTTACTTGGTTCTTTTTCAGAATCTATTTTGATAATGCTTTATATGTATATTTTTTATGTTATATTAGTCACCATACAGTTTATGTTTTTAATCCTTTTATAAATGTTTTTCATCATCTAAGATATATTTATTTTATTAACTCTTAAAGATAGTTTTGTTATATGAGTCATCTTGGCAGCCTAATCCTTCTAATTTTCTTTATGTGATTCTTGCTTATGGTGGATTCATGTTTTGTAATTTTGGATAATGAACTGATCTTCAGTGGAGATTATTATGGAGATCTTGTATAGCCTAGATTAAAAGCTTGTCCATCCAAAAAGGTATTTTACCTTCTGCCAGTCAATTCAGGTATATTATCAGTCTGTGTGGATGTCACAGTCTAGATATCCCTGGGCCACACCAGTAGTACAAATATTGAACTATAATCCCATGTGAGCACAAGTATCTGTTTTTTCAAAGGAGACATTTTTTTGTGTTTGCTGTTATTTTTGTGTGCATTTATTCCCTCATGAGCTTTACAACCTAGGCTCTCAAATCCTAAATAACAATCTCCTCTCCACAACCAAATAGCTCACATGCTTACTATCTCTTTGCTAGTTGTTTCCATTGTATTTTTTTCCTACAAAATTTCCTTTCCTTATTGCAAACTTGAATATACATTTAATACTTTGATTACTATATTTAATTTATATTAAATATAGATCATTATATATAGAGATCATTATATATATTTATATATAAATATATATAATCTATATATAAATATAGATCATTTTATATATATATATATATATATATATATAATCCAGAATCCAAACACCTCATGTATAATCCAGGTGTTTCTATATGAGATGTTTCATTCCAAACATAATCCAAAAGTAATGCAAAATATGTCTAGAAAGTGAAGTTCTCCACCATTTTCCCAATACAATGATCAAATCAAAATATCACCCAAGCAGCCTGCATGTATGAATTTTAACAGAGTATTTACAACTGTGCATTAATGAGTGACTTTTTTTATAGTTAGAGGCCATATTTGTGTCCAATTATGTGTTAGGTGCTTAATACTACTTACGAACAGAAGTAAATAATTAAAATATTTTTTTAATGATAAGCTTTTTGTCTCTTATGGCCATCCTTTGTTTCTTTACATAAAGAGTATTTTTAATTACTCTCATTAATTTTAAATATGTAAATGAGTGACTCTAAAGTAATGTGGTGAATTCTACAAAGCATGCATGAAAACTCATTTTAATAATTTGCCAATAGTCACTTCTTCAATAGCAAAGACTTACTAACAAATTCCAGGGCCATAACCTGTTGCTGCAACAAAGAGATAGAAACGGGGGTCATATTTCTAGTTTTTCATTTTAAAAATAGTCCTTAAATGTATCCTGAAGAGTGATTTTCAAAGCCCACCATAAAACTTAGATTTAGAGATAAAGATCACTCATCTCCCTGGTAAAGTAAAAACACTACAACAAGTTCTATATACTTGATTCCCTATTGACGGGGACCAAAATGAACCAATCAGTTGTCAAATAAAATAAATATTTTAAAATCCATGTTGTCCTCACCGAATGCAGGCTTCTAATTAGTCACTAGGTAAGCTACTGTTCAATTATTTCCTTGCTCTACATATGTCTAAAAATAGCCCCCTATGTTTCAAGCAGGGTGGCAAGCAGAATGACCGATATTTCTATTTCCTGGGGTTGTGGCCCAGCCTCTAGTTTGCTGCTTCCTTGCCAGCAGGATGTAAGAGAGCATAAATTTACTGCCAAACATGGATGCCAGGGAAACAGGGCTGCCTTGTAGGCAAGGTCCTAGTCCAAATAGGAAATTTGATTCTTTGAGGGAGTACGAAAAAGGTCAACTGAAAAAGGCCAGAGGGTAGTGTGTATATATGCAATTCTCAACTTGTTTAATAGCGTTGAGATTCAATTCGTCCATCTATTCAGATAATTTAACAGAGCTCATCTATCTCAACTTCCTCCAAAGTCAAAAAGCATGCTATTTCAAGTAGAGCCAGGAGGGACCAAGTGCTGACCCTACCTTACCATCGAAGTGAACTGAAGCAGGTCTCTCATATTTGTTTTTCTACCCATAAAATGAAAATAATAAAAATACCCATCTCAGAGGACTGTTATTATAAGATTAGCAGATAATGTAAAACAATTAACAGTGACATTTGCAAGTACTCAAATATTTACTGTAAGTATTATATCAACAAGGGTTTGAATACTTACTGATCTTTTATGCTAAATGCTTTGGTGGATATAAAGATAAATCAGATCAGCTAGGAGCTTGGATTCTAACAGAGAAGATGAGAAAGCATGAAGTTATAATTCCTGTGAGAGCAAGAACTGAATAGATCTTATTCACCTTACGTTGCAAGCGTCCAGAACAGTTTCTGGTATATAGAAGGTGTCCAACAGATATTTGTTATACATAAATATAACTGACTCTTTTACTTAATAGAAAATGAAATGAATCTGAAAAGTGAATAGGAGAAAGACAAGAGAAAATGTAAGCAAGAATCAGGACCTTGAAGGCCAAGGAAAGAACTTAGTTTCTCATCTATCAAAGGATGATAATAATTTCACTTGCCCTTCTCCCCACATATAAAGTTCAAATAAGATTATGTTTACCTGACAGCAGCAGATGGAGGAGGACGGTAAAAAAGGACGATGAATTACCCCACAGAAAATTAATGATATTTACCGATATTTACCAAGAATCACTATGGGCTAGAGACTGTTCTAAGCATTTCACCCATCTTAACTAATTTTACCTTTGCCACAACTCTGTGAGATAGATATCATTACTATTATCCTCAGTTTTCAAAAAAAGAAATGGACACACAGAGAAGTTAAATAACATGCCCAAGGTCACACAGGTAGTAAGTCACAGAAGAAGGATTTAGTTCCTGGCCGAATAACTCCAGAGCGTGCATTATTAAAGCAAAAGGTGCCTTGGCTCCCAACCCAGGCAGCCAGGAGTTCAGGCCCTCCTCTGGTGTTCTTACTTATCAGAAAACACTGGGTGTTTTTTTTTTCTTGTTTGTTTTTTTTTTTTCTCAGATCAAGACCTTCTGAACTCCATGCCCAGCTTCTGTCTGTCTCTTCCTAGCCACATTCTTCAACACTTTCTACCAGAAGCTTAATTTCATTAACTTAACCGCTTCCTGGGAGGAGGAGGAAGGGGAAGAGTGAGCTATAAATATCCCTTCCTAAGTGCTCCCCAAAGTGGAACCACCTGCTGGGTCTGTGTGAGGTAGAAGGACAAGCAGAACCTCCGCTGCGGAGAGAGGTTTGCGTCCCATCATTCAACAGAGGTTTTTAAAGATCTCCTACGGGGTTCAGTGCTGCAAAGAGGGGGGAAAAGTAAACATCCCATAAGGAACGGTGTCATTACAGGGTTTTATCATCTACCTGCCTAATGATATCAGTAAGAACTCAAAAGCAAGTGGTGGGCAGATAAAGCCTCTTGAGGAAACAGAGCCCTAGGTTTTCTGGCCCCCCAAACTACCCAGCGCTTTCGGAAGTCCTGAACCTCTGGAACTTCTTAGGACCATCCTGTTTTCTTTCATCGTATCTTTGAGGATGAACACACTTTTGAAAACTGGAAACAACAAATGTTCCTACGCTCAAGTAAGGGAGAGGAACGGCGTTGACGGGGGTCCAGCTTCCTATTAAACTGGATGAACACGGACATGTGCCGCAGGTGTCTGGGAGCAGCCCCAACTACCTTGGGAAAGACAATGGGCCCAAACTTGGTTTTCCAGCTCCATCGTCAGTGTCCTCTAACCCACAGCTACGTGAGGTGCGCACGGTGATGAGCCAGCCCGCGCTTCTGAGATGCGGCTCACCCTGCTGCACAGACCACGCCGGAGGTCAACTCTGGGGCAGAACTGAGTTAGCAGAAAGCTGTTTCTGCTTTTGCCAAAGAGCAAGAGCGCCCTGCAAACACCCACACGCCATCCCGGGTGCGCAGGCGCGCAGACCAACCAGAAGGAATTTTTATTTCTCCAATCCCAGGCCAGGGTCAGACACGGCTGCCAGAGGAGTCCCTCTGACAGCACCTCCTACACAATGAGACGCCGGAGCTGCAAACCGTGCTCTGCGGGCGTTTTAATTGTGAATCCAGATGCTCTATCCCTTCGGTTCTCGGCACTGACCTTTCACTTGAAAGTCAATTTGTCAGTCTGCTCCGTGTGTCTGAAGAAATCATCAAAGCCGCCCTGCCGAGGAGCTCCCCGTAGGTTTTGCTGAATGTAGCTGCAAAGCAACTAAGCTACACTGGGGGGCGGGGGGAAACGTGGGGGTGGGGGTGGGGAGTGGGGAGACAGCTTCCCTCCCCTTGGGACTGCTTGGGTGCTTCTGTTCTCAGGGGAGACTGTATCACCAGGGGTTGGACCCTGAGCAACTTTGGAGAGGGAAGGAGGAAGCAGAAGCAAGAAGCAGCCTCCTCCCACCCCCCACACCCCCAGGCACTTGTCCAACAGGACCCAGTGAAATGGGAGCACGGCAGATCCTCCAGAGGTTGCAGAGTCCAGGCATGTCTGTCCTATTTTCTGCCAACATGGCCAAGGGCTCAAGTCTCGAAAGAAATGTTCTTTTGCACAGAGGACCAGGGAGCTAGGTATCATCCGAGATACTGTACATGTGAAAACCACTAGAGAGGCAAAAGGGGCTGACCCTAAGTTAGGGAATGTTCATTGGAACTATGCTGTAGTTAATAGAAAGAACTAGACAGGGCCAGTCCCAATAGCACCCCTCTGCCATCCCGAGGTACTGAAAGCTCCTGCCCTTTTTCCCATCCAGCCACAGCAGCGCCCTATCTACAGACCTTGCTTTCCTTTGTGACCGGCAGCTGCACCCTGCCTGCCGCCGTCCACACCCACGCACACCATCGTCACCACCACAACCAGAGGATAACTCTTTCTCAGTCCTACTGAACTCTGCTGAGCAATTAGTCAATCTGAGAACTGTAAGTTGTTGCTAAGTGTAGGCACTGGAAAGATCTCACAGCCTCTGTGAGATCAACAGGCAAACATTATACCTAATTCTGCAACTGGCTACCTGCCTGAGTTGGGAGTCTATTCCTTAACAACTTGGATTATTTACCCTATCCTACTGGAATGCACTTGTTTTGTTTTGTCTTGCTTTAGTTTGCTTAAGTTAGAGAATGATCCTGAGCAGCCCTCTTAGGCATGTTAATATAGGGAAGGTAACTAAGCATCTATTGTCCTGGAATTGGTATTTGATAGGACCGTTTGTTGTTTTCGTATGGCTTGTTTGTTGCACAGACTAGTGAAGAAGAGGGAGGAAGAGAAGTTGGGCTGATTTGCACTAGAAGCCCAGGACAATCTGGGAGGAAAGAGACCAGAAATCAGCAGCTTCGACACCAGGATTTTCAGCTTGAAGATGACTTTGAGTGGGTGAAGATAATCCTAATAAAGGTCTGGTAACAAAGAAGAGCTAAAAAGTTTACAAAATAATATTTCATGGAGGAAAAGGAGAGGCTAGGTTGTCCAGCCTCTGGACGCCCCCTGTGGGGGCGCCTGGGTGGCTCAGTCGTTAAGCATCTGCCTTTGGCTCAGGTCATGATCCCAGGGTCCTGGGATTGAGCCCTGAGTCAGGCTCCTTGCTCGGTGGGCGGGATGCCTGCTTCTCCCTCTCCACTCCTCCTGCTTGTATTCCCTCTCTCACTGTGTCTCTCTCTGTCAAATAAATAAATAAAATCTTAAAAAAATAATAATAACAAAGCAGTGTGGTTCACAGACCAAATATGTTAAAACCATGGAGGGGAGGTGGGGAAATTTGCTTGAAAAGGGAATTCCTTTGCTTCTGGCCAGGAGAAAGTAACTGGTACCATAGCAGTCCTCACACAATGAACAACCACAGAACTAGAAAAATATATGAGCAATTATTGTCAGGCATTGGATAACGGGCAAGGAAACACTTGTGATTCCTAAGGAAAACAAGAAGCTACACAATTATACTAGGAATCAGTTCACAATCTTAGTGCATTGAGCTGTACTGACTTAGCATATATCAGAGTTCAGGATAGTGAAGCAACTAGAATCTAAAGGATTCATAACCAGGGAGGAAGGAACTGTTCAAAAGCCCAAGTGAGGAAAACTGCAAGTCCTTGGCTGGCAGCTGGGCTAAATACGCACAGGACGAGACTGCTTGAGGGTATCCGGAGAGTTGCTGCTTGGAGTTTGTGACTAAAATAAAGATATTAGAGGAATAAGCAGTACTTGGGGATGTTGGAGTTCAGGTATACCCAGAGTGGAAAACATACCTGAGATGTCAGAAAGGCCAAGCCGTAGGAGTCAGGCCTATACTCTGGAGGAATTCCTACTCGGTTTCTGCCCTAAAAATGCTTTAAACAAGGCTCTGTCAAAATTCTCAGGGGAGATAGAATTTGGAGATTGCTTCTCCCTATCCCCAAGTGGGAGTGGAGGTGGGAAACACTTTAGGCTCTCCATAGATCTGCCATACTAAAGCAGAAAACAGTCTTTAGAAGTTCTCTGTAATCAACCAGTCATTGAACTTCCTACCAACACTCAATACGTTTCAGAACCTCAACAATGTAGCAATCACAAAGTTGAGCATACTATCAGAAATACCAAAATATGCAAAGAAAAAGGAAAACAGGATCCAAATCAAGAAAAGAAAAGCAATAAAAATCTACCCTGAGATGGCTCAGGTATTAGATACAGCAAGGACTTTAAAATGATTATGATAAAATGTTATCAAGGAAATAAAGGAAAATACATTCAAAGTTATTAAAGGAAATATGACCTTAATGAATGAAGATATAGGGAATGTCAACAAAGAAATGGAACTAGAAAAAAAATCAAGTGAAAATTATTAAACTGGAATAATAATTAAAAATTCAATAGATGAATGAGATGGGAGAAAGATAGCAGACAGGAAAAGACAGAGGAACAGAGAAAAAAATTGAAAAATAAAGAGATGTAAGTATCTATAGGATGATTAAAACTGTCTCATATGCATGTATTTGGAGTCCCCAAAAGGAGAAGTAATAAGTAAGACTTTCCCATATTTATTCCAAAATATCAGCTTACAGGTCAAAAGCTCAGCAAACCCCAAGCTGACTAAATTAAAAAAGAAAAGTTACATGTGGGCACACTACAGTCAACTGCTAAAAACCAAAGATGAAGAGAAATTCTGAAAGCAGCCAAAGGAAAAACATACATTATATAGAGAAACAGTGATACAAATGACAGTTAACTTCTCCTCAGAAACAATGGCAGCCAGAAGATAATGGAATGTCATCCTTAAGACTACCAAAGGGAAAATCCCACTATCAACACAGAATTGAATTATATAACTAGTCAAAACATCCTTCAAAAAGGAGGCTAAAACCACAGAATCTTCAAATAATCAGAAGTTAATAGAATTTACTACAAGAAAAGTCACTATAAGTAACTTACTACAAGAACTTACTACAGGGGCGCCTGGGTGGCTCAGTGGGTTAAAGCCTCTGCCTTAGGCTCAGGTCATGATCTCAGGGTCCTGGGATCGAGCCCCGCATCGGGCTCTCTGCTCAGCAGGGAGCCTGCTTCCCCCCCTCTCTCCTCTCTCTGCCTACTTGTGATTGCACTCTCTCTGTCAAATAAATAAAATCTTAAAAAAAAAAAAAGAACTTACTACAAGAAAAGTTGATAGAACTTACTACTATCATTTATCTTCAAAGTGAAGATAAATGAAACCACATAGAAACTAGAATCCACAAGAAGAAATAAAGAGTACCAGAAATAATAAATAAGAGGTTTACTATAAAATGTTTCTTTTCTTCTTATAACATTTTTTTAAAAATTGGTTATTTAAAGCAAAACTAATAACACTGTAAGGTGAAGTTAGAACATGTATAGAAGTAAGGTATAGTAAGAGACAGCTAAAATTTCAAAAGCTGACAGCACCAAATTTTCTAGGAATGTAGAGCAACAAGGGTGCTCTTTTGTTGCTGATGGAAGTATAAGATAGTACAACCTCTGTGAAAAGCTATTAGTCAACTTCTTAAAAAGTTAAAGATACATTGACTCTATGACCCAGAAATTACCCTTTTAGGAATTTACTAAAAAGAAATAAAAACGTATCCAAAAAGAAAAAGAAAAAAGTGGCAGGAATGTTCACAGAAGCTTTATTAATAATGGCAAAAATAAGCAAAACAAATTTAAAAAAATAATCCAAATAACTATTGACAGCAGAATGGATAAATAGTTTGAGATGCAGTCATACAATGGATTACTATTTGGCAATAAAAAGAATGAACTGCTAAACATTTTCCTAAAGAAGACATACAGATGGGAACAGGTACATTTAAAAAATGCTCAATATCACTAATTATCAGGGAAATAAAAATCAAAACCACCATAAGATACCACCTCACATCTCTTAGAATAGCTGTAATCAAACAAGAAACAACCAGTGTTGGTGAGAATGTGGGAAAAAAAGGAACCCAACAACCACTGTTGTTGGGAATGTAAATTCTGCAGCCTTTACAGAAAACAGTATGGAGGTTTCTCAAAAAATTGCAGAGGGGCACCTGAGTGGCACAGTGAGTTAAGCAATGGACTCTCGGTTTTGGCTTATGTCACAATCTCAGGGTCCTGTCAGGCTCCACACTCAGCACTGAGTCTGCTTGAGCTTCTTTCTCCCCCCGCCTGCCCCACCCACTTATGCTCGTTTTCTCTCCCTCTCTCTCTCTCAAATAAATAAATCTTTTAAAAAAATTTATAGAGAAACTACCATATAATTCAGCAATTCTATTTCTAGTTATTTATCTGAAGAAAAATGAAAACACAAACTCAAAAACATATATGCACCCCTATGTTCACTGCAGCATTATTTATAATTACCAAGACATGGAACCAACCTAAGTGTCCATCAATAATGAACGGATACAGAAGATATGGTATGTACGTGTGTGTGTGTGTGTGTGTGTGTGTGTGTGTGTGTGTGTATAATAGAATATAATTCAGCCATAAGAAAGAATTAAATCCGCAATTTTGTGACAACATGAATGGACCATTATGTTAAGTAAAAAAAAAAAGATAGACAAAGAAAGACAAACACGGTATGATCTCACTTATATGTGAATTCTAAAAACAAAAATAAAACAGAGATCATAGATACAAAGAACACATTGGTGGTTACTGGGGTGAAGGGTGTGTGAAATGGGTGAAGGGGATCAAAAAGTATACACTTCCAGTTATAAAATAAATAAAGTCATGGGATGGAATGTACGGTATGGTGACTATAGTCAGTAACACTGTATTACATATCTGGAAGTTGTTAATAGAGTAAATCTTAAAAGTTCTTATCATTAGAAAAAATATTTTATAACTACATATGGTGATAGATGTTAGCTAGACTCTTCGCGGTGATTATTTCACAATGTGTACAATTATCGAATCATTATATTGTGCACCTGAAACTAATATAATTTCAATTATGTTTCAGTTTTTAAAAATGAACCACTGATATGTATATAAGGGACTCTCCAAAGCATTATACTGAGTAGAAGAAGCCAGCCACGTGAGAGTAGGTACCATATGATTCTATTTAAATGAAATTCTAGGACAAATACATAACTAATTTATTTTGATTAAAATTGGAGTAGTGGTTTCCTGGGGGCAAGAATAGACTGAGAAGGGAAATTAGAAAATTTTCTGGGATGATGACAATATATTTTATTTTAACAGAAGTGTTAGTTACAGGGATGTATGTATGCACTGACAGATTCACCTTAAAATCCATGATTTCACCACATGTAAATTATACCTCAATTAAAAAAAAAAATTGTACTTGCCCTCGTAAAAAAAAAAAAAAATGTAGGTTGGATAATGTCATTCTTCAAATGTCTTTCCATCATGAAGCCAAAGCCTGAATCCTTCGAATGTTCTCAAGGTCCTGTAGGCTCCACGTCCCCACTGTGTCTAATATTGCCCTATTGCTCACTCTGCAGGCACACTGGCCATTTCATAGTTTCTCGAACATGTGAACATGCTCCTGTCACACCCCATTGAACACAGATTCTTTTTTATCCATTTACCATCTGTATCCCCCAAAATAAGTATAAGACACTTTATTTGTTCATACATAACTCTCCAGTGAATAAGGTAATACCTTGTGCATAATAGCTCCTCAAAAAATATTTGTTAAATGAAAAATTTACACGAATGCATGATCATCTTTTTTCTATTCAAAACATTTTGCATTTCGTGCTCGCTTCAGCAGCACATACACAAAACATTTTGCATTTCCTTTATTCTCAGTGGGCCCTTTGAGATCAAAAGGTCTAAGTAAATTGTATCGCTGAGTGGACCTCTGTCCATCTGAAACTATATATCAATGGTTAAGGCTCCCCAATCCCCTGTTTTTATTGGGGAAGAGTTTAAATGTGTCAGAGTAAGGAACACCAAGGAGATAAAACTTTTAATGTCCCAAAGGGCTGTCTGGGAAGAAGTTTGGAACATATTGAAGTTAATTGCCAGATCCAGGAAGTGAATTTACAGTATAAAAATGGAAAGCAAGTTAGTATAACTTAAACCTGATAAGAAAGGAACTTACCTTGAATCAAAGTAGTCAAAACTCATCTAATTAAGCCCCACAAATAACTGGAATCAATTTCAAGGACAATTGTACTTGCTTCATAGTGATTTCCTCCTATTGTCTCCTAAACCAGTCCCGAGGAAAAACCATGGTGTGCCCTCAGAGGGAGAGGTTCTTCTCTTCTGAAACAGGAAGTACAGACAGACACAACATGGAAAGCAAGGAGAGTAGCAAGTAGCAAGCCTTTGGTGAAAAGAGGAGTCTTATACCAAGACAGTGACCAACCCCAATGCCACCATAGAAGCCAACAGTGAGGTCATCCAAGTAGAATGAATGTTACCTTGAGCCTTCGTACCACTGCACATATAATGAGAATTAACGCTAGCCATCGGAAGCAGGAAAACAATTTATTGGAAGGATATTGGAAACTCCCAAGCCAATATGAAAGCTGGAGAACCTGACTTGGATGGGAATGGATGGGAAGAAAGCCAGAAACATAACTGGGCTGACAACACGGGGCCCAACAGGTGAAAATGTCACAGGCTCTCAGCAGGTGCTGTTGCTTTCGTTCTTGCCACATCCCCGCTAGACACTAGCCAGCCCCACGTGAGGACTCTCTCAACTCTGCTGTCCCTGACAGCATGAATAGCTTCTTATCAGCCCCTCAGTCTGTACATCAGCCCCTGAGGTTTCAAAGTCCTGCATGGGACCTTAAGTAGGATTGACCAAATCTAGATCATACTGGACATACTGATGTCAGGAGCAGAGAGAGGAAATATCTGCCTCCTTTGTCTTTCCCAATGAAAAGTGGGTCCTGCCGACACTGCTAACCTATTGGGTACTAAACCAACAGAGCCCAGAGACAGAACACAGAAATTTGATAGTGGGTCGCTTGGTGAAATTATGAGTGGTACCCCATGATTTTTCCTTCCAAACTCCTGAGTTTGTGTGTTCTAGGACAGGGAGAAAGAATGCCATTTATTCATCATTAATTCAAAGTAAATGCTTCCTCCTGAGGGACAGCATCATAAATTTGCAAGGCATTGTCTACCAGGTGGTAGCTAGCTGGTACCACATCTGAGTCTTCAATAGATCATTCTGTCTTTCCGTAAGGTCAGTTGCTTCTGAATAGTAGGACATATGGCTAGACTAGTGAATTCTATAGTCATCAGCCCATAGCCTTATTTCTTTCTCTGTAAAGTGAGTTTCTTGGAGCAATCTATTCACAATTTAAATTTTTATTATAGGTCAGTTTGTTTAAATTATTTCAAAAATTTGTTTGAATGGCATTGTCATATATTAGGAGTCATCTTAGTGGCTTTTAATGAAATTTGGAAAATAAATATCAAGAAAATCACAATGAATATAAAATTTTAAAAATCTAGAGTAGAGATTCTATTATGAAGTTTGAGAATTTAAGTAAGTTCCTCTGAAGGAAGTATTAGTAGAAGCACAGTGGGGCAGTGAAAACAAACCTGAATATAAAAGAACTGTCTGTTTCAGTGGGTAACTTCTTCCCCTACCACAACTGAAGAGTCCAATATGGATAGTTGCTACCAGGGAGTTGACTGGCCCTTCTGGGAACAGTACCACTGTAGTGCTCAGGACTGGTTGCTGCTCTGGCCAGTAGGGGACTCCACTCCGGCACAGCCAGGTTACAATGGTGGAAGTCTTTGTCACTAGGGTTCATGACATTTGGTTCATTCCTACTACCATAGCTATTTTGTTAATGAGTGCATTGATCAAGTACCACAATTGATGTTATTCTTTAATAAAAGTCATTTTCTCCTCATGATTATTTTAAAATTTCTTCCCAGGGGAAGCGTTTTGATGAGCATGTTGATTAGGCACAAATATTTTCATACTCTGGGCTCATTCTAGGGAGTTTATCCAACTTCTTCCCTAAAGTTCTTCGTCTCCAACTTGCCAATATTTTTTCCTTCTAATCCTTTGTCTGACCAAATCATCAGCTACCGTCCAAAAATTAGATGAAGATTGTTGCCATAGGCAATTTCTCTTGGTTCACTAGATGTACCAGTCAACATCTGCTCCCAAGGGAATTTTTATTCTCCACTGTGTTTTGGGACCACCCTTGAGTGGAGTTAATGAACCACAGCAATGTAAAGTCAAGAAAATTGTACCACTGCCATTTGCTGGAGAGGAGAATTTGGCCACAGGAAGAACATTGAATCTCTCCAGGAGGCTGAAAGGAGTCTGGACCAGGAGGGAACCTGGGCGGGACATCGACCTGGGATTCCTATAATTGCATTTGAAGGAACTATAGAGCAACACTTCTGATGCTGTGCCTCATATTCCCTTTGGTTCTGCCTTGCCTTCTGGTGTCACTAGAATACCCCACCAAACCGCTCAACGCACTTGGGAGGCACACTCATCAGTCTTCATCTCATGTCTACACTCCAACACAAACAGAGGCAGCCAAAATACATCCTGCCTCTGTGGTGGGCAGAAATCTGGAGAAATTTGGTGGGGCGGGGGTGGGGGGGTAAGCTTTGGAAATGGTTTTATTTCTGAGAACTTGAATTTCTAAAACTTCCCCCAATAACCACATTTTCTTGGAGTTCAAGATCAGAGATAGACTACTCTGGTGGCCTTTTAACCCTAATTAACCCACAAGCCTATTGGGTGTCCCCACCTCTTTTAACTATGCGATAGAGCTTATGAAAAGATGTGGCCTCCAGTCTGTCAAATACTGCACATTCCACAGTCCTTGCTCAGGCCACTTCCTTCCCTATGGAGCCGCTGCCTGACTTTTCCAAAGCTGATATTAATATCACAGACCATTATAATATAGTTATTTTCATGGAAGGCAAAGAGGAAGTCACGTGGCATTAATTGGTCCCATGGGATCCTGAAAGTCTCCATTTAGCATGTTGTTTTTACTCGCATAAGCAGCAATGAAGTGGAAACAGTGAGGAAGTTGCTATGATTGTATTAAATGAGTATTTTTTTCTGGAACTTGTTTGGTTAATGAGTCATTATTCCGTTTTTAATTGTATGAACATATGTAGTAGCTAGGTCAAAGGTACATGTGCATTTTCTAAATGCACACACACACACACACACATATCTAGGCCACTGTCTGTTTGCTTTATTTTAACCTCTGCTGTGATGTCAGCTTATTGAAAGTCTGGGACACAGAGAAATGAACCAAAGTATATGAGTTTTTATAGTTTTGGAGGAAAAGAATTCAAAAACTCCTGAGCATAAAAAGATCTATTTTATCCTTTTCAAGTTACTGAACGAGAGGGGTTTTGTATCAAAATGTTGATACCGCCAGAATCCATTACTTTGTGTCTGTATCATAAATTTTACTTTTTAAAAGTCTATCATGAACCCTTTTTGATCTTTATAATGGGCCTGTGGGGGTAGGTAGAGCCAGAATTATCATTCCATTTCCCAAACTAGAACTGATGTCCCAGACGCACGGTGGCTTTTTATAAGATCATGTAGTTAATAGGCGATGGCCTGAAAACTGAGGGAACCCAAGAAATAAGTTGGGGCTCTAAGGAAATTTGAGGGTGGCATAGAGCCTTTCATCGGTTAGATGGTGGGCATGGCAGGTATGGGAGAGGGAACCTGAGCTGTCCCCAAGTTGTGCAAGCCCTCTTTGCCTCTCCAGGTGACCGCACACTTTAACTCTGTGTTCTATCTCCACTCACTGCGGTGATGAAATTCTATTTCTCAGTTTAAAAAGTCACCTGAAGGTGAACATGAAAACAAGTAGATGATGAAAAGCCCTCTTGAAACATTTTCTGTTTGAAGGCACTGATACTAGAATAATCTGTGGGTTCCTTGGACATAGGAAATAATTCTTTTGACAAAGATGTGCCAGGAAAACACCTAGTCTATCTCTCTCAATAGGGCAGAGGTCATGGATTGTGAATTCTACTTTTCCTGAAGATTCTGAAACAAGAAAAATTAGATTCTGATAAGAAAACTTATGATTTTTCTCAGTCAAGAAGATACACGATTCACCCTGAAGGTTAGATGTTACTATGGATAGACTTTCATCCTTCTTTGTGCAATACTAATGAAGTTTTCCTCTCAGAGTCAATAGGTCATCAGTCCAGTAGTAAACAAGTGCACTTTACTTAATTTAGTTAGATCAAAGTACAAAGAAGCGCTTGGTTCACACAAGAGCAGTTAACCTTATCTCAGAACAATCCACAAATAGATGAAAACTGCTCTCCAGGAGACAGATGTGACACCTCCTCCCGGGACTCGGTCACCCAATCTTTACACAAACACTCACATGCATTCCCACCAGAAGACAGGCCAGAGGAAGCATGGCTCCATGAGAATCATCGCCATTACCAGAAGCATGACTAAAAGGGCATCTCCTACAGGCCATCTTTGGCCACTTCATCTTTACTGAGGAGAGCAATCACCACATTGAGGAAGTCCAGAACCTCCGGTGGGACTGCTTGAGATGAAGCTGTCCACGAGCCACAGGGAGGGCAGCACAGCTTACTAATCCAGTTTGTGAATGGACTCAGGCCTTTGATTCTCCTCCTCCACCTCCTCCCTCCTTGTCATTTAATTGCTCATAAAAGCTCTATGAGGTCAGTTGGAACAGTAAGTGAAAAATGAGCTCAGATGGTCTATTTAGTTTCTTTTGAGTCATTCTTTTTAAAGTGTGTTAAGAGGAGAAAGTTGAATCTATTGGCCAGCTTGAGGTTTGGGAGTCATCTGTGGATTTTGATGGTTCATACTCTCCATCTCCAAACCTAAATGAGAGTCGCAGAAGCAGAGAATGAGAAGCTATAGAAATGGAGTCAAATTATTTTTCAGTTCCTCAGATTTTACAGACATAGAAACAGATGCCTAGAGAGCTTAAGAGTCTTGACTGATGTCATGGAACTCATTATAAGTGTTAGAATAAAGGACACAAGTCATTTAATATTTGATAACTAACACCGATTGTATTGCAGGCATATGTGTTTATTGAATATACATTCAATATATTTTTATGAAGCATATATATTCAATAAAAGTTTCATCTTTGGTTCAGCGTTTAAATAACAGTTGTTTTCCATCATGGGACTGCAAGGACAATTTTTATAAGTCATCTGTTCATAATATTTTGTTTCAGGAGCACACTATCCATCAGGCAATCATAAAGCCTGCTCTAGGGTGGCATGCCCTTTGTCTTACGGGAGGGAAAAGAGAGAGATGTATCTGATGGCTACAGCGTAAAAATGCCTTGGAGCCGTCAGCTGAGCTGCTACTGTTTCTGCAGTGAGATCTTAAAGACTGCTCAAAGTGAAGGCAACTCTTACAGGTAGAAAGTAGGGAGGGGTGGGGCAAAGGGAGTAGGAATAATGCAACTCTGCCATCCCCCCTGTTCTTGTCACTGTGCAAATACTCTCCTCTCACAACCTAAGATCTCATTTTCAGTTTTGCAAAGCTTGAAAAAGGAGACATTCTCTGTTGACCCTGGAGAGATAACAGGGCTTGGCATTAGGAAAGATGAAATTCTAGGTACACCTGGGACAGCTTTCATTTCAACTTGTAATCAAACTCTAAGTCAAGGCCACAGATAGTCAGTAGGAGACTCAATTCAAGAGCAGAAAAGCCTCTAGGGAACAGAGTGGGCACAGGAAGTGACTCTAAACTTGGGAGAAGGCAAGAAGATTTTAACAAGAACAAAAAATAACAGCCTTCAGCAAATAAGCCAGGCTCTCCTCAACCCTCGGAAAAATCAAGAAAGGAATATTAACAGGACTGTGGATTGAAGAAGAGCCAAATGAACAATCCATAATGATAGTTTGCCCTATAGATTCACAAAAGTAACCACTGGAGAAAATGACAGGACCAGCATAATTCCAGAGGAAACTGAAGTAGCAAAAATACCTTTCATTTTCTCTTATGGGCACTGAAAAATACGTTCTGGCAACATTGAGTGGTCTCAAAAATCTCACTGGCCAGATTCATTCCTCTCATTTAAATGTTGATACGTGTGACACACAACATTTTCTGTTAATTAGGCCTCTTAACATAACTTTGTGGGAAGAGTGCTCATCTGGTATTTCAGACATTCCTAAGATTCAAGGGAAGAAGATTCTACAACCCAGCAAATTTCTAAGAAACTAATTACCTAGAAGAATTCACCAAATTGTGCTCACTTGGTCAGGCCGCTGCACTCTTTCAGAGCAGGAGAGAAACTTCTGAATGGTCTTCTGTTATGTTTTGTTTTTCCTTCTCCTCACCCCACTTTGCATTGTGGCAAATTGTGGAAGGTGGGTAGGAAAGCCAGCAAGTGTGGAGGGACATCAAATAGAGGGTGAAGGTGCAGGGGAGAGGGCAACTTGCAGGGTGTGGGGCAGTGGATCTGCAAGAGGTGGGTCAGAGCCTCTTGGGAAGCCACTGTTCTTGCACATTCACTCTGTTTATCACATCCAGGAAAAATGCTCCGAAGAAAGAACAAGTAACGGTTCCAGTTTCCTTCAGTCTTAATATAGAAGGCCCCCGAAGGTCCAAAACAATTTTAGAAAGAGAGCTGCAGGGTGGGGAGGAAAAAGTATTGTGCACCCCTGAGGAAATGGAGGGGAGGACAAACAATATTGTTTTAATGTGACTGCTACAATCTTTGTGGGCTCTCAGCTCTGACCAACTGCATCCTTCTGACCCTGAGACATTTATTGTTAAATTTTCTAAAGGAAAAAAAAAAAACTTCTTTGGGCAGAACCCTCTGGATTATTCTATTTTACAACAAACTATTTAAGGCTAAGCTGTGAGCACTTTGACGCATTTGTATCATTTAGGGGAATGAATAGACAAAAATCACAAGTCTCACTTCCCTGCTCCCAGAGTCTATATATAATTAAAGTGATTGAAGAAAGCCGATCTGACTTGACTTGATAGAAAAGGAATTTTTTTTCTTAATGCTCAGAAAAGCATAATTCTGGAAAAGTCATCAGAAATAAGTTTTTTTCAAAAACAAAACCTCTAATATAGCTTTCCTTCCATTTATTGTTCAGTCATCTTGCCTTTTTTCACATGACTTTGAGGATGACCCAAATCTCAGGCGAAATGAGGCATTGTCATTACGTGTACACAGTATGTTTATTAACTTTAGATCCAAATAGCACCCTACTTTCTTCTGCTGCTGGATGGGGGCCCAGCCTAGCATGCCTGCCAAGGAATATGGATCTGTGTATTTAATAACTACTTATGAATAGTTACTCTGTGATGTTTAACCACCAACAGAGGTAGAAATATGTGTTAGTTACCAATTGTTATCAAACAAATTATCCCCCAGATTTAACAGTGTAGTGGAATAAACATTCTCTGTTTCACAATGAGTGTGTGTTAGGAATCTGGATGTGGTTTAGCTGGGTGTACCATGGTTTAGGGTCTCTCCCAAGCCACAGGGACACTGTCAGTGGGGACCATGGTCACTTCAACCATTGACAGAGGGGAGATCTGCTTCTAATCTCGCTCTTGAGGGTGTTGGCAGGTCATCACTGGCTGTTGACCAAAGTCATCGGTTCTTTGCCATATGGGTCTCTCCATAGGGCTGCACACAATATGGTGGCATACTTTCCCTAGCATGAAGGGTACAAGGAAGAGAAAGCACAAGACAGGGCACTTGAGACAGAAGCAACGATCTTCTTGTAACCTAAACTTCATGTCATCCCAAGGCTTCTGCCATATTTCATTCCTTAGAAGTAAGTCAGTAAGTTCAATCCACACAGAAAGGGGGAGAATTGCACAAAGGCAGGAGGCAGGGATCATTGAGAGACCTCTTAGTAGCTGCCTACCACACCGCTGTCTACCACCCAGTCCAGCAGCCTGAAACATCAGAGCTTCAGAGAATTAACATCTAAAACCAGGTAACTTCTATTAACACAGAAAAAATTCCAGCTGCACTGAATTTAGGGTGATTTATCTACAGGTAACTTGTAATGGCCATAATCTGAATGGTCTGCCAAATATTAGAAACAAAGTATGACAAATTTCCTGTTATCATCACTATCAAATTAAAGGACTAAAGAGAAATAGTGTATTCATTCTGATGCATTGGTCATGCTACATTGGCTATGGTTACACTTCAGTCATTTGGTGAATGTAGCAACTTGACATATGAACTGCCTTCGAGGGAAATTTAGTTTAGAAGCCTCAAAACTTCATCTCAGAACAATTTATCACTGAACTTACACAATATATATGTAACTAATCTTACCTCAAGTTATGTGTGTGTGTGTGTGTGTGTGTGTTTGTAAGAAAAAGATGAAAAAGTTAACCATGTTCTGTATATGAGTTTGAACATCTTTTCATTATATTGAAGCCCAAGGCTCCATATTACGATAAAAACTTGTTGACCACAATTCAGAAATTGCGGATCTTGGCCATGTCCTGCTGAATTAATGGGGATTGTAAAAACCAAATGGAATTTAGAAGTAGCTAAAATATTATTTTTTAAGAAGGAAGAAAAATAAACAACTACAAAGAACTTACTAGCCTAACGGAATATGCTTTCTTCCTTTATGAAGGAAATTTACTCTCTCTGACTTGATTTTCTACTCAGAGTTTGTGACTCAGAATTCATGTTCTGATTCTCCAGAATGTTTTAGGACAAGGCTAACACAAGGAAAATACACTTTCCTATAACTACAAGGATATCGCACATGCATAAAATAAATTGTAATGGATTCAGGCTTCATTGTGTTACCTCTGAGAAGCCCAAGTGCACAAGACCATTTAGCCAAAATGACAATCTGGTTACCTGTCCTAAGTATCAACCATTTTCTCTAATCTGCACATGCACATTTCCCTTAACCAGGAGACTTGCTCCTTCTACTCCCATAAGTGTGACATGATTACAACTCTGAGGCTTTTGTTCTTCAGTAGTCGGAATCCTTAAAATTATGTGAAATTGCACAGTTATGAAAATTGTTGGGAATATTAGAGCATTTTGGCTCCTTTCCCCTGATCCAGAAGGTACTGTGTGTTCTTTGGATCCCAGACAACTTTTTGGGCAGTTCCAGATAAGGTATCCAATAACTTCACTCCATGTCCCCGTTTTTCTTGCCCTCATTCCAGAAAAAGTTGGATAACTACCTCCCAAATAATTTTATTGTGAGGAAAGTTATTATGAAAACGTACTCCGTTGGTTTTCAGTGACCTCCAAAACACACTCCCTAATTAAGTGCAAATGGGAAACTGACTTGGAGCAGGTTGTCTCTGATTTTGGACTTGGGAGAAGTATTAAAGTTTATGAACTCGATATGCAAGCTCCATCTGCCAAACGAGGAATTTCTTATTTCATTTGGTGACTGCACTGAGATTATATAATGCTTCTCAGAAAGCTCTGAATGCTGGAGATGCGTAAACCATCTGTCTGTGTTCAAAAGTCAAAAAATGCACTACTCCCACTATGTGTCTCTGGGCATAACTAATTATTTACCCAAAGAAATTTCATCATAGAGTTGTTTAAAAAAAAAAAATTGTGTTTCCACGTAACCATAAAATTTTACAGCGCTAAAGAGGCAATGATTACATTCATGCTCTGACATCCTTTTATAGGAGGCTAAGGTTGTTCAGCTTTAATATTTAAAGAAATCTGAAGACCTGGCAGAGAGAAGGGAGAGAAAGGGAGTAGGAAGGAAGACAAATTGCGTTTCGCCTGAGCCAGCGCCTCTTTCCTTTCCCAGCCAGCAGGGGGCAGTAGTAACAGAGAAAGAGACGCTTTCCTCTGAAAGGTGAAGGTACATAAACAAGGAGAGAGCTCTCCTGTGGCCTCCTACTGGCAGGGGTAAGCGTCAGGTGTAGTCCTGAATTCCAGCTACCTCATGTACTAGCTTAAGTCATAACTAATTTTCATGATAATAATAGTAACTAAGGCTTTGAGACCGTACCCTGAGCCAGGCACTGCATGAAGCACTTACACGAGTTATTTTATCCCATCCCTCAGCAAAGTAGGAGGCAGTAGGTTTTGTTATTTATCTGTGTTTAGCAAATAAGGAAAGTGACACTTCTGAGATTAAGTAACATGCTCAAGGTTACATAGTTAAAACTATAACAGCAAACTAGGAAGGAGAAGGAAGGTTCATCTTTAACTCAGATCACAATACTTACCCTTATTCCATTTGGTTTTGTTCACTTTTTTTTTTCCATTTTCTTAATTCTTTCACCTGACAAAGCAGATGTAAGTATTTTTAGTTGTTTTGTTCTTATCCAAAGTATCGTTTATGGAATCCACAATTATTCAGGTGAATTCGAACATGTGTGCGTTGCCAATCAGAGCAAAAGAGGACGGTTTCCCCCAGACTACCAGATTGGCTGACGACAGTGCTATTTCTGCGTCATATTTAGGTATTATGCAGTCTCCGTTTCTTTAAGTAGCATAGCCACAAATTGGATAGAGGCCATTTGTTGTTCTGACCCTCAGCAGTTGTTCTTGGCAGAATGGAATATAGTTAACAGCCGATCGTTTATAATCAAACAGATGGAATTCTCCTCCTAGTTCTCCACTTCCCTCTCTGAGCCTCAGAGCCCTCCTCTGTGAAATGATTGAGCTCGGAAGAGAGGACCCATTCAATTGTCACAAGGGTTAAATATGCTGATGCAGGTAAAATATTTAGCCTGGTTCTGGCACATAGGGAGTACTCTGCGGCCATAATATTATTCAGACACAATTGTCAAACTTAGGGGGGAAAAAGTAGAACTCAAACAAACGGCCAGATGTTTTGCTTCTGGGTGCCAAACGTCCAGATGTTTGAGAAACTTCAGATAATTCATTGTCATTGCTGTTCACTGGTCTCGTTGGCATAATATGATCACAGATTATATTCAAGGGCAAATGGGGGTTAATGGTCTCCCCATTCATGCGCAATTATCCTTTGTTATGAACTAAAAATATGAAGGTATAAAGGCTCTCCCTTTCCATGTCTGCCAAAAAGATTACTAACAGTCAAAAGAAACTTTTTTTTTTTTACAGGAGCTTAAATTCCTTTTAAAACATTAAGCTCTAAAAAAGTACTTATTTATTTCTACTGCATACCTTCTTTTCAGCTTTTAAATGTATCACAATAGTCTAAATATAATCCAATATTATTTTCTTTGTTCTTTTTTACTCCTAAAACAGCTCAGCCGTGAAAATAAAGTTCCAAGATTCACTGGTTTCCCTTAGTTTAAGTTTTGTAATTTTTGTTGGTACACATACATGCTATTTTAAATAGCCAGCTGCCACCTCAAAAATCCATAACTTTTATAAACTATAAATTCCTTTAAGGATAAAGCTTCTTCAAATTCTGCCTCATTTAATAAAATCCAACACATAAAAATCAGAACTCACAGAGTAGAAAGGAATTATTTGTATGATGGAAGAATTGGCCAAAAGGAATAATTATACATATATTTCTCTAATATTAATAAAAATATGACATAATTTCACATGCTTAAGTTTCCTCAAACAATTCTGGGTTTTGATCTCATTTCTGTTTTCCTCAATCTTATTTACTCCACATAGTTTTATAATTTTCAGAACATATATTAACTTCACAAATTTGTTCACGTTCAAATGAGACAAATTTATTCCTTTTTTATAATGTCTTGCAGTATAAAAAAATAAAATTTAGAATTGTACTAAAATCTATCCCAAATCCTAGATACTATAGCTAATCAAAGGGAGGTAGGTATATAGCTTTGAAATGAAGATTTTAAAATATTGTTTCCTGTAAAAATGATAAAGGACCCAGTTCCTATGAGCTTTGTCTTTCTAACGTTAGAATCCACTCTTGTTTCTGCTTTTTAACTTCTAAGAAGGACTTTTCTAGACATACCACTGTGTTGATCCCAAAGTTAAGCAATGAACTGAACAGCATTGTAGACTAAGAGGGCAGCACTGTAGATTCCCAGATACCCAGCCCATGGAGATTGGCATAACTTGGAACCAAAGCGTTCACCTCAAATATCCTTCAAGATCATGTCATTATTGATTTGCTTGATCAAGACTGGACAGAAAGACCTGTCCAGTCTAGGTCAGTCTAGAAGAAAAACCAACAGGGCAAGGTGGCCAATAAATGCAGTATTAATCATAATGAATGTGCTGAGGGAATGCTGCCAATCTTCTTACACCCTTATCTCAGCATAGTCCAGAGGACTGTCTGTGAACTTGCTGAACCAATCCATCAACTGGGTGGCTAGCACCTAGCACGTAATAGGTGTTCAATAAAAGTCTGACAAACTGCATCCAACCCTGTCATTTTTTTCTCTTGATGGCCTCAAAAATTTATGTGAAGTACCCAGCCATGGAGTCATGGAGTCCTGTAGCTCTCTCCAGGCTTTTAGTCTAAGACTTGCAAATTCTCTCCCTCATCTCCATTCTTTCTCTCCTGTTGAGAAGACTGACAGAGAGGCATGTGGATCATGGGGAGGGTTCTCCAGCTCACCGTGGAGGTGAGAACCATATCAACCTCTCTCTAACTCTTCTCTGGGAGGGTTCTCCCATGCTGATAGGAACGTTAATTCCCCTGAAGAATTCTAAGAACATCAGGGCCGCTTCTCAAATGCTGGAATCCAAATCATCTGAAATGACCCACAAAGAAATGACAAAAAAAAAAGCAATTCTGTATTTCAAGACAACGTATACCAAAATCTGAATACTTTTATGATATAAGGAAGAATAATCACAGCCCTTAGTACGATTTAATATAATGCAAAAGGCAGTACATTTTCTGTAAGACTAATAATCATAATTTCATTGAGATTAGGCTAGTCACAGGAGGATATTTCCCCAGTTACCCAGCAATACTATGTGGGATGATCTTTTAAGTACAGGGCAGGCAGAGAAAACAAACAAACAAAACAACCCTACCCAACCAATCAAGCTAGCAAACAAACAGAAAGGTGCTATTGTTGATATAATAGCCCCCACAACTTCGTAGCAAATACCAAATGGGTGCTGGAAGCTTGATAAGCCTTATCTCTGATGTCTGCGTAAGCCTTGTTCTAGGATCTTGAATCACTCTTGAATCATTATTAAAGTAGAAAAACAGGAGGAGAGACACTTACCCTTTGCAAATGGTAAAACGCAGCAAATGCATCTTCAACTCCTTTGAACTGCCAGGCCACAGGACAAGGATAGAGGGGAGGCTGGTTTATGCACATAACCCACCTGCTCTTTGACTGATATCAGCACTGCCTACGCCATCAACCAGGTTCAAATGGGACTGGAGTCAGGAGATTCAGCAAGGAATCTCAGTTCTACAGCCTTGAGCAAATCCTTCAACTTGTCTGGGTCTCAGCCCTCCCTCACATGAAAACAAGAGTCGGGTCATATGCAAACAGGATCCCCCTCAAACCCTTGTCTTTTATAACCATGCTGTGTGGCTGCTGGACCCAGTGATGTAGACGAAGTCGATGTGATACCTGAAGTTCATTCCTCCAAAGACAATTCACAGGGATGCACATCGACTCCAGGCTTTTCAAAGGACGTGCACGCATCCTCCTGTGTCTTTAGTACTCCGGTAACAAATACACAAGCCCCAAGTAGGCAGGAAGTATCTTCCTGGTGCATTCACTTCTCCTGAAAAAGTTTGAGGAGAACCCATTCTTTAATGTGAAAACAAAGAATTTACAGGGTAAAATTTAAAAATCTCACAGACATGAAGAGGCGGAAGGCAGCAAAGACGTTTGTCACGAAGGGTGTGGCTTCCTTCTATACCCCTTGTATCCTTGATCAAAGGAGTTCTTTGGTGATAAGATATGTTAGGGTGTCAGTGATGGTATTTAGAGGCTAAGTACACTATTACTTAGCCTTCTTTCTGACCCCATGGGGGTCTTCGAGCAGGAATTTTGTTTTAGGATAGCCCAGAACCCTAGGATGGAATGGAGATCTACCAAGGCCTAGGTAGTGCTATTATTAGGAGAGACCCATGGAAGGTGGAAGAGCCCAGGGGCACCTGGGTGGCTTAGGTGATTAAGCATCGACTCTTGGGTTTACCTCAGGTCATGATCTCAGGGTCATGAGATCGAGCACTGAGTTGGATTCTGCACTAAGTGTGGAACCTGCTAAAGATTCTCTCTCCCTCTAACTGCCCTCAACCCATGACTCCCCTCCCCCACCACTCGTGTACTCTCTCTCAAAAAAAAAAAAAAAATTGGAAAAGCCCATCAAGACAGACTTCTTGATTTTGTTAAAGGCAGATTCTGGAGCCCGATGTTTGGCTTGGAAACCCTATTCCCTGAGGCTCTTGACTAAATCTCGATTTATCCTGAGTTGGTTTTTAAACGAATTTGGTCATCTCTGAGACCCAAAATTGGTATTTTACAAAACCATAGAAACCATCTCCTAGAACCGAATCATTAGCTTTACTGTTGAATTGTAAGCTCATACAGTTATCCTTTTCCCATTCCCTCCTTACCATGCTAGGCAAGCATATCCTACAGCCCCAATTTCCAGATCAAACTCTCTTAAGATCTCGGGCCTGTTTCCTTGTGTGGTAGGAATGGGAGATGATTAAAATGCTGCTGAATCATGTAAAAGGGAAAGAAGTGTGTGTTCTGCTGGTCGCCTCTAGAACCTCCCAGTGGGAGGAGGGAGAACAAGGAAGGGATGGGATGGGATGGGGGAGGGGACTGGGCCACAGACAGGCAGAGCTGTACAACCTCATCACCTCAAACACATTCATTCCCAGGGTTTCAGTCTAGGGAGACGTGCCAGCTCTGGCCAGTCGTTATGGGTCTATAGCCTTTACCCTTTTTCCAAATCCACAACTTCTTTTTATTACTTATTTGGTGGCAATACTTAACCTCATCTAAACTCATTCAGTAGTGAAACCTGATCCAGACTGATGTTAGGCTATTTATAGTCTTTATATTTGTAAAACCACTGAGAACACTAATTGATGCCACCACAGAAATACCCATGTATTTGATTAAGGGTTGTTGGATCAAACTCCACTGAGGGTTTTAATGCAATATCCCATACAGGCAACCATGTTAGCTTTCTAAGACCCCTCAATTCTGAATTCTAGCATCCTTCTGGCCCCCAGGTTTTGAATAAGAGGCAGTGAGCCTTTAGTATCTCAGCCACCACCTGGAGTTGTGCAAAGAGACTAACCCTAATCCCACACATGGCAAAGCATCCCATTTTGTGTTGGGATGTAGTGTGGAGGGCAGGAGACAGAGACATGAGCCAGAAGAAGTGAGAGCTCAGAAACTAGTGTCCACCATCAAGCTCATTCTCTCCTTGCAGCCAAATCAGCATGGAAAATCAACTTTAGATCCCAGCATGTCCACCAACCTTTACCCAACAACCAGGGCCTACAATAATCCAGTGAACTTCTTTGTTTTTCCTTTTTTTTTTCTTACTTCATTAAAAGAAAAGTAGTTCCGAAAACCTTTCTGTGATCAGTCTTAAAACTCCTCGGTCCTTTGATTCTAATAAGAAAACAATGGTAATTTAGTAGGTACCACCAGACACTGTTCTAAGTGTTATTCTTATATTACTCCATCTCAACCTCATAGCAATCATATGTAACAGGTTGTACAGATTAAGGAATCTAGGCCACACTGAGATTAAGTCACATGCCCAAAGTTACCCAGCCTTAGATGTGCATCCAAGTAGTCTCACATGCTTACGCACTTTGCCTGCTTCCTCTTGGCATAGCTGCTCTCCTGGTTTTAATTAGCGGAGAATCCAGGTTACCTCTAGCCAATGATGAGCTGGTAAATGTCTAATAAATGTCTCTCTCATGTAATTCACAAATAACGGTAAAATGTACAATATGCTGTGTTGTCATTTCTTTGTAAACAATTGAGTCTCCCAGAAAGCTTTCAGTGATCTTTGCTAAACTATTTTATCCATAGCCAACCTCCAGCTACAACTGACCAAGCAGTATCTTTTTCACACGAGTGTTGGTTAAACTTTCCTTTATATTATTAACAAGTTGATGAGGAAAAGGAAAGTGAAAGACATATCCGAAGGCCACTCATTTGAGTGACTGCTTTGCTGACCCAGAGTACAGTTTTCAAATCCTGGAATTACTGCATCAATCATTTGTGCTATTTACACTGTAACAGTTAAGCTACTCCGTACTCTTAAATATGAATTTATTTAACATTGACTTCATATGAATTATTAACCTTTCTCCATCACTTTCTTAAGACTAGACAGTCAACCAAACAATGAATCAGATCCTCATCTGCATCATTGATCTGTTTCCACGGTGCAAATACTTGGGTTTCCATCAGTGATGTCACCAAACGCAGAGTCAGAAGGAAGCGTGCAACGTCACACCGTTTGATGGTATTTCCACCATGAAGTCACAAGAGACGTAAATCACAAAAAAGACGTAAATCATAAAAAGAGACATAAAGAGATGTCAATCCAGAGCACCAATAATAGCAAAATGTGGTAAAACAATTAGAAAGTAAAGAGTTTTGAGTGTTTGTTAGTTTGTTTTACATATAATTTATTCTAGGGTAACTTGAATAACTTAAATCTTAATAATGGTGATGTTTAATAACTGGCTTACAGAACTTCTGAAAATTTAAGAACAGGTTCTCATGAGATAGTCTACTCTGGCCATGTAAGTCAGCCTCCGACCACTGGACACTTGGCTGGACACTTGAAGGATATTCCCGGAAGCCACTGGACTCAGAGTAGTCTTTACTCCAAACTACTTCCCCTGTAACTGTTTTGCCCTTTCTTCTGCTGGTACCAAGACCTTTCTGGGCCATTGTTTCTTTTCTTATTAATTATCAAATCCTCTCTTAGAGGCTATCCTAATCTTCTTGGCATTTGAAATCTTATCATTTAAAATAAAAATCTTGGGACACCTGGGTGGCTCAGGGGGTTAAAGCCTCTGCCTTCGGCTCAGGTCATGATCTCAGGGTCCTGGGATCGAGCCCCACATTGAGCTCTCTGTTCAGCGGGGAGCCTGCTTCCCCCTCTCTCTGCCTGCCTCTCTGCCTACTTGTGATCTCTCTCTCTCTCTGTCAAATAAATAAATAAAATCTTTTAAAAATTAATTAATTAATTTAATTAAATAAAATTTATTTTAAATAAATAACCCTTTCCAAATAACCCTCTTTGTTAGGATGCCCAGATGTCAGTAAGTTTGGTACCCTGCTTACATCTACGTCCAGTATGTAAAAATACATAAAGGGACACAACAATAAACTGCTTCATTCAAATTTGTTCACTATGAGAAGGGAGCCGCTCACTTGTTAAAGAGGGTTACTTGGACTATAATCTGGGCAAAGCTGCTTTCTTGCGGTAACTTGAAAAGGGCCTGACATCCTTAGCAAGGCCCCTCTACCACCCACTCTGAGTCATACAATGTCACTAGAGTCGGCTTACTTTCTAATTCGGCGTCCCCTGACACTCTCACCCTTGACTTTGTCACCTCATAAATGTGTCACTTTCAGCACCACCTTCCTTTTTAAGAAAATGTCCTGCCCACCCCGAAGTATCTTAGGAACACTGAGCCTGAGCTAAGATAAAGGAGTTAATTTACTTGGCCAACTCCTAGTAAGAGGCTCCAGTGTGCCAGCCCTGGGATGGGCCCGAGAATAATAAGGAGAATCCCCATCTTCGAAGAGTTGACGGACTCCTCCAGTGCTTCCCAATCCAAGGGGCACATTCAAGCTTTAAAACCGACCAATGCCCAGGCCCCACCCCAAACTAATTGGGTCCAAAACCCTCGGGGTGAGACCTAGGCAATACAATTGTTTAAAGCCTCCTCCTGTGATTCTAATGTGAAGCTAGAATTGAAAGCCACTGGAGTCATAGTTAATAGATTCCTTTTACTTAAGCACAATCAGCCGTATCCTCCTGGATCTGAAAAGCACAAAAGAACACACACACAAAGTCTTGCTACTCATAGTGGGACAGCAACCAGTGCCATTAGTGACATTATGGGAGCTTGTTAGAAATGCAGTTTCAGATTAGTCAGTGAAGCAGTCAGAACCCAGGCAGCACTTACCAGTAGTTAAGTTTGCCATCTTTTATGGGCACTGTTCATGGCGCCCTAAAACAATTGCAGTAGTGGCACCAAAGATCACTGATCACAGCTCACCCTAACAAATACAATGATAATGAAAAGGTTTGAAACACTGTACTACCAAAAGGTGACACAGAGACACGAAGTGAGCAAATGCTGTTAGAAAAAGGGCACCAGTACACTTGTTCAATGTAGGGTTGGCACAAACCTTCAGTTTGTAAAAATAGCAAAATCTGTAAAGTGCAATAAAGCAAAGCACAATCAAATGACGTACAGACCAGCGGCTGCCAGATGCACACGTTGGTGAAGGGCAAAATAGGAGAATGAAATCAAAAGGTGCAAATGTGCAGTTAGTTATACAGTAAGTCACAGGGATGTAATGGACAGCAAGGTGACTACTCAATAATGCTGTATCGCATATTTGAAAGTTGTTAGTAAAAAGTTCTCATCACAAGAAAAATAGATCTGTAACTATGTATAGCAATGGACGGTAACCAGACTTACTGTGGTGATCATCTCACTATATATACAAATATCGAACGAATCATTGTGTTGTATACCTTAAAATCATGGAATGATGTATGTCAATTCCTCCTAAATTTAAAAGAAGAAGAAATGCAGAGTCTTGGCTGCACCCAACTTAGCTGTACTAAATGAGAACCTGCCTTTTAACAAGATCCCTAGGAAATTTGAATGCGTGTTAATTTTGGAAACTACTGAATGGAGGCAGACCTTTTGTTCTCAAGAAGTTTCTGGCCCACAGGGGAAGATGTAGGTAAATACAGATGATTACCAGCCATTATATAAGGTCTATGATGAGAGGAACATAGGATCTTTCAGGAGGCCCTATCTCCAGGAACATTGATGCAGTGAGTGGTGCTGGACAAAGTTGTACCTCAGGGAGATGAGCCAGCAGCAAACAAATCTGTGTTGCCCAAACATATGTGTGTTCAAAGAGTGTGGGGAAGGCAGGCTACACTTACCTAGACCCTCCGGTAGCCCCCTATAAGGCTCAGGAGTCAACCCTTAGTCATCCTCTCTTGTTCGGAAAGAGAATACACTTCCAGGCTAGTGATCCTCAAACCTGCCAGGGTCGAGTTTGCTCACAAAATGCCTCGGAAATAAAAAGAAAAAAAAACTTCAATTAGTTTTTATTTTTTTTAAGTCATAGAAAAATGAAATGGACCTAGTACACCAGTGATGTTTTCTAAATATTTCTTTACACTCCCTGTACTAGTCTGCTAGCTAGCTGACATAACAATAACAAGATACCACAGCCAGGATGGGTGGCTTCAAAAGCACACATTTATTTTCCTGCAGTTCCAGAGGCTGGAAGACTAAGATCAAGGTGCGAACAGGGTCGGTTTCTGCTGAGAGCTCTCTCCCGGGCTCGCAGGCAGCTGTTCCCTCAACATGTCCTCACACGGCCTTCCCTCTGTGTGTGTGGAGAAAGGGAGAGATCGCTGATCGATCCCTCATCTTCTAAGGGTACCAGTCCTATCAGATTGAGATCCCTTAAAGTCTATCCCCACACATATTCCCCAGACTTCTGCCTAAATAAAATAGAAAATTCAGTTGTTCTTTCGGAGTGTGGCATACCTCTTTACTTGATTCATCCTTTGTTACATAAATATCCCGAGTTTGAGCCCCACATGTGATGTAGAGATTGCAAGGAAGGAAGGAAGGAAGGAAGGAAGGAAGGAAGGAAGGAAGGAAGAAAGAAAGGAGAGAGAAAGAAAGGAGGGAGAGAGGAAAAAAGGAGGGAAGGAAGGAGGGAGGGAGAAAGAAGAAGACAATTCTGGCAATCATGTTCAACTTATCAGCTAATTTTGAAACAATCGACATCTTTACACTATTGAGTTAAACGCCCCATAACTAAATTACTTGAAATAAACTCACTAACGCCCATTACATTCTGAACGCATCCAGCTAGAAAACACTTCCAGAACACCTGCATATTTTATTTCTCACTAATCGAGTTGAAAGCTTAACACACACTTTCATGATATCGGCACTGGTTAGTAATATTATGCTATCTAACTAAACACTACACAAAACCAATGGTACTCAGAGAATTGTTGTTCCTATCAAAGATGTATTGAGTGACTTAGATTCAGTGAAAAGAAGTTGCTAACATTTCATGTGAAAAATTGGTCAAATGTTACAACAAGCAAATTATGAAATTCTAGGAGGATTCTGCTCTCATATTACCTCATCAATATTTTAAACTATAAGTGTCAGCTCAAAAGAAACAAAACCAGACACCTCAGATGCTGCCTTTTCAGATAGGATTTATACAAAAATGTCAACCAGGAACTCCAATCAATGACTTTGCTTAAAGAAAGCACTTAAAGCTCAGCTCTATAGAAAAATATTGATGAAAAATGTTAATTTAGGGGTACCTGGCTGACTCGGTCGTTAAGCGTCTACCTTTGGCTCAGGTCATGATCCCGGGGTCCTGGGATCGAGCCCCAAATTGGGCTCCCTGCTCAGCGGGAAACCTGCTTCTTCCTCTCCCACCCCCCCTGCTTGTATTCCCTCTCTTGCTGTCTCTCTGTCAAATAACCAAATAAAATCTTTTTTAAAAATGTCAATTTATATGTTGAAATTTTCAATAACATGTTTTAGGATTATATTCATCTTTAAGTATTTCATGCCTTAGGACGCTCTTATAATCAATTGACTAGTTATAAATCCCAATTGTGACAGAGAGGGTTTCTACAATATTCACTCCACTTACCCTGGTCTTCTTCAGTGTTCTTGAGTAAAATATTTATTATTTTTTCAAAAAGATCTTGTGATTTTTGTTAATTTTATTTTCAATTACTTCATAGTTTTGTTGCTGAAAGAAATTTTTATCGATCATACTTACTAATTGTTTTTTGCTGATTAAAAGAAAGATAGTGAGTTTTCTGCATTGATCTTGTATTTGTCTACTGGTCATTTTGATAGACCATTTTGTCAGGCTTAATATTTTGCTGGTTTGTAGGAGAGGGTATGCGTTTTAAGTCTAGTTCCCTAGAAAGTCGACTATGAGATGGAAATTTCCAAGCAGACAATTTATTAGGAAGATTTTTCCAGATTAACTTCTGTTGAGGAGCGGGGCATAGCAAGAATGGGCAGAGGGAGAGGTTGGGCAATAATGCTGTCACAACAAAGGCCACAGGGCTTTCCCCCAGGGAACTCCAGAGCTGGGATGGCCCTGCAGGGTTGCAGAGTTGAGGCAATAGAACCCACCATTGATACCTTCATCTTATCCAGTCTTTGAATATGAACCATATCCAGGGTTCAGGGTGTGACCTTGAGTAAGGCAGCTCTCTTCAACCAGGACCTACCACCACAAGGGGAAACTCATCCCTCCATATTCTTAGAAGCATGGGAGAATGAGTGCTTCATTTATGGGATGGGGAAAGCTGAGTGGCATACCACAGCACCACTAGAGTATGAAATGAAAATTTTGTTCTTTTTTCTCAACTATTTACATCTCATTTAATTTTTATGGCCTTCTAGTAAGTAAGGGTGGGCATTCTCATCTTTCCCCGGGCTTTAATTGGACTTCTGATGGTTCACTGTTACATGATACTCGCTGTAAGTTTCTACCAGACACTCCTTTTGGATTAAGGAAGGTGTCTCTTATTCCAAGAAGTTATGATAAAATTTTTTATCATCAATAGAGATTAGAATTATCAATTGCTTTTGTAACATCTAATGGAATGAATGAGTGGTATTCTTCTTCTAATCTGTTACTGTAGTAAATGACATCGATACTTTTTAAAAAATATCAAACAATCCCTATAATCTAAGATAAACCTTACATGATCATAATATGTTATTCTATTAAAACACTGCTAGACTCTTTTGCCCTAATAAATTCATTTAGGTTTTCATACCTACACTAAAACTGAGATTGATCTGTAGATTTGTTTTCTCTCTTTACTATCTTTGGATTATAGTCATATTGGTCTCATTAAGATAATTGAATAACTTTCCATCTTTTCTATACTCTAGAATAACTTGTACGAAGAGAATTAACTGGCCTTTACATTTTTAGTAAAACATATGCTTATCTTTGCTTGGTATTTGAAAATTAGTAGGTGAGTAGATTGTTACAGTTTCAATTCCTTTTAAGGTCATTATGATCACAGGTTTTTAAATTCTCCTTGGGACAATTTGATCATGTGTATTTTCCTAAACAGTTGACTGATGCATCTAGGTATTAAATTGATCAATGTAATTTGTTTTTTTTTCCCATAAGCTCAAGGTTTTTTTTAAATTTCTTTTGGATATAGAGTTAAATATTCTTAATTTATTTCTTGACATAGTTTATAACTTTTCTATTTTTCTTATTATAGTTGCCACAGGCTTTGGGTGCAGAGATCCAGCTTCTGGGATATTAATCAACTCTATTTTGACTCTTTGACTTCTGCTCTTTACTATTTCCTTCTTTTCAATTAGTTTGTGCTTATTTTGTTGCTTGTATTTTTCTAATTTTGTAAGTTAAAATCCTAGTTCATTTACTATTTTTTCTCTTATACATGCATTTCAGCATATAAAATTTCTCCTAAGAATCATTTGGCTTCGTTTCAATAGATATTTGAAACCCCATTTGTTTCTTTCACTTTTATATATTTTACAATTTTCATATTTTTCCTCTTTGCTAATGAATTTATTAATTTTTTTAAAAATTTATAGATAAATGGTGTTGATGATATGGGAAAAACAGTTTTCACTATTTCCTGTGTTTACTTTTGAATTTATTGAATTATAATTTTTTTGTTTTTTTGAGAATTTTGTGACTTAGGACACATTTAATTTAAATAAACGATCCATATAAGTTGAAAAGAATACATATTCTATCTTGGACGCAGAAATGGACATATATATATATAAATACACATATATATACACACACACCCACATATACATGTACATATGCACATATATGTCTACATAAATACACACGCATGACTGAATACATATACACACACCCACATAGATCACAACAAGAGAATCCTTGCCCCAGAATAATGATAATAATGTGCCATGATCTGAAGATTAGAATTAATTCCTCCCTTTGCCACTAAGTTCAGAAAAATTTTAAAAACCAAAAAAATAAAGAGAACCATCATCTGAGGGTATTCTCACTCTTGATTCTTGTCGACACTCCTCCACTTACCCTGTCTCCAGGGGGGATCCATACTTTCTGAGCTCGCCACCACTGATGCCCAATCAAAGAGAGGTTTTGCCCAAGTGCCTCAGACCAATGTACTTCAGGCAGGTGAGCAGAGGCATTCTTGCCCAGTTTCCTCCCTTCCACCAGCTTGGAAGCAGACTGCTTCTCGACCACTAGGAGGGATACCTTTCCTGCTAGTAAAAGCCCGGATGACTGGAACATAGAAGCCTAGAGAGGGAGGCAAGAGTTGGATACCAGGTAAGGATGTGGTGGATTCCAGCTCCGTGGGCCTACCTGCAGACTGTCTGCATCGTCACTGTCTCTGACCCCACTGGGCCTTTGCATATGCTGTCCTTTTGCCCAGAATTCTTTTTTTTTTCTCCCCAAATTTGTTTATTTTAATTTTTCAGTGTTACAAGATTGATTGTTCATGCATCACACCCAATGCTCCATGCAGTACGTGTCCCTCTCGATACCCACCACCAGGCTCACCCACCCCCCCACCCCCTCCCCTCCAAAACCCTCAGTTTGTTGCTCAGAGTCCACAGTCTCTCCTGGTTCATCACCCCCTCCGATTTCCCCCCATTCGCCCCTCCCCTCCTTCTCACGATGCCCTCCATGATTTTC
>CM052814.1:11263388-11289349 GCA_028533885.1 Nasua narica
TGCACCAACTTGCATCCCCACCAACAGTGGAGGAGGGTTCCCCTTTCTCCACATCCTCTCCAGCATTGGTTGTTTACTGTCTTGTTGATTTTGGCCATTCTAACTGGCGTAAGATGGTATCTCAGTGTGGTTTTGATTTGATTGCCCAGAATTCTTTAATTCCCCTCTTCACCTGGTTACCTCAACTCATCCTATTCTTCAGGTCGATTGTCAATCAGTAGTGAGAGCCATCTTCCCTTAACTCCTCGACTATGTTTACTATCATTCTCTCTTCATAAATACGTAAATCCTCCTTCAAAGAACTTGTCACACTTCCGGTTCTACAATTTCTTCTTGTGGCGGTTTGGAATCCATCCCACTAGGCTGACGGCAGAGACCGTTGTGTAGGTTCCTCACTGTTGCCTGTGGAAGCCTCGCCGAGTGCCCTGTGCTTAGTTAACACTCAATAAAGTCTATTGGCTGAATGAATGAATTTACTTACTGCTGGTTGGTGGACTGCTCAATTAGTTTAGGTTCATGCAATGGAGAGGAGTAGAAAGCTAGCGTCACTTAAAGCAGACTCTTAGCCATCACCTGGCATTCCTGTGGGGCCATGCACGTGTGCCAACCAAATTTGCTGCCAGTTGTGAGAGCTACTCCTCTCTCTGTGTTTTCTTTTCCCTTCCTTTAGCCTCCTCCTCTCCTCTGCACAAGGCTATGGAGATGTGTTGTGATTAGTTTTGTTAATAACCCCTCAGGCTACAGAGATGAAATTATAATCTAGCGAGTAACTGTCTTTCCAGGAGATGGACCACATATTAATAATACTTTCTAGACACATCATTTGATAATTGCATATCACTTCTTTAATGTTCCTGCTAAGAAAATTATAAATTAAATCCCTCTCCATTAAAAAAAAAATCACTATTTCACTAAGCCTGCTGTTAAACTGAGATTAATGTTCTGTATCTAATGTATAAATTACCTAATAATTCCTCCCACCACACAGCTCAGGAATTTAGAAATCCTGTATCAGAGTTTCCTCTTTTAATGTATGTCATGAATCTCTGCCTCCTTAGAACACATACCAGAATGGCATTTTAGAGTTGTTTAGTACAGCTAATCCCTCTGCCCCCAGTGTCTCAGCTTTGATAAAAATCACAGGTATTACACACCAGGATCCTTTCCTCCCCATTTTTCCTTTATTCTCTCTTTCTCTTCTTGTTTATTTCTTAAGGGCACACAAAAATATTATATATTTGCAGATCTTTAATTCTTTCCTTTCTAAAAACAGTCATGTATCAGAAGTTTTTAAAGTACTTAAATCTATCATTTCTACATCAACCAGATCCTAAAATAAAAAACAATAATAAAGAGAGAAAGAAACTCTTCCTATTCTTGGCTTTAAGAAATGTGGAGGCACTTCCTGGACTAGATTTCAAGTGCTAAATCCAAGGCTCTCAGGGACTTAGGCTCAGAATTCTACTACTATGTGTGAGAAACAAATCAATGTAACTGCACATGAAATATTAAAATATCAATCCCACTAAAATACATATTATCATGTAGTGACCTGTGCACATTTTTAAGATTATCTTTTATTTATCTTATCTGTACAGCAAGAAAGCTTGCTTTGAAAGCTGGTACTGAATCTCTCAGTTAAATGAGGAAGCCCTAGGGCATACGGCCAAGGGTGACTAGGATCCCACTTTGGGAACACTTGAGGCCCTTGGCAGCTGTGCAGAAGGGGCTTTCCTCTCAGCTGACCTGACGCCTGGTCCCTCCACATGATTTCAACAAGTGTAAATAATTTTAAATAACATCTGGCCCTTGGAATAAAATTCTGCTTTCTGTTCAAAAATAAAAATCATTTTTCTAACATGGCCCACTGTTCTATTGATTGCTATGTAACAAACCACCAGCAAAATGATGTGGCTTGAAAAAAAATTTAATATTATCTCTCAGAGGTTCTGTGGTTTGACCGGGCTCATCCATGGCTTTCCCTTGGGATCGCTGATGGGGTCGGTGGAATCACATATCAGTTGGAGTTGCAGCCCAAAAGGTTGGCTGAGCGGGGCACACAAAATGACACCCTCAGAGGGCCGGCACTTGATATTCATTGTAAAATGGAAGCTCAGCTAAGGGACCCTGGTTTCCCCTCATATGAGCCCCACATTGGACCCTTGGGCTTTCTCACAAGAAGAGGACATCCAAGCCACCAAGCCATTCAGATGGAAGCTGCAAGACTTTCACGGGACTTGGTATCAGAATTTGCAGGACAGTAATTGTGTTGCATTCTGCTGAGTCATGAAGAACAGTTGTGACTGATGGAGAGAGGACTAGATTCTCCCTCTGGTGGGGAGTGGCAGAGCCCAGAACATCCAAGATGAGAGATCTTTAGCGGCCATCTTTGAAAAAGAGAACCTGCTTCACCAACCTGCTTCTGCACATCTGAAACCTAACGAGGTAGAACTTCTTCCCCAAAACGACACAGACTAACTGTTGAGAAGCAAACAGCGTGACCACTATGAGGTACCCAGGATCATATGGAGGCATAAGGTTTCGAGGTAAGTTGTGTTCCCCAAAAAACTCATGTGTTGATATCCTAATCCTCAGTGCCTCAGAATGTGACCTTATTTGGAGGTGAGGATATGAGCAAGATAAAATTAGCCCATTAGCTTGGGCCTGGATCCAGTATGATGGTATCCTTATGAAAAGGAAAATGCGGCCCCAAAGACAGACACATACAACAGGGGGACACTGTGAGGACAGGACGGTGACGTTTGCAGTGGTACATCTATAAGCCAGAGAATAGCAAAGACTGCAGGATCACCACCAGAAGCGGGGAGGAATTGAGCAGCTTCTACCTCACTGCTCCAGAGGAACCGATTCTGGGGGCACCTGATCAGACCTGTAGCCTCCAGAGCTGTGAGACAAAAAACTTCTGTTGTTTAAGCCACTTGGTGTCTAGAACTTTGTTACTTCAGGGCCAGGAACTAATTCAGGTAACAACGTTAGGTCAACAAATCTGACCTTTTCCCAAGAATACGCACATTCACTAGTACTGACCTACTTCTCTGCGGCCACTACTCAAGCTCAAAATGAAGCACACTATTCAAAGAGGGTTTTCTCCTGAGCCCCACAAAAGATGTAAAAATTGTACAGCTACACTTGTCCTCAATCCTGAACTGCATGGTTCTATTTTAAATTTCTCCTCTCTCTCTTTCTTTTTTTTCCCCTTTCTCTATTTCTTCTTCCCAGGCGATCTTAGGAGAAACTTTTTTTTTAGGCTTCAGGCTGATGTCGTTCATAGGGCTTTGGTGTTCTTAATTGCACTACACAGAATGACTGCAAATCACAGTTGGGCAACCTGCAGAGATTCAAAGGACTCGGCTTGGATTTCGTACGCCAAGGTGTGTGGAATCAACTTTAAACTCTGGCAAAGAAGATCAGAGCCTCCCAAGAATGTACATTTAGTACCTGGCAATCTCCTGAGGGTAAGTCTTTTGGATCTTGTGTTAGAGTTGAGATTCCTCCCAGATGTTAAGGGGGCAGCCTTCTCCCAGGACCTAGCATCATTTCAGCTGGAGATTATTAAAAGTTGTTGGCGTGTGTGTTGACAAGACTTTGCAGGTGCATTGATTAGCACCTGCAGGCCGTTGCATAGACAGCCTAAGGGAAGACCTCAGGGGAATGCCTTCTAAACCCTTCCCCCTAAAGCAGGGGGAAAAGCTTGGCTTGGCATAGCTGCCCCAGAGAAACGCCTTCCTTCTCCTCGGCCCCACTTCACTATCACGTCAAGGTACAGTGGCTGGCTTCTGATAAAGCAACCCTTGTGAATACATCCTTCTATACTATGTGATGAATGAACTGTGGGAAAACTATACATTGAGGTGACACAAGTAACCAGGACCACTTGTGAATGAATCCCTATACTCATTGAACCCAATAGGACCTAAACTAAATATTCCACGTGGCGATGGCACTGAGTCAAGAGACTTCTCTCCCACAGGAAGATCATTTTTCTCCAGAGAACTGGCTGAAGGACCCCAGCATGAATCAGATCATCACAGACTATCAAAGAATCTTCAAGATGCTCTTCTCCAAACTCTCCATTTTGCCAATAAGGACACACAGACCCCAGAAATCAGGTAACCCAAGGTTACAAGCCAGTTGGTGGCAGAATCCCAAGGGCTGAGAACTGCCACTTGTCATAAGATCTTCCCCAGATAAACTTGGTTAGAATTCTAGAATGTGCATAGCATCTGCCACAGTTCAGAGTCTTGTCGGGAGATTCAGGCAGTGAATGAAGGTGCTCTGAGAAGCTGCTACCACCTGCTTGACGTAGGGATGGCGATACTGTGGCAGCTTAGACGGTGGCTTGCTGTGTCCTTGACAATGCAGACCTTGGAGTTAACACACCCTCTCCCATTTGCCCGTGTGTGTCTGAGCGGGGACCAGGAGAACAGCCTTGTTAGAAGGACGTGTTATCATCAGGCTTTCATTGTGCTTCACTGTTTCATTTGAGGAGCATCCCTCATGGGACAGACCTCAAAAGGGTGCCTTTTAGACCTCCCTAAAGCTGTGGAGAAGATAGACGTGTGGCCTTTGTTGTATTTCATGAATGGATAAAATGGCGCCTTCATTTGCTGGCGTGGAAGCATCCAGAATAACTGTGCAGTGTGTGCTTTTGTGATTTTAATCCTTTGGAAAATCCTTGGCACCTTTGTTACTTCTGGAAGCTTTTCTTCACCCTAAGCGTGATATTTCCTTCTCCTCAGCCAAGATTCTCCTCCATAGTCAAAACCAATAGGGGGTTAAGAAAATACTGTCGGTCCAAACCAGTGACCCTTCAGCTGGAGTGGAACTCGCAGCTGGAGGGCTTGATAAAATGGTCTCCGGGCCCCGCCTCCAGAGTTTCTGCTACAGGAGGCCTGCAGTGGAGGCCAAGCATTTGAATGTCTAACATTTCCAGGTAATGCTAATGCTTTTGGTCCAGGAGCCACACTTTGAGAACTGCTGGTGTAAGTGATAAACCCAGAAATCACAGAACAAACTATCTGTATTTCTCTGCTTCCCAGTGTGCGTGTTATCTGAAGATGGTACGCGTTTGCCCTAGCTCCCTTTTTGCTGTGCCCCTAATTTTTTGCAATAGTCTCTTAAAGAGACTAATGTGAGGAAAAGGTGAAAGAAAGAGAGAGAGGCACTTTGGAGTCCTTGAAACCCACACCTGAACCAGGAAGAGGAGACACCAGTTTGCTCTGCATCCTGGGAGTGCATATGGCTCACCCCTACGCGGTCCAACCCAGATGGCAAAATATATGACAACATATATGCCGAGAGCAGATTCATTCCAAGCATTTCCATGATCCCGCGTGAAAATCTAGTTAGAAAAGAGGCTAGAAAGAGAAGCAGAACAGACTTCCTCCACGACCAGTGGAATGTCAGTGAAGCCTTGGGCAGGAGGCCCTGGACCCACCGTTTATGTCCGGGAGGAAGGCAGTAACGAACAGGTTGTCTTTGCCCTTCGACCTTGGCAGTGGTGGAGCCGGCCCTGCCCACCTGCCGTGCATCGTGGCTGTTTCTAGGCCGTCTCCATCTTCCCGATGTTTACCATTTGGAATCGCACTCCGTGGCGGTGCACTGTCCAAAGTCAGACTTACAGGCAAGAGCGGCCAAATGGAGCTATAAATAAAATAGCAAATACATTTCAAAGGGACCTAATTCTGCTTCTGCTGGTATCCCGATAGGGCAGCGTGAGCTCCGCCTGGGCCGGGGACCTGTGCGGTCTGCCTTTCCGTGCTGCCCCGGCCGAGCAGCCCCGTGCATATTAAAATCCAACAGGTGCACTGCCTACGTTGTTTTTCTTCCTTAGCTTCTGAGGAAATCATAAACCAAATATATTACCAGAAGATGGTTTCTGGGGTGCCCTGTGAGCAAACGGAGAGGAAAACTGGATCAACAACCGGCCAACGGGGACAGTAAATCAACAGACAAAAGGAGGAGTTTGAATAGACTCTCACGGGCCTCCAGGGCTCAGCCAAGGACAAGTCCCCTGTCAGTCAGGGCCTGAGCACTAATGTCGAAGCCAGCTGGTGCCGGGAGCCCGCTGGCCCTGAGGAAAGGATTGAGCCGTCTGTCAGCTGCTTGCGAGCCACCAGAGGCCAATGCGAGGCCAGGCCGAGGGAGGGTGGCATTCCTTCGGCATGAGCGGCCCTGCCCCCGAGCGCCGGCTCTGCATCCCCCTCTATCCCGTGTGCTCGGGGCCCGCTGTTCTCAACTCCTCGAAACTCAGCCGGGAAAGCGAGGGATAATTCTTCCAACATCAGAGAAGGCGACGGTCCAAGATTGATTTGTTCAGGTCGCACATCCTCCCTCCAGGCAGATGAAAGCCATTTTCTTTCCAGATTGTAGGGGAATTCAGCTCAGGGGGTTCCTGGAGTTGAGGGAAAGTGGGAAGATAACCAGAAGAGGGCTTTCCAGAAAACCTTCTCGCTAGATCTTGGTGTGGGCTTTGACTGTATACAAGCTGTTGGCATCCGGGAAACAAGTCTCCCGCTTCTCCTATCTGCAGACATCCCCCCAAATGAGGAGTGATGAGAGCGGACGACATCCCAGTCACCCGGATTGTTTCTTTTATCCTTTCCTTTCTTTTCTTTTTTCAGTGTGTCTGATGGTCAAAAAGGTGCATTCTGGGTTGAAGCTAAGTTTGGTTGTGACTTGTGCACAGCTTCAAAACACTCAGTATTCTTCCCGATGCTTTCTGTTGGACTCGCGAGTTTAATTTTTTTTTTTTTTAAATAATGATTTTACAACAGAAGGATCACAACTTCAGCTTTATTTTTCGTGTTGACAGAAGTCAATTTAATCTCATTACTAGATATTGGTCTATTCAGGTTGTCAATGTCTTCCTGTTTCAGTCTTGGAAGATTATGGGTTTCCAGGAATGCATCCATTTCTTCTAGGTTGTTTGGCTTATTGGCATATAGCTGTTGATAATAATTTTTGATGATTGTTTCTATTTCCTTTGGATTAGTCGTGATCTCTCCCCTTTCATTCATAATTTTGTTAATTAGGGTTCTCTCTCTTTTCTTCTGGATGAGTTTGGCCAGTGGCTTATCGATCTTATTGATTCTTTCAAAAAACCAACTTCTGGATTCCTTGATGCGTTCTACTGTTTCTAGTTTCTAACTCAACCTCTGCTCTAATCTTGATTATTTCCCTTCTTGTGCATGGGGTTGGCTTGACTTGTTGTTGATTTTCCAGTTCTTTAAGGTGTAAAGAGAGCTGGTGTATTTGGTATTTTTCAAGGTTTTTGAGTGAGGCTTGGATGGCTATATATTTCCCCCTAAGGAACGCCTTTGCCGTATCCCATAGGTTTTGGATTGATGTGTTTTCATTCTCATTGGTCTCCATGAATTAAGTTCATCTTTGATTTGCTGGTTGATCCCCGCATTCTTGAGCATATTGGTCCTTAGTCTCCAAGTGTTTGAATTCCTTCCAAACTTTTTCTTGTGGTTGAGTTCCAGTTTTAAAGCATTGTGGTCTGAGAAAATGCAGGGAATCATCTCTATCTTTTGGTATCAGTTGAGACCTGATTTGTGGCCCAGTATGTGGTCTATTCTGGAGAAAGTTCCATGTGCGCTCGAGAAGAATGAGTATTCTGTTGTTTTAGGGTCTGTACAGAATGGTCTGTATATATCTATGAGGTCCATGTGGTCCAATGTGTCATTCAAAGCTCTTGTTTCTTTATTGATTTTCTGTTTAGATGATCTGTCAGTTACTGAAAGTGGCGTGTTAAGATGTCCTAGTATTAAGGTATTCATGTCAATATGACTCTTTATTTTGTCTCTTTTTTTTTTTTTTTTTTTTTAGGAAAGAGAGAGTGAGAGAGAGCAGGTCAGAGTGAGAAGCGGACTCCCCATGGAGCTGGGAGCCCGATGTGGGACTCGATCCCCGGACTCCGGGATCATGACCTGAGCCGAAGGCAGTCGCTCAGCCAACTGCGCCACCCAGGGGCCCCATGACTCTTTATTTTGATTAACAGTTAGTTTATGTAGTTGGCTGCTCCTATGTTGGGGGCATAAATGTTTAAAATTGTTAGATATTCTTGGAGGATAGACCCTATATCAATTTAAAAGTGAAGGAAATGGTGAAATATGAGGAATTTCGGCACACCAGGAGCCCTAGTCTAGTGCAACGTGTGTGTATACATACACACACAGACATACCACACACACAGCACATACGCCCATGATACACACACACAGCAACACGCAACACATGTATACACATGTATGCACATACACACACACACCATATCACACACATGTGTGGCACTCCACACACACATGCACACACGCCACCACACACATCATACCACATGCACACATGGAAGATGAGATTCTTTAAGCTTGCTCTGGAAGCATTAAGCAAGTTCGTTATTCCAGTCACAGCACTTATGGGGATCAGGGGCTCACAATATCAGGGGATCATGTAAACATCACTTTTATTTATTTTATTTATTTTTTTATACTTCAAGAGAATATTTATTAAAAGCCTACTTGTAAGATACTTTAAATAAATCAAATGTACATGAACCATGCCTTTAAATTACTTATAATGTTAAGTAATATTGGCATGAAGAATATAAATTCTTTGGCATTAATATAGTGCACTTAATAACAGTGTATTATTATTTTTTTAATGTTACTTTATTTTTTCCGTGTTCCAAGATTCATTGTTCATGCACCACTTTTAACAATCCAGTCTTTGGGTTATATTCATTTTGAGAAAGTTTTTCAATAAATTGGAGCAAATTTCTCATAAGCCTGAAGGAACTAAGCCCAGCTGTTTGGGTCTCCATTCTTCCATCGTGTGTGGGTGTTTAGGGGAACTTGATTATAAGAAGCTGTCAGCAATAAGTCTAAAACTAAGAAAAGAAGGAAGTCTTGATTTATGACCCAACATGTGGAGTCTCATTTCAGAAATGTAAAGAGTTCAGGCCTATGCATACCACGTACACATACGCATGTGCACACAAACACACACACTCACACACATACTCGTGTCCACATGCAATCATGTGCCACTCCCACATCCACCCATGTATACACACAGACACATCCCACATATGCCCACGTACACATATATACATATACACATGCATACTCAAAGAATATACTGATATAGATGTTCAAAAAGTACCTAGAGTCAGTTAATACTCAAAAAATAATGAACTCTTCAATGAAGGGACTGCAGAACGTAGCCATAGTCTTTCTTCAGGATCCCAAACAAGATTTGCGGAAGGACTATAAGACTGTCTCATCCATGCAAGAGACTCTTCTGTCTATAATTGCTAAAACAATATCATTTGGAGTGAAAAATAAAACAGTAGCTATCATTTATATAACCACTTACTTGTGCCAGAAACCACTGAACTGAGCTAAGTTTGTTCTTGGTTGTTTGGAGGTTTGTATTATATAAGAAGGGGTGTAGGACAATTATTTTCCAGAGTTTGCTGAGATAACTACCCTGTAGAAAGGATAAAGGAGATGTTACTCTATTACTTGGTTCCTTGAGGCTCATAAGACGCTAACCATGTTGCGAACTGACCAAAACCAGGGAAGAAGCTGCAAGGATAAGAAAGAAGTAATGTAATTTCTACCTTTATTTCAGGTTTTGGTTAAGTTGTGAGATCCTGAAATCTTACATTTATTTTCTGTCATTTTTTATAGGTCTTTTCAAGCTTTTCATTTAGTATTTCAAATTTGTAGGCATAGTTGCTTTATAATCTAGGTCTAATAATTACAAAATTTGATATCTGTGCTGACCAATTTCTGCTAATTCCTACTTGTTGCCTTGTTTTGTTGGGTGTCTAGTTATCTTTGAATGCATACTGATCATTGCCCTTAAAAACAAACTGCAGGGGTGCCTGGGTGGCTCATTCACTAAGCGTCTGCCTTCAGCTCAGGTCATGATCCCAAGGACCTGGGATCGAGTCCCGCATCGGGTTCCCTGTTCAGTGGAGAACCTGCTCCTCCCTCTTCCTCTGCCTGTTGCTCTGCCTACTTGTGATCTCTCTCTCTCTCTGTCAAATAAATGAATAAAATCTGAAAGAAAGAAGGAAAGAAAGAAAGAAAGAAAGAAAGAAAGAAAGAAAGAAAGAAAGAAAGAAAGAAAGAAAGAAAGGAAGAAAGGAAGAAAAGAAAAGAAAGGAAAAAACCACCTGCAACCTGGGATGAATAGTTCCCTCTGTTGTTTTTGTGGTACAGATGCTTTGTTTTTGCTTCTGTAGATATGCAAGACACTTCTAAACAGGAACCACTTCAAACCAAGGCTTCAAGTTCTAGGATTCACCCAGGTCATATACGTCCAGGGTAAAAGTCTGTACCAGTCTACAGCCATCTCTGGGATAGGTTTTTATTTATTCCTTCCTTCCCTTCTCTTCTGCCATGCTCACTACTGATGAAGTCTTTTCTACTCCGTAACATTAGAGGGAAAGGATGGGGTTAGGTCTGATTTAGCCTTAGGTATATGGTTCTTTGGGTCCCCACTTAATTAGTGTGATCTTCCCGTAAAACTCCTAATACTCCATGGAGCTAGTTACCCCAGATCCATATGTACTGCATGTGCAAATACTTGAAGATCATAAGCAGCCTGGATGTTCCAATATTCTACCTACACTTCTGGATACTGGCTTTCATTCATAAATGGACCTGGAATTTCCTCTTTTTTTTTTTTTAGCTCTTTGAAAATTTTGATTTTTAAATAAAAATTATATCCAGTTTTTATTATTATTAACAAGAAGATAGATCTGAAAAACCTAGGCTACAATTACCAGAAGTAGTTTAAAAGAGGGCATTTTCAATTTGGAAGTTACATGGGAAATCTACTATTTAATGAATCTAAACTACAATATTATGGATCTTATTAGAGAGCTTTGTGGTGTACTATACCTAAGTTCACATTGGTGTCATAACTGAGAACTTTGACTATACTAATTATAAATTATTTATAGATAAATGGATTAGGAAAAGCCAAAACACAAAGCACAAAAAGGGCCTTGCATTTACTTTGTTTCATACATTATGATCACCCACCATGTAATAACTTTCTTTTTTTTTTTTAATGGTAAGGGTCCATCTGATGAAGTTATATTTATATTTTTATTTTTTAAAGATTTTATCTATTTACTTGACAGAGAGAGAGATCACAAGTAGGCAGAGAGGCAGGTGGAGAGAGAAGGTGAAGCAGGCTCCCCACTGAACAGAGAGCCCAATGTGGGGCTTGACCTCAGGGTCCTGAGATCATGACCTGAGCCGAAGGCAGAGGCTTTAACCCACTGAGCCACCCAGGCGCCCCAATAACTAAGTTTTTCAACAAAAACCCTCCATATCATTTTCCAATATGGGAGATTTTTGAAAGCACAGTGTGAACACTTTGCAAAATGCCCTGCTTTAGGGTGACTTATCTGTTCAAAGTTTTCCCTGGATTTATGTTGTATTTTCTCATATAATCATATGGTCCACTTAGACTCAGTTGACTAGTTATTCATTGAAAAAGCAGACACTATAATTTTACCTTATAAGGAAAAACTGACAGAGTTCTCTGGTTTTTTTAAAAATAAACTAATTTTAATTATTTGTATTTTTCCCCAGTTCTAATGTCAAAAACAATAGCCCCTGAATAAAGAAAACGCCAAAGCATAAAAACAAGCCAATGCATTTAAATTGTAGTATTACTTTTTAAAAATAAGACTAGACTGGACTGCAATTTTATAACTGAACCACATTTTAATTCTATCTTGCACAAGGTCATTGCACACATGATTTGAGTTCTCCTTAGAGCTTTCTCATCTCTTCCTAGGAGGCTGAAGAATTTATAGAGACAAAATAGGCAAGAACATTTCTTAGAGAATATGCAATGCAGTTCATCCAGAATGACATCTTGGAGGTTATTTTGTCCCCCCTGGTCTCATATAAGTCATTCAGATGCAGTAAAATATTTGTAAAATTCATAACCAAAGTGTTCTGTTATAGAAAAAAATTAAGTACTTCCAGCCAAAGTCCTAATGAGACCAATCCCAACTTCACATTCCCCATGAATAATGGAAATGCTCCTCTTGAGAAAGTATGAGATTTTAATTTTATTAGTCCTGTTATTAGAAAAATGCCCTCATGTACTCGTGTTCACTTTAAGGCACCTTTGTGATCATCATCAGATAATTCAGGACTAGGCATTTGGAAATACAGTGCTTTTCACATAGTAACACACTCAGCTCTCTAATCCACCCCAGGTCTGGCTTCTAAATATGGCAGTCACCAAAAGATAGATCCCGTCAATATGTCATATTAGGAAAAAAAGGAACTGGCTTTCTTTTGATTTACCTGCTACCACTGAGCATTTCCAGAAAGCCATGCTTTTACAGAGCACATTAGGATCATAAATGTGTTAATGCATAAAACATCCCATTATTCTTGCTATCTCTTCCAGAGAAGGAAACAGTGATAGAGAGAGATTAATGGATGGACCAAAAGCCATCCAGGAAATTAGTAGCAGGTCTGGGATTAAACTTCGGAGTTCCTGCCACCCACTGTTAAGTAGAAGTCAGTAGTACATGCAGCCCCTTCATATTCCATGTACGGCTTCAGTGCAAATGTGGGAGGGGAGGGCACTGTTCACTAGCCCTGGCGACTAGTTATGCAAATCATTAGCAAGAACAGCCACAGAGTCTGTTTTTATTTCAAATTACTTAGAAGCCTCCTGCTGTCTCCAAGATGTCGTCCCAACAAAGGCATCTACGGGGAGAAATGCTGGGTCTGTTTGCCCTGCAAACCCCCAAGCTATATTATTTTCATATCCTGCAGAACATGCTATGAATTGTTTCACAGAGGAGGAAAGACCCTGAGAGTCACATTAAAGTCATAAACAGAGTGTAGGATGGGGAGATAGGGGCCCGCGATTACTTGAACAGCTTCTTCGTTTGCTTTTTTATAATGTGGAGACTGATGGCTCACAATGGGCTCCTATCAGTCTTCAGGTCCGTGAGCCAAGTGACTTACATGGGGAGCTGTTGATGCAATAGTGAAGAGTAAGAGCTGGAAGAGATTACTAGGTCTGCCACTTTCCAACCGGGTGAACTTGGACATGTTACTTACCTTTCCAGGACCTCATTCTGACCATCTTTGTCTGGAACCCAAGTTACAGAAGCCTGTATACTATAGGGCCATTGTGAAAATAAAATGAGATGGTTAAAGTTACAGTTGTTTATGAAATTAAAAGCCTTAAGTTCATTAAAGAAATTAGAATGGTTGAATGTAAGAGTGTCCAGAATAAGTATATATATATATATATATATATATATATATATATATATATATATCTGTGATGAACTGAATGTTTTATTTTTAGTTGCTTGCTTTCAGAAGAGCCGCACGTTTGGTGGCAGGAACACGGGTTTTAGAGCCAGAGACACTGAGTCCACATCTCAATCCCCCTACTTTCTAGTTAGGAGCCCTTTGATTACTGACTTAGTCTTTCTGAGAATCAATTCCTTCACTGGTAAAACAGGAACACCAATACCTACCCTAAAAGGTGTTGTAAGAAAAAGTGATAATTGTATGTATACATATGGTTTGGACCCTTGCATATAGTGGGTGCTTAAAATATGTCAACTATGATTATTATCAAAATGAGTGGTGTAGAAATGTATTCACTCTGAACATACCAACATGTCAGTGTAAGTAGGACCGTAGTCCATCCAGCTTAGCGTTCTAGATTCTGTTACACATTCTGGTTTTGATAGTCTGATTTACTAGTCATTGGCCCACTAGTACTAGATGAAGGAGGGCAAAACTCCCACAGAGTGTAATGGGAGATTTACTCAGGGGTACATTTGAGAAAACAGTATGATAAAGACAAGGTGTGGGAACATAATGAGTGCATGCTAGCTTGGACCCTCTGGGAAATAAGGTTATGACATCTCAGTCTCCAATCTAAAGATATCTTTCTTTAATTTTCCAAATATACCATAAGTACCTTCTATATACTGTGCTAACTGCAGAGAAAGATTTTTTAAAGAAGTATCATAACTGTCAACTATAAAGTATGATTCCCATCTTCCAGAAACTCATAATCGAGTCGGTCAAACAAGATTGACATTCATGAAATGGCTAAATAACAGCCTTCTGCTGGCTTTGGCCAAAATGAGACCAGTGAAACCATTGGGCCACTCTTCTTCTTCGGGCCAACTGTGGAGCTCAGACAGTCATAATTATGCCATTCTTGTGGTGCATATCTATGTCTCTCCTAGCCCAGGGACCTAACTCCAGCTCCCTTGGGAAGTCAGCAAAATCCATATATTCTCATCACACCACCAGAGAGTTGTACAAAAGATTTCCACTTTAGGCCAATGATCATCCAATAAAAAGATACCGAGAAGTGTGAGCCACATTCTCAATCAGGTTAAAGCACACAAACACAACGTGAGCGCACACACACAATTCCAGCTGCTTCCTTCAACATGACTCAGCACCCGCTGGAACACTAGGGCTCAGGCCCTCTCACCATGTGCATTCTCCCCACCCCACCATAATCAAGCACATCCCCCTACTTCAATGGATCCCACGTTTAGCCTTTGAAAATCAGTGACTCCCTTATATTTTCATATATTTCAGTTATTTTTCTCTATCAATAGCTGGAGCTTTACTGAAATTTCAGAGTTACAGCTGGGTTCCCCACCCCCCATCTGTTTGCTGAAATTCTTTAGATTTCGCTCAGTAGCTCTTCTTGGTATTGAATTGCTTACCCTTATCAAATACCAAAATGGGGCACGAGGGTGGGGTTGAAAGGACCAGAGCATTTGGGGAAGTATAATCCTTTGCTAAGCCTTCCATTTTAAAGTGATTAGCCAAGGTTTGAGAAATTTCTCAGAGTGACTGCAGTGTGGAACCAAATAAAAAACCACAGAGATATTTGTAGTTTAAATGTTCTTTAAGTAACTGCATTATTACCACAGCACCTCGGAGGCTTCCCCTTTCTGCAGATTGCACATTGTCACCACTTCCTAAATAGCTGGCCTTATTAAAACACTACAGGCTTTTATAAAAATATCTCATGCTTTGAATAATTTAATGACCCTGTTGAAAGGGGAAAACCTAGTCTTGTCCTACAAAATCCTTGGATTCACCAGTTGAAGGAAAGAAATCCATTGAAAACACAGAGATGGAGTAGGTGCTCTGTGCCCAAGACCATGCTTGACAGAGAGGAAGGTTGGAAAGAACTTACAAAGAAGATGGCGGAGGTCACTAACACCCTCAGGAGGATACAAGGAAAGTTTCAGGGATAGGGTTACTCAAAGGGTTGTTGAATGCCAACCTCCTTCCCAAGCTTTTGTTCACTACTGTTCCTTTTACTTATTAGCTTTACCCTCAATTGTTCTTATGAAACTGAGTTATCAGGGGCCCCTGGGTGGCTCAGTGAATTAAAGCCTCTTCCTTTGGCTCAGGTCATGATCTCAGGGTCCTGGGATCAAGCCCTGCATTGGGCTCTCTGCTCAGCGGGGAGCCTGATTTCCCCTCTCTCTCTGCCTGTCTCTCTGCCTACTTGTAATCTCTCTCTGTCAAATAAATAAATAAAATCTTAAAAAAAAAAAGAAATAAACTGAGTTATCACCATCTAGAGTGGGATAATGTTTTCAATTGGCTCAGCTGTGTTTTTGTTCTTGTGTAATTATGTCCCTGCTGTGTGTTGGTCCAGCACTGGCTTTTGGAAGGTGAAGGTCCATTGATATACAAAGAAATGTTTGTCCTTCTCCTGACAACCTCATGCCCAAGTTAAGGATTCTACAATGTAGGTTGGTTTCCTAACAGAAAGTGTGCCCTTAGAACAGGAATTAAGGGCCCACGGAATATTTTCCGTCTTCATAGGGGAGTATTTTGCAGTAGGCTTTTTTTTTCTTTTTCTTTTTTCTGCTAATTCTTGGCCTCAGCAGACAAGGAGAAATAAGTCTCAGGTAAGTTAAAAACAACTTTAAGCACTTCTCCCAGGGGCAAATGCTGCATAATAGGAGACCCATGCAGAATGCTCATGCCTGAGTCCTGGCCTTGGTCTTGGTTCCATAACATGCTAGTTAAAATTCTTATCGTCGCCCGATGACAATCAGTCCCTGGGAATTCTGGAATGGTTTGCAAACCCGCCATTTCCTGCAATTCATCAAAACTTAGTCTCCAAATGCTTTTGACTTTCTTCAGAAATATCATCATATATCACAGTCACGGGAGTCCCCTGTGCTCCTCTTCCCCACCACGGCTGGGTCACCTTTCAGAGCACTTATTTTCACTGGAGGAAAATGTAGGCTGGAGTGACCTCTGATGAGACATGTCTAATCTAAGAGAGATGGTTGTTCATGATCGAAATTGCAGATAAATTGAATGAGTGTATGTCCCAGAAGAGCTAGAGCAGGACAAAACAAAGCACAACAACCAAAGACTTCAGCAAGCCTTCAGTCTGCAGGTTAAGAGAGAAAAAAGCAAACAAACAAGAAATCAAGATTGAAGGGAAATAGGATAAAGATGAAGGGAAATCAAAGCATCCTTGGGGCAATGTGGCAAAAGGAACATGGGACCAGGGAAATACAACTGTGGGACTCCTGTTCCATCTCACTCATAACTTCTCTCTATGCTCAGCCCTCTCAGCCCTGTGGCCTTCTCACACTAACATTCTGTGATTCGAATCAAGAGATCACTGCAAAATCTGCCCAGAAGGCTCCAGCATCTCTTTCCTCTAATCAAGGGAAGGAAAAAAAACAAAAGCAGATGCTACCCTGACTGGCTGGGTTCTTCCCATTGACATGGCCATGGTTTCCATCCCATCTGCCCTGGTCTCTTATTTGTGCTGGGGCCACTTGAGAACCTACTCTGACTTCAGTGAATAAACAAAGAGAAATTCAAATCCCCACCTCTCCAAAAGGGCTCAGAGCCCCCTCCCTCTAAATCCCAGCTGAGAACAACCTATAGTTCCTTCATCCTTTTATCCTTCCTTTTCACCTTTCTTAGATACCTGTTCTGTTTCATTCCCTCATGCGAGTACAGGGCCAGAGGTCAGATCTGAGACCTGTTGGAGAGACATTCCAGACTTCATAGATAAGGGTCAGCCTGATTGGTCTCTTCTCTGGTCCAGATCAGAGACTCTATTGCCTTTACTCCATAAGCCCTCTCTCAGCCTGCAGAATCTTAGCAGACACATCGGAAGGCTTGGAGTGTGCCACCAGGAGGCCACTGTCCAGTGAGAGGGAGCAAGTCAGGGGAGAGGATGATCGCTCTACGAGGAGAGCATGTATGCAGAATGCCAGCTGGAAAGAGCAAGAAACATTGGGAACTATGTGAATTGTCCTTCTGTTTGTTTGTATCCCCAAGACTATTTAAAGTCATTAGAGCCACTCAATTGGAAAGCTCCTCAGAGACCACCTAGGCATCCTTTTAGGTAAGAATTCTGCTATAACTTCTTATTTATATGTTCTTATGCAAATTCATAACATTTTAAAATATGCTCGAGTTTAGTACTTCTAATCCACACTTGGGAGACAAGTTGGGTGATTATTTAATGTCCTTAATGATAATGTAATTAACAATAAACTAATATTTCAGAGTCAGAATGGACGTAGAGCCAAAATCTGAACAATTACGGTTTTCTGCTAGCATAAACTGTAGGGAATATGAGGCCCCAGAAGGAAATGACACTTTCTCGTATGAAAATCTGGGAGTTATAGGAAAATTAGATCCCTTTAGCTGCTTCTGCTTTATCTTCTAATTGTCCGGGCTTTTAAAATTTGCCTTACTTCCTATTTCTTAAGTAATCCTTTATTTTGTACTTCTACAAATTAATCAGTGTTCTCAATAATAATTTTACAGCAGAGCTCAAAATCCCCATGTCTTGAAGGAGAGCTTTTGTATTTTTAATTTATTTTTATAGAAAATAGCTTTTCCCTGCTCGACCTTTTTCAGGGTCACATGTAATGCTACCCAAACCGTGAGTCACATATCTAATCCGCTCTGCCTGGCCCCCCAGGATCCCCCTTACTCTATGTGGAAAATCCCTGGCCTACACAAGACCTTTGCTGTTGTAATTTACTGGCTGATAAATTAGAAAGCCAAAGCTCTCACTTGTGTAGTCCCTGACTAGGAAAGGGGAAGTTTTACTTGATTAAACCAGTTCTAAAAAAAGGAATGCTATCTAATCTGTATTGCAGTGGAGCCCTAAACCCAGCTGGGGGACCCATCCACCACAAGGCTTGTTTCAGGAAATCACATCACAGACGATAGCAACACTTTAGTTGGGATTTGGTTGCTATCATTTTAATAAGGCAGGTTGTGAAGAAAAGAAAAATGAGGGTTCGTGGCTCAGAATAAAATTGTCTAGGAAGATATTGATCCACCTAAAAACTTTAATTGAATGCCACCATGGGACACACCACTAGTTGTTGGGGATACAGAGATGAATAAACCATGAACCCCAGGGAGTTCACAGTTGAGGGGATCCACCCTCTCCAGGAAGGTAGGCACACAACCTAAACTTATCCAATCAGCAATCAGTCTGTAAGCAAGGCTAGGTCTCATTGCCTCTCTGATGAATGGAAACGAAGAGTGTACAAATTAGTCCAGTTAACAGAGAGCAAAAACTTTTCAACCAATAAAACTTCATCACCATCCTTTTCTCAGAATACCCCTGTGTATTAAAACTGGAAAACAGAAGCACATTTATTTTTCTACTTACACAAAATATATTTCTCTTTCGACCGTGATGGGGTGAGACCTTTTTTGCAAAGATGAACCACAAAGGTCAAAGCCTAGATATTTTAATTCCCTTCCCAGTTTTTGCTGAGCCCCGAGGAGGTATGGCTAGGTATTGATCTTGCAGCTGCTTTTCCATGTCCTTATTTGGAAATTAAACAAATGGCTCCTTCTACATATTTACCAAGTGCTCTCTACCTTCTACTGGAAGGTAATGTCCTGGGGAGATTTCCAATTTGGAACTGAAAGACTAGGGTTCTAGTTCCAGCACTGTTGCTAACTAGCTTTGTCACCTTTTAATGAGCCACTTCGTCTCTCTGTGACTCAGCTGCTTTATCCATGGAATAATGGGTTATTTCATGCAGTCTTTTTACTTCTTTTCCATACTATGAATCTAATATTTGTAAATTTTAAAACAATGACATCTTTGGAGCAAAGTACAAATGTCCTAGTCTCTATGGTAACATGTCAAATGTTGGCAGGCTGGAACAGGGGACTTTTAATCTCCATTTATATTATAAAGAGACAAATAATTAGAATTACTATCTTTGTCTAACTTATCAAAACTACCATTGGTTTTTTTTTTTTTTTTTCATAAATACTCTTAATGACCAGAGAGTCGTAATCCTAGTCTGTTCCTCTCTAGTTTGTTCTTCATTCCATAAGCCCCTCTACTAACAACTTTCTTTTTTGTTGTTGTTTATTTGTTTCAAGTTTTAATTTAAATTCTAGTTAGTTAACATATAGTATAATATTGGTTTCAGGAACAGAGTTTAGTGACTCATCATTTACCTCTAACACCTAATGCTCATCACAAGTGCCCTCCTTAATACCCGTCACCCAGTTAGCCTACCCCCTACCCACTTCCCCTCCAAAAACCCTCAGTTTGTTCTCTATAGTTAAGAGTCTCTCATGGTTTGTCTCTCTCTCTTTTTTTGTTCTACCCTCCCCTATGTTCATCTGCTTTGTTTCTTAAGTTCCACGTGTGAGTGAAATCATATGGTATTTGTTTTTCTCTGTCTTATTCACTTAGCATAATACCCTCCAATTCCATCCATGTCATTGCAAACAGCAAGATTTCATGCTTTGGATGGCTGAGTAATATTCCGTCATATACATAGACCATATCTTTATCCTGCCAATAACTTTCTGACTCTGTATTGCATTTCAGGCTTCAGCTCAAAAGCTCCCCACCATGCCTCTACCCACACCTGCCTCCCACCCCTACCAAGAAACCTTCTTTTCCTCCAGCCAGGAAAACAAAATCTCCCTTCTTTGCATTCTTCACCCATTGTGCTACCCTCTTTCATGTCATTTAACTCTCTCTACGGTGTTTTATAGTAGGAATGGATATTTTTTAATGTTCTTGGACTTCCTGGAAGGAAACGCTTGAGAAACTGTGAAATCCCACTCCCTGGGCTTTTGCTGATGCTCTTAGACATCAAGAAAATAGTTAGGACTTAATCCGATTGGTGGCATTATTCAAGGCTGTGATAGTTCAGAGCCATAAACAAGTTCATAATATACATCTCATTTGACTCTCAGTCTCTGAGGGTCCTGTACCCAGAAGTGACTCAGCCCTTAAGGTGAGCCAAATGCCCATCAGACATTGCAATGTGACACTTAGAAATGTGTTTTTGTATCTCCAAAAAAAGCTACTTTTGGCCCCATTTCCCTTCTCCTCCTCCTCCTTCTTCTCCTCCTCCTCCCCCTCCTCCTCCTCCCCCTCCTCCTTCTTCTTCTTCTTCTTCTTCTTCTTCTTCTTCTTCTTCTTCTTCTTCTTCTTCTTCTTCTTCTTCTTCTCCTTCTCCTTCTCCTTCTTCTTCTCCTTCTTCTTCTTCTTTTTCTTCTTCTTCAGTAAGATCCATGCCCAGCATAAAGATCTTACTTTTTTTAAGTAAGATCCTAAGTAAGATCCAGGCATAGAGCCCTGCATAAGGCTTGAACTCAGGACTCTGAGATCAAGACCTGAGCTGAGATCAAGAGTTGGACATGCAACCTGCTGAGACACCCAGTTCCACTCACTCATTTTTCCTCTTACTTCTTTCTTTCTTCTTTCTTTCCCTCCCTCCCTCTCTCCTTCCTTTCTTTCTTCCTTTCTTTTCCTGTTGTTGTTGTTGTTGTTTTTTAAGATTTAATTTATTTCTTTGGAGAGAGAGCATGTGCGATCATGGGAAGGGGTAGAAGAAGAGGGAGAAAATCTCAAGCAAACTCCACGCTAAGTGCAAAGCCTGACCTGAGGCTCGATCTCATGACCCTGAGATTGTGACCTAAGCTCAAATCAAGAGTCAGATACTTAACCAACTGAACCACCCAGGTGCCCCTCTCCTCCTTTCTTTTACATAAAATAAATGCAATCATGCTGCTTCATTTGGATTCTGCCCCATGTGAAAAGGAAGTAAAAAATCCTGGGGTAGCTAAGGATTGGGCTCCCATCGATTTCACCAAATAGTTTAAAGATTTACAGATTCTAATGGCTCATCCTTCAAGTCTTCATCATGGAGTCTGCCACGTGACAGCAAAAAAACGACAAATAAGCTTATGGTGGAGCAGCCAGGAACACTTGGACTTTCTGCATTTTCAATTATTTAGGCCAAAATGAATCACTTGCTTTCTTTTCTTTTTTCTTTTGGAAACAGTTCTACTTCCCATTTCCTCACTGGACACATAATTTTGATTTATAAACCCCACAGTCTTGAGCAAAGGGAAGTTTTAAACAACACCGATGCCCCTGCCTCGAGTTGTTTTTCTCCTTTTCTTGCAATATTTTCAGAAAATGCTTTGACTGGGCTTCTTGAAGATGCAAATCCAGCTTGTGCCTAGCAAACCTCATGAGTCTGACTCCCCAAGGCCTCTGAGTTCTTCTCATTCAGGGGTTTCATCTTTTAAATTCCACTGAACTTGCTTCAATGGCAATGCACTTTCAACTGGGATAAATCTGTCTTCCAATATTATGTCTTGTAAATCTCACTTTGCAAGGGTATTTACAATCCAGCTACTGCGTGCTTACTTTATTGACTAGGAATGAATAAATCAGTTTTCCATTGCTCTCTATTCTCCATTGCTGATATTCTGATTTGGGGACTGTTCAGAAATCTCTGATAGAAGCATATGATTATAAAAACATCTCTTGACCTGAAAATTATTTAAGAAACTTACATCTCTTTTTACTATGTTCTCAAAGTGCATCTCCCTGTGTTGAAATGGAAGGATGGATAGTGGATGGGCAATTTGCCTTAGTAGCCTAAAGACAACACATCTATCCTCCCACACCCAGATGTTACAGTGGATATTGGTTACAAACAGTATTTATGGAGTGCTTATTATGTTGTCATGTATTAACTCAATGTTTACAACAATCCTTCAAGGATTGTCCTAATTTTACAAATGGGGAACTGAGGCATAGGTTAAACAACTTGCCAAAGGTCACATGGTCAGTAAATGGAAAAGCCTGAACATAAATCCAGGTATCAGTCTCCAGCCTGCTTGCTCTTAACCACTATACCAAGCTGTGTTTCTAGCTTGAACTAAGAAACCTCAATTCTATGTTTTTGAACAGTATACTTTACAATTACCAAATGCTTTTCAGGCTTTGGACCATTATCTTATTTTTGCCTTATAACCTAGGTGGCAATATCATCTCCATTTTACAGATGAGCAAACTAAGATTAAGAGAAGTTTAGTGACTTCCCCAAAGACTAAATAGTAAAGTGGTTTCCAAGCTCCGGTTTTCTCACTTCCAATATGGTGTTCATCCTTGGGTCTCCACTTCCTTATCTATGGGCAAAGTGGCCAAGGAATCCTTCAGTTCTCAAAGGCTTTGAATCTCTGTATTAACTATTCTTCCACTTAGTTATTGAACACCTTCTCCACATTGTAAACTCCATAAGAACAGGGCCAGGACTTAAGTCATTGCCTCCTGTGACTCTCCCATCCAGTGCAAAGTGGGCGCTCACTGAGCATTTGTTGTAAATATAAATGTGCCGGACACAGTGCTAAGTGCCGGACAGGCAAAGATGAATGAGGTCTGGCCCTTTAATCACAGGTAAGGCACTCGAGAGGCCCCTTGGAGTTACGTGGGCCCTACAAGCCCCACAGTCATTACGTGGACAATGGCTCCCACTGTGTTAAAGTCCACCAGAAGATAATTGACCGTGACTTGAGTTATGTGTCCCACGCTGAATGGCGTCAGGGTCGATTACTTTATTTTAGAGGCCACAGCAAAGAAGACCATTTGCAATGTGGGGCTCAGCTCATTAAAACAACATTTAGGGATTTTATTTTAATCTACGTGACGGGTTTACAGTGCTGTGCAGCTATCAAAGTAAAATAACCTGGGCTCAAGATACACCTCCCCATTCTCAACACAACTCCAAGAACACCAGGGAATGTAGCTGTGATTGATAGAAATGCCATGTCTCATCTGTTTAACTCCATCCCAAGACAGATTTGACCAGCATTTCATCTCCAACCTGACAATCCTAAGGCAAGTTTGCTGGGTTATTTTTCCCTATCATCTCCAAGAGATGAAAGAATGATTTTCATGGTGTTGGCATTCAGGTTTGAAGCTCAGCTTACTTGGGGTTGCCAGATAAAATACAAGATGCCTAGCTAAATTGGAATTTCAGATGAACAAAAAAAAAGTAATTTTTTCATATAAATAGGTACCATGCATATTTGGGATACACTGATACTTTTAAAAAAATTTTTTCCTTCCCTGAAATTCAAATTTATACAGGCATCCTGTATATTTATTCGCTAAGAGTGGAAGCCCTAAGCTTATTGCAAAACTCAAGCAAATATAAAATGTTTTTTATACTATTGACCTTGCCTCTATGAAGTTGGGTAAGATATAGAAGCCATGGAAGAATGGGAAATTAGGCGCTGGGTTAGGTCTGTCTTTTTGAGGACATGCGCATACTGTCTCAGGCACTGTCCCCATCATTCCTGGGTGCCCCATAGTGGAGGATCATTTTGGGTATTCAAGGGTTTTAGTTAAGAAGTCAGCTCTGGGGGCACCTGGTTGGCTCAGTGGGTTAAAACCTCTGCCTTCTGCTCAGGTCATGATCTCAGGGTCCTGGGATTGAGCCCAGCATCAGGCTCTCTGCTCAGCAGGGAGCCTGCCTCCCCCTCTGTCTCTGCCTGCCTCTCTGCCTACTTGTGATCTCTCTCTCTCTCTCTCTGTCAAATAAATAAATAATCTTGAAGAAGAAGAAGAAGAAGAAGAAGAAGAAGAAGAAGAAGAAGAAGAAGAAGAGGTAGTCAGCTCTAGGAGTCACAGTCAATTAAGCGACTAACTCTTGGTTTTGGCTCAGGTCATGATCTCAGTGTCATGAGATTGAGCCCCGAGCTGGGGCTCTGTGCTCAGTGCAGAGTCTGCTTGAGTTTCTCTTTTCCTCTCCCTCTGTCCCTCCCATTCATGCACGTGCTCTCTCCCTCTCTCTCTCCCAAATAAATAAATAAATCTTTAAAAAGAAAAAAAAAGTCAGCTCTGGAGTCAGACGTCCAGGATTAAAAGCCAGCATACATCAGTTTCCAGCTCTATAATCAAGGGTATGTTGCTTCCATTTTGCCTCAGTTACCTCATGTATAAAATAGACATAAGAATTGTGCCTAAATCACCAGATTTTGTGATGTTTAAATGATTTACTTTCGTGGCAGCAGGAGGCACTCAATAAATGTTTATCACCACCACCATCATGGTCTTTCTCATTTGGTCTTCAACTAGCAGTTCAATTAGCTTCAACTTTTCCTTTGGATGTCTCTCCGTTTCCTTATTTAAAGCATCTCGTTAGTAAAGAATAGCTGATTCTCCCTGTGGCTAGTCACAGAAGTTTGCTCTATAGCTCCTCATGGAAGATGGTGATGATGGTTGGATCTACATTGCACTAAAGCAACCGAGTGAAAGACGAAAAGCTTAGCTAAAAAATTCGGTGGAAATAGCTGTTCAGAACCCTGTCAATATCCCCAGGTAGGTTTCCGTGAAGGTGTAGCATTCAGCAAAATAGGTTTCTGAAGCCAGCTCAGCCCATGAGTCACTCAAGCGGCCATCCGTACATCACTAAAGACAGCTAATATATTGTCGGCGTGTTTGTTCATGCCTTTAAACTCACATTTTCTGTTCCAATAAGTGGAGTCCAGTAGTAATTCCCACAGGAAGGCTGCAGAAGTGTGGGAAGGAGTATCACTTGAAGGGATTCCATTTATGATATAAGAAGCCATTGTAGCATGTTGTTAATTTTAGGCACGCAGCAGACTGCTGAAAAGCAAGGAGCTCTTGTGGGAATCGGGGGGAAAAAAGATCTCCAGAGATAGCTCCACTAGGTGATTGAGGGTCCTCACCTGGTGCTTTTCAACAGGCCAGACTAGTTGGATATGTGAGCTACCCATGTCAACCTTCCCAAATCAATGTGGTAGCTCCAACTTTCCCAGAAGTCTTCAGTGGACTTCATACACCAGTCGTAAGATACCAGAAGTCTTTCAGCCCAAAATACCATATTTACACATCATGGACTATTTTTAAGCTGCTTAGTGTGATTTATTTTATAGCCTCAATCTCTTAAAGACTTCTTTTAAGTAAAACTGAGCCCAACGATATTTTGCTATATTCAGATTAAACAACTCTGATACTCTGTGAAAGATATTTTGATTCATTTTCAAAGTAATCTTAAAATAACTTTATAATCATTCTTTTGGAACTGTCTCACAATAGTATATGGATATGACTAAAATTTCTACTTTAGACTACCATTGTTTGAAGAATTTCATGATTACGAGGTTCTGCGAAGATGTTGTTAATGAATAAGCAGGCACAATAACATGAAAGACGTTTGTAGTTTTGACAGATAAGGGTCACTGAGGAATCAGTCATATGTCTTATCGTTAACTCTGCTAGAAATTATGAAGTGACCATAGAGTGGCGGGTCCATCTCTGGGCTCTCTATTCTGTTCCACTGGTCTATGTGTCTGTTTTTGTGCCAGTACCATGCTGTCTTGGTGATCACAGCTTTGTAGTAAAATTTGAAATCAGGCAATGTGATGCCCCCAGCTTTGTTTTTCTTTTTCAACATTTCCTTAGCAATTCGGGGTCTTTTCTGGTTCCATACAAATTTTAGGATTGCTTGTTCCAGCTCTTAGAAAAAAAACTGGTGGAATTTTGATCAGGATAGCATTGAAAGTATAGATTGCTCT
>CM052814.1:11289449-11330964 GCA_028533885.1 Nasua narica
GATCTATAAAGAACTCAAACTCAACACTCACAAAACAGATAATCACATCAAAAAATGGGCAGAAGACATGAACAGACACTTCACCAAAGAAGACATACAAATGGCCAACAGACACACGAAAAAATGTTCATCATATTTAGCCATCAGAGAGATTCAAATCAAAACCACACTGAGATACCACCTTACACCAGTTAGAATGGCCAAAATCAATAAGACAGTAAACAACAAATTCTGGAGAGGATATGGAGAAAGGGGAACCCTCTTCCACTGTTGGTGGGAATGCAAGTTGGTGCAGCCACTTTGGAAAACAGTATGGAGATTCCTCAAGAAATTAAAAATAGATCTACCCTATGACCCTGCAATTGCACTACTCAGTATTTACCCCAAAGAAGCAGATGCAGTACAAAGAAAGGCCACATGTACCCCAATGTTCATAGCAGCAGTGGCCACAATCACCAAACTGTGGAAGGAACCAAAATGCCCTTCAATGGATGAGTGGATAAGGAAGATGTGGTACATCTATACAATGCAGTATTATGCCTCCATCAGAAAGGATGAATATCGAACTTTTGAATCACCATGGACAGGACTAAAAGACATTATGCGGAGTGAAATAAGTCAAGCAGAGAGAGTCAATTATCTTATGGTCTCACTTTCGTGTGGAGCATAGAGAAAATCATGGAGGACATGGTGAGAAGGAAGGGAAGGGTGAATGGGGGAGAATCGGAGGGGGCGATGAACCAGGAGAGACTGTGGACTCTGAGCAACAAACAGAGGGGTTTGGAGGGGAGGAAGTGGGGGGTTGGGCGAGGCTGGTGGTGGGTATTGAGGAGGGCACGTATTGCATGGAGCACTGGGTGTGGTGCATGAACAATCAATCTTGTAACACTGAAAAAATAAAATAAACATATTTGGGGAAAAAATAAATTATGAAATGAGACGTGGTTTTTAATTTCCCCATTTTATTTTGATATGTGCTAAATATGCTTTGCAAAACCCCAAATAGATTTTCTAATCTCTTCTTCTAACACGGTAGTTTTTAAAAGTGCTCCTTAATGCTGCCAGAAGCTTGGTGATGTCTATGTCAGAGAAAGAAAATATTTTTAGGTATTAAGAGCCACTAGAATAGATTACAAGACAGATAGTGCCTGCAAATATCTTGAACTAGCTTTGCCATTTTGAAAAATTGCTTGTGAGGAGTTACCTTACTTTCTTCCGCTGTGGTCTGGTTTTGCTTTTGTTTTTGAGGAAGAGCTGAGCTGTTCTTCATGACACCACTATAAGCCTGTGGTCCCCACTTCCCCCACCCCTGCTATTTAGAAAACTAATTGCCCCACTGACAATTCATGGATTGCACTTCTGTTTAGCTTCCTATTGCAAAGTTTAGCTGTTTAAGACAACCTCGAAGATAGCCATGGACAGCTAGAAAACTCTCTCAAAAGAAGAAAATAGCCTTGATCTGTAGTGCATGCTGATTTCCATGGGGCAAATACTCCCAGCAAAGCCAATTTCAAGTTCCCAATGGCTTAAAAACTAGCTTCAAAAAGCCCTAAAGATTCAATGATCTGCACTCTTAGGTCTGTACAAACTGGTGCTATTGCATCAGCAGAAGCTTTTGTCAACAATTTTTCTACCAACAATCTGTAAAATTCTGAATTATTTCTTTATGTTGGACTTAAGTTGATTTTTGGCCCTTAATCATGGCACAGACTGTTTATTTTAGTTTCTTTAACGTGAGAGAGTGTCTGCTCTATATGAGGTGCTATGTTAGTTCTGTGGGAAATGCAAGGACCCAAATATGATTCCCAATTTCCAGAAACTCGCAGTCTCTGAGAAAGGACAGATCATATACAAGAAACTGGAACACGAATCTGACTATGAGAAGCGCTACAATAAACACATGAATTTAAACAGGAAAGGAAGAAATGCCATGTAAACACAGCAGGGGGAAATACCACTAGTGCTAATAGTTTTAGATCAACTCCAAGCTGGTCAGTGAACTTTCTAAAACATGGAAGTAGAATATGAGAGCATCCTTCCAGTTAAAATAATAAGGGAAAAGGGTGGTTTACAAGCAGGCAGAAAACGGTTAACCAGGTCTTCCAAAAGAGGAAAGAGTGGTTCTGCCCCAAACTAGTTGATAATCACAGTGGGCCAAACATTCCTTTTTCAATTTCCAACATCAAAGTCATCTTTCTTTCTCTGTTCCTGCAGCCGAGCATGAAATGTCCTGTGACTAGATCAGCATGGTATAAAGTTTCACGATCTCCAAATGTTGCAAGGTATCCCTACCCCAACCTCCCCAAATGCCATCCATAATCAACCAGTACTAAGCAGTACTAATTATTAAACATTTAACACATAGCAGACACTGTAAATTGCTACATATATGTTATCATATTTAAATGGTGAGGTCCGACTCTTTCTGTGGCTCCTCTCTCCCTGACGCACTACTCTCTAAGAAATCTCCATGGCGATATCCACCTATGGTCCTCAGAAAAAAGCATAGGGCCCCCTGCAATGGTTTTGAGCTGCAGATGCCTCCCAGGAATACGAAGCACAAGGGCTTGTGGGTTGTTAGTGGTGGAGAGCCAAAGAGAGCAAAGATGTCCAGAGAAGAAGCCAGATGACATTAAGGACGGATGAGAGCATTTAACCTAGACATGAGGAGGAAATCTGATGCAGGGCCAGAGAAGAAATGGGGCGACTGGTAAAGGGAAGAAACATACGATAAAAGGAAACCATGCCCACTGCCTGAAGAGTTTTCTTTGGCCAAAGCTGGTAAATTCAAGATGGAAGCAACAGATAAGACATGTGTCAAAATATCTACCCAAACAAAACACCTGATAAGAAGATAAATGATGTAGAAGACAAAATAGGAAAAGTGAAGAGCAAAATGAGGGCAGAAGGAGATAGGAAAAGACAAGTGGGAGGCTACTAAAATGATCCATGAAATTTCAAATAAACAGAAGTAAATCAGAAGACAAATGACAATAGAGAAGCTGCAGTAAGAGCAGCAGATGTTTTCCCTCAAGGACCAAAGCAGATAGGAGAGCCTAAAAGAGGTGGCACAGGGAAGATCCCAGAGCATCTATCTTCCTCAGCCTGGCAGACACCAAGGGCAGCAGCGAGGTCTCTACCCACCTCACCCCCTTCACCCTGAGAGAAAAGCTAGATGCCTAGGCCTATAGGAAAAAAACCAAGTTCTCAACCACCACTTCTTACTGCAAGGGAAGAAAAAAGGAATATCAGTAGGACATCTTTTTTTTTCAAAGATTTTATTTATTCATTTGACAGATAGAGAGACCACAAATAGGCAGAGAGGCAGGCAGAGACAGAGGGGGAAGCAGGCTTCCTGCTGAGCAGAGAGCCCGATGTGGGGCTCAATCCCAAGAGCAGAGAGCCCGATGTGGGGCTCGATCCCAAGACCCTGAGATCATGACCTGAGGCGAAGGCAGAGGCTTTAACCCACTGAGCCACCCAGGCGCCCCTCAGTAGGACTTCTTATACATGTGTTAGTTCACATGAGCTTTGAAATGAATCCTATTATATCCATTATACAGATGAAATTACAACCTGAAGGGGCTAAGCAATTTGCCTCTAAGTTATTTCCAGCTGGGATTCAAACCCATGTCTAATGAAGCCAAAGCCCATCATCTTTCTAAGTAGCACACTGCTTCCCAATCTAACACCTGATATTATTCAAAGTCATTTTTTGTTTGTTGGCTTATGTTTACTCTCCAAAGAGCCTTGTAAGGTGCAGGACAGATATCATAATCCCTTTTTGAATAGTTGGGAAAACAGAATCTCAGAAAGTCTGGGATCAGTCTCATGGGGAAGCTAGGAGAGGACCACCACCAGGGTCTTATCATTCTTAGGCCTTACTCTTCCTGGGATAATACATCTCCCCCATCACAAGAAAGCTCAGTATATGACCATATCCAGAGAACTCACCAAAACAGAGCCAAACTGTATGTTTCTTACCCAAATTGAAATTTCAAAGATTTGCTAAATAACACCACATTCCCTGTGGTGTGCTAGTGAGAGTCTGGCCTTCTGTACAGCACCATAAAGAAGCCACTGACAGCAGACATTAGAAGACAGATGTTTTTTTCCTTTGAAAATAACCTTTTTATGATTAGAAATGATCTTATTTCTAAATAAATAATAACCATTTTCTACCATACAAAAATCAAATTGCTATATGATTGCATATTTTACCCGACATGAAATATCTTTTTTTCCTTTCTCTACCCATCGCTGCTGCCCTGGTTTAGACTCTCCTCACCTCCCAGCCAGACCCTCAGCTGAACTCCTGAAGATCTCATGCTTCCATCTGTTATCAGCCTCCATCTATTATACATAGAGTTCATGTGACAATCTCTTAAAATGCAAATGTTATAAAATCACTTTCCTATTGAACATTCTCCAAATAAGCCCCTCCTCCAGCTTTTATGGAAAGCTAAATTCCTTAGTTAGATGTGTGAGGCACTTTAAGATCTCTTTGTTCCAATCTCTTATCTCTCTGTTATATACCTTTGCTCAACCACACAGAAATGCAAGCCATACTGTTTCTTACTTCACTGAATTGACATATATGGTCTTTTGCATGGGATGCCGCTCCCACTGTCTTCACCTGACCAGTTCACTGATCTTCCCATACTCAAGAAGGGCACTGCTTCCACCAGAAATACTTAGAAGATCTGTATGTCAGATTCTGAATCCCAGCTTCTGTGGTCTTAGAACATCCTGCGTGGACAGCTCGCATAATTGTTATATTGCTCTGATTTTCTATCACAAGCACCCACATCTGTCCCTCGCAACTAGACCATGTGCTTCTTGAGAACTAAACTGTCCTCTTTGTGTTGTTAAAACAGCTTCTCCAACAAGCTGACCACATGCATCAGAGTTTTCCAAATTTTCCCCACAGAAAGACATTTTCCCAAAAATTCCACTCAGATATATCTCTCTTGTAGAGAAAAGAATGCAACAATAAATAAATATCTTATTACTTATTTAAAAGAAGTATCTGATTAGTTAGCTCTTAACTATATACTTATTTAAAATAAATAGGTGATTAGTTAGCTCCTAATTAATGGTCAGCTCGGATAATCAGCAGTACCAAAGCATTTTCATCAATTATACCAATAACATTCCAGAGGAAGCTACAATATTACATCATGCAAAACATTCTGTCCCAGATTTCTTTCTCAGTGCCCAAGAGGATGGCCACAACAGAGTAGGCACTGAATAAGTATCTGAATGAAGAGAAGACTTTCCAAGACCTAGTTTAGGAAAATCCCAAAACAAGCAAAACATGAAAAGTTCATAACTCCTTTTACAATGAAGGAGTAATGTGTTTTTTGGAACTGGTTTTTTGAAGGAGTCTGGTGTTTTTTAAAACATCTTATTTTAAAAAATAGAATAAAACAAAATAAATAAAATACCTGATTTATGATATGTGAATTACATACTAATTTTGAGTTATACACCTATTGTGTAAAGCAAAGTCAGTGTCACAGAACTAAAGTCAAGGTGTTAACAGGGTCTCCACCTTCTAACATTGAGAGTGACCCCTTGGTATTTGCTGATGCTAATTTATAAAAGCAACCAGGACTCAAACTCCCCTTCCAATATATTTCCACCTAGTTTTTCATGAGACATGGTAATTGTGTGAAAACTTACATAGGATTTTAGACTCCCCCACATTAGATGAAGGAACTACAGCAGAAGAAAATGATTGGGCCCATTAGCATGGCTAAATTTCATAGTTTTGTGATTAGAGGAGACTGTTTTCAAAACTATGTTATGGGATTTGACCTATCAGGATATGAGTAGGGTAATCATATGACATATTATCAAAATCAGGGCTGTGCCCTGAACACCATATGATCATTGTACATGAAATAATAAAGGTTTACAAATTTTCAGTGGATGTCTTATAATTTCTTAATGATTATTAAAAACTAGGGTTCAAATTTTTAATGTGGTTATTTGCTATAGGCAAGTTTACGAATACATCCTTACCTCAAATTTGGAGCTTTAGCTCATGCAGGCCACCTCCATCATTATAATAAAGAATGAAATGGGTTTGTGAACATCTTCCTGAAAATTAAGATCAGAAAGCCCATCTTAGTGACTAATAACCCGCCAGTTCCTCATCAATCATATTACAATAATTCATCTAATAGGAGATTTCTCACAATTAAGAGAATAATACCCCTGCCAACAATGTCCATGTCTTAATCTAAAACCTGTGAATATATAACCTAACATGGCAAAAAGGACATTGTAAATGTAAAGTTAAGGACCTTGAGATGAGGAAATTATCCCGGGTTGTCTAGGTGGGCCTAATATAACCACAGGGGTCCTACCTAGCAAGAGAGTCAGTCAGGTACAGATATGTGCCAATGAAAACAAAGGTCATACAGAGATGGAAAATGGCTTTGAACATGGAGGAAAGAGCCAAGAGCCAAAGAATGCAGGCAGCCAAGGAATGCAAGTAGCCTCTAAAAGTTCAAGAAGGTGAAGAAACTGATTCTCCCCTAGAGCCTCCACAAGAACTCAGCCCTGTTAACACCTTGACTTTAGTTCTGTGACACTGACTTTAGACTTCTGACCTTCAACATTAAAAAATAACACATTTTTATTGTCTTAAGCCACTAGATTTCTGGTAATTTGTTACAGCAGCAGTGGGAAACTAATACATTGAGAACTTGTAACTCACTGAAAGCACACTTAGTACTGCTACACAAAAAATCAGCAAAATGTAGTCCTTGTTTTCAATGTTCTCAATAATTTATTTCATTTGGTGATTAGTATGGTTCTATCATCAAGCTTCAAGAAATACACCACATAGCTATAAATCAACAGACAGAAGCACATAAAATGCTCAAGAAGAAGAGCGAGTCTTACTTGAATATAGAATTTAAATTCTTAGATACAAAATTTGGATAGGTGAGGACTTAAAAAAAGATTATGATCAACTTCCATGAATGCTATGTTAAGAAACATACTGGGACATGAATTCAAAACATACCTAGCCAAAATAATGCTATAACCACAGGAATGCCCCCATATTGACCAATCTGGCTGTCAAGGATCAGAATCCACTTTGGTCCAAAGGCCATAAAATGTTTTGATCACTCAGAGTGTAAACATAGATCATACCATTTGGTTTCTGTGTTCAAAAACTCTCAATAACTCTAAAGCACAAACTCTTTCCCCAATTATTTCTCCATAGTCTTTTGTTTATATTTCAATTTTGCTAGTTATGATACTAGAATATCTTATTCATTGTTGTCTCTCCTTTAGCTAACACGGTACCTGGTACATAGTAGATTTAGGGTATTAATAATGGCACTTTTGCATATTAGGTAACAGAAACTAAAGTCAAACTTGATTTTTTTTTTTTAAAGATTTTATTTATTCATTTAACAGAGAGAGAGAACACAAGCAGGCAGAGAGGCAGGCAGAGGCAGAGAGAGGAGCAGGCTCCCTGCGGAGCAAGGAGCCCGATGTGGGACTCGATCCCAAGACGCTGGGATCATGACCTGAGCCAAAGGCAGTTGCTTAACCAACTGAGCCACCCAGGCGTCCCTAAAGTCAAACTTGATTAAGAAGAAAATGGAATTGGGCTTATGGATGTGGGAAGATTTCAGGCCTATCTTCTGGGACCTAAATCATATAGTCAAGACTTTATCTTACCCTACCTGCTGCTTCTTCCTTTTATTGGTTGGTTTCTTTCCATACACAGGCCCTGTGCTACAGAAGAAATGGCTATTTGTAACCCTAGATTCATATCCTCCTAGTAGAAAGTGCACTTCTCTTTGTTAATTCAGGGTAGTAATCTGGCCCTGCTTGAGCCACAGTCTTGTCCTTGATTGGCCACCATGATTGGCCCAGTCCAGATTATTGACCCCAGCTTGGCTGGGCCCAGGGGGGGCATAGCTATAACAAACATTGCTACTGACTGCTAGAACTAGGTACATTTGGTGAAAGGAATTTCCCAAAAAAGTAATAGAAGTACAGAGCAGACAAAAATAACAAATATTGGTTAAGCTTGATAAATTTTTTAATCTCAAATCAGTGCTTTAAGAGAGTGAGCCCACATATGTACAGAAACTACCTATGGTGACCATGATGGAGACTGAATATCATTGTATGTTTGGACTTGACTGTTAATTGCAAAAACGTTTTTCTTAGGACATTACCTATAAGAGGAGGTTTCCTCGTGGAAAAATGCCTGTGGGAGGACTCCAGCAACAGCCTTTGTTAGCCAACACCACAGGGAGCTCATGCTTTCCCCAAGACGGTTAACAGAAGCTAGCCCTGACTTGGAACATCATGACTAAAATCCCTCAGGTTGATTTCCTGGTTTCCAACAAACCTCCTTTCCTGGGTTAGAGATTCTGTGCATGGAGAGGTGACTAAGGTTTGACTAAGCAAATCCGGTCTAAGCCAAATGCCTCTGAATATTTAATTCCAGCTGTCAGGGAAGAAGAGCATTTATAATGTAGAAATGCTAGGGTTCAGAGGCTGAATCTGGCAGCCTGCTCAACCACCTCGGAATAGACCTCCCAGATGAGTGTGTCACAGAGTTCACAGAGGTGTTAAATACAAAAGCATTCTGGAAAAAAAAATTCTTTTGGAACGCGGGTTTGAAAATTACACTTATTTGAAAATTGAGGGAAGCCTAAAAAGAGAAACACTAGAGCCACCTTGTTGTGGTGGATAAAGCAGCGTCATCTGTTTCTGCAAGGACGAAATCCTGGGAGTGATGCCCTTGGCTAGAAGCAGCCTGCCTACAGGTCAGTTCTTCTTGTGGCCTCCTATGACCACCAAGAGAATGAAAGACACTCGAACAAGGGACAAATGACCACCTTTCCCAACTCTCTGTCCTTCCCAGCAGCAATTGAAAGTTTACACAAAGAATTTAGAGGCAACACATATTAGTTAGGAAACTAAATGGATAACCACTCTGCTTCTAGAGCAGGTGGTGACTTGAGTAGAAAAACCCCATCGTGAAACATTTGAAGCACTTTTAGGAGGCCATACTCCAAAATCTTTATCCTATGAAAGAACCCAACAAGGAGAGGACATTAGAACTCATCCCCACTGATGGTTATTCTAAGTACTGAAAAACCCGTCAGTAACCACCAGAATCAGGGAATGAAAAATGTGTGTTTCCTTCAATTAGTAACTCAGATCATCTGTGGAATAAGATTGGCAGGTAGGCAGGAAGGAAGGAAAGTAGGGGAAGATATGGAAGATGGAAGGAGGACACTGTGACCTTTAACAGTAGGTCAAAGATTTGCTTTTTGACTGTTGGCAATAGAGTTGTAGGACCCTATTCATACCTTCTCAGCTGATCGCCACTGTGATCAACAACATAGCATAGCCTGTGTCTGTGAAATACTTTTTCCCAATTTTATAAACCATATTGGAGATTAGGTTGAGTCTCAGGGGCATGGTGTTATATCTTACTTGGTTAAATATGATGGTAAATATTACCTCTGTCACAACTGGTGCTCTTCATCATTGTTTTATCCATGTTTCCACGGAGATGTGGTGTTCTGATTCTTTCTAACATGGGAAAGCCACCTGCTCCCATGCCGGGTGCCTCATCTTCATGTCTCTTCTTGACTTACGGCTGCCAAAGATTTCCCTTTTCCTCACTCTAAGACCCATGCCAGTTTATTAGCAGTCCAGGACAAATCCGGGGTCAATCTAAGTCTTAGTTTTTTGTGAGTAGATTAATGGAGTTCAGGGAGACAGAGAGGGCAACCCCCCAGCCATTCCTTTTATCCCCTTGCTTATAACTTCCTCACCCACCACTCCTATCATACTTTGAAAGACAATAAAGCTACAGTAGTCTAGACAGTATGGTATGCCTTAAAGATAGATATATACATCAATGACACAAAAATAAACCTTTAATTTATAGTCAGTTGATTTTTTATAAAGGGGCCAAGGCAATTTAATGAGGTAAGAATAGACTATTCAATATCCAGTGCTGGAATAATTGAATATCCACATGTAACAAAAAGAACTTAATCTCTTACTTCAAACCATACAAAAAAATAAACTCAAATGGATCATACTCTTAGATATAAGAGCTCAAATTATAAAACTTCTAGAAGAAAATATAAGAAAATGTGATCTTACATTAGGTAAAATAGTTCTTAGCTATGATATCAAAACTATGAGCCATAAAAGAAAAAAATGATAATTTAAGTAAATAATTTTGACTATAGCAAAATTTTAAAGTCTTATTCTTCAAAATAACCATTACAAAAATGACAAAAATCATGGAGTGAAAGAGAATATTTGCAAATCATATATCTCATAAAAGACTTGTGTCCAGACTATATAAAGAAAATTTTCAATTTAATAATAATACCAATTTTAAAATGGTCAAATATTTGAGTAGATATTTTATCAAAGAAAATACATATGATGAGTTAATGGCACGTGTAAAGCAGCTCAAGATTATTAATCAGCAGGGCACTGCAAATAAAATAAGATACCACTTCTTACTCACTAGAGTAACTGTAGCAAAAAAAGAATGATAATAGCAAATGTGACAATCATGTGTAGAAATAGAATATGTGACTATTTCCTAAAACTTAAATACATATTTATCATATGAGTCAACAATTCCTCTCTTAGATATCTACTCAAGAGAAATGAAACCATATGTCCACACAAAATTTTCTGTGAGAATATTTGTAGTAACCAAAGCTGGAAACAACCCAAACATTCCGCAAGTAGTGAATGGATGCACAAAATGTAGTATATGCATGGGTCCTGGGCTCACTAGTTTCCCCCCAAATTCATGTCCATCCTGAACCAGTGAGTATGACCTTATTTGGAAGTATGATCTCTGCAGATGATCAGGTAAAAAGAGGTCACCCCTGAATAGGGTGGGCCCTAATCCAATGATGGATATCCTTAAAAAAAAGAGAGAAATTTGGAGGCAAACACAGAGGGAAGATGGTCATGAAACAGATTGGCGTTATGCTGCCACAAACCAAGGAATGCCTAGGATTGCCGCCACCCATCTGCAGCCAGGAAGGAAAGGAAAGATCCTTCCTTTAAGCCTTCAGAGAAAAAGTATGGTCTTACCAACATCTTGATTTCAGGCTTCTACCCTCCAGAACATGAAATAATAAATATCTGTTGTTTAAACCACATATGATTTGTTACATCAGTCCTAGGAAATGAATATAACCTATAGTGAGACTATTCAGCAATAAAAAGGAATGAATGAGTGATACGAGTAATGATGTAAATGAGACTCAAAAACATTATAAGTGAAAAAAGCCAGACATAAAGAAGGCTACATATTGTGCATATATATATATACATGAAGTTCCTACAAAAGATAAAACCTGAGAGACAGAAAGCAAGTCAGATGTTGCTTGGGAGAGGGGTTGGAATGGGGATTGACTGCAGACATGCAGGAACTTCTCTGCGGTGATGTAGTTGGTTCTGAACTGCGATTGTAGTGAAAGTTACAAAACTGTCAAACATATTAGAAATTATCAAATTGAACATTTTCAATGGGTCAATTTTATATTATATAAATTATACCTCAATAAAATTGTGAAAAGTGATCTAGGGAATATTTGATCTTTCTGAACTTTCTTTAACAACTAGTATAATACAGAATTTACTATTCCTTGGTATTTAGGTAAAACTTACTATTCATCGAAACCTGAGGGGTTGTTTTTTGTTTGTTTGTTTTAGTTTTTTTGTTTGTTTATTGCTGTCAGTCTTGGATAATTGTTTGAGATCATGTCAAGTTATTATTTTTTTGGTCTATGCAAATTTTATGACAATTTTAATATATGCTATATATTTCTAGGAATCTATTCAAATCATCGAGGATCTTAAATGTCTCTGTTTCAAATCTCGGTTGTATCTGCGGTTACATCACTTTTTCTGTATGTGTCTTGTTTATTTGCCTCTTTTTTCTTCATTAATCTTATCAAAGGACTACCTTGTTAATCTTTTCAAAGAATCAGTGTTAGGTTTTGTTAATCTTCACTATTGTTCTGTTCTTGATTTTCTTGATTTCTGCTTTTATCCTTATCATTTCCGTCCTTGTTTTGGGGGGGTTGGTCCCTGCTATTTCTCCAAATTCATGAGCTGAAAATTTAGCTCATTTACTTTTAATCTTTGTTGTTCCATGTTATTTTTAAAGGTATAAATTTTTCTGCTTAGCTACATTCACAAATTTTGACATACAATGTCTTCATTTTTAACATATGGATTATTTTGAAGTATTCAGCTTCCAAATACACGAGATGTGTTTTTGCTATTGTTTTGGTAATTAACGTTTCATTTTATTACATATAAAATTCAGAGAACTTATGGTCAGAGAACTCAGGTAATGATATTGATTTATAGTCTATTTTTGTTAACGTCCCATGTGTGCTTATAAGTAATGTGTATTCTCTGTTGGATGTGGAAATTCATACGTATATATTTCTATATTTTACCATGAGCTTATTTATTGTATTGTGTTGTTCAGGTCTTTGATCCCCCTGCTGCTTTGTGTGTGTGTGTGTGTGTGTGTGTGTGTGTGTGTGTGTACTCACATGCACACAGGTGCTTAATCTAGGAGCTTTTGAGAGGTGTGTAAAAATCTCTAGCCACACCTAATGATTTATCCATTTCTTCCTGAAATTCTGCTAGTTGGTGCTTGATATTATTTACAGCTGTGTTATTAGAGCCATAATGGATCAAAATACCTATATCTTTCTGTCCTATTGCTCCATTTACAACCTCTGATATCCTCCTTGGTCCTTTTTGTTTTACCTTGTCAGTTATTAAGATGTCTGTTCCAGATTTCTTTCAATTCTTATTTTCCAGATGTATTTTTTTATTTTATTTTTTTACCTTTTTGTGTCTTTTCTCTTACTGCTGTGTCTTTTAAAAATCCAATCAAGGACTGTCAATAAATGTGTTTTACACTTGTACATTTAATATAATTGCTGGGTTTGGTTTTATTTACTTAGATTTGTTCTTTCATTTTGTATTTTCCATGTCCTGCATTTTTAGCCTTTCTTTCTTCTTCCTGCTTTCTACTGAATAGATCAAGTTTATTTTTCCTTCTGGTTTAAAAGCTATACATTCCATTTTAATTCTTATGCAATAGATCGTCACCTAGACACATAATTATCTACCCTTATTTATTTCTTAAATTTGCAATATCTAGAGTTGATACTGAAGATATATAGCAGCTGGTAATTTCCCTGATACCAAACAATCAGAATAACCATTTGCTAGTTTGCTTATGGATGTGTGCTGGAAGAATATCCATAGTATAGCCTGAATTGTGTGCCCCCCAAATCCTATGTTGTTGTCTCAATGCCTAGTACCTCTGATATGATTGTATTTGGAGATAAAGTCTGTTAAGAGGTAGTTAAGGTAAAATGAGGTCATTGCAGTAGGCTCTAATCCAATCTGGTGTCCCTATAAAAGGACATTAGGACACAGACATAACTGCACACAGAGGGAAAACCATGTGAGGACACAGGGAGAGGCTGGCCATCTATAAGCCAAAGAGGGAGGCCTCAAAAGAAACCAAACCTGCTGAGACCTGGGTCTAAGACTTTCAGCCTCCAGAACTGTGAGGAAATGAATTTCTGTTGCATCAGCTGCCCAGCTGTAGTGCTTTGTGATGGCAGCCCTAGGAAATGAATAAAATTAGCCTATCAAGATCTGTATCTTCTCCCTGAATAGAAAAGGGGTCTGGCAGACTCACCAGAGGGTCGGTCTCTTGGTGTCCTGCTATCCACATCCCATATCCCATTACTACTGTCTAGGATTCCCACAATATTTTTTCATTCTTGCTTTCAACATATCTCTTGCAGTCTTCAGAATATATTTCTCTTCTGAAATGAATCCTCTTCCAAAAAAAAATTCTCAGTGTGTGCTTTCATAAGACAAACTCTCTGAGGCCTTACATGCCTGGGGATATTTTTATTGCCCCTCACATTTGAATGGCAATTTTGCTAGCCATAAAATTCTATCATTAAGGTTGTTTTCCTCTCAATATTTTCAAAATATTTTTAAATTTTAAATCTAATTAATGTTTAAAATTTTAATAATTTTTTTAAAAATGAAAAATATTACTTCATTGTCTTCTTGCACCCAGTATTGACATCAAAAAGTCTGATATCCATCTGATTCTTACTTAATTTTAGATGACCTCTCAGGAAGCTTGTACAATGTTTTCTTTGTACTTATGTTCTTAGATATTATCACAATATGTGTTGGTGTGGGTTTTCTTCTTATGCTGTGTTTGGCAATCTATTAGCCCTTTCAAACTGAGTTCTTCCTTCTTCTTTATGTATGAGTAATTTATCACCATTGTTTCTTCAGATTATTTCCTCCCATATATCTTCTCTGTTTTCCTGGGTGTCTCTTAATAGATCATGGCACTTGTATTCGATCTGCTGTAACTATTAGCTTTTTTAATTTGTCTATGTGTTTGTTTTCTATTTTTTTATGCATTCCTGCTGACTTCTAGAAGAATTTCTCAATTTACTCTTCCAGTTCATTCATTCATTTTGCAGTTGTATTATTGTCTTACTTATGCCATATGTTTTCTTCATTTAAATTCATACTTCATGTTTATTTCTACTTTGTTTTATTATTATTTTGTCTTACATAGCTAATACATTTATTCATTCACAGGCTAAAGTATCTTCATCACATTCACTCTGAATTCTTAGTCTACCTCTTCCAATATTTTTGTATCAGAGGATCTATGTAGTCTTCAGAAGTCTAGTTATTTTGGCCTGGGAACTCATTCTTTCATGAGGAGAACAGCTAGTCTGCCCAGTTTAGATGAGTTAAAGAAGAGAGAACGAGCCTCAATGTAGAAAGCTCAGGTACCACTGTGAATTGCTCTGATTTGTAGCCAACTTACCAGACAACTCTACTGGTATGGGTGCTACCTTAAGCCTCAAGGGCAAGATGCTTTAGAAGAGAGGTAATCTCCCTAGATCGTAATCCACGAATCTTGTGGGCCTAGACTGGGGGAGTAAGGCCAGCTAGTCAGTTAGCATCTGCCCTTATGAACTACTCCCCCAGCAATGCTTTCTGCTCTTAGGCTACCATCCAGAGTCATCTGTGCGATGGAGGGGAAAGATGGAGGGAAAAAGAGCAGATCTGAAGATCTTCACTAACCACCTCAGGACACCTTCCCCTCTGTCTGCAACTGACCTGCACCAGTACAAATGGTCTTCTGTTCCCTCAGGGAGTTCTCAACATTTGTTTGTTGGTTGCTTTTAGTCTTTGATTTTACTATTTTCTGGCATTCATGTTTCTCTCATGTTTAATTATATTCTTTTCTCCAGGATTAATTGGAAAGAGAGAACCATCTTGGCAGGAACCAGAAATCTTCCTACAGAGGTTAGACATAGACTTACCACCATTTATAAATGCAAGTGAAATTATTTGTTTACCTATAATAAGATTGATAAATTATTAAGTTGAATGATGATTCTACTCCACCTCCTCCCCGACACACACACAAAGATCCCAAATGTCATCACTAGTATCATCTCTTTCCTTCTATTTAAAAATCAGTCCCTAAAAAGTTCATGTCAGCCCTTGTCATTCTATTCACCGCCTCCTCGTCAGGAGTCCACTGGCAACATTCCTGACAGGATTTTGACAGGTTCTAAGATGTCAGGCATGTTTATGAGCATTAGAGCCAATCAGTCACTGACATAAAGTTGTCCACATTGTTTCTGGTACACCAGTAATTTTCCTCTCAGATCCATTTCAAACTTCATTTCCTCAAGGCTCAGTCTCAAGCTCCCACAGTATTATTCATAGTCACTTAACCCCAAATGATTCCCTCAGTTCCTACCCCATTGACTGAATTCCTTCACAGGTACATTTTTTCTAACTGAGTTTAAGGACGCTGTGTAGGGAAATGGCACTAAACCTCGGGGTCAAGTTCTAATCTGTGTTCCAGAAACTAGATGTGAGACCATAGCCAAATCGCTTCATCATCCTCAGCTTTTGCACCTATAAAATGGGGATAAAATTGGAAAATGTTGATATAAATCATTACAAATGTTCCAAACTCTAAAATTCTATGATTTGGTTTCAGGTTATCCAGACTCAACATAAGCCCGCAACAGGTATTTCTCTAGACTTAGACAACGTTGCTTTCCACAGACTCCTTCAAGCTGTCCTTGGTTTATTTATTTGACACAGAGAGAAAGACAGCAGGTGGAGCGGTGGGCAGAGGGAGAAGAAGAAGCAGACTCCCTGCCAAGCAGGGAGCTGGATGTGTGGCTCGATTCCAGGACCCCAGGATCATGACCTGAGCCAAAGGCAGATGCCTAACCGACTGAGCCACCCAGGCGCCCCTATTTTGAAACTTATTAAAGAAGGTTTCCATTCAGTGTCAATGGGGGCAAAAGATGACAGTGGTTCCTATTTTAGTAAAGGTGCTTGCCTGGTTCAAGTATGACTGAGCCAAACTACCACACAGAGTCCAGTAGGCCAGGCTCTCAGCACAAAGCAACTATTATTGCAAGTAATATATTTTTTCAGGGGCATAATGCTTTAGTTTCTGGAAGCTGTGTAGAGAATTTCCTAAGCTCTCACAAGTCACTGGATCTGTTAGAAAACAGGTCCAGTACTTCCATCAAAGTTAAACAAGAAAATCTCAGCCAAGTGGTCCCAAAGCACACCCAGCTTCTCTTTGGAGTCCTTCTCTCCAGTGGTTCTTCAGACCAACTCCTTGAATTCCAACACTCATCATGTTCTGTTTTGTTTTGTTTTGTTTTGTTTTGTTTTGTTTTCTTAAGACTTTATTTATTTTTGCAAGAGAGTGGGCGGGGGGCGGGAGAGTTAGCACACAAGTAGTGAGAGCAGCAGGCAGAGGGAGAAGCAGGCTCCCTGCTGAGCAGGAAGCCCGACATGGGACTGGAACCCAGGGCCCCAGGATCATGACTGAGCTAAAGGCAGACACTGAACCGACTGAGCCACCCAGGCGCCCACCAATGATGTTTTTAAATCCATGCTTCGGAATCATGAGTTTTGTGTTATACTGTCTGAATACAAGCTTAACAAAAATTGATAACTCTCCTGTGACTTCAATAGATTGAATGTGCACACTGTCTATATTACTTGGACTCCCCCTTCTGATTACCATAACTTGTAAACTCCAGAATTTCCTTATCTTCCCCAAATATGACTATAGATGATTATATCATATTATGTGCACAGTTTTTGGTGTGGGTCAGGAGTTGGCAAACATTCCTACAAAGTGCCAGATAGTAACTATTTTTGGCTTTGTAAGTCATAAGGTCTCTGTTACAACTATTTGATTCTGCCCTTGCAGCCTGTATGACTATATAACATATAGACAATATGTCAATGAATGACTGTGGTTGTGCTCTGATAAAACTTTATTAAGAAAACATTCAGTCCATGGGCTATAGTTTGCTGATCTTCTATCTAGGCAACCTTTCCATAAAACAACCGGGTTAAGTAATTTTGTACCTAATCTAAAAATGGGTTGGGTTTTTATTTAGCAAAGTATTAAACTCTCTCTAAAGAGAGAGAATATTTTGTATTTTTATTCCAACACAAACAAACAAGCAGAGATATATTCTGGATTTATAATAATAAATTCAGAATTTAGAATAAAATCATTATTTTCTCATTATGATTAAACTTGAAATACTGGTTTTGCTAAAATGCATTAATTTCTATCATCTATATAAGGCTTTAAATAAAATTTTCTGACATACTTTATTGAATCTAATCATCAAAAGAACATTATGGGGGCGCCTGGGTGGCTCAGTCAGTTGAGCTTCTGACTCCTGATTTTTGGCTGAGGTCACAGTCTCAGGGTCATGAGATCAAGCCCCAAGTTGGGCTCTGTGCTCAGCAGGGAGTCTGCTTGAGATTCTCTCTCCCTCTCTCTCTGCCCCTCTCCCCACTCATGTGAGCACTCTCTCTCTCAAAAATAAATAAATAAATAAAATTTTTTTAAAGAACACTGTGAAATAACGGTTATATATTTTTCACCTTCCTCTGTGGCTAACAAAACTTAGTGCTGTGATTTACTTAGAAAGTGTTCGAGCCAGTATTTGAACCCAGGCCTAACCAAAACCATACAAACTTCACTGTTTCAGAACTACACGAGAGCAAAAATAGCCATCTTGCTTTGAATAATAAGCCTAAGGGTGAGTTCCTGAGCTCTGGCTCTATGGTGTGCGAATGCCATTCTGTTAACATGTATCTATTTAATATACAGATCAACGGACAAAACTACAGATCAACATAAAGATGCAAATCAGCATATGGTTTTGTGTGTAACAATAATCACTACAGAAAAACACACCTCTGATTTTCATCTGATTAGGCAATAACAGATTCAAAATAAGGTTAATCATAACAATCTGTTTTAGCAAACCTTTCCTGGTTCCTAGTGATGACCTATTCTGTTTTCTAACTATTAAAATGACCCTATGCTTATAATTTTAGGATTTTTATCCAGGAGTGCCTGGGGGGCTCAGTCATTGGGCGTCTGCCTTCAGCTCAGGTCCTGAGCCCAGGGTCCTGGGATCAAGCCCTGCATCAGGCTCCGTGTTGGGCAGGAAGCCTCCATCTCCCAAGGATTTTGGTGCAAGAAGCGTATTTGAGGTGGTGGCCATGGGGTGATCTCAGGAAGCACAAAGAGCCAGTGGAGATGTGAGACAGAAAAGGGAGCATTATGAGTGCTTTACTATACAGTCCACCCTCCCACCCCGCCCCCAATTCTCTATAAAGCTGTGTAGAACTGAGCTCAGAACTGTCTCATGAAGAGGAAGGAAGCCAGGGTATTTACCCATCTACCCCGGTCCCTCATTAATTGGGCGTTGCTCCTGAAATGTTGGCTCCAACACAACTGGCCCGCCCAAAGGTCAAAGCACCCCCTCATGCACAGAGGGTCATCCCAGAAGCTAACCAAGTGTGACAGAACCAGCTGCACCTGACTTTCCACATAAGAAAAAGTCATATAGTTGGACACAAATGGTGCTTGCAATGCTCGCGTCTCTCCTTTTTAATGAGGATAAAAATGGTGGCCTCAATCACCTCTTGAAATGATTGAAAAGATTCATCACAAGCAATATTTATACACTAACTCATAGTTCACAATGTGCTTGCATAGACATTTTATAATACATTCCTCACAGATTCTTGCAAGAATGTTATACATATATATCATGATGCCTCCATCTAACACAGGAAAATTCGAGGCTCAGAAAAGATAAATGGTTTGCCTCATATTACAGAACTAGCAACTAACAAAGACAGGATTTGAACCAAGAATATAATGACCAATTCCAGGGTCTTTCCACCATTGTATGTGTGAATGTTCTTTGTCAAGTGCAACATACTTTAAGAATGTAAGGCATGGTTATTCCTCAGGAGGCTCACATCAACAAAACAAACAAACCCATAAGTAAAAGTTCTTCCTATGTATCAACTAGATAGATGATCGATAGATGACCGATAGATAGAAGAAAGCATTTTTTAAAAAAATCAATTGGTAAAATAAATAAAAAAGAAATAAAAGAAAAGAAATGGAGGCTAGGGATTAAAGAGTACACTTATCATGATGAAAAAATAAAATAAAATGAAGTTTGGTGAGAAAAAAATAAATAAATAAAGGGCAAAGACTTCTTCTCCATCATTTTCCTGTCTAATATTTATAAGAGCAGAGAGAGCTCTTTTCACCTTGAACTTATTTTTTTTAAAGATTTTTTAAATCTATTTATTTGACAGAGAGAGAGAGATCACAAGCAGGCAGAGGGGCGGGGGAAGCAGGCTCCCCACCGAGCAGAAAGCCTGATGTGGGACTCGATCTCAGGACCCTAAGACCACGACCCGAGCTGAAGGCAGAGGCTTTAACCCACTGAGCCACCCAGGCGCCCCTTCACCTTGAACTTCTTGAGAGGCTCATGGTGATGAGTCCTCAGTCATTTCTGGAAGGGGCCTGTGCAGGGATTCTCCTGAAACACAGCAATCTTTCCCTGGATCCAGAAAACCAGGAGAGCCTTTAGGATGGGGCTGGTGGTAGAGACAGACAGGTCAACCGGCAATCATATCCGCTATGGTAACTGCTACCATGATGAAGGGGTACGAAAGGCTGGAGGAGTGCGCAGGAAGGGTGCATGTGCTGACTTTGCTATGGTGCATCAGGGAAGGCTTCCTGGAAGAAAGGATGTCTCTGTGGGGTCCTGAAGAAGGAACAGAAATGAGTGATGTCGGGACATCATAGTGAAGAGGGAGACAGGATTTTCAAGTCTAGAAACAGCAACAGGTAAAAGGCCCAAAACTAGGAGAGAGCATGGCTCCTTAGGGGAATTGCAAATAAAGAGTTGACTATAATCTGGGTAGTGGGAAGGGAAGGCACGAGGGAGCTCTGGTTATCTCTTATGGTGCCTTATATACGGTAAGCATACAGTTGTCCTGGTTTCAAAGAGTATGCTTTTTAACAGAAAAAAAAAATCGGTTGGCAAAATAAGTGAAGGACACAGGTCCGAGTGCTTTCTGAGCCTGGTGTGGCCAACTGGGGGAAAGTGTATCCGTATGATCAGTCGCTCAGGGAGCCACTTAATTGCATCAAGGCTGGAGCAAAACAGAAATTAAGCCCACCAAGGCACATCCAGGGACAAAGTCAACAATGAAAGAAAGCTTTACAAGCAGATTGGGAGCTCCCCCATTTGTGTGCATCTCAATGCGTGCATTACCTTCCTCAGAGGAGCTAGTAAAGGAAAATTAAATTAGTCCACCGCCTCCTTGGTCACCTGAGAGCTGAATGTAGGAAAAGGCTGACCTACCTTGGCTTCTGGTCAAGGTACTTTATTCACCAGAAGAGGGTCATAATGATGCCTCTTATAAAGCAAAGACCCAGGAGAAAGGTAGAAAGCACAAACCTGGTGTATTTACTAAGCAAAATGTTTTCATTAACTTTGTTTATATTACTGGCTTGTTCTAAAATTATTCCTGTTCTAGCAAGCAAGCAGTCACTTTGGGGTTTTTCCCCGAATAGTATTGGCCCATTTACTTTTCACTCTGTACATTTATTTCCTTTCATTTATTGGATTTCTTAAACATGCTCATTGCCCACAGGCCTCTGGGCACAAGTTCAAAACTAAATGCTACAATTACATGAAATGCTAAGGCCAAAGAATATAATTTCATAGAGGAGAAGGGTGAGTGGATAGGGAGTAGAAGGAGTTTATCAGGGAAGCCAAAGCCAAACCAGAAAGGTCCGTCTTGTATCACACCCTGGAGGTGTTAGGCACAGGAGTTGTTTGCTGGACTCAGTAAATTAGCGAGACTCTGGAAAGTGAGGGTGGGCTTAATTTTAAATGCCAGCAGTTTAAAAGGAATATAAACCTGGCCAAAAAATCATCCTCTCCACTAGCCTGTGGTTACATATCTATGTTCAGGAAAGCTAAAACTGAGTCCTGGAGAGAAAGCCACTGAACTCCTCACCTACAGATTGGACTGATGGGGACAAAATGGACGAGGAATGGTTACAACAACAGTTAGCATTTACTGAATGCTTACTACATGCCAAGCACTATATTCTAACAGATACAGATGGATAGGTATTGATATATTCATCTAATTCATACAAGAACATTGTGAGGGGTATTTTATTAATGAGAGATTGAGGCACAGAGAGTTCAAGTAACTTGCCCAAAGTCACACAGCAGGTAGGAGGGGAAGCCAGGAATAAACACAGTCTGCCATCAGAGATAGCTGGACTGACTAATTACAGGGACCAGGGATGAAATGCATATCCAAGTCAAAAACTCGACCATTCAGATGACACTTTTGCAGGGCAAGGTCACCCCAAAACAGTGTCGAAATGGATTCAAGAGTGGAGGGCACTTTTTCTCCAGCCCACTTTTTCTTTCTTCTTTGTGGGTAGAAAACAAAAACACTTCTCACAGGACTTTCTTCCTTTTTCTTTTTTTTTTTTCGCTCCTCCTTTTTGGTCCACATGGTCTCTTTACATGTTAAGGGCCAAAAAGGTAGGTGAACAAGTAGGAGAAATCCTAAAATAGGAATGGGAGAAGGAAAAGAAATGTTAAAGTTACCCTATTCGTAGCCCTAGTCCTGGTGTTGACTCTTTTGGCCTGAATAATTGTATATAATGCAGGCATTGATGTTTTAACTGAGCTGTGGTTAACTTTGTTCAAGCAGACACATTATTGTTATAAATGAAATGGCCCCAGAATAGGGATTTCTGTCCACAAAATAGCAGTCAACTGGCCGTGAGAAGCTTGAGCAACTCCCTTTATGTTTCTGAACGAAGTTTTATATGGAATAGAGTTAAGATAACATAAGGAGGTATAACTTCATTCTGTACTCTAGGGATGTGGAGTATTATTATTTCACCAAGGGTTTAAAGTGATTCAAACTTCTAAAAATAAAATAACATGGAAACTTCCAGTTTTAGCTCTAACATGTAAAGAGCTTAGAAATCATCACTCCCATCTTTACAACAAGAAAAAAGATGAAGAAATTGAAAACCAAGAACTTTTTGGACCCAGGAGAGAACTGAGGTTGCAAGGCAAACCACCATCCAAAATCAAACACCACTCAGTCTCAGGATCAAAAGGTAAACACAAAGAATCACAACCAAGATCTGCTTAATTGAAGCAAAAGCCACCAGAGCCATAAACTGGTAGGGACCCATAGGTGGTAATTTTGAAAAATTGCTGGAGGCTAGTGCGGACTTTTATGACACTATGAAAATCCTAGGAATTGAAATCTCAGAGAACAACCCTTCTGCTCATGAGCTTTACCTATAGGAAGCTTATCCAGGTCTCATGATGAAGAGCTAAGGAATGTGGGCTCTGGCTCTGGCTAGAGGAGGTAAAAGGAACCATTCTGAAATAACCCAGAACATTCTACATAACAAAGTCCTCCTTCTCAGGGGGAAAAATAATTTATCAGAGCATTATCCCACCTAAGCAGAAGTAGAAGGCTTTTACCTAACTCCACCCCTTTTAACCCTTTTGCTTCACCTAAGAGGACATGGAGGGACCTAAGAAACCCTGGTGGAGGAAACAACTCAAGGTCACAGGCTCAGAAAGAAATTTTAAATTTAACCATAAGATTATAGAATGCATCCCTTTCCTACACCTTACTGGCACATCTGTCTATAGATATTAACAGACTCTAAGATTTATATGGAAAGGCAAAGAACCAGAAAAAAACAAGAAAATACCGAAAAAGAAAAAACATATAAAGCCACAGTAATCAGGACAGTGTAGTTTTAACAAAACAATAAATACAGAGATCAATGAACAAGACAGAGAGCCCAGAAATATATTCACACAAATATAGCCAACTGAAATTCAATGGAAAAAGGATGATCTTTTCAACTAATACACTATCCATAGACAAAAAAATTAATATAGAAACAGATCCTACACTTTTCATAGAAATTAACTCAAAATGGATCAAAAACTAAATGTAAAATCTAAATTGTAAAAATTCCTAGCAGGTAATGAAAAAATAAGTCACAGACTTGGATAGAACATACATGACACAAACATCTGATAACAGACTTTTATTTAAAACATACACATATACAAAATTTCTTAAAACTAAAAAAATAAGAACACAAAAAAACCAATTTAAAAGATGGCAAAAGAGCTAATATATCACCAAAGAAGATGTACAGAATGAAAAAAAAATACCCCAAAATGCTCAATATCGTTTGTCATTAGAGAATTGCAAATTAAAACAACAATGAGATAGCACTCACTATGCATATTAAGATGGTTAAAATCTAAAAAACTGATAATATCAATTGCTGGCAGGATGTGGAGCAGCAAGGAGGCTCATTCATTGATAGGAGGATCCAGCCACTTTGAAAGTCTGGCAGTTTCTTATAAAACTAAACATAGTCATCACGTGATCCAGCAGCAGTCAAGTTCCAAGGTGTTTACCAACTGAATTGCAAAATTATGTTCACATGAAAATCTGCACGTGAATGTTATAGCAGCTTCATTCATAATCACCCCAAATTGGAAGGAACCAAGATGTCTTCCAATAGATAAATGGATGAACAAACAGTAGTAAATAAAAATCCATAAAATGGAATGTTATTCTATGATAAAAATAAATGCACTATCGTGCTCTGAAAAGACATGGGCAACCCTTAAATGCATATTGCTAAGTGGATGAAGCCAATATGAAAAGGCTACATGGTAAAGGATTCTAAGTATACGATATTTTGGACAGGGCAAGATTATATACACGAAAAATTCCAGTGATCACCAAGGTGTTGGGGTGAGAAGGGGAGGCTTGAATAGGTGAAACTCAGGGCCTTTTTCACGGCAGTGGAACTATTTTGTGCAATGCTGTGCTGGTGGGTACATGACATCATTTGCCAAAACCCGTAGAACTTTTTAGCACCAAAAGAAAACCTTAATGTAGGTGAATTTTTAAAAAATCATTTTGGAGATCAGAGATTCCCAGATAGCATAGCAGACTGTGGTAAAAGAATCAAATTTTAGGGACGCCTGGGTGGCTCAGTTGGTTAAGCAGCTGCCTTTGGCTCAGGTCATGATCCCAGCATCTTGGGATCGAGTCCCGCATCGGGCTCCTTGCTCTGCAGGGAGCCTACTCCTCTCTGCCTCTGCCTGCCTCTCTGCCTGCTTGTGTTCTCTCTCTGTTAAATGAATAAATAAAAAAATCTTTAAAAAAAAAAAAAAGAATCAAATTTTAGGCGCCTGGGTGGCTCAGTTGGTTAAGCGACTGCCTTAGTGATGCCGGAGTCCCGGGATCGAGTCCCATATCGGACTCCCGGCTCTGTGGGGAGTCTGCTTCTTTCTCTGACCTTCTCCCCTCTCATTCTCAGTCTCTCTCTTTCTAATAAATAAATAAAATCTTTAAAAAAAAAAGAATCAAATTTTATTACAAATAAAGCTGACTGTAGGGAAAGGGGGCAATGATGCTGACCCAAATCATTTTGGAAATTATTTGAGTCCTCAAGACTAGAGACAAAGGAATTGCACATAATTACTGAACTCTAAATTAAGCTGTTTAGTCACTGAACTACTAAATTAAGCTGTTTTCCATAAGAGTATGAATCAACAAATCTGATACTCCTATCCATGTATTCTGAAACTAACCAATTAGGAAAATGGATGGTGGATGGGAGGAAGGGAACAGGTGTCTAACTGCTGGGGTGGGATTTTACAGATAAGTAGGGGGATATGCTAGAATAATCCATATGGTAATGATTAGCATTAGAAACATCAGTATGATCTCATGGTTAGCTTAATATAGATACAGATAGTTACAAAGAGAAATATTTAAGAGTATGTGTTTATACATGGGTTAGTATTTACACACATATATTCCCTGACTCTTTAGCTGAGAGAGCCTAGAAACAAAGACACTCCGAGAGCAAGGAATACATCCAGCACTCAATCTTGTTTTCTAACACCATTCTGCAATAAAAGCAACCACTGTTCCTTAAAGAAATGATCGATTCTGGAACTGGAGTAGGAAACATATGATATGATCCTGAAGCATTTCGTAGTGCCCAAGGTAAAGAAGTGCTCAAAAAAATTTGAGAGGTATATACCCAAGGAATGCAGGGGCTAATTGAGAGAGCTTCTGATGACCAACGCTGGAATAATTTCAGCAACAGAATAAGCAAAATATCATGGACTAAACCTAAAGTTGAAAATAGATATCCATGAGTGCATATTGGTATAAATAAATGATTGAGTAGATAAATAAATGAAGAAGAGACAAATCTCCCATCAAGAATTCCCTACAATTTATGTATATACTCCACCCTCAAGGAGGGAGGACAAAAATCCCTACTCCTCAACTATGGGCTGGGCATAGTGACTTCCTTCTAAGAATTCAGTATGGAAACCGGGGGGATAAAAGCATAATTTTACAATGGAGAACCTAATAAACATCACCTCAGCGTGATAATAAAAGTCAATATCAACACTGATAAACCTCTAGTCTAATCATGAAGGAAATTATTAGACAAATTCAAATAAATTCAAATAAAGGGAAATTCCACAAAAAACCTGACAAATACTCCTCAAAACTGTTGAAGTCATCAAAAACAAGGAAATCTACAAAACTGTCAGAACCAAGAAGAGCCTACAGAGACATGACAACTAAACACGAAGTAGTATTCTGAATGAGATTCAAGAACAGAAAAAGGACAACCATTAAAAACAAAGAAAATCTGAATAAGCTATGGGTTTTAGTTCATAGTAATCAATGTCCACTCATTCATTGTGACAAATAAACTATACTGATATAAGAGTCAATAATAAAGGAAATTGCGTATAGGGTGTTCAGTAGATCACCATACTATTTTTACAGTCCTTCTATAAATCTTAAAGTGCTCCAAAACATGGTCTGATTTTTAAAAAGACAGCAACATGGGGCATTTGGGTGGCTCAGTTAATGAGTGACCGACTCTTGATTTCAGCTCATGTCATGATCTCAGGATCGTGAGAGCAAGCCCTGCATGGGGGCTGCTTAAGATTCTCTCTCTCTCCCTTTCCCCTGGTCCCTCTCCCCGAACACACACACTCTAAATAAATAAATAAATAAACAATAAATAAATAAATAAATAAATGTTTTAAAAATTAGAAGACTTAACTCTTTTAAAAAATAAATAAAAATAAAAAGACGGCAACACGAATAAACAAATAAGATAATGAATGGGTTTTGTCCTGGGATGTACTGAAATCCTCCGGGAATCAAATTCTGCGGATAAATTAATTACCTAATCTGGTTTCCTCAAGACCTTCAAGACCTTTAGACTCAGCCTAAAGCTGTAAAAAAAAAAAACAACAAAACAAAACAGCACGACTAAATCAAAGGGGACTGAACATGGATTATCCTGATTATCCACAGCCACGGAATTCATCAAGAAATGGCTTGGTCTCCTCTGCTTTCAATCCTCTCCTGCATATGAGACGATATGACCTGACCACCCCCGAGACACTCCCAGTGACCTAACAGGACCCCAGTGGCTCTGGCTTGAATGGGTCACCATTCACACTCCTGCCGACTAACCGCAGGTGCTCACCCACACGATGGACCCTTGGACCCTGAGAGCCATGTTTCCCTCCAAAAGGAAAACGAATTAACAGGCTTCTCCCCAGCACCACTGAGTTCATTAGCCTCAGGCTCTAACGAGCTCACGGGGCCAGGGGCCCCATCGCCACCCCTAGGATAGATCGCCCAGGACAACTCAGGATTCACAATGGCAAAAGTCACTCCCCTGGCCCTTTCAAGCTGGTGTTCCATCCCAGGGATGTTCCTCCTGAATAACAGACCTAAAACAGTCTCTGAGCCACCCTAGACCGTGGAGAAAATGATGACACGGACTCACTGCTACACGCAGAGTCTGAGACACCATTGTTTAGTAATTGGGTGTGAGGTGCCCAAAGGCAAAGTGATCTGAGATTTCCTGCACTAACCATGTGGACTCATTTTTTCCAGTTACTTTCTACTAAGGCCAAAAAACATTACCAGAGTTCCCTTGGGGTCTCTAATTGCCCTGGCGGCTTTGGTAATTGCTCTGGACTCCTTCCCCTGAAGAGTAAACAATGATGTGTCCTTTTAGTTTTCCCACATCCCTTAGTCCCAGCCCTCCTCCGGTGGCTCCCCGAAGGAGACAAAGCCCCTGATCATTTGCATAATAGCCCGTTCTTTTCCACATAGTGCCAAGTGTTTGGGGTGTTTGTTTTAATAACCTGATTTTCCTCCAATTATATAACCTTACTCAAGAGAGAAAAGAATTCACATTGGTTTGGGTTCAGAGAGGAACATAAAAGACCTAGTTAAAATGTCTCGGGCCGCTGCTTATACATACAGGGATGTTCAAGAGCCTTAAAACCTCTTCCCCTGCCTTTAAACCCACTGGCCCTTGTCAACTCCCATCTACTCTCAGAAGTGTGACTTCCTCCCTCAGCATTGTCCCCTTAACTGCCTTCCCTTTTTGACAGACAACTCCTAGATGTTGGGGGGAGGTTCTTCAGAGGGGCCTCATTGCCATCTTCTGCTGGATTCGTTGCTGCCGAGGGTTAATTGTACCCCAGGAAAAAAGAACAGTTAACTTCCTCCTGGCCAAAGGTACTTGGCACTGTTAAACTCTTTTTCAGCTAGAACAGGCACCAGACACGGAGGCAGAAGTATGATGAATTTGGGCATCCGAAGAAGCTGGAACAGAGAGGAGAAAGGAGTTCTGGCAGGAAGAACAGGACACACTCAAGTAGAAACGCCATTTCCCAGGGTGCCTGAGTGGCTCAGCCGGTTAAGCATCTGACTCCTGATCTCAGCTCAGGTCTGATCCCAAGATCTTGAGTTCAAGCCCCGAGCTCCACCCAGGGCGTGGAGCCTACTTAAAAAAAAAGTCATAACCTCTATGGACTCCACTGCCTCCTCCCTGGACGGTGTTCGAAGCAGCTCTGGGGAGTGACAAAGTGCACGGTGAGCAGCGCTGGAGACCGACCACAATTTTAGTGCCCGCTCAGCTGTTTATTGGCAGTGTTATGCAAGACAAATAATTAACTTTTCTAGACCTAAGCTTTTGCACCTGCAGAATGGTAAGAAAAATAATCATCTCGGGCTAGTGGAGACGATTAAAGACTGTAATATCAGTAAAGTGCCAGATAAGTGGTTAAATAATATATGTTAGCTGCTACTTTTTCCTCATATATTATGAGATATAATCAACATATAATATTATGTAAGTTTAAGGTGACTGTTACTTTTTTAGAATAGGGTACAGGTGGTTCCAGTGTCCTTGACTGGTTGGTTGGTTGGTTGGTTGATTGATTAACTGATCGACTTTATCACCAAAAAAAGTTTAATGTTCTCAAATGTGTAATATCTAGCTAAAAATCTAACATTTTTCTTGTCGAGTGTTTTTCTCCTATAGTTTTGTATTAGTCTTCTGGAGCATGATAACAAAAGACCACAGACTGGGTGCTTTTATTTTTTTTTTCTTTAATTTTTTATTTATTTTTCCAGAGAGAGAGAGGGAGAGGGAGAAGCAGCCCTCCCCACTGAGCAGAAATTGAGACGTGGGGCTGGATCCCAGGACCCTGACATTAGGACCTAAGTTGAAGGCAGACGCTTAACGGACTGAGCCACTCAGGCACCCCAGACTGGGTGGCTTAAACATTTATTTTTACAGTTCTGGAGACTAGAAATCCATTATCAAAGTGCCAGCAAATTTGGTTTCTAGTGAGAGATCTCTCCCTGGCCTCCAGAGGTTGACTGCCTTTATACCGTGTCCTCACGTGGCCTTTTGCTCAGTGTGCCACATAGAGAGAGAGAGACGGAGAGAGGAGAGCTCTCTGGTGTCTCTCTTTTTTTTTTTTTTAAGATTTTATTTATTTATTTATTTATTTATTTATTTATTTATTTGAGAGAGAGCATAAGCATGGGGAGGCGCAGAGGGAGAGGGAGAAGCAGACTTCCCACCAAGCAGGGACCCCAACGTGGGGCTCAATCCTAGGACCCCAAGATCATGACTTGAGCTGAAGGCAGACGCTTAACCGACTGAGCCACCCAGGTGCCCCTCTGGTGTCTCTTCTTATAAGGACACGAATTCTGGCAGAATACAGCCCCACCTTTTGTTAATCTTAATTACTTCTTCAGAGGACCCATCTTCAAGTATAGCCTCATGGGAGCTACGTCTCCAACACGCGTTTTCAGGAGACACGAATATTCAATCCGTAACTGGTTTTCTTTTATTTCTTGCTTTCAGAAGAAAGAGAAATCTTATCTCAATGATGGCATATATGTCCGTTGGCAATGCCAGAGTTACTACATTTGCCTGCACAATAAATTATGAAAGTAGGAAAAATTAGATGATTTTGACTCTCATTATCAAACAAACTTTTGAAATACCTACTCTTATGGATTGACAGCAGTAACAGCTCCAATTTATCCGCCTTCCCTGTGTCCACGCCCCCTGGCAGTGGCCTCCCGCACTGACTCTGGGCTCAGCCATGTGACTTCCTTTGGCGCACGGACCAGTAGCGCACTTGATGCGATGCGTTAGCAGAGTCATGAAAAAGCTTTGAAGCTTACAGGGAATCTTACCTGCTTGCTGCTTTGAGACCCAGCTGCCGCAGGAACAAGGCCAGGCCATCCTGCCAGTTATGGGACAACCCAAAGGAGAGCTGAGGGCACCGCGGCTAACAATCGGGCAGCGTTCCGCTATTCAAACAGTTGACTACAGAAGCATGAATGAACCCTAGCTGAGATCAGCCGACTCTGGCATGGATAAATAGTGCTACCAAAATAGCCCAGCCTAAATTGCTGATCCACAGGACCATTTTTCATTGTTTTAAGACACCACGTTTCGAGTTAATTTGTTAAACAGCGATAGTGAACTGATACATCTTCAAAGTACTCGGGACTGTGCTGTACTTTTTAGGAAATACAGAAGAAATGTAAAATACAATTTTGGGTGAGAAGAAGAGGTGCAGATATATAATATATATCCTGCAGCTATTAATAAGTAGGAAAATCTCCCTCTTAGTTGAACGCAGTATGAAAGTATTAATACCAAGTTGTGAGAAAATAATACATATACCAAAAATGATTATCTTTACATAATTCCAGCATTTTGCATCTAATTTAGCACGAAAAGCAATGATTTTCATGAGAATGGATAACGCAGGAAAGAAGATAGTAGGAATATTTATTTTGCAGCCAAGAAAATTCTCTCTCTCTGGTTCAATTCATGTTTTGGGAAACAAGTCAGATCACTTTTTCTTTTATCCAAATTAGCTTGCCCATTCCTTGGAATTACATATGATGACATAATCCAAGTCCAACTTGGCAAAATAAAGAATTTTCAGCTCAAGTCTGGTTTCTCTTCAATTTTCATTTCCCCTGGGTCCCATTCATATTTCTTACAGACACTTTCCCTTGTGACCCAATCTAATTTGATTCCCTACCACATCTCCTCTACCAAGAGCATCTAAAGCTATTTTGCAGAGATCCTATAAATAATGGTTTGACAATTTTAAAAGATAATATTCAGAAAAGAAGCTTGGAAAAGGGGATGGAAAAAGAAAAGGCTCTTTTCAGCACAGTGTCTACAATTGTACCTGGATATTACCAGCCAATATGAGTGATCTCTTTTCCCAAGTGACTTGACAGAACTGAACTATTTGGCTTTATATACAAACAGCCACAATCAAGTAAAAGAGGAAGGAAAAACTGACTAGTCAGAATGAAATTCTGGGGATGAAGGAGGCCTGTGGAGAAGGCTGATATTTGATGAAAAAGCAAAATGACAAAACTAAGCATCATCATCTGTCATTTTATACTGGTGTTCCTCTGCCAGTTTATAAAGTTAGTGAAGGAGCTGGTGCTCGTCTTTGCAGTGAGGTCTGACATCTGAGAAAGGGTCATTCTTTGACATTTAGATAAAGAATTTCTAAACTTCTCCCTCTGAAGAAGGGCGAGTTGGGCTCTCTTCCCATAGGCCCTGCTGCCTATCAGGCTCTCTTCACACTAGCTTTTAACTAATAACACACTGGAGTGGTTTGTGAGGGCCGCCATAACAAAGTGCCACACACTGGGGGGCTTGAACAGCAGAAATTTATTTCCTCATAGTTCTGGAGGCAACAAATCTAAGATCAACATGTCAACAGGTCCTCTGAGGGTCACTCTTCTTGTCTATAGATGGTCTTCTCTTTGTGTCTTTATATGGTCTTCCGCCTGTGTGTATCTTTGTCCTATAAATCCCTTCTTATAAGGATACTAGTCATATTCAGTAAGGGCCCACTCCAATGACCTCATTTTACCTCTTTAAAGACCCTATCTCTAAACACACATTCTGAGATATTTGAGGTTGGGACTTCAATATATGAATTCAGGGGACATAATTTAGTCCTTAATACACCTTTACCTCAGAAGTCTTTTACCTCCAGATCTACTTACCTTTTCCCTTGCTTCCTCAATATTAAATCAATTTCATCAGTTCCATAACTGTATAGTGGCGGGATGAAAACACTTCCAGGTTAAATATACATATCAATTGGTTTTGAGGTGCATCTCAATTTTAGAAATGTGAAATGCAAGAGAAAAAGTTATCTCGAAAGGACTACGGTAACAGATGACTCGGAAAACAAAAAAATTCCTGCAATATTCAAAGAACTGAATCTCTAATGGTTGGAATTAAATTGAAAATCATTATGGTCCATGATAAAGGGATGGGAAGATTGACCCCATGTGGAGACCCATTTCGACCAGTTAGCTATACCTTCTAAACCTTCTTAACATCACTGAAGAGATTTTCAGTGTAGGTTGGATCTGGAGAGTGAGGAAGGAAGCAAAGGAATAAGAGAGTTGCTTATACTTACACAGAGTTTCTTCATTAAGAAATAGGACACTTTAGGGGCACCTGGGTGGCTCAGTCAGTTAAGCATCTGTCTTTGGCTCAGGTCATGATCCCACCGTCCTGGGATCAAGCCCTGAGTCAGGTTCCTTGCTCAGCGGGAAATCTGCTTCTCCCTCTCCCTCTACCTACTGCTCCCTTGCTTGTGCTCTCTCGTTATCTCTCTCTCTCTCTCTCTCTCTCTCTCTCTATCAAATAAATAAATAAAATCAAGAAAGAAAGAAAGAAAGAAAGAAAGAAAGAAAGAAAGAAAGAAAGAAAGAAAGAAAGAAAGAAAGAAAGAAAGAAAAAGAAAAACACTGTACATTGACCGCTCTATTAGACACGGGCTTTTTTTTCTTTTTTTTACCAGAATCTTCTTTTTAGATTCCTGCAGTGCTCTAGTTCCTCCTCCTAGTAATTACATAAATACCCAGTAGGCAGCCCATAAATATTGAGTGACTGACTTGATATCCACTTTAGGGATATTAACACAGGAGCAATATTGATGCCAAGTAGCCTCCACCTTTATTTCTGAGGATGAGGATGTGTAGGTGTGTTCCCCCTTGATCCTATTACCCACTTCTAATTGCGAGGCAGAGTTCCCTGTAAGGGCAGCCACCTTCCAAGAGTAAATGTGAAGCCAAAATTCTAGTCTTTTTCAAGTACTTCTGCTTCTACTTCAATTCTTCACCCTCAGGTAAATAACTTCAGTCTTCAAATTAGATATTAAACATTGAGTAAATAGAAACTGAACTCAAAATGCTTATCTTGACTGATTTCTCCCAGGATGGACGGCTTCCACCTTGCACTGCCCTCTCTATCTCAAGGCTTTCGCTTACCCCCCAAATTCTGCCACAAGCTCCACCTTCCCGCTTGCTTCCTTCAGGAACCTTGTGGATGACTGAAGGCAGGTAAATATCAAAATTGATGTCTTCCCTCCCACTCTGAACATTTCCTCATTTCGGCAGTGTCTAAAATAACCCTCTTTGGAAATCATCTGAAAAGGGTGTCATTCTCATTTTGACGTTTCTAACCACAGACCCCATGCCGGGACTGCCCTGTAATTGTTTTTCTCTGGGGAACTGATCAAAAGTCCCCTGGCTAATTTTATCATCTGGGAAGCCGGGAGAGGCCGTGGAGGAAAGTGAGTGCCATTCATACGAATTTAGCTTCAGCACCGAGGTCGCCACTGTGTAAACAGGCTAATTCTTTGGATGTTGACCAAAAAGAAACAAGAGGGAGAACTAGCACAAGCAAGACAAACAGGCTGCTATTCCTGGATCCATAAAAATATACCTTTGGAAGTGGCCTAGGGAGGAAAAAGTACTTTGTAATTCCTACCATGGCGTTTGTCGGTCTCGTGCCTTCTCAAATAAACAGTGCCCAGTTGGAGCCGAATGATACACACGATTTTCCAGCTAAATGCCTTTTTTTGTCTGTTATTAAGGTTATCTATCCATGCGGACTGTTGCCTGATCACTTGCTCATCCAGGTTTAAGGCAGAGGCATAAATTGTGCCCATTTAATCCCTTCGTTTTTAAAAGAAGGGGCATGAGGACAATCATGAGGCATTTAAGTGCTGGGAAACTTCTTAGCCTGAGTCGTCTTTCTCAGGAGTCAGCTTTCTCCACCAATGCCTCTATTCATGTGGGATATAATGTTATTTCATTTTCCTCTGGTCGTCTTACATCCCTGGAGAGAGCTTGACTCATGATATAATTATATGCTCAACCAGTTCCCACTGAGAGTCACTCCAGACTGCCACCAGCCTGCCCCCCACTGATCTTCCACTCCTGTGCCAAAGAGGACAGAACTCAGCCAGAAACAGAGTGACACTTTCTGCAGAACCGTTAATGATTAGGTTCTCGGAGAGCAGTTCGCAACGACTATCCTCTTTCCTCCAAGGGGAAGGAACAGTGAGCCCTGGAGGGGAGTGACTCCTTGCAGACCCAGCCAGATCCGTGGTCTCTGGGGCTGACCTGCACAGCCTGTTCGGTCCTCCTTCGTGGTTCATAAAATGGCTCCTGGAGGACAGATTTTTCAAGTGTTTGGGAATTTAGACTTATTTCACAGAAAACATGAATACTGGTATTCAAGTCACAGCGTGGACTTGAGAAAGGCTGCCTTGGGGATGATCGCGACAGCCCTCTCCTACTCAATGTTTTATTACCTGCCCTTACTTCCACTTGTCCTGGATAGAGGTGGTTACTCAGGGCCATGGAATCCCAGCTCTAGAGGGGACACAGGGAAATCATCATTGGTAGCTGCTTGACTTCACATGAGTAAATGGTCTTTGTACTTTTTGCAGTTACTTCCAGAACTGGAAGCTTCTTAACCAATGTATTTGAGAGTCACAACAGAATTTTCTCCCCTAGTGCTCAATGCCTTCCTCTTCTCTTATGCCTGGCATAAATTCAGACAGCTTCCATCTGATCTAGTTTCTCTGGGTTCCAAGGCTTTAGTCAAATCTTGGACCTTTCCTGACCCCAATCCAACTTATATTCTCCCCATTTTTTTAATCATTGGACCCAGCTCTTCCTTCATAGTTTTTACCATTATTTGTAATTATACATTTACTCATGCAGTTATTTGTTTAAAGTCTGTCTCCTTCCACTAGGTTGCAAATTCCATGGACAGACACATACCTGTTTGTTTATTTGCTAATTTCACTACTACAAGACCCAGGGTTTCACAGAGAACCTGACACAAAGTTAGCCTTTAAGAAACATTAGCTATGATTAATATTATTATCGCCATCATTATCAACTGAATGGATAATATTTTTGGCATCAACTTAACTAAATTTTTCATGCTTTTGAAAACAGTCACCACTCTCTGGTCACTGATTTTTTCCAATTTTTCTCTTAGACTTATTTCTACATGTATCATAAAGGATCCTGGATCCTTTCTAAAGGAAAAAACATAAGGACAAGAAATCCATATATTTTTCTCTCATTTGAATGTTGTGTTCTCGTAACCATATGGTCATGGGGCTAACCTAAACTGCTTTTTTCCCAGAAGGTCTCTAAAGCCTTATATTCATAGTTCAGTTGCACTAAGAGCACCCAAAAACTGTGTCAAATAGAAGTGTTTTCCACCCAGTTATCCTCTTTACCCCAATGATCTTGCTGAATTGGTTGGAAAACATCCCACTGGATGACCCTGTCCTCCTTCCTACTGCTTGAAACGAGGCTCTGAGGCTCAGTAAGAAAGGGAGTCAAATGGTCAGAAATAATAAGAGTAACATCAACCCAACCTTACTCCTCCTGGGGAAGGTGGGCTCACTGAGGAGAACTTGTCACCTGAATGCACTGTGATCACAGACCCTCCACACCTCAGTGGCATTATGCTAATTCACATTTCCTACAATATGCTTTGTGCTGAGACCCATGAAAGAAAAAGTCCTTCATGCTTTTGTTCCAAATGGTCTCCCCAAGCACACTTCTTAAGACAAACTGGCAGTCATCTTACCTTCTTGTTTCTGAGTAGCTGCTGTAAAAAGCTCTGTCCTTGGGGTCAAGATACCTGGGTCCTCATCTCAGCTCTTCCAGTTATCAACTGTATATGTTTAAACAAGGATTCCCCTTCTCTGAAACTCAGATACTGTAACTATAAAGTGAGGATACTACTCATAGGGTTGTTGTGATCATTTAAATGATAATAATTATACTACTAATAACAACAATAATCTTGCTTCAGAAGTCACAGTGCCCAATGCTTCCTAGAACCCTGCTAAGTATTTATAGGATCTGTCCAACCAAGGTTCCGGGGGTGATTCACAAGCTTATTGAAATGCGATTTTTAAAAATTATTATCAATATCATCAAATTTTGTTTTGAACTACCACTCCCATCAAAGCAATTGGAATGCAATTAAGAAAAAGGCCTTGCCCTTAAAAAGCTTTTGGTTTAGTCAAGGACACACAACAGAAAGATGATGTGGCACGTGGCCATAGAAAGAAATGTGCACTGGGCATCAAATGAATGTCCTGAAAACAAATACCTCCAACATCACAGATGGCAGTTCTTCTGAAGGGTGGGGCTAAGGGAGACATTTTCTGGGAAGAGATCACATCACTTTTGTTTCAGTTAAGCTTTCCTGTGAAACAAACCACTCCAAAATTTAGCAGCTTAAGAAAAATGATTTGTTATGTTTTATGACCCTGTGGGTTGGTCAGGGCTGTCCTTCTGCTAATCTCGAGGGTCAGTCCCAATCTTGCATCAGCTGGAGGGTCTGCTGTGCTAGCAGTTGCTAAGAGCTGTTGACTGGGGGGTCTTGGTTCTTTCCCACATGACCTCAATCCTCCCCTTGGCCACTCTGCTGTCCTTGCATGGAGATCTCAGACAGTATCCCAAGAGGGTAGAAGTGGGAGCTACAAGTCTCTTATAAGCTCAAGCTGCAAAACACACAATATCATCTTCCCTCCAGAGGTCTAGTCCAGATTTAGGGCCGTGGAGAGGAGCAGCAATCGCATTGCAAAAAGGCATGAATACTGAGATAAGAATTAGTGACTATCAAAAATTCAATCAGAGCTTAGTTTTGTAATTCTCTGTATATAAATTTGCCTTGTCACTATACTGACAATCTCTTCAGAGCAGATAAGATGTCTTATTAACTGTTCACAGTGACTAATATAGTCTAGGGCAGAGCAAGAGCTCAGTAAGGGCTAGCAAACAAATAAAGGAAGAAACAAATTATAACCAGGTGTAATATTATGTGTGTGCATACTAATAGTGTGATAACAAAAGTAGTTTTGCTGACTTCCATGTCTGGCATGAGAAAATAACAGACTAGATGAATCTTCCCCACTTAAATAATCAGATAAGAGGAACGATATGTGAAACCATCATTTTCAGACACAGGCAAGACAGGATGCTGATTCCTAGAAATGAAAAGAAACAAGGTGGGTGCTGCAGGTGCTCCAGATTATGACCTGAAAAGAGTTTCCAGGGGGCACTTCAGGAAGGGTAAAGTCAAACAGAGCCTAGTGGGTGCCCTGAGTTGAGAAGACAGAAGTCACAGTTAGAGGAGTCCAAAGTGGCTAAAATTCACAGAGAAGAACCCCAAGGAAAAAGAAAAGATTGCCTAGAGAAGGGGAGCCTGGGTATCTTTGAGTCTTTGACTGAAGACTGATCAGCAAAACTTTATGAAGAAAAAAAAAAAAACAAAACTTTATGAAGAAACTATCAAGGCCAAGGGAAAAAAGGTAGGAAAAGCAGACATACCTCACACAAGACTAGATAGTAGCCCCACCAAGCAGAGTGGAAATACTATATTCCCCTAAATTTCATATGCTGAAGCCTTGACCCTAGTATCTCAGAATGTGACTGCATTTGACCTAGGGCCTTTAAAGAAGAGACTAAGTTAAACTGAGGCCTGTAGGATGGGCCCTCATCCAAAATGACTTCTGTCCTTATAAGAAGAGGAAGTCTGAACACAAATTAAAACACCACAATTGTGCATACGTGGAGGGAAGACCACGTAAGGACCCGGCGAGAAGGCAGCCCTCTGTAAGCCAAAGAGAGAGAACTCAGAAGTCCAACCCTACTGACACCTTGATCATGGACTTCTAGCCTCTGGATCTTTAAGACAATAAATATTTGTTGTTTAACCCACTCAGTCTGTGGTATTTTATTACGGCAGCCTTAGCAATCAAATGCAGATCTCATAACATATGAGGCATTGGACTTAGACCCTCAAAAGAGTATTGACTCAGACATGGATCCTACTTAGCCGTAGACTGATGTCTGCTCTGGATCCATCTGACAAAGCTTCAAAGCAAGCCACAAACTATTTCCAAATAACTTACGTACATCCCAGTACAATACTAAAGAAATATTTGGAGGAATACAAAGGTAAAAGTGAAGGAGAGAGAAGAAATCTTGCATCCAACAATGTAAAACTCACAAGTCTGACAACCCACCAAGAAACTACCAAGCATGTGAAGAAACAGGAAATGAATTCATAATGAGGAGTAAAATCAATCAACAGAAACACATTCAGAAAGGAAGAACACAGATAATGGAATCACTAGATAAAAACAGCTCTTATAAATAAACTCCATGTGTTTCAGATGATAGAGAGAAGCAGGAGCATGGTAAAGATAGTTATAGAAGATATTTATGAAGATCATGGGATATAGTTGTGGAAGGATAGTTACAGAAGTATATTAAGAGATCCAAATCGAAGTTCTCAAAAGAAAAACACAATGTCGAGATGAAAAATATACCAGATGGGATTGCCAGCCATTTGTACACTAAAGAAGAAAGTGAACAAATTATCAGGGGACTATAGGACAACATGAAGCAACCTCATACATATATAATCACAGTCCCAGGAGAAAGAGAAAAATAAAAGAATAAAGAAAACTATTTGAAGAAATAATGATGACAATTTTTCAAAATGTGATGAAATTATAAACACCCAGACCCAAGGAATTCACAAAACCCTAAGAAGAAAAATGAAGACAATTACACGAGCACATGCCATAATCGAATTATTTACAGGGAGTAATAAAGAGAAAAATCTTTGTAAAAACCATGGAAGAAAAAGGACATATTACTTGCAGAGGACAAAGGATAATAATTATAAGCTCCTTGTCAGCAACAGTGTAAGCCGAAAGACAATGAAGCAATAACTTTAAAGTCCTGGACAGTGGAGCTGGGAGGGGCTCTATCAACTTAAAATTCCATACTCAGACAAAATGCCTTTCAAAAATGAACACAAAATAAAGACTTTTTTAGACATACAAAATCTATAAGGATGCATCACCTGAATACTGTTTTACAGGAAATGTGAAGCAAAGTCCCTCAGGCAGAAATAAGATGGCTTCTAGAAATTTGGATGAATATAAAGGAAGAAAAGTGACAGAAATGCAAAATATATGTTTAAATATAAATAATTATTTATCATTATTTTTTTAAAGATTTTACTTATTTATTTGACAGAGAGGGAGAGATCACAAGTAGGCAGAGAGGCAGGCAGTGAGAGAGAGGGGGAAGCAGGCTCCCTGCAGAGCAGAGAGACCGATGCTGGGCTCAATCCCAGAGGCCTGAAATCATGACCTGAGCCGAAGGCAGAGGCTTAGCCCACTGAGCCACCCAGGCGTCCCATCATTATTTTAAATCTCTTTTTATAAATGACAATTTAAAGCAAAAATCATTTTTAAGCCCAACATCACAATAAAGGTAAAATGAACATGTAGAAGTAAAATGAATGATAATAATTCTAAGGTAGGAAAAGAAGAAATAGAACTGTAGTCTTAAAAAGTTCCTATACTTAAAAAAAAAAGTTCCTATACTTGATGTAAAATGGTATAATATTACCTGTAATAAGCTAAAGATAAACATGACGAACCATAAAACAATCACTAAAAATATTTTAAAAGAGGTGTAACTAATAGGCCAATAAAAAAGAGAAAACAGATGGGCACCTGGGTGGCTTAGTTGGTTAAGCATCGGACTGGCTCAGGTCATGATCTTAGGGTTCCACTCAGCAGGGAGCCTGCTTGTCCCTCACCCCCTCCCCCAACTCATGCTCTTGCTCTCTCACAAATAAATAAAATCTCTTTAAATTTTTTTTAAAAAAGATAAAATGGAATCATAAAAAAATATGCAACTAATCCAAAATAAGACAGAAAAGAGGAGAAAAATATGCTACTAATCCAAAATAAATCCAAAATAAAACAGAAGAGAGGAGAAGCAGATGGGACAAACAGAAAATAAATAGCAATCATATCAATAATCATATCAAATGTAAATGTTCTAAACATAACAAGCAAAGGCAACTTACCAGATTGAAAAACAAACACAAAACTGAAAAGAAAGAAAATTAGTCACTAACTACAAGAAACAAAATTTAAATATAAAGACACAAATATAAAGACATAAATAGTTTGAAAGTAAAAGGAATTGAAAAAGATATGTCATCCTAGTATTAATCAAAGAAAATGGAAGTGACTATCTTAATGTCAGACAAAGTAGATTGCTGGTAAGTAATATTACAAGAGAAAAAGAGGGTTGTTTCATAATAAGAAAGCAGTTACTTTATCAGGAGTACATACCAATCCTAAATGTTTATGTAGTTAGTAATAGAGATTCATAGCATTTGAAGCAAAAACTTAGAGAAGTGAAAGGAGAAATAGGTAAATCCACAAATATAGTCAGATATTTAACACCTCTTTCAATAAACAATGAAACAAGTACATGCACAAAAAGAAAAATTAACAAGGATTTAGAAGACAAACAACATTATTCTTTACTTTGCTGAATTGGCATTTATAGAACACTCTACCTAGCAACAGCAAAATACATTTTCTAAGTGCATCCAGAATATTTACCAAGATCAACCATATTCTAAGCCATAAGACAAGTCTCAACAAATTTAATATGTAAATCATACAAGGAATGGTCTCTGACCATAACAAAATTAAATTAAATAGGGATAAAAAGAAAACCTTTGGAAAATCTCCCTATATTCAGAAACTAAACAATGCACTTTTAAATAACCCATGGGTCAAAGAAGGAATCAACAGAAAATTACAAAATATTTTCAGTGGAATAAAAATGAACACAAAACATATCAAAATTTGTAGGTATACAGCTAGAATAACAAAATGTACAGTGCTAAGTGTTTGTATTAGAAAAGAAGAAAAGTCTCGAATCAACTCTCCTAATGTCCATTTTCAGGTACAAAGAAAAGAACAGTGAATGCAAATTAATAACAATAATAATAAAAGAGCAGAAATCAATGAGACAGAAAACAGAAAAATAAAACAAAAATTATTAAACCAAAAGCATATTCTTTGAGAAGATAAGCAAATTTGATAAACATCCAGGAAAAAAAGTGAGGCAATATAAGCCAATATCAGAAATAAGACAGGAGACATCACTATAGATCCTGTAACATTATAAGAAAATATTCACTCCTAAAACTTATATGGAACCAGAAAAGACCACGAATAGCCAGAGGAATGTTGAAAAAGAAAACCAAAGTCGGTGGAATCACAATTCCTGATTTCAAGCTCTATTACAAAGCTGTAATCATCAAGACAGTGTG
>CM052814.1:11331464-11352579 GCA_028533885.1 Nasua narica
TAGATTCCAAGAAAACAAAAACAAAACCAAAAGGAACTTGGTACCTGAGGTCCCAAGGTAGCAAATGTCTAGTTGTCCCATTGGCCTATATATTCTTTCTGGGAGGATTCTTACTCAAAACTCATACGCGGATACTAATTAAAATCAATTGTGATGTTTTAGAACAGGGCCTCTTCACCTGTAGAATCTACAGATCCATGGTTTGTGAGTTTGAGAGTTAGTTAGGTAGCCAGGAGAGCCTACTGCGTCAGTCCTTGACTACATTGTAAACCTATCTGATTCCTCCCCCAGATGTCTTTCCTCTGTATAGCACCTCTCACCCACCCTCATTAGCTATATTCTCCCTTTTGAGTCACCCTCTCTTCACAACTTGTTATTTCCAAGACTTTCAATGATGTGGGGAGTGCTATGAAAGCATGAGGCTTGGTGTGATGGGAACATGACAGCAGGGAACTTCTTAGGACCCAGAAGCCCCAGGAATACAGGGAAGAGTTTTCTACTAGCACAATGTCTAGAACTGGGGCAGGAGACTAAAGGAGATACTCGGTGACAGGTTTTGCTTAGTGCTTCCCACAAATGTACAACATGGAAGTGGCTGCCTACTTCCCCCTAAATTAGTTGACTTTGATTTGAATCTGGGACAAGAGCATGCTGTACAGTTTCTTTTTAGGCTCTTAATACTTTTTGGCCATGTTTGGACTAACTTGTCACGTCTGGGGCCAGACAGGCCTCATTTTTTCCTGCATAAGCCCATAGCAGACCTTGCAGACTGCTAACTGTCCCTCTTCTTTTCCCTTCATGAAGAGGGTATGAGGAGAACAAGGCGGGATAGTAATTATAAACATCTGGTGGCTGCTCTATGATTTGGTCATATTAAGCTTCTTGGGAAACTCTCCATCGGTTCTCAGTTAATATCTTTCAAATTGTGTTTGCCTTGACATTTGCCCTGGGCCCTCCAGCTTCTCATTATGCCTTCTGGAGCTATCCCACACATCCAGGGCTTGGCAAGAAGCTCCCTGGGGAGGATGGGATCGCTGCTCTGTCAAGGGGAAGACAGCCAGCAGTTCTAAAGGGCTAGGGAGAGGCTGCTCAGACATGGGGCAGGAAGAGAACATGGACATTATTTTGACATACACTTTGGATTCATTTCACTTGAGAGTTCCATGAAGAATAACATATCAGTAGTGATCTCCATGGCAACGAGAGCATCTCTTCCCAGCTGAAGACTCGGCTGATAGTTGGGCCAATAATGGAACCCTGTTGTTTGTGAGAAAGAATTGTTTGATTTATAACACAACTAACCTATCTGCAATAATCCGCCCATGAACTTAAGTTCCAATATTGAAAGATTAGATCTGAAATGAGGGAGAAATATGTAAACTAAAAATACTGATTGCTTTCATTCAACCTGAGGTATTTTGTTTTGTGGTTGTTTGAGCAGCTACTAGCTATTTAGGTTGCTGTAAAATGATGTGGGGCATAGTGGTGGATATGACATCATCTCCCCCCTCAAAAACCATACTGTTCAGTTGAGAGGTAAGGTGTATGATAAAACCCTAACATAAAATTATAAGTAGTGTAGAAAATGAAGCATATACTCTGAATAATTAACAAAGATATCTCCTGAAGGAGCCTGTTTATATCTGGCATCATTTTTATTTTACTTATTTTTTATTTTTTTAGAAAGGGATGGGAGGAAGGGCATAGGGAGAGGGAGAGAGAGAGAGAATCTGAAGCATATTCTCTGCCCAGTGTGGAACCCGATGCAGGGTTCCATCTCAAGACCCTGAGATCATGATCTGAGTTGAAATCAAGAGTCCGCCACTTAACCAAGCCGCCCAGGCACCTCTACGTTTGATATCATTTTAAAAAATGGTGTGGTTAAGGTAAGTTTTATTTACTTCTATGCATTTGTAATGTATTTTACAATGAAAAATTATTTTAAAATTTTAATAATCAATCAACTTCAAAATCAACCCAATTAAAAAATATGTAAGTAGTTATACAAGCAATACTCTAGTGCAAAAAGGGGCTGTTTCCAATCCACTGAGAAGGAATAGAATGCCGTGGGCTGATGACATTGGGCAAATCATCCATGATGTTCTGGAATAGGTTCTCAAAGGAAGAACAGATGAGAATCATTGGTGGTAAAAAGGGGGTTTGAGGAGGGAAAACTGATGGGCACGGATAGGACTGAGATCTTAGTGTTGCTCTCAAATGACCATAAATGGCCCACAGCTCCCTCCTCCCTTTTTTTATGGTTGTATTAAAAAAATATCTTTTTAAAAGGTGAGCAATGGAAGAAAGAAAAAATCTTGAGGTTGGAGGAAAAACAAGCTTAGTTAACATTCTTGTGGGTGAAAAAGTATACAAAAAAACTCATTTTCCTGGAAGAAGAGATTTTTGAAATGAATTCTCGGTCACACTGAGGTAAATCTTGTGAAACTGGACCTGCCCTGTTAGCAAAGTTGACCTCTGAGGAATCACAGACGTAATCATACCCAGGTTGCCACAGTCTTGCCTTCTTTGCTCCTTTCTAGATTCAGCATTCTTGAACTTTGATGATAAACATCAGGACCTTTGGAATTCATATGATAAATTTTCTTTCGAGGATTTGGTATGTAGGATTATACCAACGGCAAGGGGTCAGATGTCTCCTTCAGAGGTGGATGTTAATACAACACCAGGTGTATTAGCCAGGGTTCTCCAAAGAAGTGGGACTGATGGGGCATACATGTATATGTATATCTTACGGGATGTATGTCTATATATAAAGTATTCATTTCCATACATAAATAATGTTAATGATATATGTAAAAATGTATGTGCATGTAAATAGCAATAAACAAATAAAATATATATTTACACAAAGAGAGAAAGTGAGAGACAGAGACAGACAGAGGGACAGAGAAATTTCTTTGGAAGAATTGACTCATGTGATTGTTGGGGCTGGCAAGTCTGAAATGTGAAAAGCAGGCTGGTAGGTGGAGGCTCAGAGGAGAGCTGATGTCACAGTCTTGGGTCTCAAGGAAATCTGGAGAAAATACCTCTTCCTTTTCTGGGAGCCTCAGACCTACTCTTAATTGCCTTGAATTGGATGAGGCTCACCCACGTTATGGAGGGTAATCTGCTTTACTTGAAGTTTATGGATTTAAATGTTAGTCAGATCCAAAATACACATGTATGATGACACCTAGACTGATATTTGGCCAAGCAACTAGGCACTATAGTCTCGCCAGGTTGATACATGAAATGAACCATCACACCAGTTAAGGATAGGTCAGTTCTCCTTTCCTGAAGCTGCAGTTCTTTTCATACAGGTCTTTAAAATGCAAGCACCACTTTCTTGATCTTCAGTCTCCAGATGGTGGAGGGGGAGTAATTTTGGGAAGTTTGGGAGGTTTCATCACTTCTTTCCTATAGCCTCCTCCTTTAGTGATCAAGGCTCTGGTCCACATTCCTTCCTTCTCCTCCTCTAAAGTCTAGTAGAAACATTGGGTTGCTTCCTTTTCTCAAGAGAGTTGGAATAGGGCCATATCTGTCTTTGTGTTCCACAGATCATAAGAAAGAGCCCAAAGGCTAATGACAGGGCAGCAATGGATTCCATTTCCTATAGTCTGGTTAGTTTAGTTCTGTTCCATGGCCATCAAGGGAGGCGGGGTGCAGAAGCTCCTTGGCGAGACATGTCCCTCATGTCCCTTCTTTTCTGTGCTTTGTGCTTGGGGCACTTCCATTGCCAACAGACCAATGGATCCAACGCCACAGGGTGCCAACAAGAAACACCTGTGCTGTCCAGCTGCCTCACTATGTGGTCAAGCCTGTCCTGGACCCAGTGTACGCTGCCTAGTGCCATGGTTGCCCAGTCATTCTGCAGTAGCAAGCAGAGACTAGTAGGCTTGTTATCCATTTCTCCATCTTGTACATCTCCCCCTTATCCTTGCCTGTTGTGTTTTCAAATTCTTTCCATGGTTAGAGCTTCAGTGAGTAAGAGATGGAAATGGTTTATTATAGGGAATGGTACTGTGTGATTTAGCTTTGGTGTTTCCTAGGCTTTATGGATAAGCCCAACAGATTCACTTTCAGAAATGAATTTTTATTGGCCATTAAATATAATATTAAATATTTGTTACCCTCTTCCTCGTAGTTGCATTTGAGTTTTAGTTAACATAATTTTATTCAATATAATAATGTTTATGTAATATTGTTCATTGCTGGGTCAAGTAGTTTACTATAATTGTTTCTTTCTACTTTAAAAAATCAAAGTCAGGTGAATGGAGAACTAGTATCTTCCCCAAGGTAGCTAGTTTGCTGAACAAATAATACCACAGATATAGACATACACACACACACACACACACACACACACACACATTCACACATAAGCCCAAGTCACAAAACAGTCATACTCATAAGCCTTTAGCTTTAAGAATGAAATGTTTTGTTTGGCAGATTTGGCTCATAAATATTACTTGTATGGTTTGTAAAAGGACAAGAGAGAGTACCAGTTCTACATTTAAATTTTCATGATGGTAACAGTAAAGATTATTTATCAAAGTTCAGAAAAACATGCAGTTGGTTTCCCCTCCTCATCGTTTGTCAGAACTTCCATGACTCCATTTGCTTTGTGAAACAATTTCTCTTAAGGTGGATTCTGATCTACTCTTATATCTTTGTGTTTATTGAATTGACTACAGATCACTTCCATTACTTGAGCAGCATGATTTTTCTTCAACAAACATGACTGAGAGCCAATGAACACACTCCTTTATGGGAAGAAACCCTATTAGAGCTATTGTAGGTGGCATAGTGGGTGAATACCCCAGCTAGTGGCCTGCCTCTGGAGGTCTCATTGGAAAGCTTGGCTAAGCTTCCTGGTGGAAATATGTCTAGTGGTCTCATCTTTTTCTGAGATGTCTTTTCACTTCACTCAACCACTGTATGTCTGGGCACAGTGTCCTAACTTCTTGGGAGAGGACCCCAGAATGGTAAGCTATATAATCTGTGTGTTAGGAATGAGGTGTGTGGGGAAGCTTTCAAAGTGTCTATCTATATCAGTTTTTCAGAAAAGAGCACAGGAAGTCTCACTTCCTTTGATTTAATGAGCTTCAGATTGAAATAGGGTATCTTATCTCATCTTGGAATAAAGATTCAAGAATTAGATAAGTATTTTGGACTCTACCTAAGAAGTGTGAAAGTTACTAAGTTGAAAGAACATCTTCAATACTTCTCACTTAACAGAGACAGTTTTGTTTTATGTGGGTGTATCCTTGTTTATGTGGTGATTAGGCTTTGATCCTTTGGGGTGAAGCTTCAGGCTCACCAAATACACAGACGCACACACAGACACACACACAGCTGTGGGATAAAGGAACATACCAGAGTTTATGAGCATTGGGATTTAATTCTGGGAAATCTTGTCTTTTGGCATTTGCCAATATATCCTCTGGAATTTATTATGTGCCCACAATGTCTCTCCAACCAGCCCTTCTTTCCTGTTTCCACAGTCACTAGCTTAATTTCAGCCCTTGTCATCTCACACCTGTATTATAAAAACAGCTTAGTCTCTTGTCTTTCTGGCTCCAACCTTCCCCAATTTCAACTCACATCTTTGACTGATGGACTAAGACTCCAAGACATCACTGTTATCACGTCACGCTTTCCTTCACCCCTGCTAAAGACCTTCATCTCTTATTCCCCCAAACGAGGTTGTTGTCCATGCATCATTTTGCCAAGGCCTTGGTGGGGAAGGCCATCCAAGAATGTCTGATCATTAGAATCATCTGGGGAGATATTTAAATGCAGATTCATGGCTGCTTTCTATTGATGGGACTAAGGAGGCCACACTTAAAACACATTTTATTGAAGTATAATGTACATATAGAAATATGCACAAATCGTGACAACTTGAATATTTGCATCTTGAATCTTCCCTTGTAGCCAACACTCAGACCAGGAAACAGTAAAAAAGGTAGCCACTAGCTTGACTTCTAAAAGGAATCTATATATTTTTTTAAAGCTTCCCAGGTTATTAGCTTGGTTTTAGGGGCCAGTCATTGTTTTATGAAAGTTCACAAGGAACAGTTTGTAGTCTTGAAGTTATTTTTAGGTATATATATATTTCTGTGTATACATATATAAATATGTTTTTGCCCACTAAGTGGTAGGCTTCAAAAATCAACAATTACTCTTTTTATTTATTCTATGTGCGTTCCATTTCTTTCTCCTACAATATACCATTGAAAAATGTTCCTATTTTTGTTTATTTATTGGAGACATAATTACTGTGATTATTGCAGATTGTTTCCAAATACAGTATTTGTACACCTATTTGTATGTGTAGTGGATACTTGATTTACATTTGCCAATGGAATTATTTTGTCTCTTTTCTTAACATCCCAGGAAGTGGAAGGAGAAAGGGGAGAACCGAAGGAGAACTGAAATGACCATGAGTTAGAGGAGTCAGGTCTTAGGTCAGGGGCCTCTAACATGAATCCAAGCCTCACGGAACTAGGTTTTGCAGCCCCCATTTTGAGGCTGCATTAGCATTCCTTAGAAATTTTTTAAAAGTAGGGGCACCTGGGTGGATCAGTGGGTTAAGCCTCTGCCTTTGGCTCAGGTCATGATCTCAGGGTCCTGGGATCGATCCCCACATCAGGGTCTCTGCTTCCCCTTCTCTCTCTGCCTGCCTCTCTGCCTACTTGAGATCTCTCTCTGTCAAATAAATAAATAAAATCTTAAAAAAAAAGAAATTTTTTAAAAGTAGAAGAAAAAAAATAAAAGTAGAAGAAAAATGTTTTCAAACATAGTATTGGGCACATGGTACGCAAGCAATACAAGTTGATTGAATTGAGTCCACTTGAGACAATTAATTAAAATGATGCCAGTACATTATCTCTCTTAAGAACCATACACACAGTTTCCTGCATAATGTTTTATTAACTAAAACATTAACTGAGACCTGATCATATTATTGTTTCATATATTATTAACTCAATTTGTTGTTACTGTGCCTTCAAGCAATGAAAAGTTTGTTTACAGGAGTCTGTACTCTCTAGAGTCTTGGGAAGGCGGTTGTTTCCTCTCTGAGACATCCTATCTCTGTAATCAGGAGCCATGTATAGGATGGATAACTGTTGGCCCAAAAATAGAAGCCACATTTTTAGCTATCTCTGTCATGTAGGTGCAAACAAGAAACAGCATTCTAAAAACCTGTGGTAGTAACTTTTTATATACTACAAAGAGTAAAAGTTAGGGTGTTTATAAGAGCTAAGTACAAGATACGGCCCCCTGTTACAAAGGAACTTAAGAAGCCTTAGGATGAATGATGAGTGACACGTTGGTCTAAGGAGCCAGAAGACTAGAAAGTTCATCTCTGGCTGGGGAGGGCCGGGCAGCTTCATGGGGAAGATGATACTTGAAATGGATCTTGAAGGATGGCGAAGCGTTTGACAGGCGGTGGTTGGGGCAAAAACAAAGGCAAGGATGTGGGGAAATGCAGGGCAATTTTGGTGGAGAGCTTGGCTGGAACAGAAGACTCAGATGGGGTCCTCAAGATAAATCTGGTGAAGTAGCAAGGTTGTGGATCACAGAGCATGTGGAATGCGGGTCCCAAAATATAAGAAGCTCTCCTCATATTCAGGTCTGGATTCAGATGCAGCCGTGGAAATCGAGAGAAATTTGTTAATTTTTATAGGAAGCAATTTGGAAAAATCTCAGCAAGTTGATGATTGCAATGTAGTGGGGAGGGAGACGAGGTATCAGAAAGGACTTGGTTTTGAGTGTGGAGGACTATATAATCAAGGTGCCAATGAACACACATCCTTCATTTTTTTCTTTTACAGCTGTGTTTCTAGAGACAGTAATCTACATTCACTGTCGTTCCTTCCATCTCAGTCACTGCCTAGCTGCTGGCATTTCTCCTGTCTACCTCCCTGAATGTTATCCAAACCACCAATGATTTCTAGCCTTCCAAATCTAATGAGAATGTTTCAGTTTTCAAGCATTGATCTCTTCACTATATTTGTACCATTCACCATTCCCTTTGTGAAACTCTCTGTCCCACCGATTTTTATGATTTCTTCTTCAGCATGAAAAATATTTAAAAAAAACAAAACCCGGAAAATCTGCATAGGAACCAGAGATCTTTAGCCTAATAACAAAGCCAAGCACAAGGCATAACGCACAGGATATAACCTGTCTTCTGCCTAATGCATTACTGCCAAGAAATCTTAGCTCTTTTGTTTCTTTCTATGAAAAACGAGGATGGCAACCATAACCCTGATTGTGTAGATATGACAAGGTCTAATGAATGAATTGTGTTAAATACAGAAATCAGAATGTATGAGGAGCCAAATAATATTGTGCATGTGGAGATGAAATTTGATCAAGTGATTTATTAGACAAGTCTAACACGTGGTATCATTGGCTCGAGAGAGTAGAGTTGGATTGGTTTATAAGGTCACTTGGAGTTTGAGTGATCGAGTTGGTAGTATTTGTTGTTTTAACTGCTGGGACCTAGCATAGCTTTTAGGTTCCCCAACGTTGGGATGCAACATTTATTAGGGCTGCAACTTCATTAAAAGTGATTGGAGCTATGGAATTATTGTGGCTAAAGGAGAGAAAGTGAGTAGATGTTACCCTCTGTTGGTTTTAGTGAGCTGTGATTTTGTGTACAAATTTGATGCCTAGGCACAGCTCATGTTTATTATTTCCCCTAATATTGCTATATCACATTTTCTTGTTTTGCAAGTTAAAACACAACTTTTTCCACTGCAGCCACATTACATTCCATATGGGACTTTAAACCCAACTGCAATCTTTCTCTCTGTTTCTGCTGCCATCAACACACTGAAGGTTCTGAGGTCCAGTTAGGGTTGGGCATCTTGGTGTTGCCCAAAGTGATGGAAAATTCCCCTCTCTGTCTGTCTCTCTCACTTCAAAGCAAAGAAAGACATGATCGTCAGAGAAGATATATTCATGTTTGGTCGCTCTAATAAGTAAGTAACCCCAGGAGACACTGAGCAGTGGACAGTCGACCAAAGAGACAATTTTAGGAACTGTTTGAGAAATACTTTTCCTCTTACAAATAATTGGACTTCAGTCTCCAGCCTTGGGTTTTCGAGCCTGGATTTTGGTATGTAAGGATTTCTTTCCAGTTATTTCAAGGGGAAATTATAACCTCCTTAAGATCAAACATAGTCACAACTCACCCAATTCCTCAAAGAAATGTAAGCCTCGTGGAAATTTTGTTGTTTGTTTCTGATATATGTGAAAAGCAGTCAGATATAATGCACCAAAATTCAGCACACTGGGGGTGCGGGGGGGAATAGAGAAAACCCGTGTATTTGCAGTCAGCTGGGAGTTGAATGTGACAGCAATGTCAGAGGGAATTTGTTCTCTGGCGCCAGTACTTTCTCAGCTTTTTCTTTCATTTCGGCTGATTCGTCACAATTTTAGTACACCTGTAGTTCCCAATCCTGTTGTTGTTTTGACACACTAGAATGCTTTGATTTTCAACACCTCTTAATAATCACCACTTAATAATTTTGATCTTGCAGGGTTGTTCTAGGATTAGTCAAAATATATGCTAAATTCATACTGCAGTGAATGGTCCATGGGAGGGGCTCAATTATTTTCTCGAGACTTAGGGAGGTATAATTGACAAGTAAAAACGTACATATTTAAGTACGTACCATGTGATGCTATGATATAAGAGGGCATTGTGAAGTGATTACACAATCCAGCTAATTACTATAAACGTCACCTCATGTAGTTAACTTTTTGTATGAGAATAATTAAGATTTATTCTCAGTAAATTTTGAGTATCCTATACAGTATTATTAACTATAGTCACCACGCTGTATGTTAGATCTTTAAAATTTATTCATTTGCATAACCAAAACTTTGGAGCCTCTGATCAACATTTCTCCGCTTCCCCTGCCTCCTACCTCCTGGCAACCACCATTTGACTCTCTGTTCCTATGAGTTCAACTTTTTTACATTCTGCATATGAATGAAATCATATAGTATTTGCTTTTCCGTGTCTGGCTTGTCTCACTTAGCATAACGTCCTTCAGATTCACCCACGTTGTCATAAATGGAAGGATTTCCTTTTTTTAAGACTGAGTAATATTCTATTGTGTGTGTGTATGTGTGTGCATGACATTTTCTTTATTCACCAGTTAATAGATGCATAGGTTGTTTCCATATTTTGCCAGTTATGAATAATGCTGCAATGAACATGGAAGTGCTGATATCTCTTGGAAATCCCAATTTTATTTCCTCTGGACCCAGAAGTGAGATTGCTAGGTCATATGGTAGTCTTATTTTTTTATGTTTTGAGGAAACTCCATACTGTTTTCCATAATGACTGTACCAATTTACATTCCCACCAACCGTGTACAAAGTTTCTCTTTTCTCCACATCCTCCTTAATACTTATCTCTAATCTTTTGGATAATAGCTATTTTAGCAGCTGTGAGGTAATATTTCATTGTGGTCTCAATATGCATTCCCTTTATAATTACTGATGTTGAGTACCTTTTCATGTACTTCTTGGCCATTTGTATATCTTCTTTTGAGACATGTTTATTCAGGCCCTTTGTCTGTTTTGCAATTGGGTTATTTGTTTCTTGCTCTTGAGTTGTTTGAGTTCCTTATGTGTTTTGGATATTAACCTTTTAGTAGATATGTGGTTTAAAAAGATTTTCTCCCATTTAGTAGATACATGGTTTAAAAAGATTTCTCCCATTAAAAAGATTTTCTCCCAAGGTTACTTCTTTACTCCATTGATTGTTTTCTGTGCTGTGCAGCAATCGTTTAGTTGGATGCAACCCATTTGTCAATTTTTGCTTTTGTTGCCTATGTTTTTGGGGTGATATACAAGAAATTCTTGCCCAGACCAATGTCAAGAAGCTTTTTCCTGATGTTTTCTTCAGTAGTTTTACTTTTTAGGTCTTATATTTAAGTCATTGATACACTTTGATTAGATTTTTGCATATGCTGCGAGGTAATGGCCCAGTTTCATTCTTCTGCATGTGGAGATTCAGTTATTGAAGAGACTATCCTTTCCCCATGTGTGTTCTTGGAAGAAGGTGCTCAGTTAATGGTAGCTTTTGTCTTGATATTTTTTAGACTTATCAAAGTAAAATCTCTAACATATAGTCTTTTAGGAGAGGAAGCAGTTTCACTACGAAGATGTTACAATTAAAAAATATTTAAACTCATGTGCATACTGGGGAACGTGAGCCACTGGGACCCAAACTATTAATCCTTCTTTGCAAAGCCATCTGACTCGAGCTGAATGTTCTCATGGAAAGTTAGAATAATTCAGAAATCACTCTGAGATTCAGCAAACACTTTATAAATGCTTATTAAACACATAAACAGACTCTACCAGGCACAAGGATTGTCAATAAAGGTTATCATATTGTGTTTGAGAAGAGAAAAAGTTAAGGTTCTGTGACCTATTTTTCATTCAAGTAATTCACTAGTGACAAGCTGATTGAGTCAAATAGAGAAAACAACTGATTGTCTATCTTAGTTATAGAACAAATACATTTTTCTATGTAATTAACAAAGGTTGCTTTATTGTTGAAAACCATTATGGAGCAATTCATAATTTTAAAAGTGCATGCCCAGTTTTGGTTTTATTCGTTCCTTAAAGTGACCCTTTATTTAGTGACCTAACTTCTAGGCTGTATGGTGTTGACTTTAGACTCAAGCAGTACTAGAAGTCTGGAAGTACCAAAAGTTATAGCTTCAACAATTTTTGTTATGTGACCTGGTGCAGATTATTTTACTTTCCTGAGCTTTAGTTATCTTCATATAAAAATTAAGCTGATAGTATTTACCATATATGACCACTATAGAAATTAGTTTATGATAAATGCTAAGCACCCTACTGGGCACATTGGAGGTGTCCAATTTTAGGGAACAATTATTCCTGTTATAAGTTGGAGAGAGGTCATTGATCCTGAGTGTATAGGATCTGAGACCCAAAGAGCTAAGTGAGTTACAGTGTTTGAAGTGCACACCACTGCACCCTGTGTTCTAGAAGGCATCAGCTAAACCCTGAAGAAGCTGGGCCCAGCAAACTCCATTGGCTACTCGGATCATAGCATCATTGACTTATTTTATGTCTACTATCTCATTGTGATACTAAAACTTTAAAAGTGCTTGGACTTCTTACTTAGCTTTTATTTTGCTCCCTAGAAATATTATAGGATCACTTGATAGGATCGCTTTGAATTTTCATATTATTTCACAGTTAAAAAAATTTTAGTAACAGATTATTAGATAATAATTGATAATGCTTGGTTTATAATTAATTATATTAAACTATAGTCTGCTGTACAATTATGACTGCCAAAACTTCATCACACTGCAGGGGTGGAAACTAGTTAGATACTGCCCTGGGATTAGCCATCAAATCATCTGGAAACTGAGTAACTATCATGTGGCAGAGATTTATTTTTTTTGCAAGAAAACGTTTATGTTATTCTAACATTCTCTGAGATCAAATTTTAGGACTCTTAAGAACCTTGAAAAGGTGATAAATATTTGTGGTTCTTGCTTAGTCTCCATGGAGAGAAAGCATTATACAATCACAGATATATATGGAGAGAGGTGGTGTATTTTTTCCATTATATAAGCCATTGGTTTGGATCCATAAACATTTTAGGCTTCCTTTCCTGGATACCTAAATTCAAAAGGGACATGGTTTTGTCCACTTAGTTAGATGAAAAATTAAGAATTTAGAGTCTAATAGTTCCTGAATTTTGCCTCAGAGAACTCAAATTTTTTATTTAAAGCAGTTTGTCTTGAAAGTTCTGATAAGTAGAATAGCCTTTCTCTGATGTTTGCCTTTTCCCCTAAGGAATCTATTATTAATGACAAGAAAGAAACATTTTCAGTTTGTTAATTAACTCATTTGCTCAAATAACAAATATTTTTAAGTGCCTACTATGCAATGGTGTGATGGTAATCACTGTCTTTGGAACAAAACCCCTTGACGTTTAACGTGTAGTGATTTCTGGGTGTGTACCTTCTTCCCCTGTGGCTGATTTCCTGCTTTCAATGTAATGTCACTGAACACAAAGTTGAAGAGAGGTGAGCAGAATTGGCTCTTCCAAGCTGGTCTGAGCCAGTTCAAGCCTACCCCTGACCCTATCTGGCCTTATGTGTCACCTGCCTTGGATATACATATATATAATATCAGTACCAGATGAAAATGGAATAATTCAGCTAACTTTTCAGAAAAAGCTAAATTGTTTGACTTATTTCTTATTCAGGTTTTATAAACTGAAATTCTAAACAACTAAAATAATAAAAAAACCTGGATGTTTTAATTTAGTTCTGTGCACTGTCTCCATTTCCGTGATCAACACAGATTATCCCATGAAAAATCTGCTGTTGATCAGTAGAAACATAATTAGTTCATAATTTTCAACCATGTAATTGGCTATTTGGAAATAAGATGGAAATAAAATTATGAATTTTCATCCATTAGACACAAACCATTGACCAGTGTATATACCTTTTGTGGTCATTCATTTAGAATTGTTATGGTATTGAAATGAGGTCATTCCATCACTATAGGTACCTTCTTCACATCGACTGGGCAGAGTAGTCTACTAAAGTTAAAGTCTTGGGGTTCAGTACTCTGTGTTCTGTTGCATGGCTATAGCTTGCCTTTATTGGCAGGCCAGCCATCTTGTAACGTCATATGGGAAATGAGTAATGGGGAATTGATGGATTAGTATAACCCATGTACACTCCTGGAAAAAAAAAATCAAGGGTAAAAGCCTTATGGATGACTGGTCAAGAACTTTTCTATAAAGTGTGTGTGTGTGTGTGTGTGTGTGTGTGTGTGTGTGTGTGGTTCCTTTCTGTATACTTTTAGACATTTAAACAAGTTGTTGAACTCATTCTGTATATAGATTTTGTTTCTTGAACTTTTTTCAGTAAACATTATGTTAAAAATATTTCCTCAGATAATAAAAAACTCTTCGTTACCCTCTTAATAGGTACATAACAGTTCACATTCTGTGCGAACCATCATATTCCTAAACATTCTACAATTTCGGATATTTGGGTGGTTTTTCACATTTTTCTTTTGTTATGAAGGAGATGTATTTGTCCAGAAATCTTTGGTCATGTGTCTGATTATCTCATTAGGTAAGATTCCTGGTCAAGGATATGAACAGTTGGAGGACTTTGGAGACATAAAGTCAAATTGCTGTTCAGTGAGATGGTCCTAGCCTACCTTGTGTGGTGTCTCAGGTGCTGCTTCCCAGATTCAGGACTATAATTTTTCAAACTTTACTCATAGACAAAATGTGGTATATCATCTTAATTTGCCTTCGGAGTCCTAGTGAGGTTGAACATTTTTGGTGTGTTTATTGCTCATTTATATTTCCTTTTCCGTGAGTTATTGGCTCATATCCTTTGTTCAACTGTTGAACTTTATATTGATTTGATTGGGTTCTGTACCTAGTGAGACTATATAATGTTGTGTCTCATATTTGCTGCAAATATTTTCTCTAGTTTACTTTTTTATATTGGTTACCATGTTCCTGTGATATATGGCAATTAGTGTGTTTATATTTTATTTATACTTTCCTTTTGTAATTTCTCCCATTGAGTTTAAACGTACCAAGTTCTTCTTGAGATAAATATTTGACAACATTTTCTTTTGATTTTGTGATTTTTAATTTTCTTAAAATTTGAGTTTTTACTGTTTCATATTGACTTTAGTATGTAAATATAATTTAAGGATTAATATCTAACAAATCATCCTAACATGAATTGTAGAGACTATTCCATCCTCTACTAATTTGTGATGTTTTAGCTTTCATATATTTAATATTTATTTATAGCAAGGTCTGTTTCTGAAACATTGATTTTGTTCCATGTGTTTGTCTAGCCTTGTGTCAGTACCATTCTTATTTAATTCTTACAGATATAACATTTTAATAACTTCTAGTACTAGTTCCCTCATCATTACTCCCATTTTAAAACTATGTGGTTTAACTAGTTTATTTTTCCAAATTGCTTTATAAAATAGACTTTTAAAAACTCTATTTTCAAACTGGTATGGCCACTCTGGAAAACAGTATGGAAGTTCCTCAATAAGTTAAAAATAGAGCTGCCCTATGACCCAGAAATTGCACTACTAGATATTTATCCAAAGGTTACAAACATAGAGATTCAAAGGGGCACTTGCACCCCAGTGTTTATAGCAGCAATGTCCATGATAGCCAAAATATGGAATGTCCATCAGATGTCCATCAACAGATGACTGGATAAAGAAGATGTATATAGATAGATAGATAGATAGATAGATAGATAAAATGGAATATTACTCAGCCATCAAAAAGAAAGAAATCTTGCCATATGCCATGACATGGATGGAACTAGAGGGTATTATGCTAAGCAAAATAAGTCAGAGAAAGACAAATATCAGATGATTTCACTCATGTGGAATTTAAGAAACAAAACAATGAATATAGGGGAAGGGACAGAAAAATGAAATAAGATGAAATAAGAGAGGGAGACAAACCATAAGAGATTCTTAACTCTAGGAAACAAACTGACAGTTGCTGGAGAGAAGTGGGTGGATGGGGAACTGGGTGATGGGCATTAAGGAGGGCACTTGATGAAATGAACACTGGGTGTTACATGCAACTGATGAATCACTAAATTCTACCTCTGAAACTAATAATACACTATGTGGTAATTAAATTCAATTTAAATAAAAAAATAAAAACTACATTAGAAAATTTTGAGATTTTGGTTATGGGTGTGTTAAGCTTATGTGTTAACATGGGAGGAATTGTCCTGGTAACATCACTTTAATATAAATGATAGTAAAGTTTTTTACCTTATAAAGTCAATACAAAAGGAGAACCAAAAGTTGAGGTGCAGAGGATCAGAGTCGTGTGGGAAAGCATCAGCAAATTGAACTTGGGGTCAGGCTCACTCATTTATGTTTACTGGCTGCGAAGTCTCGAGCAAGCCAAATCTTAAAAAATGTTAAGATTTTTCATCCTATTCCCTCATCTCTAACATGGGAGTAATATTTTCTCTGCTTACATCATAGGGTTGTTGTGAGAACCAAGGAAGAGTAGGATTTTCCATGCCTTTTAGAATATTAAAATGTATATATTTAAAAAAATATTTAGATTGTTTTGATGCCTATAAAGTAAAAAGTTCTCTCATATGGATATGTCCAGACCAGAATCTGAAGACTAAAACTGATTTTCATCTCCTTCAACTGGAAAACCTATAAAATAAGCTATCTACCTCATCCTTTTAAAAATTGTTCAATTTTTTTTCCACTGCAGAGAGTCTTCATTTAGAAAGACCCCAGCTTTTTTTAAATTTAATTTTTTCAGTGTTCCAAGATGCATTGTTTATGTACCACACCCAGTACTCCAAGCAATACGTGCCCTCCTTAATACCCACAAAAGACCCAAACTTTTTAATACTGAAAAGAATGCCTTCGAATTTTGTTAGTAGGAGGCCAACAAGCAAATTGCTCCTGGCAGGAGAGCAGATCATATATCTTGAGCTTATCACCCTCCTTTAGGGGGCGTCAAGCCCTGCTCACCCCGGGCTATGCATATGGAGCTGCAGTCTGGGCTGGGGCCGCCTTGCCTAAGGCATCTGAGGAGTGCCTCCCTCTCCCCAGCCTGTGGTTTAGAAGGCTTAGCTTCTTCCTCTCGAGTGATGACTTTGTGCTGTCATTTTCAAACTACCTACTACTGTTTATTTCAAATCCAAACATCTGGGAAGCTTAAATGACCAAATTTGTTGAGGGCACAGTCTGAGCTCTAATTTTACGTCCATGAGACACTTGACAAGTAAACATGTTGATAGCAGGATTTATGAAAATGTAACCTCTGCACTAGAATTTCGGGCCAGGAAGATTTAGTTCAATCTTCCATGGCACCGTTTATGATGGAATTTTAGTTCTGAAAGAGACGGAATGATCTCTAGCTTAACCCTTTCAACTTGCAAAGAAGGATCCTGATGCAGAGAATTGGGAACTTTTCTGTGCCTCGTGGCCAGTCACTGGCAGAGCTGAGAACAGAAAAGAAACTAGCTTTCTCGATTCTCTCCACCTGGCTCCAATACCACACCATTCTGAATATGGCACCAAGGCAATGCAATGCAAAATGTTCGAGAGTGTGCTGCACAATCTGGGAAGAGGAAAGTTATGCCCAGTGACAGAGTATCTTAAAGATACGAGGCTCATACAGCCTCATACAGACATTTAAAGGACTGTGGATTTAATTCCAATTTTTAAAAGTTTTTTCAACTTTGCTAATTTTGGGCTCCAAGGCCTTTTGTTATTGCTATTCCATCCCTTGGACTATCCAACTCCTCATTCTCACAAACAGCTTGAGTTAGTGATGGTCTTTCCTGGTTCTCAACTTCTGTCCTCATCTCTATGTCACATTGATTCCTAGGCCTTTTGGTGTTATCTCCCTGAGCTAAGTTTGAACCCTGGAAGAACAGGGAATGCAAAGAGTTCCTCATGAGTAGCCCTGAGACCAGTAGGTGATCGTAAGGGGCATGAATGAATTGAAAAGGAAAAAATACAGTAGCGGGGAAGGGAGAGAATCAAGTTGAGAGGCTGCTTCTATTTCTTGTCACAGAACTCATATATCACGTTTGACACGGCTTCCTCTATATTGATTCTTGAATTCTCATTACCACAAGTGAAATGACAGCCCCTGGGGTGTTCTCATTTCCCAAATTTCTCTGGCTTTATTTCATGGTCTCTTTCCTCCGACTGACCTTGTTTCCCTTTGAGTCATGGCAACAATTATTTGCTTTTATATGTATTTCTTTGCCCTCAAATAGTTTCAGGTATTTACTTTCAAGACCTACAAGGACTATTGTAAGAAAAACAAATTAGGCAAACAGGCTGTGGCTTGAGTAAAAAGTCTACCAGAGGCAAACTAGAAATGCCTCTCCTCTAAGCTTGTAATTCCTAATGACCTATCTCTATCATAATCAGTCATCTTGTAATATCATGAGCTGTGCCTGTGTTTCTTTCTCTTATTAGTCCTTGAGCTCAGCTCTATTTATTTTTAGGTGCCAAGTACCTAGCACGGTGTCTGGTGTATAGTAAGCCCACAATAAACATGTGTAGGATATTAAAAAAACAACAACTTAGGTTTCTTTAAAAAAACAAAACAAAACAGTTTTGTAGCAAGTGAGAACTCTCCCCTACTTTTTCTCTTTAATTTTTTCTTTGATATGTTTTCTTACAGTAACAGACAAAATGATGGTCTGGCCACCTCAGGCAACAAAATGGCGTCTTCTTTCTCTCCCTCACAACCTCTGAGTTTCCCTTGAATCTCACCTCAGCTTGTAATGTTTGCTTTGTTTGTGCGGTTGTGAACATCTGTCCTTTCTATTTAAGGTTGTGTGTAACCATTTGCTTCTATGGAAAAAAAAAAGGTGATTCTTGCAGCAATGGTTTGCTGAAGCTGGCGAAATGGATTGGTTTTGTTGACAAATAGTCTCCGTCTGAATTGCTGACATTTCTCAGCCCTCTGCTGGATTGCACAACATTGTGCAACTTTATGTGGAAATAAATGAGTTTATTAGCAATGAGTTGTGTGTTTGTGGCCGTGTCCATGTATGATAATAAACATCTTTTGTGGGTACTTACAGCAATAATGACACCACTCTTTTTCAGTTCGCCCTTTACCATAAACTATGCCATTATTCATTTCAGTGGGAGCATCTAACCTCAAAGAATGTTATGAGAGTAGCTTGTTGAAACAGGGTAATGGACAGTAGGCTCTGAGTAATCCTCTACTGGCAGGACTGTGTGATAGCTGAGCAGATGGTTTCTTCTATGTTGGTGGTCTGTAATATTTCTACTTGAAACCGGTCACATCTAACACAGCTTCGCCACATTAGACCCAGGAATTTTCAGTGACTAAAAACAGTGCTGTGTTTTCCCGAGTCAGCTCTAGTCACTCGTGCGGTGAGCCTACGCGTCCGGGCTGTGCTCCTTGAGGACACTCAGTCTCTGCCCTCACAGGGCACCCAGTCTGAGATCACAGAACAAGCCACTGGAGGTGCTCAAGACTTCAAAGGTCAGGAGCCCAGGAGCAAGCCTTTGAGCAGACAGAGCTGAAGCCCAAGGATGGTCGGAATGGTTGGGCTGTGTGGGCGGGCAGTGGAGTGTGAGGCGAGGCTGCAGAGAACACTTTGAGGGAGATAGGCCCTGAACTCATGAATAGTTATGGTTAAAAAAAAAAAAAAAGAATAGAGAGTACGTTCTAGTTTGCCTGGGTAAGGTCATACGGGAAGTTAAGGAGGAAGGAGCAATGAGTTGTGGGAGATGGAAGGGAAATGAAACCATTAGATAAGCAGGCCAGCTAAAATTCCCTCAGGGAAAGAAAAAATGTGATTACAATCTGTCTGAAACGCCAAAGACTTTTAGGTAAGACACTAAAACAGAGGCAGAATCTGGGCTCACTTTGATACCCATTGTGCGTCTGCAGAGCACAGAGCTAGGTGTAGCAGAACAAGGGGAGCGAGAAGAGGTCCTGCCCTGAAGGACCTTAGTCCAGCCAGAGACAAGCTGTACGTGGATTATTTCAATATGCTGTGCTTAGTCCTGGGCCAGAGGTGTGCCCAGGGCACTGTGGAAGCTCAGAGGTCTACAACCCAGTTTGACCTTGAGACATGGGAGGAGGGAACAATGATGGGGAGCACAGGTGAGTGTTGGAGCCAGAAGATACATTCCCACCAGGAAGTCCAGGTGTGGTGGGGCGCGATGAGGGAGCAGGAAAGAACCTTTCCTTAGGTTCTTACAGGTAGAGGGAATAGTTCAAAGACAGGCCATGAGAATACACGAAACCACACGGTATTTGCTGATGCTGCTTACTAAGGTTGGGTCACTGGATCCTCAAGTCTGAGTGGAGATGGGTGGATGGTGTGGGCCACAACCGGGACTGGGGCAGGAGCCGCATTTCCATCAGGGGAGCTTATCCTGTGGGTAATGAGAGCCTGGGCAGGGTGTCTGAGGGGGTCACTAGCACAGGGGACTTTAGAACAATCATTCTGGCAGAAGTGGGAGGAAGGAGAGGAGGAGGGCGATGCTCTCAGTGTTCAGAGATTGCTTGGGTGAGGGGGTCTGTGGGCTTGGCCAGGGCACAGCAGTGAGAATGGAAAGGACTGATGGCTCTAGAAGCGTTTTCATTTAAAATTCTGAGGGTGCTGGAATCGTTAGGACACGGAGGACTAGGGAGAGGAAGGAGTCAGTGGGGGATGGACAGTGAGATTTCTGGCTCTGGCGGTTGAGTTCATGGTGCTGCCTCCGACTCCCCTCAGGTGTCGCAGGCTGCGGTGAGGGGCCTCTGTGGCATCTATTCTCTGAAAAGCCTGGAAATGAATGTCCTTCCTTCCACCCACTAGCAGCTGGATTGTCAGAGGCCTGAGAGCTCAGCTCTGGGAGGTGAGGGATGCCCGGCTGGCAGGTGAGTGTCTCTCGGGCTCTTCTTCCTCACCTGCAGGTGGTGAGAGTGACCCTAGGCCTGGAGCGCGCTGTTAGGGCCACGCCAGAGCTACAGGCCAAGGACCCTGCAGGGCTGGGCTCCTAGTGGGTGGCATGGTTCCTGCAATGGCCCCCTGTCCTCCTCCCTGCCCAGCTGTTTTCCAGAGTGTGCGGGAACGGTGGGGCTCTCCCTGCGAATGCAGATAGAGCAGACACTCTGAACCAGCACAGACGTCTCAGACTTTCTGAGGGTTTGTGTGTTTAACTTTGAGTCAACATTATTCTAACACTTTTTAGTTCACTTAACATTCAGTCTATAGTAGATGGTGGACAGGGGCACAGAGCTGGGAGGGGCCTTCGTGCCAGCAGGATCCCTTCCTGCAGCTCTAGGAAAGCCACAATGAGATTTTTTTCCCCCCTCTTGGCAACTTTTTTTTTTTTATGGTTGAAAAATTTAAGCAGATTTAGATGTTTTAGATTAAGAAAAGAGAAAGGAATAAGGAGGCCACGTAGGAATCTCCATCAGAGACACTGGCAGTTCTCTATATGTGAAAGTCAAAAAGAAGCTAAGAAAAGGATGTCTTCCCCC
>CM052814.1:11353079-11493885 GCA_028533885.1 Nasua narica
GGGCCCCTGGGTGGCGCAGTTGGTTGGGCGACTGCCTTCAGCTCAGGTCATGATCCCGGAGTCCCGGGATCGAGTCCCACATCGGGCTCCCAGCTCCATGGGGAGTCCGCTTCTCACTCTGACCTTCTCCCTTCTCATGCTCTCTCTCACTCTCTCTCTTCCCTAATAAATAAATAAATAAAATCTTTAAAAAAAAAAAGGCTATACTTTAAAAAAAAAAGACTACAGCACTTGGTAAGAAACACCATGTTTGAGAATATCTCTGGGTCATTTACCTGCTAAAACAAAACCCTTCTAATATTAGTTAACTGACCACAGGAGAGATCTTATCTTACTTTTTACAGTCTCTGACCTTGTCATTTGAATAGTCACATACACAAATATAGATTATCTCTCCTCCTTTACCCTCCTCCACCTCATATATGGGAGGGAGCCCTCCCCTCTCTCTCATATATTGTCATGTTGAATCTCCACACTGGACTACTAGTTCTTGTTTATAGTCATATTTATGAATTCAGATCATTATGAGAGATAATTATGCTCTGGAAATGATACAGTATTTGGATGTTGAAAAGAAGTCATCATTCTTCGAAATAGATGGCTGCTAGCTTTCTCAAGAACTCATTTTATGAACTCAAGTTAAAACAAATGAATATATGTTCCTCTTTTTGCTTCCTCTTTTGAGCAATTTTATGATTGAAAAAAAAAGACAATTTACCACAATGGAAAATACCTCATTTTTCCATTAAAATGTACTCTTTTTTTCTTAACAGTTTTCAGTCCACTTCCTTGTCCTGCTCCTAGGAGACCAAGTCAAGGTCTCAGCAAGGAAGGTGGAAAAGAGGTGCTGGGCAAGTACGTCTGCTAACCAATCAACACTAGGCCAACCATGACAGTGTCAACAATAGCACCAATGCAGCCAGGTGGAAAGTTGAGAACAAATCACATTGTTGATTGAGAGTTTAGTCTCCTTTATACCAGACTGATTTCCCCCACGGTTGGAGGCATTGGCTCCATCAGCTTTTTTTATAGCCAGTGGGCCCAGACTAGGAATGTTCATGGTGCATATACCACTTTGTGTCATGAAAAGGAAAGAATCCACATAGCCCAACATCTAGTTGAAACTTGGTTGAAAAAATAAAACAGATTACTGGTGAATTGAACAGCGATGTTCAATTGGTTGAATTTTAAGCTTTTTGTATAAGCCCAGAGAAAGCTTCCATCTCTTCCAGTTAAATATCAACTTTCCTCCAATGTAGTCTTCCAAAGACAAATAAGAAACAATCAAATATACTCACGTTCAATAAAATGTACATAAATGGTCTCGTCAAATGCTTTGTTCTTCAATTTGATTTTTTTTTATTAGTTAGGAAATCACAATGTCATCCAGGAGAAAATAAGGAAGCTATGGAGAGCTCAGAATTTGGCTCCACACACTAATTTTATCCTCACAAGTTAAGATTTCCTTATTGACAATAAAATTGTTCCTTTTTTTGTTCATCTTCCCAGAAGGCTCATATGTCTTCCGAAAGACTGAGGTATGTCAGTAGACAACTTCAACCCTACAATTATCTCAGGGTTAGGGCAAGCCTTCCACATATAGTATGTTATTCATAGCATAAACACAGGTCTTCCTGTCCTTAATAGTTTAGCTTTCAAGAGTATATGATGGATAAAATACAGCAATCTCTTGACAATCTGTTCTAAATGGACAAAAAGGAGAGGTGCTCATGAGGTCCAAGTACTTTAAATTTATAGATATCAGAAAATATCATCATTACCTCTCAATTTTCTCTCTCTCTCTCTCTCTCTCACACACACACACACATACACACCTATATAGAGACATATAGGTGGTGTTTCTCATAAGAAATCAATTGATTAAATCCATTGATTCCTCCTGGGGAATGTGCTACTGAGCAACAACATCTACCTAAGATGAGAAACACTAAAGATGAAGAGGAAAAAGCAAATACTTGGAATAATCTTAATGCTAGTCTATAACTTAAATCCTAACTAACCTGGATTTGGCTGAAATTCATTCTTTTTTTATTGTTTTTTTTTTCCCAAATAAACTGCATGAGATTGTGGTGCTAAAATAGAAATACAGTAGAATCATGTTATTGCAAAAATTTGGCAAAGCTACCAGTGAAATCATGTCCCTTGAAACATAACAACCACACATAGTAAAAGCACAATTCCTCTCAACGCGTCCATAAACAGGGTGTTAGCCCTGTTCCTCAGAGTCAACACTATAAAAGGGTTCCTGCATATTTAGTGAACCCACATTCAACTCAGTAATTCCTATCTTGCCATTAGTGTAGCGTGTTAAAAGCCATGTCTCAGTAAATTGCTGTGTGGTACGTGAAATGTATTAAAAGTACATGAGGTAAAATTGTGTTCATTAAATCTCACTTGACTGTCTGATTATTAGAGTATCATATTCCCATCCCTATTATTATGATTATTGCATTCTTCCATGGTGTTTGCCCTTGATTGTGGAGAGGTTGGGTGAACAAAGGAGTGCAGGACTTTTTGAGATCCATCAAAGGAGTGACAGAAAAAAATAGAGTTGATATATATTTTTTAAGCCCCCACACATTGTACACATTGTATTGGGGCCAAGCCTTGTCAATGCCACCCAGTTACTGGCATTGTGCCTCCTTCACAGCAATGCTCACAATCTAATTACCAGGCTAATGGCTTCAACTGCCATTGTGGGAGGGTCCCCTGTGGAACGTTAGGTTAACAGGCAAGGACGCTGCTGAGCCAGTCTTCACTGAAGCTCAGGGTGATTGGACTTACCCCTTGGGGAGAGTATTCACTGCTCGCCTCCAGTTATATGGTTCCACGGCCCCACAGAGTTTGCTGGCACGGCCCAGATCCCTTCCACTGAGCACCATATCTTCTCACCTCCGTCAGAGCAAGGGAATATATCTGAGAAGGTGTGAGGATCCCACAGATTTTCCAAGACTGCGTTTAAAGGGAAAGAGAAGTGGGATGGCTTACATTTTCCATTTCAGTGATGTGAGTTGTCTGAGGTGATGGTGGGGCTGCTCCAGGAGGAAAGGGGAATGAAGTGCAGGCACTGACCACTCCTCGCCCTGGGTGTCTGCCCATCTGGAGAATCGGAAAGAGCAACATTCCCCATTCTTTCCTGTGAGGCGCCCTGATGAGTTGACATCAAGGAGCTGTTACAGTTACAAGTGGAAGGGCAGCACAGTTAGGATGAGGAAAGAAGAGAGAAAAGAAGTCATCTCCATCTCGCAATCCTATGGTTTAAAGAAGATTTAATTAGATGCTTCCAAGACTGGACATTGGATTGACACTAGGCCCTTTTGGAGGCTGATGGAATCCAAATGGGAAGGAGACCCTTCAAGAGGAAAGCTGTGTCTTTCATAGACCCTATGTGAGACCCAGAGAGGCAAAAAATTCAATGGAAAAATAATACTGATTTTTCTAGAGTCGGTGCTATGTAGACACAGAAGAAGAAGGAGGAGGAGGAGGAGGGGGAGGAGAAGGAGGAAGAGGAGCTAGGGCTATTTGAACATTTTGTATTTTAACGTCTTAGGATGATGCCATTGGCCACAGTCTGGCCTTCAGAGCATCTCAGGGGAAAAGGGGATGCTGCCAGAAGGTGACTGTACGCAGTCCAGAAATCACAAGACCTGCAGGACATTTGGAGACGAAAATATATAAAACCCACAAGGCACGTGCTGATGTCTTTCCTAGAATTCGACTAGAAAGCCTCATTTCCCCTCTTGAAAATAGCCTTTTCGAGTTTTATTTCTCCAAAATAAAATCTTCCTTCCTTCCAAATCTGCTCCTCTCCTCAGAGCAGTACAACTTTCCCTGGCATTGAAGAATACCAAAACAATTTCCCCAGGGGAAATGGATTTATATAAACATTAGTTCTTTTGAATTCAGCATGATTAATCCCACATCATTCATTCATTCATTCATTCATTCATTCAGCAATTAACTTCTAGATGCCAACCAGTATGCTCACTGCAGGACTGAGGTGCCACCAGTGTCTTCCTCTGCTAATATTTGGGAGCTTTGTATTAAATCAGGTCTGTGTACTTTCTACATATAGAGAGTCTTATATAGAGAGTTATATATATATTACATATGTATATGTAATATATATATGACAACTGTTACAAAAATGTGTGATATATATTATAAATGTATATTATATATGTATTATATATATTTCAGATTTTTTTAAAAAATTTTATTTATTTATTTATTTATTTATTTATTTATTTATTAGAGAGAGAGAGACTGAGAATGAGAGGGGAGAAGGTCAGAGGGAGAAGCAGACTTCCCGCAGAGCCGGGAGTCCGATATGGGACTCGATCCCGGGACTCCGGGATCATGACCTGAGCCGAAGGCAGTCACCTAACCAACTGAGCCACCCAGGCGCCCATATATTTCAGAATTTTTAATTGTACTTAGCAGGAGGAATAGAGAAAAGTATATCTTTTACATCTTCCCCAAAACAGAAGTAAGGTTTTCTTAAGTAATTGATACTGAGCAAATAATGTATCCATAGTGGCAAAGCCACTTCACTTCTGAATGTCTTAAGCTATGCCTAAATGGTAACAAAATATACAATCAATTCTTCTAAAAGTCCAGCTAATCATATTTAATAACAGGGAAATATTTACCAAATGCACTTATGTGAAAAAGCAGGCCATAGGATAAAATGTGGACCATGATTCCAAGCATATAAAAATTATACATAAACACGTAAAGATAAACAGGTATAGATGGATGAATAAATAGGTAGATAGATACAGATGATAGATAAATAGATAAGCAGACAGGTGAAATTATCTAAAATGTTGAATGAGTGAGTTTTGATAGTTATGGATATTTTTTATGTATATCTTTCCATACTTTTAAAATCATTTAAAGTCTTACAATGTCCACAATACCCAAAGTTATCTATAGATTCAATGCAATCTCTATCAAAATTCCAATGGCATTTTTCAAAGACATAGAAAATACTATTTGAAAATTTGTCTGGATCTATAAAAGCAATTCTGAGAAATAACAACTCTGAAAACATCAGACTTCCTGATATCAAATTTTATTACAAAGTTACAGTAATCAAAACAGTATGGTACTGGCATAAAAACAGACACATAGACTAATGGAGCAGAATCAAAAGCCCAGAAATAAACTCAAACACATACATCAGAGGAATTTTGACAGATCTTCTCAGTGGGGAAAGAAAAATCTCTTCTATACATTGTACTGGGAAAACTGGATATTCACATGCAAAAGAATAAAATTGGACCCTGATTTTACATCACTAACAAAAATTAACTCAAAATGAATTAAGGACCAATGAAACAAGATGGGACTAGGGAAGGAGACAAACCATAAGAGATTCTTAATCTCAGGAAACAAACTGAGGGTTGCTGGGGGTTGGGGGGTAGGGATAGGGTGGCTGGGTTATGGACATCGGGGAAGGAATGTGCTATGGTAACTGCTGTGAAATGTGTAAGCCTGATGATTCACAGACATGTACCCTGAGGCAAATAATACATTATATGTTAATAAAAAAAATATAGAAAGCTGATGATTCAGCAATCCCACTTTTGGATACATATCTGAAGGAAATAAAAGAACTATCTCAAAGAGATATCTGTACCTTCATGTTCATTGTAGCATTATTCACAATTGCTAAAACATAGAGTCAACCTAAGTCTCTATCAATAGGTGAATGCATAAAGAAGATATGGTATGTGTATGTATACACACACACTCACACACATGCGTACACACACAATGGAATATGACTCAACCACAAAAAAAAAAGAAATCTTGTCATTTGCAACAACATGGATGGACCTAGAAGGTATTATTAACTGAAATTAGTCAAACAGAAAGAAAAATACTGTATGATCTCACTTATATGTGGAATCTAAAAAAAGTCCAACTCGTAGAAACAGAGTAGAACTGTAGTTGCCAGAGGATGGAGGGTGAGGAAAACAGGACGATATTGGCCAAAGGATACAAAAGTCCAGTCATAAGGTGAATAAACTCTGAAGACCTAACATACAGCAAGATGATTATAGTCCACAATACTGTATTATATACTTGAAAGTTGCTAAAACAATAGATCTTAGAGGTGCCCGAGTGGCTCAGTCGATTAAGCATCTGCCTTCAGCTCAGGTTATGATCTCAGGGTCCTGGGATTGAGCCCCTCATTGAGCTTCCCTGCTCAGTGGGGAGTCTGCTTCTCCCTCTCCCTCTGCCCCTTCCCCAACTTGTGTGTGTTCCCTCTCTCTTCTCTCAAAATCTCTCTCTCAAAGAAATAAAATCTTTAAAAAAAAATAGATCTCAAATGTTCTTACCACACACACAAAAAAAGGTAACCATGTAAGGCAATGGATGCGCTAAGTAACCTTATTGTGGTAATCATTTCACAATGGGTGCACATTAAATGGGTACACACACAATGGTACATATTAAATCATCACCTCATACACCTTAAACCTATACAATGTTATTTGTCAGTTATAACTCAGTAAAGCTGGGGGAAAAATAGTGATTACCTCTGAGGACTGAGATTAGATTAAAAATTTTTTTCACTTCTTATTTTATATTCACTTTCACTACTTACTACATTAATCATACTTTATTTTTTTAGGTTTTTATTTAAATTCCAATTAGTTAACATACAATGTAATATTAGTTTCAGGTGTACAATTTACTGATTCAACACTTACATACAAGACCCACTGCTCATCACAACAAATCAACTTAATTTTAACTTCAATTTAAATTAAGTACTTAAAAATTTATTTCTAAATTCAAAATTCAAATATGTAAGAATATGATCATTTTGACCATATCTATGTAATATAACCTTGAGAAATAAAAGAAAATTAAGTGGATAAAATCTGACTATACATGCCAAATAGCCAGTTCTTTTCCATTTTAATTTAATGTTTTTCATTTTGCTCATCAAATTTAGCAGTATTACCCATATAGTATAAATTTGGCCTTAAAAATTGGATTTTACTGCGGACTATGAGCAACAAACTGAGGGTATTGGAGCGGAGAGTGTGGGGGATTGGGCGAGCCTGGTGGTGGGTATTGAGTGGGCACGTCCTGCATGGAGCGCTGGGTGTGGTGCATGAACAGTGAATCTTGTAAAACTGAAAAAATAAAAGTATTTGGGGGGGGGGAATGGGGTTTTAATATCATACTTGAAAAGTGCCCAACTCCAAATTCCCAATTTTAACAAATTCTCAATTTTTGGAACAGAGAATAGTTCTTCAACCTTGGCAATTAAATTCCAAATGCTATTTTGGGGGTTATCCAAGGGCCTCAGATCACAGAAAATCGTACAAGTCCTTGTGTGCCTCACTCAGAAAGTAGACACTCGAATAAGAATTCTCCAGATTGACTTCTTCCTGGCCCCTGATGCTTCAGTCACTTTGCAGAAGACTGACTGACACCATGTGCTCCCGAGGAAGGGTCTGCCAACCCCAACAAGACAGAGAAGATCTCAGAAGTGCTCAAATTCTTGGCTGGGCCAGCTGATTTAACAGCCTCTCCATAGAGGATGTTTTTATTTTTGATCCTATATCCCAGAAATTTGAGTTTCTTGGAATAGAAAATATGAATGTGGGTGGGCCTACTCATTTCAAAGTCCCTGTCCCTCCCTCTCCCTCACGCCCTTGTTTCACATGTTCCAGTCTTTTCCTCCAAGCAGTTTCTTCTGTCTGTGGGCTTCTCTTTCCGCCCATTCCCCTCTGACTCTTTCTTCATTCTCATGAATGGTTTTCTCTATCCTAGACACAGCCATTGAATCACTTCATGACTACTCTAAACTGGGCATCAAAATGACCGAAATAAACAAGCAACAACAGTAAAGTCTTCCTAATTTTCCAAACATCTCAAACATCAAAGGAGGTCAACTGTGGCAAAATTCATCTGTTATTTTTAAGTGAATGCTTCTTAAAACTCCCAGCTCTCCCCAACAAAGGACAAGAAATCTGCAGCACTTCTGACAACAAAGTTGAGTCTCTGAATACAATTTCGACATTCTTCTACACTTTCAATCTCCTTCTCCCTTCCTTTCTCACTTGGCCAAAGACATACTATGAAATGATTTTTTTTAAAGATTCTATTCTGGTCACTGCAACCTAGAAACAGATCAAGGAGTTACAAAGTGAATCTAATCCCCAATTACAGTCTTCCCAACAACCAGCATCTCTTAATTCCTCTTGTTTGCATGTAAGGCAAAATGCAGGTTCTGCTGAGAATGGGGTGGGTTGTGGAGCCACACTAGCTATGAAGGCTTTTGCAAGTCACTTCTCCTCTTTGTACCTTAGGTTCCTTGTAGTTACTTATAGAGCCATTCACTGCTATCACTCTTCTCCTCTGCTCCCAGTTACATGCTAGAAATTTCTCTTTCCTACCCCCTTTGAAGGTAGGCACAGCCATATCACTTGTGTGGTCCAGTGAAATGTTAGCAGAAATGCATGGATCACTTCCAAGCAAAAACTAAGAGCCAGTTCACTAAATTCCTGTTTTCTTTTCCAGAGACCATAGAAACATTTTTCAAGAAGGAATCTCCATCAGCCTGGATCTCCATATGACTTCAATGAGTTGAGCTCCCTCTGCTACCCCATGTAGAATGTACCCCATGGTAGCATGTATACCTTAAGCCACTGAGATTTGAAGGTTGTTTTTGATGTATTGTAATCTAACTCATCCTGACTGATATGTTCCTTATCTATAGAATGGGGATGGTGATAATAGCATCTAGCAACACACAGTGTTGCTCTGAAGATCAAATGAGATGACTCAAGCAGTAAGTGCCCAATGACTGATGTTTGTTTCTATGAGACACCTCAGGCAAGCTAAACAGATTATTAGAAGCAGACCAATGGCCTTGTCTTATAGCTAACTTTGAACAGTAGAAACAAAGGTTGAAGGCAACGCCCCTTAGAATCACTCTCACTGGAAAATATGCTGGTCTTCCCCATCCCTGTCTCCTTACCAATAACCAGTTATCACTTTATGCACTCTGACCTGCCTACACAACCCACTCTCTTCATGGAAATACATCCTTCCACCTCTTCACCTTCTTGGAATGTCTTCCCAAACCAATCCTGATCCACTCAGGTTATCGCATATTACACGGCATATGTCCATAGCAAGCGTTGTATGCATTTCTACTTAGGCTTCCTTAAAAATCTCTTTAGCTCATTTCACAATTATCCAATTTTCCTAAAAGGACAGGAACCATGTCCTCTGTCTCTCTAATGCATTTTCTCTGTTCCTCTTGCAGTTTCCATATTTCCCCACATGTACCCTTCCTTGTTTCTCTTGCAGTTCATGCTGCAAGATTATCCCATATGCATCCTTAACCCTCACACCTCAGGACCTATGACAGAGACCTGCATTTAGCCAATGCTCCATTAATGTTCTTTGCTGACTGGTTTAACCTGTGCCAAGACCTATAGAAAAGGTGAAACAAATGACAGCTTGCTCAGAATGGATCATCAAAGTGATTGCAACTCCTCCTTCACCTAAATTGGGATTTCTTACAATCTGAACATGTTTTATTATCCAAAAGGATAGCTGCTTACAGGTTTACAAAGCATTGCTCCAAGAGTCCCTGATGGTTTGTCATTTTGCTCACCCAATTACAGTAATTAATAAAGTACATGAGAACTTTGGCTACCCGAAGCATAACTGGGTACCTCTGGGTTCCCCCAGAGCAGCAGAGGAATAGTATCCTACTTCCATTGCATGGCCACCTCTTCCTGCAGGAGTCTGCTGTGTAGACAGACCTCTTGGGTACTTCCTACCAAAAAGATAAATTTGAGCTTCCTCAGAGCAGAACGAAGGCGCTATGAGACAAGGCATGACTCAATGGATTTCCATCAATCATTTGTTTGCCTATTTGTTTGGGTCAGCAGCCCAGCTCTCAAAAACCCACTGAAGGGTGGATCAGGAGCAGGACAACGGGAATCCAGAGATAACTGTCGAACCTGACTTCACTCTTACACTTCTCTTTTCTCCTTTAAATAGGCAATGTGCTTTGTTTGTGTTTGACAGCTCCGTGGTGGCTAAGCATGTGCGGCACAGAATCTCTTTCAGTTCCACATTGCTGAGTTTCCCAGAAACCAGGCTTAGATCTCGAAGCCACAACAAAGAGATGCCCATTTAGCAAACTGACCCCCTTTATCACCACAGGAGCGTCTGTGTTTTTGGAGTGGTAGGCTATGCCTGAAGTAAAAGAAGGCACTTTCTACTGCTTGCTTTCAGCCTTGAGATAGTTCCCTCTTAGATATGCATGCTCATGGGGGCTAGAAATAAACTGGAAGAACAAGAGCCGTAGACCGCTCCACATCACAGTAGCCAAGCCTTCAACATGTGCCCCCAGAATTAAAGTACTTACTTATGGGAGATCCACTTCCTCCCTTCTTTGGTGAGGCCCCTTCTCCAGATAGCCTCCACACTTCCTTTTGGTTAACACAAAAAACTGGGCCTGTGTATAATCTGCTTCCAAGGGATCAAGTGAATGGACTCTACATGTGTTTTGTGATTGCAAGAGACACAGAAAGATAAGCATGCTTTCACACTGTCCATATAAAATTGAAATTGAAGTTAACCATCTTATGTTAATGAAACTAAAATTTTTCATACAGGCAAATCTATATATTTATTATATATATAATAAATGTGTCCTATTTTATTATTAAGTGATGAAGGTACACAGTATTTTTTAAATACTGTACATTTACATCTATTATATTGCCAATCAAATCTCATCTCATTGGAGACTCCCTCTTCAACCACTCCAATTAAATAACATCCTATTCCCTATTACTTTCTGTGCTCTAACTTTATTTCCTTTACAGAATTTATCAGAATCTGAAATTATTTTATTTATCTCCTGGTTTGTTTGTTTATTACTTTTTTGTACCACTGGAATGTAAGGTCGATAGGCAGGAATTTTGCCTAGAACAATTCTTAGCATGTAGTAGGTGCTCAGTAAACGTTAACAGTTTAAACATTTAAAAAATCCAGAATGGCAAGGAAAAAACTATTAACACTGATTAACCTTGGAAAATTGGCCTAAGAATTCCAAAAATTGGGGGAAAAATTCACTTTTCATTCTATACAATTTGTACCATTTGAATTTTTGCCACAAAGATTTTTGAAAGATGAAAATATGAAAGATGAAAAAATATGAAAGATATTTCTTTCATAATAAAAACAAAAATAATAAATTTGAATATATAACTATATAAAATTTGAAATTTCATACAATAAAAAAATACAAAGTTGAAACACAAATAATCTATTAAGAGAAAAAAATTTCATCACAAAGTAATGTAATTCTTAATATGAAAGCAACACTTAAAAATCAGTTGAAAAAAAACTAAGTCAATAAAAAAGGAACAAAGGGCATGCATAGGCAATTCAGAAGAATGAACTTCCAAGAGGCAAATAAATCAGTAAAAATACATTTAAGGGCCACCTGGGTGGCTCAGTCAATTAAGTGTCCAACTCTTGATTTTGGCTCAGGTCATGATCTCAGAGTTGTGAGATCAAGCCCCTGGTCAGGCTCTATGCACAGCATAGCATAGAGCTTAAGATACTCTCTCTTCTTCTCCCTCTCCCTCTGCTCCTCCCCTGCTAAAAAAAAGCAAAAATTAAAAAAAATGTAAATATATATATATATTTTTCAACCTCCTGGGTGGTTAGAGAAATGTTAAGACAAAATACCATTTTTCCATGCATCAAATTAACAAAAATAATTAGCATGAATAAGGATACAAGGAAATAAGCTTTCCTATATACTCCTGGGTGCAGAGCTGAGGGAAAGGAGAATGAATTATTATAACATTTTGGAAAGGAGTTGTGCAATATCTATCACAATTTTAAATATACATGTCCTTTGGTGATCAATAGTATGGTTTGATCTCTTTCATACAGAAATAAACATACATTATAAGGATATTTTTTAATGATACAGCCCAGTTTTTAATGGCTAAGAAAACCCTAAAATCTCATCAATAGAGAACTAATTAAACAAATTTTATATACCCACATAACAGAAAATTTTAAAGATATTAAAAATAAATATAGTCTTTATTGACTAGAAAACTATTTTTAACATGAGAAAGGAAATTATAGAGGAATGTTACTCATATAATTAATAATCCCATTTTTTTAAAAAACACACTATTCCCTTCAAAACTTTAAACATAGGATTCTACATGGGTATGTACATAAACACACACACATAATGTATGTATGTACACATAAAGGCATATGTTTTTATGTTTACATGAGTGTGGAGAAAAACAGGAAATGATACACAAGACACTGGGACCTTGAAGAAAATCTGGTGGAAAGTAAAGAAAAATATTAATTTTCTTCATCTCTTTGAGTTATTTAACCTATTAAAATGAGCGAACTTAGCGAAATTAGTTCCAAAGAAAGAAAATGGCCTTCCCACTCACTGCAAAGTCCTTAATCGTATTTCCAGACCTTAATTTCCCTCTACAAAGACTAACCAATCCTAGTATGGGCCTGTTTGTTCCTTAGGAAGAAAGATAGCTGCCGACCAAGATTTACCTGGTCTTGTTCATCCCAAGTGATTGGAAGGTGTGAAACTCCTACTGTCACACTGCAAGGGGCCAGGCCCTGATCAATACATCCAATGGACACTTCCTTGGAGGCAGCAGCAATGACCATGACAAACCCAAAGGGAGAAAGAAGTGTAATTACTAGCTTTCTTGGGCGACCCCTCTTTCCTGGCTCAGTTTGGGTGCATACACTCCATTAGACTCCAACATCGTGGGAAACCTTTCTCCTGGGAACCCTATGACTTCTGTCTATGAAGTTCCAAGTCCAGATATTTGACAGGAGTCAGGACTCCAATCCAGAACTGCATTTAGCCAGCCCCAAACTATCTCTCAGTCTCTCAATCCCTCTACTTCTTTCTCCTCTTAATCTCTCCAGGATCACTCCAGTTAGAAAACTTAAGTCCTGGTTTCTTTTTTTCTCAGGAAAGGTCTCCAGAATGTAGCTCCCTAATCACCAGCCCCCTCAAGACCAGAGAATTCCAGAAAGAAACATAAAGTACACCTTTGAGAAGAAATGATGATTTATGAAGAACAGCTAATGAAGCCGGGGGGGGGGTTGCTTAACTGAATTTGAATACTCTACAGACCTGCAAAGTATTGTATATCTCTACTAGATTTTTATCTGATTTATCACCCAGAAAGAGAGTTACTAGATAAAATAAAGGACACCCTTTATATTTCAATTTCAGTTAGACAATGAATGATTGTTTCAGTATAAGTACATCTCACATACTGCGTGAGTCCCACATTTCTATTTGCTAAATCTAGCAACTCTACCCAGATGGGAACTATATATCTTTTCACCCTTATTCTCAGGAATATCCTCATTCTCTGTATCTATATTCTTCATTTAAAAATGTCTTAGCTCCACTAAAACATTCACAACAGCTCCACTCCCTTTTTATCTCTGAGAAATTTAGAAACCTTCACTCAGTAATAGGAAAATCCAGTGTAGTTTCCTTTTTTAAGCAAAGCTCAAACAGAAGTACACGAAGTTTGTCTCGCTCAAATTACCTGATGACAATACAACCACCATGATACTATATTTCTCAGCAAAATGGGCAAGGATTTATTTAGATATAGTGTTGCAAAAACAAAATAAAACAAAAGCCTCTTCCCAATCCTGAGGAATTCTGATAGAAAGTGGTAGTTGTTGTGGCACCTGGGTGGCTCAGTGGGTTAAAGCCTCTGCCTTCGGCTCAGGTCATGATCTCAGGGTCCTTGGATCGAGCCCCACATCGGGGTCTCTGCTCAGCAGGGAGCCTGCTTCCCCCTCTCCCTCTGCCTGCCTCTCTGCCTGCTTGTGATCTCTCTGTCAAATAAATAAAATCTAAGAAATCAAGAAAGAAGAAAGAAAGAAGAAAGAAAGAAAGAAAGAAAGAAAGAAAGAAAGAAAGAAAGAAAGAAAGAAAGAAAGAAAGAGAAGTAGTTGGTAATTGTGGGGTTTATTTAGTCACTATTTAGAGCTTAATCAGAACATTCAGATTGCAGAGAAGGGTGTAAGACCTACACTGACCAGAAGACAACTGAGATGTGCTTCATCATCTCACATAATATGATCTTGCTCCCAGTCCATTATCAGGAGCACAGGCTATGACCTGATACTAAACCCAGAAAAAACACACATACACACACAGAGAGAGAAAATTACAGGTCAATATCCCTCATAAACATTAATGCAAAAATCTTTAACAAATATTAGCAAATCAAATTCAACAACATATTAAAAGGATGACACACCATGTTCAAGTAGTGTTTATTCCAGAGAGATGCAAGGATGGCTCAACATCTGCAAATCAGTCAATGTGATTCACCCTGTCTCAACAGATGCAGAAAAAGCATTTGACAAAATTTAATGCCCATTTATGATTAAAAACTCTCATCAAAGTGGGTATAAAAGGAATATACCTCAATATAAGACAGACTGTATATGACAAACCCACAGCTGACATCATACTCAACAGTAAAAAGCCAAAAGCTTTTCCTCTAAGATCAGGAACAAGACAAAGATACCCACTCTCACCACTTTTGTTCAACATAATTTTGGAAGTTCTAGCCATAGCAATTGGGCAAGAAAAGGAAATAAAAGTTATCCAGCTTGGAAAGGAAGAAGTGAAGTAAAACTGTTATTATCTGCCGATAACATGATACTATATAAAGAAGATACTAAAGACTCTATCAAAAAAACTATTAAAAGTAACAAATTCAGTGAAGTTGTAGGATAAAAAATTAATATGCAGAAATTGGTGGCATTTCCAAACACTAATAATGAGATGTCAGAAAGAGAAATTAAGAAAAGAATTTACAATTGCTATCAAAAAGAATAAAATACCGGGACGCTTGGGTGGCTCAGTTGGTTAAGCAACTGCCTTTGGCTCAGGTCATGATCTCAGCGTCTTGGGATCAAGTCCCGCATGGGGCTCCTTGCTCCGCAGGGAGCCTGCTCCTCTCTCTGCCTCTGCCTGCCTCTCTGCCTGCTTGTGTTCTCTCTCTGTTAAATGAATAAATAAAATCTTTAAAAAAAAAAAGAATAAAATACCTACAAATGAATTTAACTAAGGAAGTGAAAGACCTATACTCTGAAAACTGAAACATCAATAAAAGCAACTGAAGACAATACAAATAAATGGAGAGTTACTCCATGCTCATGGGTTGGAAGAATTAATATTGTTAAAATGTCCATACTACCTAATGCAATCTACAGATTCACTGTAAACCCCATCAAAATATCAGTGGCACTTTCCACAGAACTAGAACAAAGAATCCTAAAATTTGTATGGAACCACAAAAGATCCTGAATAATAGACAAAACAATCTTGGAATGAACAGAGCTGGAGTATCACACTCCTGGTTTCAAACTATACTATAAAACTATAATAATCAAAACAGCAGGATAGCAGCATAAAAACAGACACATAGATCAATGGAACAGAATGGAAAGCTCAGAAATAAACCCATGCATATATGGTCAATTATGACAAAAGAGCAAAGAATATACAGTGCAGGAAAGATAGTCTTTTCAACAAATGGTGCTGGGAAAACTGGATGGGTACATGCAAAAGAGTGAAACAGGACCAATTTTCTTATACCATACACACAAAAAAATTCAAAATGGATTAAAGACTCCTAGAAGAAAACATAAGCAGTAAGTCCTTTTAGATCAATCTTAGCAGTTTTGGGGCCCAGTCTCCTCAGGCAAGAGTAACAAAAACTAAAGTAAATAAATGAGATTACAATAAACTAAAAGATTTTGCCCAAGAAAAAAAACATTAACATAACAAAGAAGCAAAGTACTAAAAGAAATATTTGCAAATCATACATTCAATAAGCAGTTAATACCCCAAATATATAAAGAACTTAGACAACTTAATACCAAAAAAACAACCTGATTTAGAAAGTGGAGGGGCGCCTGGGTGGCTCAGTTGGTTGAGCAGCTGCCTTCGGCTCAGGTCATGATCCTTGAGTTCCGAGATCGAGTCCCGCATCGGGCTCCCGGCTCCGCGGGGAGTCTGCATCTCCCTTTAGCCTTCTCTCCTCTCATGCTCTCTCTCACTTTCTCTGTCTCTCAAATAAATAAATAAAATCTTTAAAAAAAAATTTAAAAAAAGTGGAAAAAGACTTAAATAGACATTTTTCCAAAGAAGACAGACAGATGATCAACAAGCACATGAAAAGATGCTCAATTTCACTAATCATCAGGGAAATGCAATTCAAAACCACAATGAGCTATCACCTCACACCTGTTAGATTGGCAATGATCAAAAAAACAAAGAAATAACAAGTATTGCTGAGGATGTGGAGAAAAGAGACCCACAGACACTGTGGGTAGGAATGTAAATTGGTGCAGTCCCTATGGTAAACAGTATGGAGGTTTCTCAAAAAATTAAAAATAAACTACCATATAACCCAGCAATTCCACTTCTGGGTATTTATTCAAAGAGAATGAAAACACCAATTTGAAGGGATATATGCACTCTTGTGTTCATTGCAGCAATATTTACCATAACAGAGATAGGGAAGCAATCTAAGTATCTGTCAACAGATGGATGGATAAGAAGATATAGCATATATACACAATGGAATGTTACTCAGCCACAAGAAAAGAATGCCATTTGTGACCACATGGATGGACCTAAAGGGTATTATGCTAAGTGAAATAGGTAAGACAAAGAAAGACAAGTGCCATGTGATTTTACTTGGATGTGAAATCTAAAAAAACAAAACAAATAAAATAAAATAGAAATTGATTCACAGATACAGAAAACAAACTATTGGTTCCTGGAGGAGGGAGGGGTTGGGGGTGGGCAAAATAGGTATATTAAAAGGTATGAACTTCCAATTATAAAAGAAATAAGTCATGTGGATGTAATGTACAGCATGGGAAATACAGTCAATGAGTTGTAATGACTTTGTATGATGACAGATGGTAACTAAAGGATCATTTCATAAGGTATAAAAATATCAAATCACTATAATGTACACCTGAAACTAATAGGGATATTCTATGTCAATTTTATTTCAATCTTTAAAAAAGAGTTATTTTCCAGTATTGGCAGTGCATTGCAATGAGTCATCCCCACTCTCTTGCTGTGACCAACAACACACAGGGCTGCAAGCTGAGGCTAAAACAATTGCCTTTCTACAAGCCTTACAGATACTCAAGAGAAAAACCTGGTTCTGAGGTTTAACAAACTAAGTGAACTGGCTGCCACTTCATCCATGTGAATTGTCTAATTAGTTAATGTCTTTTTTCCTTCATCCAGTGGGTCTGCATTTCCCTGATGATTAGTGAAATTGAGCATCTTTTTATCAGTTCTTTTTATTTAAAAAGAAAATTAATAAAATTATTAATTGAAGGAAGGAGAATAATGGATATGAAGTGGGAAAGATGGTAGGTGGAAGAGAACAAAAAATAGATTAAATATTAAACCTCAGTAGAAAACAAAGCTTGTTTAACCATGTCCACAGGCACTGTGCTGTGGCCGCCTGCCCCTTCTCTGGTCTCCTATGGTGTTCCACGCCTTCCCCAAGTGTGAATAATTATGTCAATTCAAATAACATGCATGGTAACATTTTGTTAAAGAAATATTGATATTTAGGGGCACCTGGGTGGCTCAGTCAGTTAAGCATCTGCTTAAGCTCAGGTCACGATCCCAGGGTCCTGGGATTGAGACCCAGGCTCTCTGCTCAGAGGAGTGGGCTTATCCCTCACTCTCTGCTCATCTACCCTCCCCCCACTTCCCCCCACCCAGACTCATACTCTCTTTCACACACACTCTCTCTCTCTCAAATAAATAAATAAAATCTTTAAAAAAAAGAAAGAAAGTTTGGTATTTAGCAAAATGATATATTATATTACCATTACAAAGAGAGAGAGACTCAGTAATAGACTCAGAGAGACTTGGATTCAAATTCCAGTTCAACTGCTTCCTCCCCCCAGGCAAGGTAAACCATCTCTGTAAATCCCAATTCCCTCATCTACCTGATGGCTAACAATAATATCTACAGCAAAGGAATTGAGGAGAACCAATCCATGTAAAGCAGCACCCAACACACAGTACACCTTCAGGGGATGCCAGTGTGGAAATGTCAGCAGGTAACATCAACCCATCTTCCTGATGAGATCATTAAACTGGAAGAATTTAAGTGGCACTTGCTCAAAGTCACACAGATAAAAGTGGAAAATCTGAAACTGGAATCCCATCTTCTATAAAAGTATGCAGTATTCTTCCTGCTGTGATTCCCTAATTCACTGTGGAAAAGCAAAACTTCTATGATGCCATTATTGCAGTTTGATTGAGTTCAACATGACCCCAAATGAAGCAGTAGCTCTTGTGCCAGAAACCCAAATAATACTTACACAGATCCTTCATTTCACTGACTCTGTCTGGACTAGACTCAGAAGGAAAGAAGACAATCATCTTAGTAAAGACACTGGGAAAACCACACAGGATTTCAGTCCTCTGGGCTCCTCCCACCCCTGGAGTATTGTTTGGAACTAAGGCTCATCTAGTGTCACTTCCTGCTTCTGAGTCATCATCATAGATTAGGATCACTAACCCAAGCTGTATTCCAGGACCTCAGGAAAGAAAATTCTCTGAGCTTCACTTTGGAATTGGCTCCTTCTCATAATAAATACTTTCTGAACTCATCAGGAGAGGTTATAGAAGAATTAATGTCCCCAAAGAACTTCATTTATTTTACAGATTTATGAAATGTATCCTCTTGCCAAGACCTCTTGTGCATTTCTTTTTTCAGTAAAGGTGACACAGAGTTTTTCCCAAAATAAAATTGACTCTTCCAGATGCTTAAATTGAGGGTCATGAGTCATCCTGGCTGCCAGTATCACTGAGGACACAGTGTAACTTCTCAACATAAAAGCCTTAATAGCATTTAGGCACTCTCCCTTAATATACTTGCCAAAAGAGTCTGCGGTGATGGTCTTTACCACTTCCATAACGGCTTCAGGTCAATAAAGTTTAGTGAGCACCATCCTTTCTGGCCAATAGTTTTTACAACTAAGCTTTGAGTTAGATCAGGGTTTAAACAAACCCTGAGCCCTCATTATGGACAAGCACTGAGCTAGGCACTGAGAAAGTGCAGATCAATAAGCACCTCTGTGTCCTTCAAACTCACAGTCCAGGAGAAGGGAGAGATGTTATTTCTAAGCTGCATTGTTTGATTTAATAAAGATATAAGCCAAGCACTGGAGAACCTATTCTGTCTAAGAGGCTTTACTAAGGAGGTGACACCCAGTCTGTGTGGTTTAGGAAGATTGCTGGGAAACATAGAGCAGAACATTCATGTTAGATGGAACCACATAGGAAGAACATGGAGGAGTGAATGAATATGGGGGTTGGTATGTGGAGGAGGTAGGGACAGCATTCCAATATGGGGATCACGGTTGGACAGCAACAAGAGCTGAAGCTCGTGAGAACCAAACTGTGATAAGCTTTGTGGGCTCTGCTAAAGAGTTTAGATGTTATCCTCATACTTTCCAAAAATGTGGTCCTTTTGGTAATAATAACACAGTGACTGATAAGAATCAGCTTATTGATAACCTATGTTTATAGCCACCAGCCATCCATCTTCCACAGCTGCTTGCCCTAAGTACACTCCCCTTGGGTCTCTCTTTCATTGGAATAGTGCTCTTCACACACCCCGCCCCAACACACACACATACACACACCCAACATATACCACCTCAAACGCCTCTCCACTCAGGGCAGCAGCTCTTCACCTTCACTCTTCCAACCCAATGGTCACTACTCTCCTGACAGAGGCCTGCAGCCCCACCCTCACCCTCTGTAGCCACTGCAGTAAAGCCTCCTTGCTCTGGGACAGAGCCACCAGCACAAGAAGAGAAATGTGTTCCTTATCTTGCAAACTGGAATTTGGAGCACCGATATCCTCCTATTTGCTAAATTCAATGTTTATTTCTTAATCTTGGTCTCTATACCACTGATTCTCTTTTTGTGCCTTCTCTGAAATTTTCTATCATCTTGACTTCTGGGCACTTCTCTCTTCCAGCTATGGTCGAACATCACTGGTTGTCCCCCTGAAGCCCTCCTTGTCTGGTCTTGTGGTCTTGCTTCTTACCCGTTGTATTTCCTGCCTCTACTGCTCCAGAACACTTCCCTCATCTCCAACCTTCTGATCAGAGTAATGACCCAACCACACATCTGTAACTGAGCCCCTTCCCCCAGGTCTGTGCCTCCCCCTCTCTTCCTTCCTCCCTTCCTTTCTTTTCTGTTCTTTTCCTTTTTTTTTTTCTTTTTCCTTTCCTTTCCTTTCCTTTCCTATCTTTTCCTTTCCTTCCCTTCCTTTTCTTCTCTTTTCCTTTCTTTCTTTCTTCCTTTTTCTTTCTTTCTCTCTTTCTTTCTTCCTTTCTTTCTTTCTCTTTCCTCCATAAATATGTGAATAGTATATTACCACTCTTTTTATTCGTCTCTGATGTTATCTTACTACTACATCCCATCTGTCTTCAGGCCCTAGCAAATTTACCTCTTTAATATTCTTAATCCATCCCTTCTTCTTCCCCATGTACCCTTCCCTCATGCCTCATTAATTTTCTCTGACAGAACTCCAATAACCCCCCAGTCCCTCTCCCCATCCTGTGCTTATGGCCTTTCCCATCCAGTATAACAGAGTGACCAAGTGACGTTTTAAAGTGTGAATATAAACATGTCAGTCCCCTACTTGACATTTCACCTCCAATCGGGGCCAACAAACCCATATTTTCAAGCCCCATTGGTCCAGCCTTTGCTTGCAAGATAATCAATTTTCCCTCCTTTTCTTAACAGGCTGAGATCTTTTGAGTCTTCATGCTGATTCCCCTTCCCACAACCAGAGAAAATTCCCACTTTCACTCCCTTCCCTGACTCCATCCTTCCCTTCTAGCAAAAAACAAAAACAAAAAACAAAAAAAAAACTCAGATATCCTCTGAGAGTCTTGTCCTGACCCCTTGTACTTTCAGCTTACTGTCCTATGTACTCACATAGCACACTATTCTATCTTCCATGATGGCACTTAGACTAAGCAAGGAGCCTTTAACTGCCTGATTCATCCTTGATGTCCTTACCATCAGGGACCCAGGTTATCTCTGTATTCCCACCAAGTAAGCACTCAATACATTTGTGAATGAATAAATAAATGCTATATCCCCAGAAACTTGATAATCAAGTTCTTTCATACTAGTTTTTAGCTGCATATGGGTTGAGCACATTCTGTGGGCTGGCTGGGAAACCTATCTACCATTACTAAATTTGTTTCTATGGGAAAATGCATTGACGGTTCCAAAAGACAGACTTACAAACAGAATTTAGAACCAAACCCTTAGAAAACTGAAGATTGATTATATTTATCTCTTTGCATTTCTGCTAGCTATGAAATTTGTCTATCATTGTCTGCTCTTGGATAGTGAGGTATTAGAATAGAGAGAATATAAGTAAACTTCTAACATTAGGTATTCTTTGATTACCTTTCTAGGTAATTAGTAAATAAAAACTCATAGGCTGTATACATTGGCATTAATCACAGGCACCCTTCCCAAGTAGTTGCTTAGACATTTCTTTTGTTTTCTGGCCCTGTATTCATATGATCCTATTTAGGAAAACTTGACATTTGGAAACCCAAACATAGAAACCAGATACATTCAAGGGTTATGACTCAGGTTACCAAATAATTTTTCACTTTAGAAGTTTAATAGTGACTTACTCTGTTCATTAAAGAGTAATAAAAAATTATCTGAAAAGAAATACAGAACTTAAGAACAAAATTAAGCCTGGTTATATTTGTAGTCATGAGCATTTCTTTTTGAAACGCCATAATTTATCCCTCCCCACTTGGGATTTATTCTTGTGGCATTACAACTCTCCCTCCATTGAGAAGCACAACAAAAGACCATTTGAGTAGGAAGCAGATGTGTATCTTCTGGAGCTTAACACCCCTGGCTCAAATCTGACGGTGAAAATTTACAGCCCTTAAAATATACTATACTGTGGTGGCTGTGACTGGGAGGCCTCCTCCCCAGCCGAGGGAGTAGAATTGCTAAAATGTTAGTGGCCAAAGGGGGCTGGTGGGAGGGAGGAAGGAGACTTGAGTCTTCACTGAGAGGAAATGAACCCAGAGATTATCAGTGGATGATATAATCAAAAACTCATATACCAGTATCCAAGTTTTATTACACTACTGAGGAAAACAGTTCATTTATATTGGATTTCCTGTACTTTTTTTCTTAATAAGGGAAATCACATATCTATGAGTCATCATGATTACTACAGATTTGATGGGACGTTTTACCATGATAATATTCATACTTTTTTGAAAAGAGATGATAAGCCACAATAACTGCATGTTTCTTAATTTATTGACAGAATAGTAAAAAGATGAGTGGATATATTTTTCTCATTTTTCATGTTTCTTGAAATAGCTTTGACTATTTCCAGTAGGCACACATTTCTGTTTAATAGTAACATACAAAAATTAATAAATAGGAAAAAGGCACTTTGGGAATAGACCATAATAAAGACAAATGGAATCCATATTTCAAAAGTTGGCAAGAGCTAACAGATACACTCTCATTTTTTTTATTTGTGTAATAAAATGTTCTGTATTCAGAGTCATTTCTTTCCTTGTTATTTCTCTTGTCTTGAGTAGGAGCCATAAACGCTTCAACAAACAGAAAGTAGATTGAATGTTCAGTTAGTGTTGCTAAAGTCTTTTTATGATGTACTACTTAATGCTGAAATAGCACAATAATGTTTCAATCAGAAAGCTCAATTTGTTTTATAAAAAGACCACTTACAAAAACATTCTTTGGAATATTACAACCGGCAATTAGTCCTTATTGAGTATCTAGTACTTGAGAGCCATACTGAAAACAATAAAGGGGTAGGATGAGCAGGACAAAGATGGAGCTATTTTTCATTTCAAAGGGCAGAAGCCTACTTAAGAGACAAAAGAAAGAGCTGAGTATTTTCAAAGCTGTATCACATAGGCAAAATTAAAACCTAACTTGGACTTTAGGGTAGAATGTAAATAGCCCTCCAACAATTAGCCTCGCATCCCTTGCAAACAAATCTAGATTTGTTCTCTAGCTTCACAACATCATGGAGTCTTGATAACTAAGTCAACTTCTGAGAAAGAACAGACTTTGGAAAGTATCTAGTGAATAGAAGATCTGGGACAGCAGACTTGGAAACACAGACATCAACAATGCCCTCTGATCTATACTCAAAGAAGGCTCTATTATCAATAAAGTCTCTGCTTGGATTGTTTTTTCCAGAAGTGGGAAGGGCTACCAAGGTCAAGCACACTCCCCACTTGGGTTGGTCTGAGATGATCTCCCATGCTTTGTCTAGGGAGCTGGCCAGTGCTGACTGCTGAAGAAACTCACCCTAGTGAGTAGCATGGGGACAAAAGAACTTACACCTGGAAGCAGAATCATTGTCCTCCTCAATTCTGTGATCTAACTTATGCTAATCAGCCACAGGGAGAACATATGGACAAAACCTTGAGCAAAGGGGAAATATGATACCAAATGAAATAGAAAGAAGTCACTACCCAAGAGAACATTTAGAGACAGTCAGTCAATCCCTGTGACAAACGTAAAAAGATTACTCTACAAACTCACTGAATATGATGAAATCCAGATTAGGTCAAAGAAACTTTTCCTGGTTAAGTCCCAAGGCTTACATCAGAAGGTCCATCTTTAGACTGAAGGATGTTATCAGCAAACCAGTAGAGAAAAATGAACAGCAGAGCAGATTACTTCATTGGGGTTTTGTGTACACACTCTTGTCAAAGCTAATCAATTGCTTAAGTAAGATGCACTGGCTTCTTTAAAGTTGCTAATACTCACCATGAAACAATAACTTAGATTTCACAAAGTTGAATCAATTTCACATAATATAACTTTCTTGAGAAAATGAGGGGATGCCACCATGGATCAGTACCCACAATAATGACTTCTTTCAAAGCCAAGTGATTCTCATCACTTCATGCAGAAACTGGTCCAATACCTGGGTCCAAGTTCACCAAGGGTTCTTCCAAACCCGGTTCCCATGGGATGATAACATTTACACTACATGTGCATTTTGTGATTCCTCTGGGGTGATCCCAAACTGTTCTCGATGCCTTGGCTAGGGAGGCAATGGACACAAGCATGTCCTATACAAAAATGCTTCAGCTCCTATCTTCTCCTAATGAGCACAATTAACCACAACCATAACATTTGAATTATTAATGTTCCCTAACAGGGTGGCTAAAGGGTCTCTGGAGTGAAGTTGTTTGTAGTTCTGGTAAAGCTCATGGCAAATTTAACTTACAAGTTCATCTTGAAGGAGACAATGCTGGCATTGTGTTATGTTGATTTAAAACAAGTCTGTCCTAAGGATTTTCTACGTCCTTATCTGAAGTAATAGAATATGAAAGAGAGAGGAGGGAAATATCAAGTGCTGGAAAATATCTTTCTCAGAAACTATAGCAGACGGGTCACAACATTTTTAAACAATGATAGTAACATTTATTATATCAAAGCCATTTTATGTTTTATTTGGAACTCTGGCGCCTTTTTTTTTTTTTAAGTTCCCATAACATGACAGTAATTATAGCCATCAAGATGTTCCCTAGAAGATAGCAGTCCAAACTCCAGATGCTGCTGCCCCATTGTCCCATCACTGGAGCTCAGAGTGTGCACATTACATCATGGTGTAGTTTATTTTAAAAGTGCTTTAAGAATGTAATGATAGTAATTGTAGACAGGGAAAATTAATGGGGAGCATTGCCGGTCTGCAAATTCCATTTATAAAACACTCCCGCTGCTCAAAAAGAGAGTGCTTTCTTGTTAACAGAGGCTTCAAAATACAATTTGGAGGATGTATTAAATAAACTCTGTGCTAAAGTCATTTTCAGCTGGGCCCTGTGTGTACATCTTTCCCTCTCATTTCACCACTGGCCCACCACACGACTGTTCCTGAGAGGATACAAGCTTCTACAGGGAAGCAGAGGGTGGGGGCTCCCAGGCAGAAAGTGTCGTGGCTATGGGGCAAGGACAGGTTAAGTGGTAGAGCTGGTCTCAGGCCAATGAACACATACACAGTGTGTAAAACAAAGAGAAGGTTGGTGAGATGCATACATGCCTACTCCCATACACCCCACTGCAGTCCTTTCAATACCTGGGCTTTAGGGATTTGGAGGACTCCATATTTCACTGATGGTATGTGGTGGACGTCCCCAACCAAGAGCATGCCCTTATTTCTAGCTTTACAGCACACGAAAGAAGTCCCTACTCAATACTCCTTCTCTTGTGTTCCTTAAATCTAGCCTCTTCTTTCCCTTTTCTAATGTTAGCAAAAGATAAAATCATCTCCTCAAGACTGCTTTCCAGCTCTGATTCCTGATGGAATTAGCTGTTCAAAATGGGACAAGTATTACCCTGTGAAGTTGTCAAGCAAATTCCAGTTGTTTCTGAAGTCTCAAGAGAGAGACAAAGAACAGACCAGACTTGTAAGCCTTTCCTTCCTTCAAATTATAACCAAAAAATAAAAGAAAAAGAAAGCTTCTCCATGCATCCAGAAATTAATTTAAGAATGTTTTATGCCAAGCTGATGGGCCAATATTTGTACTCAGAGGATTACTATTTGGCTCATTAGGTCACAGCATCACACTTTGTACCCCAACCACAGTGGATGGATTAGTAACTGGAAGTGATTCATGCTGGGGAAGGGGAGTCTGAGGTAAATGCATATCTTTCTCAAAGGCATATACCTTTGTTGACTCGCCTGCAATAATCGTTGGTAACAACAATAATTTGGGGAGGGGATAAATCAAGGAGTATATGCGATGGTTGTGGGTGGGGAGAGGCAGTCACGAGAGAAAACTGACAGTATTCTCGGGGAAAAAGAAGGGACACACGACTTGTTGCTGGGCCATTGGCTACATCTTCCCAACTTACTGTGTCTTCTGGTACCACTTACGCTTTCCAGCCATCTAAGTTTCATTCCAATGTTCAAACATACATGTCTGAAACTTCATTTATTAAAAATCCTAAGAGGTGTGTAGTACCGGCATCATTGCCCCCACTTTGCAGATGAAACTACTGAGTCACAGAGAGGCTGATCAAGAAACTGGAGCTTTCTAGAAAGCTAACATGGCCAGTACAGTGGCTCCTAGCCTCCACACACTCAAATGTGCTCGGGGCACTGCTCTAATCCTATTCCATCTGATAGATACACTCCTCATCATTACTCTGGGCGGGCAGAGCTTGCTCTTATCATTGTCTCCCTTTTATAGGTGAGGCAGAGGAGGCACAAAGATTTAAGTACCTTGTCCCAGGTCACACAACTAATAAATGACAGAGCCAGATTCAAACCCTCACTGTGCCTGCTCTTAACAACCCTTCTCCTCCAGCTCCAGGTGACAAGGCCAGGAGCTGTCTGGGGATGGAACTCTTTCTACCACAGCATAAAGTGCCAAGTATGTATCCCCAAGCAAGCAAAATGGAGCTTCAACAACTCTCTCCTCAAAAACACCGCAGTACCCCCAAGCTTTTCTCCCTCAACTTTTCCCCCAGTGCAAAACACCCACATGTACCCAGCCTGTGATCCTCCCACAAACTCTGGGTCACTACTCCTGTCTACGTCATGCCTGCCTTCCCCATGGGAAATTTGTGTTCTCTCTCTGACCTCAATGAAGCAGCCAGACAAGGCTGAGTCAGTGAACTAATCTGTATTAATTGGTGTTGGTCGAGGAGGATATGAAAACAGTGGCTCATTTGCCTATTAATATTCACAGCTGGGTGTACAGTGATAAGTCAATCTCTTGTGTGCCCCACACTGAATGCATCCAGGCATCAGAAATTTACATGAGCTACCTCATTACATCATTACAGCAACTCTGAGAAGTAGGACTTCTTATGTTGATTTAACACATGAGAAAGTTGGAATCCATGTCGCTTGGGTAAATTACCCAACATATCAAAGCTAACATGGAGTTGAGGTTGGGTCAAACACTGGATAAACTAATAAGCCAATAAACAGATGAATAAATCCAAAGGAAAAGAGAACTGGGGGAAATCAGAAGGGGGGAGATGAACCACGAGAGATTGTGGACTCTGAGAAACAAACTGAGGGTTTTGGAAGGGAGAGGTGTGGGGGTTGGGTGAGCCTGGTTGTGGGTATTAAGGAGGGCATGTATTGCATGGAGCACTGGGTGTGGTACATAAACAATGAATCTTGGAACACAGAATGAATGAATAAATAAATAAACAAACAAACAAACAAACAAAAATAAATCCAAAGCCCCTACCTGCCCCACTACACCTTTCATTCATCCATTTGACAAATAACTTTTGAGTATATCTTATTTGCCAGACACTGTTTGGCACTAGGGATACAATGGTATCTACCTACATTTTGATAGACAGAGGCAGAGAATAAATAAACCTTCAGCGCAATAAGGAAAAATATCAGATGCTGATCATTACCATGTGGATAAGAAAAACAAGGTGTCAAAGACCAGTGGCTATTTCACATTAGGGCGGGGCATCAGGGAAAGGACTGACAGCTAAGCTGGATAAATGCTGCTGGAAGGGGGAAGCTGTGTGAAGTTCACAAGGAAAACACTTGAAGCCATGGGAAGGACTGCACAAAGTCCCTAAAAAGGAATGAGCTTTAACCAAAAGAAAGTTGATGAGCAAGGGAACTGGAGAGGGTGCAAGTCCCATAGGGTGTGGTAAGCCTGAGTCAGAAGTCTGGAGTTTGTTCTAAGAGCCATAGAGAGCCCTTGGAAACTTTTAATCAGGGGAGTGTCATGACCCGATTTCTTTTATAAAGTCTTCTCTCTGCCATACCACCTGTTCTTCAGAGACCCATGTCTTTCTTCTTCCACTTAACTTCTCCCAACACAAAACGTCCTGGATTCTATATTTTATTTTCAGGGCATTTCCTCACTCTGATGGCATTAAAAATTAGAAAGTAGCTGGTAAACCCTCCCTATGTAGGAGTAGTTAGTAGTTATTTAATGTAAAGGTGTCTCCCTGGTAACTATCCAACACAGTGACATGCCCTTGTGTCAAACCACACAGGAGTCTTCCTATTGTGCATGCCCCTAAGCCAGCCTTGACCACCCCCAACCCTGGTGCTGTTTGCCTCATTACTCCACAGGCCCCCCTCCAGTAAGGATCACCATAATGACTAGGAATTGACTAAAACGAGATGCTTCAAGAGCCCCATGCTATTGAGGAAACCCCAGACCAAGGGAATTTCCTTTGAATAAGATTATTCCTTTATGTCCTATAAAAGAGAAAACAAGTAGGGGATAATGGGAAGAGGACTGACCTCTAGAAGCAAAGACCTTGAAGCCAAAAAACTGAACTTGAATTCTGACCCAAACATCAACTCTGTAACCTTGGAAAAGTCATTTAAAAGCCCTAATTTCCTCATTGTTAAAATAGGATCATACTACTTCATAGCTTAGTTTGCAGAGGTCATGGAATGATTGCAGAGGATCTACTACAAGGCCACATCTGTGAGCAGGTGCTCAGTAGATTGTGTTGGAGGTTGTTGTAACGATGCTTCTTGTAATTGCTGTTGTAGTAGGTCCTGCCTCGGTACTCACGGCTATTGAATGAGCAGGTCATAAATGAGTCTCCATTCTTTCTTTTGGAAAGTGAGAGGGTCAGATGGCCTCAAAGACAATTCCAGCTCCGAATGACCCAACACCCACTGAAACAAGAAAATTCTTAAATTGGGAGGAGAGCCTAATTGAGTGTGAGAAAGAACACACATGCACACACGCACGCACACACACACACACACACACACAAAGGAACAATAAAAAAGGCAGAAGACTTTTGTCCGGGGTTTCTAGGTGTTCTTTTAAGCACTTCCGCAGCCCCAAAGGCCAAGTGTTCTTGCAGACAAACTTCCTATGCCCCTAAGTCCCCACCAAGAGCAGCGATTCAAGACATAGTGTCTCCGTTCTCCAGTGTCTCCTGCTTCCGAGTCAGAGTTAGAGGAGTCAAAATGTAATATCTCTAAAGCTGAGCTTAGTAAAGCTGTTCATTTCATGTGAGTTTATCTCTATGATTTTTTTTCCTCATTGGCATCCCAAACTTTCTCTAACTAGCCATTGTTTGGAGCAAAATAAATTTCTTTTTTCTCCAAGAAGTCAAAGGAAGTACCTAGTCCCTGAGTTCTCTCCTCAACACACAGTCAGGCTCTGTAGGTTCTGGGACACTTCTTAGTCCTTGGCCCAGCAGGCCCTTGAAACCAAGGCTCAAGAGACAGAAAGGGAGAGCTTTCCCTTGGCCTAGTCCCGAACAGTGACTCACTTCTCCACTTCTCCATCAGCGAAGACTCCTTTGATTCTATTGCAACCACCTCGTCCCTGAGACTGCTCAGAGCAACCTAAGTACGTAGCTAAAAGGTGCCTTGAGTCAGCACCTCCTAGCCAGTCCCAAAGGAACTAATTTTAATATCATATACAGATTTATTACCTTATGAAATGAGCATTTCCTGCTTCAAATGGAAGCCTAGGCGTGCCTGTGAGACTCATCCAAAGAGTACCGAGAACCAGTACATAGAGAAAGTCATCCTGCAAGATCCCCGAGGGAAATTCCCCTTATTCTCAGGGAAGCATGTATAGTGCTCAAGGAAATGAAAAGTCTGTAAGAACATTCTTGGGAATTTCATCATGGGTAAATTTACTAATAATTTCAAGAAACACTTTCCATTAGAAATAAATGGAACCACGGTCATTTCCCAGTTGCATGTTTGACCATCCAGGCCAACCCTTAATGAGGCTCCAAGTCTCAAGGCCTGTCACCAAAGCAGAAACTTCCAAGGGTACAAATCAAGGTATTCTCAGATATTCACAAGGTCAAGAGAAAGCAGGTATATTTATTTCATAGAAAGGTCATCCACAACACATCTGCCAACAAGTTGGGTTAGATTTGTTTTTGAAAAGCCAATTCCAGAGGTTTCTGGGTGGCTCAGTCGGTTAAGCATCTGTCTTCAGCTCAAGTCATGATCCCAGGGTCATGATCCCCACTGGGCTCAGAGGAAAGTCTGCTTCTCCCTCTCCCTCTGTTCCTCTCCTCCATTTGTGTGCTCTCTCTCTCTAATAAATAAGTAAAATCTCTTATAAATAAATAAATAAATAAATAAATAACCATCTCCACACACCAGTACATCAGCCATCTGGCTGCTTGATCTTCAACTTATTTAAGCTCTCCTTTAATAGTAATAATAATAATAATTAATAATATACTCACCACAGTACTGTTTTGTGATTAAAGGAGATAACATGTCATCATAATTCTTAAATACTATGCAAATATGTTGTTTTTCATTAATCTATTCAACTAATATTTATTAAGAACCTGTCTAGCACCAACTATTAACATGGGTGCTTGGAATAAGCTAATGAACAAAATATTAAAAAGAAAAAAAGCTACCCTTTTAGAACTTATGTTCTTGAATAGAGTTGGGGTGTACCTACATTTATTTAAATTAAAGACAACAGACAAGTAATTCATAGGTTACAAGATGATAGGTACTATAGGAGAAACACACACACACATAGCGAAATAGGAAGGTTTGAGAGTGCCATGAGGTGGGTTTACAAGATGAAATAAGATGATCAAGGAAAAACCTCATCAAAAGGTGACACGTGAACAAAGACTAAGAAAACAGAAGACATTAGTCAGATGGATAGCTCAATAAGGAGGCTTCTCAGGCACATAGGCCCAAAGCAGGAAGCATGTCCGACACCTTGAGATCCTAGGAGGGGGTCAGTGAGGCTACAGTGAAATGAGAACGGCCGGAGGACAAAGAGAGAAAACCATGGAGATGACTAGAAGGGGAGAGTACACATCACTGTGAGGACGTTGGCTTTTGTTCTGGTTAAGGTGGAGATAAGATAACATAAGATAACATTGTATTTTATGGTAATGACTTGCCCACCCTGTTGAGAAAAGACTATGAAGGAGACAGGGAGGGAGCCAAGACCAGGTAGGAATATATTAGAACAGTCGAGGTAAGAGGTGTCAATGCTTGGACCAAAGAGCAGCAGTGGAGATGGTGAAAAGTGATTGGATCTTGAATAGTATTTTGAAGATAGAGCTTTCAGGATTTCCTGATGGATATTGGATATGGGAGAGAAAGATAAAGTGAGAAAGAGAAGTATAGATTTGTTGCCAACATTTTTGGCCTTAATAACTAAAAAAAAAAAAAAAAATGAAGATGCCATCAACTGATGGGAATAGGAAAGATTTTATGAGGGTTTGAGAGGAAAATTAAAAATTCCATTTTGGACATGCACATTTAAAATATACTATTGACATCAAAGTAGAGATGTAGAGTAGGCAGCTTATATATAAAGTCTGGATCCAGGAAGAGGACTGAGATGGACATATAAATAAGGTACTTACAAGTACAGGTGGTATTTAAAGCCGTAAGATTGGATGAGCTCACCAAGTAATGGTTGTAGATGGAGAAGAGAAGGAATCCAAGGTAAAGAGGACAGTAGACATATTCAAAGATTGAAAAGGGGTAGTCAATGAGTTTGGAACAAAATGAAGAGAGAGTTCTAGCCAGAGAGGAGATCTTCCAATATCAAATAGGTCATTGGATTTAGCAAAATGGAAGTCATCAGTGACCTCGACAAAAGCACACTTACTGGAATGAAGGGGAAACGTCATGGAATGGATTTAAGAGAGCATGGGGAATTGAGTCAATGGTATCATAATAGCAGTGTATGGGGCAGATGGTAGCTGTACTCGTGCTGAGCATAGCATAATAGCTCAGTTGATTAAGCATCTGCCTTTAGGTCATGATCCTGGGATCCTGGGCTCAAGCCTCACATCTCCCTCTCCCTCTGCTGCTCTCCCTGCTTGCTCTCTCTCTCTCTCTCTCTCTCTCTAACAAATAAGTAAAATCTCTTTTAAAAAGGGAGGGAGGGACATTGAACATGAGAGAAAAGAATAGGAGGCAGCAGGGAGATGGAGGACTTTCTAGGAGGCTCTCCTAAAGATAGAGAAGGAATGGGATGCTCTTTTGGAGAGGGAGTGGAGTGTAAGTGGACACGCTGGCTCGAGAGGAGCACAGATCACACACTTATGGTGAGAGGCAGGAAGATAGAAAATTTGGGTGAGGTGGACTCTCTGGTGGGAACCTGTGAGTGAGGTGGGTTACCTTCTAATTATTTCCCTTACTCACCTGCCATTGCCCCCGGAGAGCCTCTTGTTAATACTTACTCATTTGACTTAAAACCTTAAAACTATATTTTGTTAGAGAATCCTTTCTAAGATTTCTTTCCACCATATGTCTGTTTTCATAGGGAAGGAAGATGAAAAGTTAGGATAAGTAAGAAGAAGATGAGGAATTCTGGAAAGTCATCCCATAACACAACCATCCTGGATATCCAGAGTCAGGTGTTCCAAAAGGAGGCTGAAGAGAAACAATTTCAATAGAGGCACAGTTCTCCCAGGCTCTGCAGTAAGAGATTCCCAAATATCTACAAAAAACATTTCCTCTACCATGGCCGCCATTTCCCCTGAGCTACAGGTGGGGTTTTTTCTGTCAGTTTTCCTTAGCACGATACCAGCCAGAAGTGTTAATGACATCATTAGTTGACTTAGGAAACCTCTGGATACATTTTTGAATGCATAGAAAAGACATGATATTCCTTCTCAACAACCTGGCTTCCTATGGTAAAATGGAGGCAATATTATTTTTCACTTTCTTCTAGAACATAAAACTGTCACTGAGACTGGCAAAAAGGGCACCACAAAGGTTTGAGTCCTCAAGGTGTATGAGTGGACAGGGAAGGAAGTGGCCAGTATAGCCAGACGCCGATCTCTATGTGGTGGCAAAGTATGTGTTACATCCTAGGAATGGTGTGTAGGGAATTTGCCAAGGGATTTATACCTATGCTGATGCCAAATGACCTACCAGCAGGTCTGCACTGTAATATTAAGAACCAATCTAATTAAGGAAAAATGCACTGCGCTTAAGGAACAACAGCCATGCATAACTCATCAGCTCTAAGAGCTGGAAGTAACACAGCAACAACTCAAAGGAAAGGGGAAGAGTAGAGAACAGGGGAGCGGAGGGGAGAGCAAAGTTTAAAACTGCCCAGAGCGTTCTTCCAGCTCTCTGCTTGTTCTGCATTCCATCCCCACATTTGTGCGTGTAAGCTCATCTCAGCATTGACTGCCAACCCCTTTCCAGCACACCCTCTTTTTCCTGCTCCTGAGAAGTCTCCCTAATCATCAGAACCTTTTGATCTAACAAGACTTCTTCTAGATCTTTTTTTATTCTGGTAAAAAATACATAACATTTATTTTACCATCTTAACCATTTGTAAGTACGCAATTCAGTAGTGTTAAGTAAATTTACATTGTTGTGTAACTGATCTCTAGAACTTGTTCATCTTGCAAAACAGAAACTCTCTACTCATTGAACATTAATTTCCTTGCCCTCCTCCCTCAACCTTTGGCAATCGCTTTTCTACTTCCTGTTTCTGTAATTCTTTATATGAATGGAATCATACAGTGTTTGTCCTCTTGTGCCTGGCTTCTGTCAGTTAGCATAATGTCCTTGAGATTTATCCATGTTGTAGCATGTGACAGGACTTCTTCTTGTTCAAGGCTACATAATATTCCACTGTGTGCATATGCCATGTTGTCTTTAAACCATTCGTCCATCAGGGGACATTTGAGCTGCTTGCATTCTTGGCTATTGTGAATAATGTTGCAGTGAACGCGGGTATGCAAATATCTCCTCAAGACACACTTTGGATTCTTTGGGGCATATATTCAGAAGGGGGATTGCTGACAGTTGTGATAGTTCTATTTTTACTTTTTAAGAAGTTTCTACACAGTTTTCCATAGTGGGTGCCTCACTTCACACACCTGCCAACAGTGCCCAGGGGCTCCAATTTCTCTGCATCTGTGCCAACTTATTATTTTCTGTTCTTTTCATAGTGTTTATCCTACTGGGTGTGAGGGAATATCTCAAGGTAAATCTGATTTGCAATGTTGTGGAATATCTTTTCTTATGCCTGTTGGTCATCTGTATATCTTCTTTAGAGAATTGTCTATTCAAATATTTTGCCCATTTTTTAATTGAGTTATTAAATTCAATTAAATGGGGGGGTTGTTGCCTGGTATTGTGTCATAGGAGGTCTTCATATATTCTGGATATGAACCCTTCGTCAGCTACATGATTTGCAAATCCTTTCTCCCATTCCATAGTTGCCTTTCCACCCTGTTGATTGTTTTCATTGAGGTGCCTAAGTTTTTAAGTTTGATGGAAACCCATGTGTCTGTTTTTGCTTTTGACTCAACAAGAGGTAGAATTTATGGGTATAACATTGGTATGTCAGAAGCTATGTCTGCAACGTCTTCTCTTCTTCCCCAGAGAAGGACTGGTGGAAGTTGTTGGGTTGTCACTAGCAGCTAGTTCTCCAAATACGATCTTCAAGGTGTTCTTTATCCTCTTCAGTGCTGACAAGACAACAGTGCCTAATCTCCTGTTTCTGGGATGACTAACAGATTTTTAAGCAAAACAGATGAGCTCTGAGGAGTAGCTCATGAACAGATGGTTCCATCATCTTGTTTGCACTGGAGCAAGGTTTTTGTGGGTGATCCACTAATGGAGATGGTCCAGATTATCAGACAAAGTAATCGTTCATCAGCTGGTACTTGGCCCCTCTCTTCCACTGTCACTGGCCCCCTCTCTCCCAGACTGACATTCTTTAATGCTATATTTGCATATGTGGCTTCATCTGTCTGGAACATTCCACCACCGCCTTCCCTCATACACACAACTTTTTGCCTCCACTCACCTGTAACGCCTAGCTATCAGACTCAGCTTAGGGCTCTCTTCTCCTTCCTTCACACAAATCCACTCTTGCCTCTGCCCTCTGCCTGAGATGTCCCCTCTTTTTTCTTTGTCCACACAGGATGCTGAGATTCCCCTAGCATCCTGTACCTTCTCCTAATGTAGTACCTTCCACACTGTCTCTGATTATGCACTTACTCTGTGCTCTCTCCCACTATGTGGGAAACACTGTGAAGACATGGACTATTTCCCTGGACTTCACACCCTCAACAGTCAGGTCAGTTCTTGGAACAGAGTAGGCCCCCATTCATTCAGATGAATGAATAGAATGAGAAATACCAAGGCCTCTAGTTTGTTTTAAAGTTTTTAAATGTCACTTAACTGACAGAATTAAGAAAAAAACACACACACAGTGCACCTGGGTAGCTCAGTCAGTTGAGCATCCGTTTCTTCATTTTGGCTCAAGTCATGAACTCAAGGTGGTGAGACTGAGCCCCATGTCAGGCTCTGGTATCAGCGTGGAGTCTGCTTAGGACCCTCTCTCTCTCTCTTTCTGCCCCTCCAAATAAATAATAAATAATAAATAAATAAAATACATATACTATACATATAATTATATATTTATTTATATTGTAATATATAAATAAATATTTTTTTAAAAATAAACATTTTCCATGACAACTAACACTGCAGCATGAAGAAGAAAAAATGGTATAGCTTCCACATAACCACAGGTGTGGGCAGGTTACACAGGAGAGTATGTCTTTCTTTCTTTCTTCTTGCCCAGGGACAGCCTCATTGATGATCCACAGTCCCTTAGGTGCAATTCCAGAATACAAAAAGCCATCAACACTACAAGGATTAAGGCTATGGATGTGAATTAAATCCCAAAGGAGCTTTGGATTCTCTAGTGAAGGGACCAATTAGGAAATAACACTTATTAAGCAATGATTTAGGAGGGGCTGTTCTTCATTTCACTGCCCTGTACATTTTTCTTCACTAGACAGATTTTGGGGCCTGTTTTTTATTTAATCTGCACTGTTTTTATTTAGTCTTTGTATATTCTATGGCCTACATCACATGAACAGCTCTATGGGCATACACAGTTCTCTAGACAACAGGGAGTGCAATAGTACTTGCCTTAATTTCCCACATCTGGCCATAGTCATTTCTTTGTGGTCCTAAAATCTTTACCCATCCAGGGCAAAACTTATACAAAAGGCTAATTTACTGAATATAAATGTTTATTGTTGTCCCTGTATTTTTGCCAGGTGAACACACCCTTTGGGCTTCCTTGCCTCCATGAGCTTAGAAGAATTAACCACAGAAGTAAGAACAGGAGCATCCTGAGGCTGGGGTAGCACTAGGTGCCCCAGGGCAGGTCAGAGGATGGTAAGCCTTTTGAGTCCTGCAGAGTCTGGGAGCTGTGTGGAGCCTATCTTTTACTTTCTGGGATGATGCTTGAGGAAGTAGCATATGGTCTCACCAGGACTTCAAGGGAGGACTTCAAGGGAGGGACCCCAGGCTGAGCAGTAATGCCTATGCCCCACATGCAGCATGGAGACAAAGAACAACCAGACACCACAGACTTGGTGGCTTGATCAGAAGAATATCCATGTGAGTATGAGAGTCCAGAGGTGAGAGGCCTTTTACCCATTCTCTTGACCTCACATAGCCTTCCAGATTCTGGGACATCCCTGAAAAAAAGTGAAGAGAGTTCAACAAGTGACCAAGGTGGAATTTCTGCCAGTCAGGCAAATTGAGAACCTTGATGTAAAGAGATAAAAAAGTAAATATCCTTTCCCATTTGAGCTGGTAGACGGAGATTTGTGCCCATTTTATGTAATTAGATGGGAGTGCTTTGTTCTGTCTATAGACTTGCTTTCGCTACTCGCCTTTTTCTGCCCCTATTCCAAATGGTAAGGAGGGAATTCTAAGTAGGTCCCTGCTGCCTGGCTCTTGATTCGATCCCTAGAAATGCCCCCAAATGAAATTATTTTTTTAAGTACCAACAGAGCATAAAACATGCAAGTACAATATAACCTATGAGTGCGAAGTAGAATTTACACTTAAACAATGTATATTTACGATGTTCCTCTCCTTCCTCCTTTGGGGAACAGGATCACTTCTGTATACTTAATCAGAACACATTTTAAATCACACCATGCAACGGGCCTTGTGGCAATCTATGATGGCCAAAGTATATAAAATATGATGAAGTTAAGAAGTTGCAGCTGAACCAACAATATATCCTCCTGGAAGGGAGACATTAAATAAATCTTTACTGTTTTCTGATAGCCTATTAAAGTTCCTTAAAAGCTCCAGTACATTTGACTACATTTTTTTTTTAGTCTCATTGCTTTAAACAAGCTCTTGTAATCATAAATATAACACTAAAAAAAGCAAAAACAAAGAATTAACAATTAAATGTGTCTCTTGTTGGGACTAGCCGAACAGGACCTTCCTCTAAAGGAAGTAAAGGATTACATAAAAAGGCTATATAGGAATTGGGTGGGTTTTTTTATTTCTTTATCCATTTGTGGGTATTTAATGCCTGGTTTTATTCTTGCTTGGTGAGTGTGGGAAGGCAATAGCTTCTGATAAAGACAGGATCGTTTTCTTCATCAGATACCATCTCTCACAGAAACACTGAAGGAGAAATTTCATCTCGCCTTGGAGGTACACTTAGTTTTATTTGTTAAGCAAATGTTTTTATTAAAATAAATCGGAGTTTTATTTATACAATAGCTTTTTACCCTAAACATATGAAAATGAAGAATTAAAGAAGATAGACTCTCAGTAACTACTGGGGAAAGGAAAGGCCATCAAACAAAGACAGATGAATAAAAATTCATTCAAAGTATATTTTCTCTTATAAAATGTCAGAGAAACAATCCATCAGCTAAGTAAATAACCAAAGTAAAGTAAAATCACTAAAAATGACCATCTAGTCAGCTGTTTGGTATCTCAGGCAAACACCACACAATATTTTTAATTAAGTGGATAGGCACCAGATAAAATAAGGGATCCAAAGCTTCGTTTAGCACCAAAATGTTTCATCACCAACTTTCCTTGCTTATGTTTATTTATGGTCACAGACAGGTATTTATTACAGCTGGGAACCCCATAAGTCAACGCATTGTGACAGCAGAAACTTCCAAATACAGATGCAGGTCCTAATGGAACTGGGGCAGAAGGTAAGGGTAACCTAAGAAGAGGCTCCTACTTGCAACCAGATAATATCAGCTAAGGAAAATAGAGCTTGGGATAAACATCAATACAGCCCAGAAGTACAAATGAATTACATGAGAGTGACTTCACATTAGTGTAACTTTCCTGATGGGACTGAGTGGAAAGACAAGAGATGGGTTGGAGACATAACAAGGGGTTTGTACTCACAATAAAGCTCAAGGCCTCTCCCAGGACGGGTCAAGGGTGTAGGAGCAGAGGTGCTACTTCAGGCTAGCTGAGATGCTGAACTTGGAGAGGTTTGGGGGAGAAAGCTCCAATCAGGACCCCAGCAACTGAGAGGACCAACTCTTACTCTTCCAAAAGGGTCTAAAAAGCCATGGAAAGAATACAGGGTTACTCGTAGGCTGAAAGCATGGAGGTGGGGAAAGAGAATGAAAAAAAAAAAGGAATAAAAAGAGAATAAAAGAATTTTTAGGAATTTCCACCATCATAGAAAGAACATTAGCCTGCTTCCCTAACACTCAGGTTCTGGCCCCAGCAGCCATCAGCTGTCTCAGGGCCCCTCTGTGAGTCACTGAATGCATAGCCTGAGCTTCCTGGTCTCTGCAACAGGAGCATGTACCCAGTGAACAAATTTCCAACATGGATTTCACAAAACCCTAGACCCAGAAAACACTGTATGAATCCTTTTTAATAAATATCATGAAGCTAAATATATTTGGAAAATTCCTCATGTTCTAACACAATCGAAAACACACAATGCACGTTAGTACATTAAGACTGAGATGTCTCACGCTAAAAAAAAATTGGGTAAGACAGTTTCACCAAGGGTTTCCCAAACCCTACTTGATCCCAACATGTTTTTTCTTCTATGAAACATTTTTAACATGAATTTCACCCTTTGCAAAACATACAGGACTAGATGATATTTCCAAATTTAAGTTTCTATGAGGCTCTGAGCAGAGAAGCGCAGAAAAGGCTTGAAGCCCAAACTTGCAGTTCCTATATTAACCCCAGGACTGTAAAGCGAGTATAGACTGATCTCAATCTAAAACTCCCATTGGGAAGTATAGCATGAGTAGCTGATCGGGCAACTGAATAGAAACCAATGAGCATTGCAGCAATGTCCACAGTAACCAAACTGTGCAAGGAGCCGAGATGCCCTTCGACAGACGAATGGATAAAGAAGATGTGGTCCATATACACAATGGAATATTACTCAGCCATCAGAAAGGATGAATACCCAACTTTTGCATCAACATGGATGGGACTGGAGGAGATTATGCTGAGTGAAATAAGTCAAGTAGAGAAAGTCAGTTATATGGTTTCACTTACTTGTGGAGCATAAGGAATAACATGGAGGACATTAAGAGAAGGAAAGGAAAAATGAAGGGGGGGGGGAATAGGAAAGGGAGATGAACCATGAGGGACTGTGGACTCCGAGAAACAAACTGAGGGTCTTAGAGGGGAGAGGGGTGGGGGGATAGGTGAGCCTGGTGGTGAGTATTAAGGAGGGCACGTATTGCATGGAGCCCTGGGTGTTAACCATAAACAATGAATCTTGGAACACTATATCAAAAACTAATGATGTATTGTATGGTGACTAACATAACACAATAAAAACTAAAAAAAAAAAAGGAAAACGAAACCAATGAACAGAAACATAGCTCTTGCAGACCTATGCAAGTTCTGTTGGGCCACACAATCCATTACGCATGTTAAGAAGCCTCTTACCTGTCCATCCTGGGCTGGGTTCTGACATGGAAGACCTTATTTTGTACGCCAAATAAACATATTAATTTATATCCCTAAATTGCAATTTTAAGCTCCAGGAAATCAAGAGATTCCATGATGTATTCCCAGACCCTATCCCAAATCTGGACATAAAGTAGATTTATTCATTTGTGGATGAGTGTTCCAATGGACAAACATTTATAGAGATGTGCCAGGTATAATCTTATCCTCCAAGGACTTAAAGTCTGCTTCATGGTATCTCAAAATAACTTTATTTATTGCCAAAGCCAATAACAATTGATGCTGAATGATCGTGAAAACATGCCAAAGTTCAGCCTGAATATAATGCAGTGATGGATTATCTCCACATACATTACTATATCCATCATATGCTGGTTCATCTAGAACTTCAGATAAAAGACAATATATTAATAATGAGCAGGATGGGCTTTTATTTTAACAATAGAATGGAGGATTCAGAACAGACTGACATGTTACTAACGTAACTGGCTATAAAAACAAAATAATTATAAAAGGAGACAAATAAAGGACCCAAAGTGTTCATGAGACTCACTGAGAAATGTTTTTCTATGGGAAAACTTGGTGTTGCTTTTCAGAAAAAAAAAAAAAACCTGGAGGAAGGGGGTTAAAATAGGTCTGGTTAAAAAGGTATCCCAAGACTCTTTCTGTTATTATCTTTCAGAGGAAGAGAAATACAGATTTTGATTTGTTTTGCAGTTAGAGAGCCCGAAGAGGACCCTGACTTGTCTGCAGGCACTCTGGGACTAGCCTGAGTAACGAATTCACCCTGTGCCCAATGACTGGGCCCCCCACCAGCGACATAGCCCCAGTCCCTTCACAACTGACCCAACAACGGCCATCAGTCACTTACTCCTATTCAAAAACGGGCATCTTTAGGTGTCTACAATAAAGGTTATTCAAAGTAATGATTTTTTCTCTAATTTCTTGGCCCCCTTGGCTTTTTCCATCCACAGAGATGTGTGCAGAAACCTCCTCTTCCTCCCTGACTCTCCAACCTGCCCTTTAGACCCCCACCTCTGTGAGCCGTGCTGATCCACGCCATCACCACGTTCTCAGCTTTATCTCAAAGGCCATTTCATTTGCTCCCTGCCCCTGTTAAGCACTCCGCTCCAGTTCTTCCACCGATTTCAATAGGAAAAGCAGAGCAGATATCCCTATAGGACACTGTCATCACCTCATAAGGCCTGCAGCCTGGAACATAAAATACTTCCGACTTCTCAGTTCTCGCTCAGCCTGAGCAGATTACAAGTAGGGCACTTAAAATCAAAAGCCAAGAGGGACTCAAAACCATGACTTTTGAGTGAGAAGTAGAAGCAGAAGCCATGAACCACTTCCAAAGCTTCGGGAGTTATGCAGGCAAAAATCTCAGTGCCCTGGAGAGAATGAGGGTCTGAGCATCAGAATGTTCCCAAGTACAAAAACCAGGAAGTTGGCCTATGTTTAAAACACAACGTTTGCAGCATATGGGTTTTGATTGAGCATGACATGAAACCAAAAAAAAAAAAAAAAAACACAGAAAATCTTGGAAAGAGTCCTCAATTGTTATTTTATCTTCATGAAGAGAGAGACACGGTATTTCTCCCTTCCGACACTTGGCATTCACTAACAGACTGCACAGAACTCGGATCATGGATGATACAAAGTTTTTCACTTCTTGGGATACTGGAATCCAAAGAAGGAGGCTTCCAAAGCCAGCCCCTTCAGCACCTCCCTCCTGATGTACATTAGAGGGCCCCCAGTGCTTTTTTCTTCATCAGAATCACAATCTAAGAAGAAGCCAGCATTTTGAAGAAAGTTACTTGTAGGCTCTAGGATGACTTAATCTCCTATCTGTCATTCTCGAAGTCGTACTCTATCGCTGAACCACCTCGTCACCTGCAGATTACAGAGGAAGGCCCCAACTTTCTCTACCACTCACTATTTGTAAATGGGACAAACTCTCTACCAAGCACATCTTTTCTTAATCAAGACAAAGAACAAGATTAATGATCTTTTCCTTTTGTAAAGCATTCTGAGTTTAGAAAGCGGTTTAACATCCTTCATTAAAAAAAAAATCCTTAATTTTCTCTTCCAGGGTAATTGATCACATTTATCCATTTTCTCTCTCCCTGCGATTGGCATTCTGCATTGATCAGACAGAAGTCATTCACATTCAGCTCCAGGTGAGGTCTATATCACTTCCTGTACTATTAGGTTGATTACGTGTCACTTGCATTGTCCCTACTTCATGCAACCTGCTTAAATTCCTACCAGAGAACTGCAGAATTGTCAGATCGAAGACTGATGATTTGCCATCCCAGCATGTGAAAAAAAATAGTAATAATTAACAGTGCGAGAGTTCCATCTTTCCTCCCTACCCTACTGGAGAGCCAAAACTGGTGAAAGTCACAAATCTTCCTCGGGTCCATCCCTTCCTATGAGAAGAATAACGGGGGGAAAGGGACAACAAATCAAGAAATACAATATTCCTAGGCAGACTTTCTGTCTTCCATTAGAACAGACCTCACATACTCAAATGCCGGAGGCCGGACAGGTCAGTGAGTGAGTGAGCAGAGCAAGTATGAAATATTAACAGTGGTGGGGATTGTAGCAAACTAGTAAGTGCGTGGCCCACTTCCTACAGGCTCCCCATCCGCTCGACTCCAGCCAATTGTGGAGAGAAGTGCAGGTCCGGGGTAAGCAGATCCTTAGATTTTTCATGAGGCTCCCAAAGTCAGGGTATTTAACATGAAATCTCCCAATTTGTAAATGTTGGCAACTAATTAAAAACATTTCAAAACAGTGTGAAGGCCAAGGAAAACATGTCCACGGGCCAGATGTGGCCTGTGCGCCATGGTTTGCAACCTCTGTGATAGGCTGAAGAGCTATTTAAACTCAGTAAGACAGTTGGGGTGCATAAAGGAGCAAAGAGAAATGGCACAGCCTCCTGGCTTCAGCTGGAAGTTTAACAACCTGCACGGAGGAAAGGTGCACCGCTGGGGAAGCCCTGGGCTGGCAGCCAGCCCTGGTTGGCCCAAGCCTTTGGGTGGACGATTGTTTCATTATGTCCAAGAAATAATCTCCTCTGAATAAGCTAAGAGATGGATTTGGAAGTCGAATTTAAAGAGCATACTCGTATGAATAGATAAATAATAGGTACATATGTTTCCATTCTAGAGTAAGAAGGTACGAAAGCAAATGGGAGTGAGATTCGGGTCCCAGTTTTTCCAGGAAGAAGAGAAGAACTATGGGAAACCAAGGAGGGATGTGCAGGTGTTTGGAGATAGAGAAGTGGGGTGAGAGAAGAGGCACAGTGCCCAGCCTAGACCCTGGGGGGGGGACACAGAGTGGCCTCCGCGTGGACATGATCACAACCCACCTCCCCCAGCACCGTTCTCTAGTCACTATGCAGAGTCAACTAGCCTAAACTGTTTAAGTGAATGAAACTAATGAGGGCCTCTGTCTCTCTCTCCGTCTGTCTGCATCGAACAGCTGTGCCTATTGGTATCCTGGGAGCGACACCTTTAGGGAGCATTGTGATGGATTCCTAGCACACCAAAGGGAAAAGCCATGTGTGCAGAACTGAAAAACAATATTTGCTAATTTACAACTATTAATTAAAAGCCCTGTCACCAAGCCAAACGCTCCAGAGTGATTTTAAAATGTCCAACTTCTCCAGGGAGGGAGTTGCAGAGAATGTGAAGTCAGCGCTCGGGCTTCGGCAGGCGGGCTGGGGAGCACACAGTGTCTTTAGGCTTTGGATTTGCACAAAAAAACCCTGCCTCTTCGGAGCCCAGACAATGCCCTGCATTCACCGATGCTGTGCTGAAGAGCAGGAAAAAAACTAGACCTGAATTGAGAATAAATTGGTATTCACTAAATGGCACTTCTGAATTTACTGCAGCCTTCACCTTTGGAGGGAATTGCCAAGGTGCTCATAAATGAAGAAATGATGAATATTCAGGATGTCTTTTGAATCCATTAGGCAACCGGGGATGAAGTCTCCATATGTAGACTTCTGGGTTCTTTCCTTAGGCTGTTAAGGAGACTGCCAAAATGGCCGTCTGCAGGAAAAAATGGACCCTAGGTTTGCCGGTGGGGAGAAAGTCTGAACGCCAAAGGTCAAGTCCATGGAAATAAACCTGGTTTAGGAGTTTTTGCAAAGGAAGAGATCTATAAATTTTGGTTTTCTGGACACAGTGAGTGAGGGAATGTAGGAACACTGATCAAAACGTAGTAGCGATCTGTGCGTTGCAGCGAGGCTTTGTCTCACAGACTCAGATGTTCTGCAGATCTAAGCGCGTCTACACCACACGGGAGCATCCCAGACAGTCTATGTGGGAGCTTCCTATAGTTTTGTCGACTGGGTTCACCAGGAGCAGAATTTTCTGTGCATTTCTGAAGGTGGTACTCTTTGATCCCCAGTCTGCTTACTTGCTCCTGTAGCCTCACACAAAGAGGAATTGTGGGCTCTTTGTGCTAAGAAGAATTTTAAGAAATAATATAGCAAAGACCATCAACTCCCAGGAGGACTGAACAAAGATCAATCAACCTCTAGGAAAAGGAAATTGTTGGAAAAGGGATGAATTGTTGGAAAAGGTAAGTCACTTATCATCAATGTCTTTGCCTTTAAAATAAAGGAGGGTAGTCAGATTCAAAGCAACAAGTGTTTGTGAAAGCGGTCTGTGCATCTGGCCCTGGGATGGAGACGACCACCCCTTTTGTCCTCCAGGCTCTGATGCTTTAGTAACAGACATTTACACGGAAGTGTATCTTTATTTGCCTCACCCAATCCTAACCCTCAGGTGAAGATCAACTTCAAGGGCTCTGCCAGAATCAAAGATATGGGGTGGGAAATCACAAGAAGGAATGAGTGCTCTGGTAGAAAATCCCTCTGATTATCTTGTAGGAAACACATCACTACCCCTCAGGGAGATCACATGCCTGCTCCTGCATTCTAAATCAGGAATCAAAAAATATAGTCCTGTATCTCCAAAGTCTCTTCCAGAAATAACATTCCATGATTTTTATAATTCTAAGTAACAGGGAAAAGTTAAACAACCCAAGAAAAGCCCTTGTACTGAATGGTCTCTTTGCTGTTTTATGATCAAAAGTGAAATCGGTGGTGGTAAGCGGGGTTGCCACCTACACTGTTTGTTGTGGTCAATCTTACATGATTTTGACATCAGACAAATGCAAATTTAGGGACAATCTAAAAACTACTTGACCAAAAGTGTCAAGGTCATTAAAGACAAGGAAAGATCAAGAAGCTATCACAGATTTGAAGAGACAAAGGAGACATGATAAAAAATGCAACATGGAAGCCTGGACTGGATCCTGGAGAGAAAAAGAACATTAATAGAGAAACCAAGGAAATTGAATGAAGTCTGTAGTTTAGCTAATAGCACTTAACACTGTACCAGTCAATGTCAATATCTTAGTTTTGACAAATGTACTATGGTTATAGAAGATGTTAACATAAAGGAAGGCAAGTGAGGGGCATACATTCTCAATATTGTCTTTTCACTCTTCTTGGGTTTTTTCAAAATAAAAAGAGTTTTCTTATGTCCAATATAATATCATATATACCGTAATATCAACTACCAATGTAGTTGTTAATCTTCTCTCTGCAGGCCAAGGTTATAAAAGATTTCCCTACCATACCCTTATGGAAATGCTGTGGAACCAAAAGGAGAACAGTGGGAAGGGAAAAGGAAAATAGAAAAAGAAATGCTGAGGGACTATGAACACCTGGAAACAAACTGAGGGTTTCGGAGGGAAGGGGGGGCGAGTAGCCAGTGATGGGTATAGAGGAGGGCATATGTTGTGATGAGCACTGGGTGTTATGCATACCTGAGGAGTCGTTGAACACCGCATCAAAGACTAATGACATACTATACAGTGGCTAACTGGACATAATAAAAATAAGAAAGGAGGAAAGAAGGAAGGAAGGAAGGAAGGAAGGAAGGAAGGAAGGAAGGAAGGAAAGAAAAAGAAATGCTAAATAAATTTGTAAGAGAAAAGAAAAGCTGGGGAAATTGGTGCTCCCTGCACCTTGAACTCACCAGACCCTAGCCTGGCATTACCACGGTTACTACCCATCATTCCTCACTCCCCCCCCCTGCCAGCACCAGCTCTGTTAGGACACGGGCTAAGGGGCTCTAACAAAAGCACTCACACATATAAAGATTAGATAAGATTGGCATTGATTCTTCTCTCATTCTGCAGTTCAGAAGCAGGCCCAATGCTTAGAGGGCGACTAGGCCATCCTGTCTGGTTTCCGAGTATGGGTTCGAGTTAACTGCAACAGCCCACCTTCATCCAACCACTGGGAGACGGGGCGGGGGAGGGGAAGGCAGGGACCCTCAGGCACTTCCCTCGGCATGCTTTCCATTGGCTCACATCCCACTGGCCAGAAAGAGGGCACATGGCCTGACCAAGGCCGCAGGGGAGGCTGGGAGATAATCTCTCAGTACGCAGCCATGCGCTTAACCACCGCTCGGCAGACCTACAGAGGGCAAGAATTCATCCTGGTGGACAAGGAGCCGTCTCTGTCACTACCCCTAATCCAGCCACGCACTGTGGGGATTTTCAGTCTGCTTAAGGTGATGGCAAAAGCAGAGTCTTCAGTCTGACCCAGTAAAATTCAGTTGTATAGAAGACGACATAGGACATCGTGGCATGTGGGAGAGGGATAACACCATGACACAGACTGAGTTGATCTGAGGAGAACAGTTGAGCAGCCAAAGGGAAGATGCTAGCATGACAGGATATCTGAGGAAATGACCCCAATTCTCCACTCCTTTCCATACCTTCACCTCCTTTGCAATGTGATTGTACATCTACTCCTCCCCATCAAGAGGGTTGATTCCCTACCTTTGAACCTAGACTCCCCTCACTTTGTGCAATAAAGTGACACTGTGGGAGGCCCAAGCCCAGGCCCCAGGAAGCCTTGCACACTCATGCGCATCTGTTGGAATACTTGGCCACCACGCGAACAAGCCCGGCTGGCCAGCGGAAGGGCACAGGCCGTGTGGAGCCAGCCCTGTCACGCCGACCGCGGCCACCCCACCCCAGCCAGGCCCCTCGCCCATGTGGCCGCTGAGTGCAGGTCGATAAGGAGTGAGGAGCCCAGCCACGATCCACGGAGCCTGACCCAGTTCAGCAGAACTGCTCAGCAGACCCAAGACTTAGGAGCTAAGTAAATGGTCACTGTTGAAAGTCACCGAATTGATAAAAAAATAAATATATACATATATAAATAAAGCCACTAAATTCGTGGGTGGTGTGTTACACAGCAGTAGCTCGCGATGAAATCACTGGAGCTCAGTTCTCAGTGAACAAGCTGACGGAAAAGGAGTCAAAACGATGCCAAAACAGCGTCAGAGCGCTGTGAGGAGACCCAGGAGCGTGAATCACCGAGACCGGAGGAAACGTTTCAAGATGAAGGAAGTGGTCCTCCAGCAAGATGAGGCTTGAGAGATAGAACTTTTTAGGACACCAGAAATCACCATTGAAATGCCATGTGGGTAATGAAAACACCAATAGAAACGTGACCTTCCCATCAGCAGCAGAAAATTCAGTTCCTCCTTTCGCTTCAACACACACCCACCCCTACACCTCCGTGTACCTTTTAGGCAGGAGAACTTAACTCATGACCCACTCTGTACAAAAGGCACACAAAACTCAAATGACCCGAGCACTTCCTGGGGGACACAAGTCCAGGGGGCTGCCCCTCCCACCTGTGAATCGCAGACTAACATATGTTAGCCCCTAACTCCATGATTTCACGACTCCTGCCTCCTGCTTGCAACCCCGAGATCCTGTCATCTTGCCCTACTCCTCTTCTCTTTTTCTTCCCCAGCCCACCATGTACTCCTCAACTTCTGCGAACAAGGTATTTGGGAAACCAGATCTTTCTTGCTACCGGATCTCACTGAGGAGTAGTCCCAGAGCCTAAGCATCACCTTCCAGTCCTCCAGAGATCCAGCTGCAAAGTCAGGGAAGCTGGCCTGCTATTTGGATGAATAAGAGTGTTCTCTCCAGCCACAGTCTACCCACATGTTGTGCTACGTGTGCCCAGACCCGAAAGTGTGCGCATGCGAGGAGGGACTCCGGCTGATCATGGACCGCAGGCGAGGCGAGCCCCAGGTACGGACGGTCTGTGACACGGCAGTAGCTGCCCGATCATGCCGGTGGAGCCTCACTGATCAGAAATGGGATGGAGCTTCCCCCTGGGGTGACAGTCACATGCCGTGAAGAAGAGCCTTTAGAGTCAGCCTTGGGTTTAAGTTACAGCCCTGGCACTTGTTAGCCACGTGGCCTGGGACTGACTTAACCTCTCAAAGCAAGAGGTCCTTCCTCTATAAAACCATGTTAATGATGATCTCTACCTTGAAAGGTTGCTATAAGCCTTACATGGTGTTAAGTTAGGTAGAGCATCAGCTCTTTGTCTGAGTCAGAGACAACACAAGGAAACACTGAGCAGGGCCCTGCACACGGGGGTGGGGGTGGTCTCAGCAAACGTGACTGTGGGTGCCCTCCTTACTTGATTCCCACAACCTGGCCCCCTGGCTTGGTTAGACTCTGCTGCCTTGTCCTAGGCCTTCCCCTCCTTAGTCTCTGTCAGATTACCACTTATTCTACCTATTGGGCTTAATTTCCTCCGATCATTTCTTCCCAGCCCTGTGGGCCAAGGTCAGCCCTTGCCCTGGCCTCCCCTGGGAGACCCCGTCCTGCTGGAGTTAACCAGGCCTGGCCTGCATGTGTTAGAATGAGGCAGTTGGTTCCTCAAAATGACTCTCTCAATAAGTGGAATAAAACTGCAATGACAAATGGGGGGGGGGGAATGCGCAAGAGGACATGGCGTCTTGACAAGCACATTCAAGGCCATAAATATGTGGCAATGGCTTTTCTCATCCAATTCTCTCATTTTGAAACTTTCCTGGAAGGGACCTGGTATTATTAAGCATTATTACAAGACCATCTTCTATTTGCCCAGTCACACGGGGATCCACGTAGGACTGACAACAGCGAGGAAGATGAGGTCATTCTCAGGGACAGAGGGAAGAAGGGGGAGGAAGAGGCTCCGTCATAGACAGAAGTGGGGGGAGGGGTACCTCCAACACCCATCAGGGAGTCCCTGTGCTTGTAACAGCCGAACGCTACATTGATTAGGGTCTACTGGTCGCCACTTAATCCATGAGCTGCACAGTAACATTTAAAGTCTAACTTTCTAATCCCTACCAGGCCAGGTGGTTGGACAACCAGATTCCCTGGCCATGAGGAAAGCCCACACGTGTATAAGAATTCCACAAGAGACTGCTCTTCTTGCCTAACGACCCCCACAAAACTCGGAAACCACTTACATATCTGCGACTCCATGGTGACTGGGGGTTTTGATCGGAAGCAGAGATGACACGGATGCTTTGCTCTTGTGTACTGGGCACCCCAGCCCGTGGGGGGTGCCACCCCAGCCTCTGCACCAAGGCCCGCAGGGCTGGTCACACCCCTGCCATCCCCGCCAACGAATGCAACTGCCCCCAGCTCCCCCCAGGTTTCTCCAAACAACCCCTAGATTACTGTCCTTGCCAGACCCCTGACGAGGCCTGCAGAGCCGGCAGCTCCCATTCTCTCCCTCGCTCGCTTTCTTCCTGTCTCTCTCTCTGGCTCTCTCACTCTGGCTTTCCCTGTCTCTCTCAGATGCAGAGCAAGACCTCAATTCGCATCACATTCTGGCTGAAAACGAAACGAAACGAAAAAAAACAAACCCATTTGCTGTCTTCTCCCCGCCTTCAGAACAGAGCCCACACTGCTTAGCCCAGCATCCCAGGCCCTGGGCAGTCTATCTTTGCTTGCCAGCCCCTGCGCCAAATCCTTGTACCGAGCCCACATGACCTCCATGACCCCCCTCCCCTCCCCGTCCCGGCCCCAGCAGCCTCCATGTCATAACGCCACCACTCTTCCCAGCCAGAAGCATGGTGATACAGGCTCCCTTCCCCCTGCTGGGGGCCCTTCCACAGATTCCATTTCCCTTCCAGAAACAGATTTCTTTCCTGCTTTATTTCCCCACCCACTCAATAGGCACTAATTGGGTACCACTGGAGTCTGAACCAGGCCCTGTGCTAGAGCCAGTGACCCTCGCATGCTCAAAATCAGATGGATTTTGCTCTTTAAAAAAAAAACCACAATTGCACAAGGCTATTGCAATATCACCGTGCCATTGTCATTGCTGCCTCCGTCGGGTAGGAATGACGGTAACACTTTACAGCCCCACGGGCAGATGGCAGGACTTGGGCTGCAGATGTCACCTCTTAGAGTTCGCTCTCAAAACACGTGGCATCTCCCTCTTGACCCTGTGCCGGCACATCTTCTGGCCCACCAGCCTCATAAACCAAATGCTGATTGATGCGAGAGACGGCTGAGAGACCCCATTCCTGGGAGCTACGGGTCGCTTTGTCAGGACCTCGAGGCTCGGAGCTGGGGACGTTATTGGTGGAGGTGGGACAAGTTACCTGCTTGCCCAGAGCATCACCTCCCCCGCCCCCAACAAGGTAGTTTGAGAACACGCACCCTACACAAAGCAAGGGGGGAGCGGGTTGGGCACAGCAGCCTCTGCAAGTGAACTCTCTAGAAGCAAGCTGTGAGGATAACAGGCACCTGTGGCCTGTGGTTAGCATGTTAGAAAATTCTGAGTGTTTCATTTCTTTTTACCTCTGTTTTGGGATTTACTGTAGTGCTTCTCAAGAAATTAGATAACGTTAAACTGTATTTTGCTTTTTTCTGGCCAGGCCAGAACCCAGCTGCCCCCTTACTGCCACCACTGTCAACCCCGTGTCTTCCACACTTTTGCCGACCCACTTGTTTTTGAGGGGGCCCTTGATTTAAATTTGCACTTGATTTCACATATCAAAATGCTGGGGAGGCGAGCCTCAATACCAACCACCTCCGGCAACCGCCAATGCTTTAAAGTTTGCAAACCTTTTCACATTTGTCATCCTCTCAAATATTCACCAGACTCCTGTGACCTAGTATTGTTCCCACCACCACCTTCCAGGTGAAAAAATGCGACCCAAGCATCCGCTGACTTGCTAAGGGTTGGCACGAGTCGAGAGCAGTGAAAAGAGTTCTTTGAACTCGGGACTCCCCCACAAAGAAGTCTGCTTGAGCTTTTATTCCAGTCTCTGCTAAGGGCAGTGTCCCCGCGGGCATGATTTCTGAGCCTCCAACTCTAACAGCCTGCCCTCGCCCAGCCAATGCCACTGTCTTTTAGAGAAATAAAACCTGCCTTCTCCCCACCGCACCCACAAGCCCACGCCCAGTTTCCAGTTGGCTCCTTGCAATGGGGAAGCGAATCAGACTTGAGTCTCAGTCGGGATGTTAAATGCTAAAGACATGAGGGGGAGAAAAAGCAAATCTCTCTCCCAGTTGGGTCCCCTAAAGTGAGTTCTAATCTTCCCTCTGCTCTGTGATTGATTGTCAATGGAAATAGCTCCCTCTACCAGCCACCAGTTTCCAACAAATGGGAAATGAACAGCTGAAGAAAAACTGAGGTATTTCCCACCTGAATAAAATCAGAAATGGATAAGAAGCACCAGAGAGGTTTAGCCTGCCTGACATTTTCAAAGTTTTATCAAAATTATTCATCAGGGTTTCCTCTCAACCTCTGACCCAAATTTCACCAAATTCCCTAAAGTTCCTCACTTGGGTCACTAGCTTCTGCCACATCTTCTCACCAGCCCACCTCGTCTTCCCTCGGTCATCCTTTGCTTGCCTGCTGTAGTTGGGCATATTGTTTGTTTTATGGTCTAATCTAAAAGATGAGGCTGACAAGGCTGTTTGACATTCGTGTATTAATAGATTATATCATAGCAATGACAAATGGGCATCTAATTGTATTATCAACAGGACTTTTTTTTTTCTCCTTTGAGGCATGTTTACAATTGCTGTGTGTCTTGTCCAAGTCACAGCACTGCCCTTCCCGACTTGTGCGACCTTGAGAAAGCCTCTTGTCCTCTCTAAACTCCAGTGACAGAAACACAATAATAAATACTTGACAGAGTTCTTGAGGAGCAAAGATGAATTGGTGCATGAAAAAGGGTTTTGAAAACATTTTTCAAAAGCTATAAGACATTCCTTATAAACCTCCTTGTTTGATCAACGTCGCTATCTCCTTGTTTGTAAAATGGTGGCATTGAAAATACCACCGGCATCATACAATTATTGTGAGGATTCAGGGAGGTAATACAGGGAAGGCGCCTAACTCCATAGTTGGCCCATAATAAGTGCTGAGGAACGTTAGCCAGCAGCAGCCACGTTCCTAAACGTCTGTGGTGAGGACCGCAGGAATGACCGTCCCCATTTTATAGCTCAGGAAACTGAGATCTGAAAGGTCAGGCAGGCTCAGACTCCACTTGCAGCTTTAATGTCTCATTCCTCGTCGGGACGTGTTTATATCCACGCGGCTGGTTGGTAGCCGAAACCCCGGGGGTCAGGGGATAACTTTAGGTTTTTCTGTTTTGAAGGAATAAGTGGGGAGCAGCAGGCTTCCGGTTCCTCTGGACCTGTGGCTAAGGCACCATATCAGAATTTACCAGCCCTGTCTGGCTTGTTTCCTCGTTAGCAGCTGCAATTCAACCAGATATTCATGAGAAATGCAAAATCAAATATGGAGACGCGGAGGGAAGACAATCATGGCTTTTACTTTTATCCTCATTTATAATCAGTAAAGAACCAAAAGGGAAAAACAGTGATGAAGTTTTAGTAACAAACACTGAAACCCCAGCCTCGCCAGTAAAGGGGTATCGGCTAAGTCACTTTCAAAGCTTTCTAAACCTGCCAGTTACCTCACTGTTGAGGTCCACAAAGAAGCTGGTCCTCGCACTCGGGTGGTAGTGGAAAAGAGGTAGAAAAAATTCCCAAAACTTCCCACTAGTGCTGTGTGCACCATCTTATGGCAGGTTGTGAAGTTTCTTCTGGTAAAGAGAACACAGCTTCTCGGGAAAGCCTCTTACCATCCAGCGTTAGCTTGTCCAAAAAGAAGAAGGGGGGAAAAACAAAACAAAACAAAACAAAACTTTAAGTCTTCAGCCAAGAACACCAGTTGCAGAATTAAAGAGCCTGGCACACAATCATCTTAAGTCACGTCGGAGGAGACTTAAATAGCACACATCAGCAGAAAAGAATGGGGGAACCTCCACTACACTGACTTCATTGATACCCCATTTATCAGCAATTACGGACTCCATTAAAGGCCGAGTTTACAGCAGAAAGAGAAGCAGAGCCTAAAATATGTCCCAGCAGATGGACGGAGAGTGTCGGTGATGCCGTATTTCAAAGCCATCTGCAACCTCGTTATCATGGGACGTGGAGTCAGAAAGGCAGCAAAAATACAGCGGCCCGAGAGCCAGCCCATGATTTACTTGACCTTTGGATGGGTAGAACTGACAGCAGAAACCTCATTAATTCCTCAGGTCACTCTGGAAGACATTAATTTGGTTTGGACTCGACGAGAGGAGATTTTCCAGACATACACTAGGAATTATGAAATCTCTGTGGCCGGAGAAAGTATGTCCAAATCACTTTTTGCATAAATCAAGCTGACTTTCTGAAGAAGGATAATATGCTTAATCAAGGGAGTTATGGAATTTCTTGTGCTTATTAGACAGAAAATATAACAAGGTTTTATTTGGTTATCAGCTCTGGGAGAGAGGGTTTTTTTTTTTTTCCCCTCTTTTAAACTGAAGTCTTCTGACAGAGTGGAAAAGATCCTTTGTAAGTGCTGGAAGAAACTAGATGTGTAAATAACTTATTCACACAAAAAATAACTTGGCTCGGCTTTTCTCTTTCTCTTATCAAGTGGGCACGTGTCACGCGGGCATCTCTGCCGATGTGCCGGCTCACGTCCCCCCGCCTCACCTCCTTCCCTCTTTAGCTAGAGCTCTCTTGGTATGGCATACATCCCTATAAATAACAACCGTGGGTGACTCGGTGGTTTTGTCCCATATATTTTGGTGGCCTGGGCCAAAATTAAGAAGTCTGGGATCAAGGCAACTTGGGTTGAGATACAAAGTGTATAAGCCCAACCAGAAAAACCTCTGTCCTCTCTCTCCAAGCCTGTGCCCACACATACACGCACAGAAGGGGAACTAAAGTTCTCTGGTGCCCAAAGGGAATCCTTTCTGATGGCGTGTAGTTTAATGATTTTTAAGCTCTATGACTTTCCCAGAAATGCTGCTTCTTTGTTTCATTGTTCACTGAGGAAGAAAAAGGTGTGGAGTCCTTGGGGGATGGTGGGGTGGGGTAATTAAATCCAGAACGAAGTGGTCAGTTGGGTGATTTATATCCATTCATTTTAGGGACAGTGACAGACAGATCAAGTTATTCAAAATGGTCAGGAGAGAAAGAGAGAGAGATTGAGATTGAAATGCTGCTACGCAATGAGCTTATACCCAAGTGTCTGATGCATAAGCCACAAGCCCCCTTCTTGGTGATATCTTCCCTCGTAAAAGTTGCATTCATCATGTTTAAAGCAAGGTTATCTCTGGCTGAAGAGAACATGCATTAGGATGTTTTACTCATTCAACACTGAGCACTCCCTATCAACAACTGTCTGCCTAAAGGGGACCAGAAGAACAAGAATTAATCACAGGAAGACAATTTAAGGGAGTTGGGCTATAAAACGGAATTCATTAGTAACCATAAAGTATCACTGCTTTAACCTGCCTTTCCCTTAGAGTCTGCTTCCTCTGCCGAGGGACTGAACCAGCTTGCTCACCTGACAGCCTAAAGCCATCCCCATCCCCTCGATGTCCGTTCTTCTTCCTGCTCTGGGGACAGAAAGAGCAGAGAACTTGCCAGGGCCAAGCAGGAGCACAGCATCTCTGGCCACAGAAACTCCTGAACAAATATCGAGCCAAAGCCTAGAAGAACCAAAGTGGGACAGAAGTCCTGACATCCAAGGTCCCCTGCTCATCCCATCTGCTGACCTCGAACTGCATGAGCTCTTCTTATAGGGGACTGTCATATATGAGGCAAAAAAACATCCTGGTCACAAACACAGGTTCTGGATTCCGTAGACCAGAACAAAGCAGAATCTCAAAGAGATATTTGCACACCTGAGTTCACAGCATCATTACTCACAAACGCAAAGATGTGAAAGGAGCCCAAGTGCCAGTCGATGCACAGATGGATACCAAAATGTGGCATTTACATGCAATGCAATGGTGATCAGCCTATAAAGAGAAGGAAATCATGTCACCTCACCTCTTACATCACAGCTGAAGTTGGAGGATGTGATACTAAGTGAAATAAGCCAGTGACAAAAGAATATATACTGTATGATTCCGCCTCTACGAAGACCCAAAGCCAACAAATTTATAGAGACAGAAAGTAGTATGGTGGTTGCCAGAGGCTGTAGGCAAGAGAACATGGAGAGTCATTGTTTAACGGGTACAGTTTTAAAAAATGAAAGCGTTCTGGGGATTGGTTGCCTGACATTGTGAATATGCTTAACGCTACTGAGCTGTCCACTTAGGAATAGTTAAGATGGTAAATTTTATGTTATGCATTTTTCTAAACAAAAAGGGACAGGGTATCCATAATTCATCATACATGTATAAATCATGTTTATTTTTTGGTGTTACAGTTAAATTCATTTTTTTTCACTTCACCACATATTGTTAACATTCTCTCATGACCTGACATATTTTTCTGCATCCATTTTTCAGTGGCACACAGGATTCCGTTGTTTAAGTGATTCCTTATGATTGGACATTTAGGTTAACCTCCATTCTGTTGCTATTACAAATAAATCATGATTAATTCCACTTTTACATAATTTTTAAATTCCATATTGTATTCCTTATAGTATGTCTTTATTTTCTTTAGCAGTTAAGACAATATTGGTGTGGGATTTAAGATATTTTTGCTTCAGAATCTCTTTGATTCTGAGAATCTATGTGTGGAATTACAGGGGAAGGAGGAAAATTGAGGGAGGTCAGATCAATCTTTTTTTTTTTTTTTAGATCAATCTTTTAAGGACGTAAAAACTCCCCATTTGAGAACAGTGAAGATTTCAGGATAAGGATCATCAGAACTGGGCTCTCACAAATTATCCCTTTCCCAGAGAACATCAGTGAGGAGAATATAAACAAGCAAACGCACCTCATGCTAGTCAGCAAAATACTCACGGTCCTTCACACACCCAGGATCAAACTTCAGACCATCTGTACCCAGAGCACATCCTCCAGGCCTTTCTTATAGAATAGGATTACTTACTAAGACCTTGCTCCCCTTGTAAAGTAACTGACACCATTGCTTTAGAGTCAGTGTCATCATTCCCAAATTATCATTGAAATGACTGAGCCCAGAGAGGTTAAATAACAGTGGCAAAGTCAAGGTTCAAACCCAAACTTCCTGTGCTTCCCCCCACCAACCGGCGTGACACCATCATGTTGAATATCATGGTTGATCACAGAACTCTAGGCACAAAGGAAGATTTGATTTGTAGTATATCTCTGGCTCCCAATTTTCTTTATCTCTAAAGAGGCTGATACTACTTACCCAGGAAAGACTAAGGGACCAGTTTCAGAGAAGGCTTCCTGCTGCCTGCTCCACATGTCTCTTCCCCATTCCAGATGAACCCAAGTCATTATGAACAGTCTTTCTGGAGGAAGAGTAGAGAGTATTTCTGAAGGAAGTTAAATAACTACAATCAGGAATGCTCTATTTTAGGAGGAAGTGGGGCTGCAGATCATATTTCCATATGGCAGTGGCCTGTGTTTATTAATGGAAAAGACTATTGAAAAGCCACTGTTACCACAGGACAGTTATCTTGTGCTAAGTCCCTGAGATCCAGACCCAGGTTTTTCTAGCAGGCTGGTTCTCTGCAATCGTTTGTGGCCACTCTCAAAGACTCTGTCCTCGGAATTCTCCTCCCAGAATGGCTGTTTCTGTAATGTGAGTCCTGACAAGATGACTCACTGGGGCTATGTTAACTTTTATCTTCATCTGTTTTTAACAGTAATTAGGCCAGAGCGATTTTGGGGGCAGCACATGAGTCAAATTTCCAATCACTCCCTGTGCTGGAAATCCTGGTGGTTATTAGTGGCATTTTGCGACCATATTATTCACATGAGCTTGGAATGGTACTGCGTAAGGTATCTGGTCAGGCGATTAGGGGTGCATTGGTTTCTTTTATTTCAGTCCGTTCAGATCAAAGGCCTGCCAAAATCCATCCCCAAACTCTTTGCTCTAACCCAACTGTGGCTGCTGCCATGTAGATAAATCCCTAAAGACAGAAAAACCAGCCATTTGCAATCATCTTCCTTACTATTGCAAAATTCCACACGGTTTCCAGTATTCATCTGGAGGGTGTGCAAGGCTTGAAGGGGTTTTAAGCTTTTGAAGGCATGGAGGATGTGCAAACTATTAATTTGTTAATTACTATAACCATGCGGGACAACTCCAGATTCCAAGTCCCCATTCTAAAGGCCACACCCTCATTTTTGGCAAAATATTCACCACATTTCCTGCTGCTTTAATCCCTGCACAGAGCTGCATGGCTGAACATGACTTTCTCTCCCCTCACAGTCCTACTTTATAATTCTCAAATGTGGGCTTGGCTGAATATTCATCTCTGAATCCAATTCACTCTAGTTTGTTTAGATAGATAGATAGATGATAGATAGATGATAGATAGATAGATAGATAGATAGATAGATAGATAGATAGATAGATGATAGATAGATAGATAGATAGATTAGATAGATATAATATAGCTATATCTATATCATATATATATGAGATATAAAATTCCAACAGATTCCAACAGATATATATAAAATTCCAACAGATTCTGTCTCCCTGGAACCCTGCTTTTCCAAGTCCCCAGATGCAGCTGAACTTAAAATATTACAAAGCGACCACTTGACCGACCAGTTGAACCCCAGCACCATGACCCAGGATAACCATGAAGGAGAAAAGAAATTGGCCTGGAGCCTGGACTCATGCTTAGCTTTACAGAAGAAGCAAGTAGTAAGTAAAACAAAATGGATAAAGACACATTTGGCAGAAAGGAAGGGTTGTTTACAGATTCTACAAAGGGCAGGAAGGGAGGTAGATGTGGGGTTAAAGAAAATATAAACGATGAATAAAAATGCAAAGGACTAAACCAGGATTCCCTTATCACACAGATTTGGAGTTGGTTAATCCTGGGTCTCACAGGATTTAATCCCTTGCTCAGGGATTTGTTTCAGGATATATTCCCCCTGCATCACTTTAAAACTCATCTTTCTTAAGGATACATAGTAAAAAAAAGAAATATCGACATATACAGGAATGATAAACTCTTGTGGTTCATCAGAACATGGGTTACTTCTGGGAGCAAGGGGTACACAAAGCATTTCAAATGTATTTGCCACCACACATTTCTTAAGCCAGTGATGGGTACCTAGATATTTGTATTTATCCTTTTTTGAATATCCAAAAGATTTCATAGAAACTTCCAGATAAACAAATAAGTAAAAGAAACATCACCCAAACCCAGTCCTTGAAACCTCCATCAGGGAACTCCAGGCCTGGTTTCTTCAGTGTGAAGGTATGCTGGCACACAGGGCCCCAACTCAGAAGGGTCCCACCCTTGGTCTCATGCTCTGCTGTCACCACCTTAAAATTCTTCATAAATATTTAACAAGGGACCCATATTTTCCTTCTCCACTGAGCCCTGCAAATCAGATCGCCAGGCCCAGGCAGCATTTACTGGATCAAGACAAGAACCTTTCTGTTTTAAGTTACACACACAGTACTCAAGCCCAGGAATGAGGAGGACCCTCTGGCCACCCTCCCTTTGGAAGTGGTAAATCTCCTCCACTTTGACTTGGTAGAAACCCCTCCAGATATCTCAGATCTTCTCTCTCTCATCTTCTCCTTATCTTCTCCTCCCCAAACCAAAAACAGACAAGATGCAGAGGGAAAAAAAGGGATGGTCAGTGTAGGGTGGCAATTCTAAGGATTAGTGAGAGGAAGTGGCACAAGGTCTGCTTCCACTCCCCCCTTAGCACTGAACAAGAGGGAAGTGGCTTCCATTTATCTCTGCTTCTCACCAGAAGTCACTCTTCTTTTTTAAATTTTGGTTTGCATTTAATTTACCAAATAAGGACAAAAGAGCTCTCCTCTCCAATTATTGATAAAGCATGCTTTGTCTCAGAAAATAATTACTGAGTACCTATTTTGTGTAGGCACTGTACCAAGCCCTATGGACACAAAGATGGAAAGTCAGGGTCCCCAGCTGGCAAAAGTTAAAGTCTATTGAAAAGACAGGGAAGCAAACAAATGCTTTTAATACTGAGACCCAGGGCCAACTCCAATCAGTGTGAGCTAGTATGGGTACTAAGTGCTGTAGAAGCAAAAGAGGAACCAGCATCTACCTTGGTGGCGAGGAGGCATCATGGAAGGTATCAGGAAAGTATCATGGAGTGGAGAAAAGCATTCCAGACAGCAGAAAAACAGGATGTGTATAGAAACACATCTATACACAGTGTAGGGTGCATTTATTCGGAAGAAATCTGTTCATCCATTCATCCTTTCTTTATAAATCATATGCAAGATGTCGTGCTTAAAAGTAAATTCAAGGGAGATGATGGTAGAAGAAATTGAACAGGTAGGAAGAGGCTAGATCATGAAGAAAAGGTTAGATTTTCTTTTGGTGATAGAGGAATCATTGAGGAATTTGAGCAGGAAAGTAAAAATAAGATTTGTTTTTGGGGTGCCTGAGTGGCTCACTTGTGAGGTTAAGCCCTACATGGGGCTCCATACTCAGCTGGAGTCTGCCTGAGATTCTTTCACTCTTCCTCTCCCTCCCCCTCAGCCCCTCCTCTCACTCATGCTCTCTCTCTCTCTCTCTCTCTCTCTCTCTCTCTCTCTCAAGTAAATACATAAATAAAACGTTTTTTGAAAAGTTGAGATTTGTTCGTTGAAAAGAAAACTCTGGCTTTGGGAGATAATTTCCAGGAAGGTGAATAAAAGTCTTAGATCAGTGAGAAGGAGGCTATTGTAATCTTCCTGCTTCTATATAAATTAGGGCAAGGATGAGAAGTAGGAGATTTTAAGAGAGCTCACTGGATTTGGAGACTGGGTAGGGGTAAGGAAAAGGAATAATTTAGTGTAGCTCTCAGATTTCTATTGTGAGCAATTGATGAAAGGTAGCATCATTCTCTAAGTGATGAAGCTCAAGAAAGGAAGTGGGTTTGGGGAGCAAAATATGAAGTGTTCAGATTTAGCGCTGTTGAGTTAGAGGCATCTATGGGACTCCCAAGTGGATTTATTTTTCTCAGGCCAGTAGGAATCTGTCAAGAGAGATTTTTAATCTGAAGATGGACTGAGGAGTCATTCATGCACAGGGAGTTATTGGAGCCATAGCCCTGGATCACCTTCACAGGAATAAGGAAACGTATGTAGTGAGAGAAGTAGCCTGATGATAGGAGCCCTACACCTGGGAGGTAAAATTAAATCTGTAAGAGAAACTGAACAGAACTAACAAAAATTAAAAATTAGCCAAGAAAGAATGACATTATAAAACCAAGTTTTAAGATGAAGAAAGTGATTAACAATGATAAAACAGGCAGATAAGCCAAGAAAAAGGTTCTATATCTGCAGAAAATCAAATTTTAACAACTAGAGGATTTTTTTGAGTACCTCAATATAGTTTGAGTGGAGTAGTGAGATTGTTTTGGAGAACTTTCCAGATATGTCTGGCATTTATCTTGAAGTCTTACCAGTGTGTTCATAGCCTTGTTCATCCCCCCTTAGTACCTAGAGAAGATGGACATAATTCAGCAGTTATAATAAATCCAAAACCCATAGCTGACATAGGTTCTATTTACCTCTTTTTTAAAGGGGTCCCATCAAGTGTCTTACACAACAGATGCTGAGACTCAATGCTTTGGATGAGATTATGAAAAAAAAGGGCCAAAGTCTCAGCACCTCCCTTTCTTACTTCAAAAATCTCACAGAAAGCCTCTTGATTTGTTAGCTAAATGGATTTGTTAGCTAAGTGGATACTCTTCCAGGTCACTTCCCCCAAACATAACTAAATTATTTCAGTAATTTCTAAAAGGAAAACCCCATTGGAACTGTGTGTACATCACAATTCCATTTATAGATATGCCCTGCTATCCAGCTACAAGCAAAAAGCCAGGACTGGCAAAAATTAAGGTAGGAACTATTTAGAGTTTAGTTTTTTCCAAGGGAGAGGGTGCTTGTGGTTTTTTGTCTACATCACAGACATAGCAGCATCTCTTCGTTTCACAGAGAGAGGGGAGCCATCCTATCCACTATGGCAGGCTCAAGGTATCAATGACTGTAATCCTTATTCTCCCTTGAAAGTGATCTGCCTAGGGCAAATCAAGTCCACTCGCTGATGGGTCTGACACTTATCACTCAACTCATTAGAGCATGATCAGAGTTGAGCGACTCTACATATTAAGTCCTGTAAGGCTTAGAAGTGAGATGTTATTAACAACTTTCCATAGTTTTATCAGCAAAACCTGAAAACAAATAGTGAAAGTCTTATGACAATAATGTAGAAAATAGAGAGAAAGGCCAAAGTCTAAGAACAAAAGGATCATGAGGGACACCAGAATGAGATCACATTCAGAGGATCTAATCTTTCTTAGTAAACCCATTATACTAGTGGTGGACATATTTGCTGCAGGTTACTGAAATATTAAATCATGTCACTTACAGAATGAATCTTTCATTCAGGCCTTTCAGTTTTCCTCCTTAAGTTACAGCCCTACTACATAACTTTATCATCTCTATCTGAGACACACAAGACAGGCTGGCCCCTTGACTTGAGCAGACAATCATTTAAAATATTGGCCAAATTTTTAACTGAATTAGCCATGTAGCTTAGAGAAAAGCACTAATAGCATTTTGTTTGGTCGATTCAAAACATGGAAACTCAAGTTAAATAAAGCACAATGTTGGGCGCCTGGGTGGCTCAGTTGGTTAAGCAACTGCCTTCTGCTCAGGTCATGATCCCGGAGACCCAAAATCGAGTCCCACATCAGGCTCCCAGCTTCACAGGGAGTCCGTTTCTCACTCTGACCTTCTCCCTTCTCATGCTCTCTCTCTCTCTCTCTCTTTCTTTACTAAATAAATAAATAAAATCTTTTAAAAAATTTAAAAAAATAAAGCATAATGTTTAAAATCAATTTATTTAATATTTTTAGCTGACTTGAATCTATTCAAAATAATTCACCAATCCCTTGTACACACTGAGAAATAGCACAGTTCCCACCAATCAGCACAGGTCACAGGGGAAGAACAAGTCTGCAAAAATGGAATGTAAGTCAGTTTTCTCAAATGAATTCTAATTTTTTTTCAGTTTATATCAGCTATAATTGATTAGCTTGTGGAGCTAATCAATTCAAATGTTTAAGGGAGGATTGAACCACCCCAAAGTGATATTTGGCTTTATAATAAATGGTAGCAGTTTTCTTTTACCAAAATCCAGCAGACAGTGAATTAAATATGATGAGTTGACTTTTGCTTCCAGTTAAGTTGAAGTAACAAGAACTGGATTTGCCCTCCCACATGAAACAACTAATAAAGAAAACAAAAGACATGAAACAATAATTTTTGAAACATTGAGCATCATGTGATAAAGGAAAATGATCTCTGAGAAACAAGAAAGAATGTGAGCTCAGCAACTGCTCAACTTACTTCCTAGAGAGAGTTTCCAGGCTGCAGCATGAGGAAGGGAAACCCATGGGCACACAATATCCCCCATGCTGTCTCCCTAGGTTGAGGACTTGAGGCTCAGAGTCTGCAGAGGCTAAGGCATCCTTATTTTGCTGAGGTTAAAAAATCTGGAGCTAAATTAAAAATTGAGCATGTTAAATAGAAATGTGGGCAATGTGAAAAAATACAATTTGAATTTCTAGAGATGAGAACTATAATGCCTGAGATCTAAAAATTACACTAGTGAAATTAAGAATTTCAGAAGTCTTTCCAGAAGAAAAAGTTAATGAACTTGAACATCTAGCAATAGAAAGTAGTCAGAATGAAACACAGGGAAAAATAACTAAGGATAAATGAACTCGGGATCAGTGAGCTGTGCATCAACTTCCAGGAGCTACCTAGATGTGTAATTTGAGTCACAAAAAAAGAGAGGAAAAAGGTGAGACCAAATAAATATGTGAAAAAATAATAACCAAAATGTCCAAATCTGATGAAAACTATAAACTTACAAATTCAAAAGGCTCATTGAGCCCCAGGCACAAGGACCATAAAAATACCAAAAAAAAAAAAAAAAAAAAAAAAACTACTCCAAAACTACATTGATGTTGAGACCATTTTAAAAACAACCAGGAGGGGGAAAAAAAGAAATTGGGTACACACAAAAAAGAGAGAAATCAGATTTCTCATTAGAAACCATTCATACCAGATGACAGTGAGCTACATATTTAAATTACTGGGGGAAAAAAAGTTGTCAATCTAGAATTCTGTATCCAGCAAAAATATTTTTTAAGACTAAAGGTGAAATAAAAACTTGACTAGGGAGGCAACTGGGTGGCTCAGCTGGTTAAGCTTCTGCCTTTAGCTCAGGTCATGGTCCTGGGGTCCTGGGATCAAGCCCCACATTGGGCTCCCTGCTCAGTGGGAAGCCTGCTTCTCCTTCTCCCCCTCCCCCTGCTTATGTCCCTCTCTCACTGTGTCTCTGTCAAATGAATAAATAAAACCTTTTAAAAAAAACCTTTTCTAGGCACAGAAAAGCTGAAAGAATTCCTCACACCACAATTTTCCTTCTGCATTTTTACACAGAAGGAAAATGAAACCAGATGGAAATCTGGATCTGCACAAAGAAATGAAGAACACCAGAAGTGATAATTGCATGGAAAATATGAAAGCCTTTTATACTTTTTTTATTGTTATCATCATTCACCATTACACAATAAAAATAAATGCCTTCCCAGAAGGCTTTAGAGAATGCTGATAATATTAAATCTACCATTACAGGGAAGTAGGAAATGATTAGAGTGACTAATAGAAATCCAGCCTTAAACTTCTAAACTGATGATATAAATATGCCACTGGATCAGAGAAACTTGGATATCTTAGCAGTGAACATTTTCATGATTGAATTGGGTAGTTAAAGCAGGGCTAATCAAAGAAATTATGAAGATATCAATCATTATATAAAATATAAAATAAAGGGATGTCTGGTTGGCTCCCTGGGTTAAAGCCTCCACCTTCGGCTCAGGTCATGATCTCGGGGTCCTGGGATCATGCCCCGCATCAGGCTCTCTGCTCAGTGGGGAGCCTGCTTCCTCCTCTCTCTCTGCCTGCCTCTCTGCCTACTTGTGATCTCTCTCTCTCTGTCAAATAAATAAATAAAATCTTTAAATATATAAATATAAAATATGATTGAAAAATATTACTTTGCCAATGCAATTTTCTACAGCTATCTTTCACCTACTCTTTGTTCCAACCATATCACACTTGCCTCCCCTACTCTGGCAGACTTGGCCTCATTATAGACCTTCTCCAGTTTTTCATAGCCTGCTAAAATTGGTTCCTTGTTGGCAAAAATCCTAACACCTTCTTATCCTAACACCTCACACAGAGACTGACCCACAGCTTACAAATGCAAAAAAACAAAACAAACAAACAAAAAACAGATGATGATGAGAGAGAGAGAGATGCAAACCTAATGCCAAATATATTCTATTATGGTTTAAAATTCACACTTTCTCAGGGCCTCATTGGCTTGGTTTGTAGTGTATGAGACTCTTGATCTCAGGGTTATGAGTTCAAATCCCACACTGGTGTAGACATTACTTAAAAATAAAATCTTTTTAAAAAGTAAAATAAAATTCACACTTTGTCTTAAGTTTGGATTTATTAGTTAAGGCAAAACAAAGATTTTTTTAAATATTTTATTTATTTATTTGACAGAGAGATCACAATTAGGCAGAGAGGCAGGCAGAGAGAGAGAGAGGGAAGCAGGCTCCCTGCTGAGCAGCGAGTCCGATGCAGGGCTTGATCCCAGGACCCCGAGATCATGACCCGAGCCGAAGGCAGAGGCTTTAACCCACTGAGCCACCCAGGCGCCCCAAAACAAAGATTTTTAATCATCGAAAATGGTTATGTATTTATACATCTGGTCACTATCACTCTTCAACTTTTCTATTGCTTATTTATGTTCTGAAGGACTTATTTGATGGCTACAGAGTGTCTTAGACTGTTTTCTCACATTCCCTACATTCTGCACCAGACCGGAACACACTAACTCACCCCAAACAGAGACTACTCCTTAGCTTTGATTTTGGTTTGCTTCTAATTTTTCTTTTCATCAGTGTGTGGGTGTGTGTTTAGATATGTAAACTTACATACAGTAATGTAAGGCAAATTGCATTTTTCACATTTTAACAACTCGGAAATCTGGATGCATTATACAATCAAAGAATCTTAGATTAATGGAAATAAAGCAATACTCGAGGCACACCATGAAAAATGGCAGCCTTTTGTTCCATCCCACCCTGAAGTCTACTTTTGACTTTTTGAAGACTTATTGACTTATTTATTTTTCAGAGAGAGAGAGAGAATGTCCATGCACATGAGCAAGGGGAAGGGGCAGAAGGAGAGGGAGAAGACCCCAAGCAGACTCCCCACTGAGTGCGGAGCCAGAGGCAGGGCTCAAACTCACTACCTTGATATCATGACCTGAGCCAAAGTCAAGATTTGAATCTTCAGGTCATGATCTCAGGGTCCTGGAATCAAACCCTGCCTAGGGTTCCATGCTCAGTGCAGAGTCTGCTTGTCCCTCTCCTTTCCCCTCTGCTCCTCCCCTCCTCTGCTTTCTCTCTTTCTCTCTCAAATAATAAATAGAATCTCACAAAATTTAAAAAAAAAAAAGAGTTGGGTACTTAATCAACTGAGCCACCCAGGCACCCCAACTTTTTAAATGTTCCTACAGGTAAGTACTTTATATTTTTCTGAAAATATATATATTTTCAATAACATACTTGCATGGATATTGTTTTATTCTCCACTCTAGGCTTCATCTACTTTCATTCTCCAATAGAAGAAGGTATTGAATCTCTCTTAATCATCATCACCACCCCCATCACTTGCCAACTCAGTCCTCCTCTCCCAATGTAATCGTGGTACACAAGATTCTAAAACATTCCCCAAGATTTTTTTTACCCATAGTGTACATACCTGATGTAATTCCCAGTACTGTGAAAAATATATATATATTTTACTCCTATAATTAGGTTATGTTATATGGTATAGTTGATCTTAAGGTAGAGTATCTGAGTGGGTCTGACTTAATCATGTGAGCCCTTTAGAAGTATGGAGTTTTCTCCAGCCAGGAGCAGAAGAGGGAGACAGATAGATAGACTCCAGCTATCCTGGAAGAAAGCAAACACCCATGTTGTGAAGTGTTGGCGGGAAGGTGGGACCTCTGGGAACTGAGAACAGTCCTAAGCCAAGGACTAGCAGAAAAACAAGGACTTCAACCATACAGCCACTAGAAAATTAGTGCTACCAGCCATCTGAATCAACTTTTAATCGGATTCTTCCCCAGATCCTCCAAAAAGGAACACAAGTCAGCTGACACCCCAACTTGGGTCTTGTGAGACCATGAGGAGAGAACCCAGTTACTCTGTGCCTGAATATTTGACCTATGGAATTGTAGACTAATAAATGGGTGTTGTTTTAGACTACTGAATCTGGAGCTCCTGTCAAGATGGCCATTCTCAAAAACAAAAAAGTGTTGGTGAGGATGTAGAGAAATTTAAATAAGAAACTAATTCTGTAGTTATACCACATTTTCTCATTATACCAATATTTAACTTTTATATTATTATGAATATATTAATATTATTCACAGGTGAGCCATTTAGTACACTATAATTATATTTCATTTCTGAATAATTTTGTTTCCCTGGAGTTAATAATTACCTCATTTTTTTCCTTAGTATGCTATGTATTTATCCCCAATTCTCCTTGAAATTGTCAACTTGTTCAGACAAACGTTTTAGGTCATCTATTTCACATTTTTTGCCAAAGATCACCCTTCTGGAGCCTTCTAACTTTCTGCTCAATCAGGGCTGATTGCCTTCTTTCTATCTGTAAAATTGCTTTAATGTTGAATCTCCCTTCACTATTATGCTGGAATGCCCTCTCTCCCACATTTCTTGAATTCCTTGTTTGCTTTCTTGGGTTACTCATTTCTAAAAACTTCCTGTGAAAAGGACTTTGGAGATCATTTTTTTCCTTTTTCTTTTTCTTTTTAATTGTGGATGAGAATAGTTAACATGAAATCTACTCTCTTAAATTTGTAAGTGTGCAATACACTATTGATAACTATAGGAACAATGTTGTACTCCACATCTGTAAACTTATCTTGCATAACTAAAACCCTATACCCATTGAATAGCAACTCCCCATTCCCCCTCTCCCGGCCTCTGGCAACTACCTTTCTACATTCTGCCTCCATGTGTTTGACTCTTTCAGATACATTATATAAGTGGAATAATCCAGTATTTGCCCTTATGTTTCCACTTAGCATAATGTTCTGATAGTTCATCTATATTGTTACATATGGCAGAATTTCCTTTTTTTTAAGGCTGAATAATACTCCATGGTATGTATATTCCACAGGGAAATACAAACCAAAACCACCATGTAATATCACTTCACAACTGTTACGATGATGTTTTAGTCATTTGGGCTGCTATAACAAAGTACTATAGATTGTGTAGAGTTTAAACAATTAAAATGTATTTCTAACAGATCTGGAGGCTGGGAAGTCCAAGATCAAGGTGCTGAAACATCTAGTATCTGATAAGAATCCACTTCCTGGCTTGCAGATGCCTATATCTCAAGGTATATATCAAGATAGATAGATGATAGATAGATAGATAGATAGATAGATAGATAGATAGATAATCTCAAGGATGGATACATCCTCAGATGTTTCCTCCTTGTTTCCCCCTCTTTTTAGAAGGTCATTAATCCCTTTTAGGAGAGCTCTACCTTCTTAATCCAATTATATCCCAAAGACTATCACTTTGGGATTTAGGCTTCAACATATGAATTTGGGGGAGACACAAACATTTGGTGCATAGAAAATGGTTATTATTTTTAAAAATATATTCTTACCAACAGTGTACAAGGATTCCAACTTCTCCACATTCTTGCCAACATTTGTGATTGTGTTTTGTTTTGATTTGTTTTGTTTTGTTTTGTGGTAATGGCCATCCTAACAGGGGTAAGGTGATATCTCATTGTGTTTTGATCTGCATTTCCCTGATGATTAGTGATGTTGAGCATTTTTTTCATGTATCTGCTGGCCATCTGTATGTCTTCTTTGGAGAAACATATATTCAAGGAGATACCTGTCAGGATGGCCATTATCAAAAATGAAATCAAATAAGTGTTGGTGAGGATGTGGAGAAATTGCAGCCCTTATGCACTGTAGGTAGGAATGTAAAATGATCCTGTAACCTTCAAAAAGAGTGTAGAGATCCTTCAAAAAATTAAAAATAAAAATACCTTATGATTCAGCAATTCCACTTCTGGATATTTATCCAAAAGAATTGAAGTCAGGATTTGAAAGAGTTATTTGTACTCCTATGTGTATTGCAGTATTATTCACAATACCCAATATGTGGAATCCATCTAAATGTCCACCAATGGATAACAGGTAAAGAAAACGTGGAGATAATTTTTTGAGACTTTCCATGTCCTTATATTGCATTCACCCTGGGCTGATAGTTTGGCTGGGTGTAGAATTTTGTGTCCGTACTTCTTCACTATGCTCTGGCTTCCAGTTTGCTTTTGAGAAGCAAACTGATGCCATGACAACTCTGAGTATGACCTGATTTAAGTAGAATATTATTCTTCCATCATAATATGTTTTTATATATTTCTGTGGATATTATTTTAGAGAGATTTATTTTTAAGTGTGCTTTGGTTGTTTGCATTGTCTTTCTGTACTCTGATCTCCCAGTTGTTGTTGTTGTTGTTGTTTTAATTTCTAGTCTCTTTAATTTTTAGTCTCTATTTTCATCTTTGAGGCTTTTCTCAAATGCCTGGTGATCTTTGATTATTCATTCCTATTTAAGAGTGAAGTAGTAGTATTATTTAGAAGCATTTTTGTTTGGAAATCTTCTCAATTGTGAGCTTTATTATAGGCAGAGACCTGGTTATTCCTTGGGGAACATTTAATTGATTATGTCTTTAGATCTTCTCTCTTTAACAAGTTTTCCTAAGGACAGAGCGTCCAGTCTTCTGCTAAGAGGGTACAACACTGACTATCCACATTCCAAAAGCTGCCTCAAAAAAGGAAGCTGGGGATATCAATGGTTGGTATGTAAACCTTCCTTAATCCTCCTGTTTTCTGCGTGATGCCCTATTCCTCTGCTATGCCTGGTATGCTTGAATCCAGGGCCTCTCTCTGCCTTTCCTGAGAATGAACAGTCAGTGGTCTAGAAATTAGGGGAAAGTAGGAGCCTGGCTTCCAAGGCTGGTGAGGAGGATCTGGGGCTCTTCATTCAGACCGCAGCCTTCCACTTGGGACTCTCCCCAGGTTTTGCACTCATCTCTTTAATGGGTCTTCTTGCCTACATGCATTTAATTTTCAACGTTCTCCATGCTGCATCCTTTTACCCCTGGCCTACTCATTTTCCAGCTTCCAGATTTTGTTCTTTTGTCATTACTTTAGTGGGATTTCAGGAAAAAAGCATCATATTTAGTCAGAATCTCCTAGTACTGATTGAGAAGAAATGTCCTTCTATCTGTTCTTACAACAGCCTCCTTAATGTGAAGAATTTTAAAGCATAAGAGAACATCATTAGTACTTATTTTTAGCACCTACTATGGATTTTCTGCTTAGATTTTCTGTTTACTTATATACAAATGTTCAAGGATTCTGGAATTTTCATGATAATTAATATGAAAGAGACAAAGTTGGAAGAACACTTTACTTTCCCAAACACCCACTCTCTCATGCACCTGCTCCATTTGATATGTCCAGATGTATGCATGCCAACCCTCCAATGCCTCAACTTTACTCTCTTTGAAAAGACAGAGATAGAAAAGGCAAAGCCTGTCAGGAGTGATCTTGGATGTGCAGGTGTGGTGGACCTGCCTAGCTCCAAGCCCACTCAGCTCTCCTCCTCCTCCTTCACCTTTCGCTGTTTGGCCTTCCCCTCCCATCCCCCAGGCTGATCTCCGACCAAGAATGATTGAAGAAACCCCAACTATGCATCAAGTCAGTCCTCCTGTAACTTGCCTTGCCCTGTCCTTGTCCCCAGGTGTAAGGAAAGGAATACTGCCCCAGCCCTTTCTTAGATGTGATGTTGATAACTGAGCCCAAGTCCCCACCTGGTAGCCTGCCTCATGTCCCAGTTTATGGAAAATTAGATCTGTGTTTTCTCAGAAGCCACAGTGTGGCCTCTCTCCAGTGCCTGCCCACTCACCCACTGGAGGGCTTCCAGATCTTACTTCCTCCTGGGCAGTGTCTCTGTAGCGGTTAACCTGTCTGTGAGTTAGGACACCGTCTACTCCCAAACTTCCCTAATTAACCTGCTAATGCATGCAATTTCCTCTTCAGAAATGTATTTCTTGACATGAGCCATTTAAACTTTTGTTTGAAAAAATTCATGCAATCTCTTTTGCATTCTTTGGGGAAAAGGAGAGTTGAGGGATGTGGGGCTTGAAAAAGGGTAAAAGGGAAGCCAAAGACCCAACCCATCTCCTCTTCAGAGCTTTAAAACCAACCCTGTCCATCCTCCTCCTTCACACACTGCTCCTTTCAGGTGATCAACCCACATGAAGTTTTGCCTGATTCCCATGGTCACCCTGCTGTGTCAAATAGGTTTACATCTATTTCTCCACACGTATCTCCATGTTAGAGTTTAGTACCCTGAAGCCAAGGGTGTCTAGTTTACTGGCTCCTACCTCAGGATAGTCCTGGCATTTGTCAATTCATTTCTCCAGCTCTTACCTCTGAGCTCACTTTGTCAAAAAGTCCACAAAGAAAGACCCCAAAGGTAAGCTCATGACCATCCCTCCACTCTGGGTGCCAATGAAGAGGTTTCTCTCCACCATCATGTCAGGGAAGAGGCCATTACTTCCTTCAAATCAACAATGCTTAGTTTCATGAGTATAACAATGCATGACTCACAGGGAGTTGTGAGGAGAAAAGAGAAAATGTGAGGAAAATGCCTAGCATGTGCCTAGCACAAATGGATGAGCAGTAGGTATTAATTCATGGACTCAATCCCCACAGCTAGAGAGCAAGAAGGAGTGAGCAGTTGAGGAAGCCTCTGGAGGCAGCACCAGAAGGTGGAGGGGGGGGCCCAGAGAGGGCACGCTGTACTGTGGTGGGTGAGGATTGTTTATTCCAGACAAGATCCCCCCCATCCATTTCCTTCTGCCCAAATTCCAAAGTCTGTAAAAGCTTTAAGAGACCATAGGCCTGGAGCCACGCTGGAGCTTCCCGACCTAAACAAGAAGGCGCTCGGCCCCTGCAGGAGCAGCCGGGCTGAGGTAACTTGCATTTCAGCAAGGCCTCTCGACCTCTGAGTAAATAAATGTGTGGAACAGATACAATAAACATTTTCCTCTGGGCCTGAAATCAGATCTGCAGATCCCTCAGTCCCTCTGCGCTGGGCAGACTGTAATTACAGGATATGTTAAATTTTCTTTATAGCTCGCCCCGATGGTTGTGAGGTGACCACACCAGCCCGGACAGCGCCCCGGTCTGGTCTGCTGCCACTGGTAATGACAACCAGATGTTTGCCTGAAGTTAATCATCAATAGGGCTCTCGCCCCAGAGTCAAGTAGGGCTCACCGTTTGCTTGGAGAAGCCATGTAAAGTGGTGATAAGCGGGGGTGACCTGCAACCTGCCGTTGCGGCCGCCACTCCAAGAGGAGATAAGCCACCTGACACCCTCAGAGGTGACCGAGGAGAGAGCAACTGACGAAAGCCAAAGTTCACCCAGCACACAACGTGTCTGTGGGCATCACAGCCCTCCCCTTAGGTGCCAGAGAAGGACTTCTAGAGATAGAGAAATTGCAACAGTGACGGACGTCTTTGCTGAGAATCTGCAGATCTTATTCAGCTCGTGGACAACAATCTCTTGGAATTCCTGAGTGAAAGTCTTCCACGTAGTGGCAGTTTTCCTCTCTTGCTAAGAAACATTAACATATATGTAAATCGACGAAGGTATAACTGAATCACTCCTGTTCGTATCTAATAGCTTAGGCATCAGTATTTGAAATTGTTAAAAGAAAGCATCAACCCAAGGATTCTGATTAAAGGTATGAGATGAGCCCCCAGTATCTGTCTTTTTGATGAAATCCTTAAGGAATTCTCGTACAGAGACGTGCTTTTTAGATAGTGTTTTTAGAAAGTTGGGAGATGCAGCAGGAAGAAGTGTATATTGCTCTCCCCCAGTCTTAGAATCATAAAGACTCCAGCAAGAGTCAACTCTTTGCGTGAGCCCTGCCCCTATACGCTGCTCTAGGAGAGAGGGTCAGATCCATTTCAATGTAATTGTTTTAGGGACTCAGGCATTTTTACGAGGAAGGAGCTGGGTGTTCTGGCAAACTAAATGTCATTGAAGAGTCATATGTTTTCAAATCTCAACTCAGAACTTCTTACAAAGTATCTGTTGATTTTTTTTTAAATTTGAGTATGACATGCAATGTTAAACATTAGTTTCGAGTGTGCCATACAGTGATTTAACTTCGTGCTCACCGCAAGTGTAGCTACCATCTAATATCTGTTAATTCTTGAGAACTCGTTGGTTTTCTCTAATTTTCTCAAACTTACAATGATCACAGTCGGTACTTTCAATTAGTAAATATATTTGTTTTGCTTGATATGGTATTTACTTTCGCATTTGGTGCACACTCCTTTCTTACAGCTGTCCTGATTTAATTGAGTAACACATTACACATTGGTGGGAGGATATCCAAGCCAAAATATTATTCTTAGATCGAGACAGCCCCGGGGAAATTCTCAATTGCGTATGGTTCTGTAAGTACTACATTAATATGAAATATCATATTTCATATAATTAACTTCCTTTATAATAATGGTTTAGGGAATAACAACTAATGTCCTTAAAAAGCCAACCCAGTCTCAGGGTTTAAATTTTTTTTTTGAAAAAAAATATATATTTGTTTCTCTGGATATAATAACTATATATAATTATAAGAAATTCAAACAATACAAAAATGAATTAGGTCGATGGGGCCCCGGGATGGCTCAGTCGTGAAGCGTCTACCTTCAGCTCTGGTCATGATCCCAGGGTCCTGGGATCGAGCCCTGCATCCGGCTCCCTGCTCGGCAGAAAACCTTCTTCTCCCTCTCCCATTCCCTCTGTTTGTGTTCAGTCTCTCGCTGTGTTTCTGTTAAATAAATAAAATCTTAAAAAAAAAAATTAATTAGATCAACAGTGAAAGTTGACCAAAAATAGATTGGAGTTAGATTTGGAGTAAGAATCAGGAGTGTCTGTTACACGTATTTCTGAGTAAAGAAAACAAGATTTTGAATTTTTAATCAGTACATCTGGCGCCACCACCAAAATGGTTTTTTCAAAAAGTAGCATCTTCATAAGGATCAAAATTTACCCTCTGATATTCTACTCATCCCACACCTGGACTCCTGTCTCCCTTTTCAGCTTTATGTTTCTCCAGTGCCCTTAACACTATAAAACGTAGTACATATTTACTTCTTGTTATTTATTGTTTGTTCACTGATGTCATTATTATTTATCGTTTGCTTATTTATTTGCTACTATATCTCCAGGACCTGGGACAGACTTGATACATAATAATTATTGCTCAATAAACAGCTACTGAATGTTGAATGAATAAATTCAACTCAGGTGCTACTACTGCCCTGAAGGCTTTGCTCACTTCCATAATTCTTGACCTTAGCCAGAAAGTAACTTCCTTTCTCTGTACTTCTGTTTCTGTATTGTATCCAAACTTCTACAGTTACATTTTCCACACAATTATGACATGCTGACCCTACCAAAGGCCATGAGCCACTGGGGGCCAGAGCAAGGCCATTTATATCTTTTTACTAATGCTCATCTTCATACCTGTTTCCTGTCTCCTAGTTAGTGTGAGAGTGAAGAGACTGAGGAAAGTGGAGTGTAAATAATAAGACTGCTGCATGAACAATGAATCTTGGAACACTGAAAAAATTAAATTAAATTTAAAATAATAATAACAACAATAATAATAATAATGACTGCTGATTTGATTAGAAAAGTACCAGAGCATGAAAAAAGCCTATATATATATACATATCATATTTACTGTGGGATGGGATGGGATAAGTATAGCTTTGAATCCAGGCCTCAGATAAGAAACTAAGGAGGGTTTATTTTAGCTTAATTTGGAAGGTGGTATAGAATTAATGCGTGTGAGCTCCTAAAAGCATGCTGGTTGAGGGGTGCCTGGGTAGCTCAGTCAGTTAATCATCAACCATCAGCTTGAGTCGTGATCTTGGGGTCCTGAGATTGAACCCCACATTGGGATCCCTGCTCACTGGGGAGCCTGCTTTTCCCTCTCACTCTGCTCCCCCTAACCACTGGTGCTCTCTTGCTCTCGCTCTCTCTCTCTCTCTCCCTCTCAAATAAATAAATAAAATCTTTAAAAAAAAAAAAAAGCACACTGGTTGAATTCCTAGGATGCTAAGGTTTCCCAGGGTTCCAAATATTAAGCTGCTGTCTTTACTTCTCTCCAAAAGACCTCACCAAGCAGCCAACAGGCCACAGAAATAAGAAAATAAGAAAATAAGCATCTAGTTCAGTATTTAAAGAGTCACTTACCATGATGAGAACTGAGACTTGTATAGAATTGTTGAATCGCTATATTGTCTGGAATTTAGAAAAGAATTTTTTAAAACTCATAAATAAATAAGTAAATAAACTCTAAATAATAATAATAAAATGCCCTTCAACAGACGAATGGATAAGGAAGATGTGATACATCTACACAATGGAATATTATGCCTCCATCAGAAAGGATGAATATCCAACTTTTGTAGCAACATGGACAGGACTAGAAGAGATTATGCGGAGTGAAATAAGTCAAGCGGAGAGAGGCAATTATCTTATGGTCTCACTTACGTGTGGAGTATAAAGAAAATTATGGAGGGCATCGTGAGAAGGAAGGGAAGGGCGAATGGGGGGAAATCGGAGGGGGTGATGAACCAGGAGAGACTGTGGACTCTGAGCAACAAACTGAGGGTTTTGGAGGGGAGGGGGTGAGGGGGTGGGTGAGCCTGGTGGTGGGTATCGAGAAGGGCACGTACTGCATGGAGCACTGGGTGTGGTGCATGAACAATCAATCTTGTAACACTGAAAAATTAAAATAAACAAATTTGGGGAGAAAAAAATAAATAAACTGTTTTCTAAATAAATGAATGAATGAATGAATGAATGAATGAAATAAACTGTTTTCACTGTAAAAATAATAATAATAAAATAAAGAGTCATTAAAAATGGATAAAGAAGCTGTGGTATCAGTAGACAATAGAATAGAATTCAGCCATGAGAAAGAAGGAAATCCCATTATTTGTGACAACATGGGTGGACCCAGAGGGCATCATGCTGTGAGATAAGGCGGACAGAGAAAGACAAACACTGTATGGTATCTCCCGTATGTGGAATCTAAGAAAGGCAGACTTGCAGAAACAGAAAGTAGAATGGTGGTTACAAGGGCAAGGGCATAGGGAATGTGGATAGAGAGATGTTGGTCAGAGATTACAAACTGCTGGCTAGAAGACGAATAAGATCTGGGGACCGAGTGAACAGTGTTGTGATTTTAGTTAACAGTACTGTTTTATGTACCTGAAAGTTGCTAACAGAGTAGACCTGAAATGTTCTCACTGCAAAAAAGAAATGGCAATTATGTGACATGACAGATTAGCTAATGTGTGGTGGGAATCATATTACAATGTGTACGTGTACCAAATCAATATGTTGTGCAGCTTACATTTATGCATTAATTGTCAATTATATCTCAATAAAGCTGGAAAAAATAAAGATTCATTACACTTAAAAGCCAAAGATTGTCAAGTATCCACTGAGCTCATCCGCTGAATTCCCTACCCAAAACTCTCTGCACCATAAGAAGGCCTGCTCACCGCCTGTGAATCCACCATCCACTCAGCTTGAGACAATGAGTTAGAGTATAATTAAGTGTATTAAACTCTCACTTGGTGCCTTGCACTTTGGTGAATGAAGATTTCAGATACAAATGTCCGTTTAACTCAAAAGTATTTGTAATGCATGCTGTTCTTTCTAGACCTCCCTAGTGGGAGTTTATCTGTTTATTTAGGATAATGATGCAAGTTTATGCTCAATTATGCATGGCCGAGTTTGCATCCTATCTTACTTCCAACATCTTCTTAATAAAATGAATCAAGCGAGGTTCGAGTACTCCTTTTTCTTTTCTAAGATCTTAATTTTTTTAGAGTAGTTTAAGCTTCACAGTAAAATTGAGAGGACGGTACAAAGATTTCTCATCCACCTCTTGCATCTAAACACACATGGCTACCTTCATTATCGACATCACTCACACACACCGAGTATTTAATAATAGCATAATGCCATGAATGGGGTACCTACCACAAAATCTTATTTATTGTGCACAATAACCAAGGTAAACAGCATTATACCCTTTTTGCTTGTGTGTAAACTGGCTCAAAGACCTTCAGTAATTATCCCCAAGATCCGCGTAGCTAGAAAGTGCCTGAGATACCATTCAAAACCAAAGTTGTAAGACTTAAAAGTTGTTTCATTTCCTTAACATCGCCACGAAGACAATTTCTTACCTCTTTATATTTTATCCCCTGAAATCTGGGATAGGTTCATTTAAAATAGAACATTTAGCCATCCCTGCAAAAGGGGAAGGGCAAGTCACTCTGTTTATGGGGTGGTGTTTTGCCTGGTTATAACAAGTAAAGCATTGTTTTTGTCATTGCTGAGAAGGCTCCTATCCCTCCGCCTCTGAGCCATCCATGCACTCCACCTTCCCAGGTCCATAGAGATACTTCTAGTCTTCTTTATGGCTTCAGTGTTGAACCTGAAATGATCTCAATTCTGAGAACATTAGGAACACCTGCACGCCGATGAAATGCAAACATTAATCAAAACCAAATGCAAAAGATTCCAGGGTTGTGTGTCATCTGTATCATCCACACTCCACTCCTCTCCCTCAGGAGGGATGATTGAGAGTTGATTACAAGTTCTTTTTGATGATGCTGCTAAAAACCATTTGAAAAACATCATCCCCTCTCTTCACAAGATGGATTATATTGGGCAACATGAAGTCATGATTACATTGCACTAATTTTAGCTAAGTCAGACGTCTTCATGAAGGCATTGCTCACGCCTGTCAACCACTGCTGACTGAGGCAAAGTTCACCCAACTTTGGACAAAAGGAGAAACAGTCAGCCACCCCTTGTCTCTGTGAAGGGGCTGCTGCCTCATCAAGAGTCAAGCCAAGTCTGAGGCAGACAGGTCAGTTCATTTCCAGATCCCATGAATCTCGCTGCCTCTCCTGCCGTGCCCCCACAGCATCCCGTCGTCTGCTGGCTTTTCAGTAACACAGTAGAGAAAAGTGAAGCTATTTTATGCCACCCCCTCTGCTTCCTACTCCCAAGCCTTTCAGCAAGGAACCTGGTTTCAAGAACCCGTGATGCTAATACTCGCCTCCCCCTCTTGGTTTCCGTCTCTTGCAAATTGGGGCGGGTCTTGTTATGGCTCGTCTATAGTCTGCTTTGAATTACCTTATAATCCTAAAAAACGTGTTGTAATATTCCAAGACAACAATGCCCCCAGAGCTCTTTCAGAGTCTCAGGACTAAATGGATTTTTTAGCAGTTGGATTGTTTAACTGGTGGGTTTTCCATTTGCTATTTATTGAAGACCCTGAGACGTTTGGAAGGGGATTCCAACTACTCTGTTTCTAAGAATTCTAATTCCTAATTGATCTGCAATAATGCTAAGAGACTCAAGTCATAAAGCTTTGTGTTTTATCATGGCCTCCATATCCAGCCTTCAAGTCGTTGATGAACATTGATTAAGGCTACCAACATGATGAGGTACCAGCCTGATCTACATGAGTTTCCTCAGCCATGGAGGTATTTGGTTCAATGGGAGAATGGGTGCTCAGACTCTCATCTTTCTTCCCTAGTGACAAGAACCACGTATCATTCCTTCCAGCATTTCAGGTCTCCTGGAAGTTAAAAGAACACTGGTGACTGGGGAATAGCCAGAATCTGTGTCCATTGAGAGGCCACGGGACTAAGGTGAGATCCACATCTCTGCTTCGCCATGTACTATGTGAGTGAGACCTTGGTCAGTGTCTCGTAACTTCTTCAAGTTTCAGTTTCCTCATCTTAAGATGAAGGTAATTAGAATAACTACTTCTCAGGATTTGTGTGAAGCTCAAATAAGTGAATCAACATGAAGCTTTTCTGTATAATGCTAAACCAACTCTGCTTGGGGAGGGAAGCCTTGAAAAGCTTGATTCTAAGATCACCTGTCAAGGTTGGCATGGAATTGTCATTTTCAGCATTATTTTAGAGACACAAATTAAGACCAGATGGCTCATAAAATTCCTTATGTTCTTTTCGCCAATCTGTAGCAGCACCTGCTAACAAATGAATCCAGATCTTTAGAGTCAGTCTTTCAGGCCACAAGTGTCATATAAATATACAGCTCTTATTATATGCCCACATCTAGGCTAGATTCCTTCTGGAAGACGCTGGAAGAAGAAGCAGCTCCAGATATCAAGAGTTTTATATCTTGTTAAACTCAATCCAATTAACTCAATCAATTAGTCAACCAGCCCTCACTAGAACATTCTACATGCCCAGTTCTGCCAAGGTGTCAAAAGGAGAGACATTCCTGCTCTATAGGAATTTGACATATGAATCATTTCATGGCTTCCTTACCTTTAAAAATGGGGGACAGGAGTTATTATAAGGTTATTAATAAGAGAAGGCAGGAGTTGACCTGGAAATGAGGAAGCAGACCTCACCAAAAGTAGACCGGAAGGTCAGCCATAATGCTCAGCAGCTCTCAGGACAGGATTACCATATGCGACTCAGCACTGGAGCTTGGACTCTGCTCCTTAATGATGTGAAATCAGTGTGACCCTTTCAGCCCTTCTTCTTGTTGTGTGACCAACTTACTAGTGCCGCCTGTCCGGGTAACCATGGGAAGGGGAGAGTCTGAATGGCCTTGTCGTTGCCAAGACCACACCCACTCATGGTTCAATTAATCAGAACCTTCCAGTTCACTTGGCGTGGAGTGCCCCTGTCTAAGGAAAAGTCTGGATCTGCTTCCCCAGGAAGGATGGTAGATGAGTTTGGTTCTCTCCAGAAGAGGCTGCCAGCCTGGCAAATATCGCAAGGGTCCTCCTTAGAAAACGACTTTTCTCCCTCTCTCCCACACCCTGTATTCTTCTCCCTCACACTTAGAAAACAACAAGAGAAAAAAAAAAACCAGCCCAGTGGACTGGAATAATTGAGGGACAGTTTATAAAAGAGGTGGGGAAGGAACTGAACCTTGAGGATGGGGTGACTGCTGATATCCAAGAAAAATGGAGACGCTCCAGACAGACAATACTGGTTGAGCAGTGACAAGACTCCCCAGATGAGCTTCTCTTTAAGTTTGTAACTCTCTTAAGTACAGCTGTTGGGACTCACTGCTTCCTTTTGCAAGTTGGGAATAAAATAGCGAAGGGAAAGTGACCACTTTTATTTTGTGAAGGAGTTACTCTCTCTATTGCTGGACATGGATATATGTACTTAAGAATCGAACTGAAAGTCTTTTTCTAGACTCATCCACACTCCAAATTAGGCTTTCTTCATTCTGGTGGTGACTTTTCTCCCTTCCCAGGCGTGACCCGCTGGCACACTTCCTAAGAATAATAATAGCAAATGATAATACTAAATTTGTAGACAACCTTAGTATCAGGTAGTACATTCAGTTCTTTACGTGCTCCATCTTGTGTGATCACTATTATACAATACATATTCTAAGAAGGAGACTCTACCAAGCAAATCATTAACAAGAGAAGGAAGACTTCTCCCCAAGGAAGTAATATTTAACTGAAATTTCAAATTCGGTGTGGGAGTTCTGGTAATCAAGTCTGGGAAAGACATTCCAGCAGTGGGATTGGCATCGAAGAGATAAGAACAATCATAGGATGTTCCAGAAAAAGCAAGTAGTTCACCACCATTAGATGATAGGGTCCTTGTGGAAAGGGGTAGATCTGGGACCAGACGCACTGAAAAGGGCCAAACGGTGGACAGATTTGTGCACAGCAATTTTACCAAAATGCAACGGAGTCCACTGGCGTGCTTTAACAAGAGATAGGTTTTATCAGATCTGCATCTTAAAACATTTGGGGCCACGTGGAGCATGGATTCACTGAGCAAGGCAGTCAGGGCAGCCAGCCGGGAGGTGATCATTACAGTTATCCAACTGTGTGAGATGACGAAGAAAGGAACTAAGCCAGTGATGGAGGAGAGAGAGGATCCGCCTCAGCCAAGAGGCCTCTGCCTCTAGGGCCGAGAACGCAAGGAGACTGGAAACGCTAGCGAGCCAATGCCCATGGCACCAGGCTGGAGATGTGTGAGGCCAAGGGACAGTAGCTTTGATCAGTATAGGGCAAGTTCAGAAGAGGAAGCATGTTTCCAGCCTGGGGACTCCAGCAAAGCTTCCAGAAGGGGTGCTATTTGAGCTTCATAGTAACAGATGAGTAGGATTTTAATAGACGGAAATATCTTGAAGAGCCTCCCAGGACGAAGAGCAAATGCAAAGATCTTAGGAGTGGAAAGCCAGAGGCTGACTGGGGAGATAGCAGGACAGAAGCCCGGCCTCCCGTGCGTGCGGCTGCAGCCGAAGGAACCCTTGAGCAGGATCCTGTCAGCTTTCCTGCTCAGCCTGGTAGACGCTCAACAATAGCCCCTTGAGGGCAGGGGTATAAGAAATGATACGTTGTCTTTATCACAGAAAACCACAGATAATGGTCTGGCGGAGCTTGAGAGCCTGGAATAGAACTTCCTCAGCTCGAGGGCCTGGAATAGAACTCCCTCAGCAACGCCCAGAGCGTGGCCTTGGGATAGACGCTTCATCAAAGAGTTTCTATCACAACTCGGTCAGGCTTTCTTACACTCCCTTCCTAGTTTCTTTCGGGCAAATGGCCCTGCCTGTCCCAGTGCTTTGTTGTCCTGTGTCTCCCCTCAAATTGTTTTAATAAAGAGCCTTCCGTCCTCAGCAAAAACCAAATGGCAAGGCAGGCCCCAGGCGGTTGCTGCAAACTCAAGTCTTCAGCCTGGAGGCAGCTCAGGGCTCCCGGTCTGTGGGCTCGCTGCTTCCCCACCTGGGCCCGGAGGCCTGCGGGCTGAGGGCCCGTTCCGGCCCTCCTCCCACCTCTCTTTATTCACCGGCAGCCCAGAAAGCTGTTTAACAGTAAGTGAAACATTTATCCTTTAATTCTCAGATGTATGTGATCTGAAAAAAATAACAGAGGAGAAAATAATCCTGAGGACGTCAGAGGAAGGGAAATGTGGAGAGCAGATGCCACTATTTGGTTTTGTCCCCGTTTTATCTTTTAAAAATACATAAAACATGAATAACTAGGGAGAAATAGTTCCAGCTTCGGGTAAAATCAAAAAAGGGGGTATTTTATAGTTTGGGTTGCACTTTTTACATTTTAAGTTGTTTGGCTACTCAACACACTTCATGAAATCATAAAATTCTGGAGCCGGAATAGAACTTGAGAGGTGACTTATTCCAGTTTCTGGTTTTTAAGTTGATGAATGAGCATCCAGGCTAGAAAAAGCCCTTTTCCTTTCATACTCAGGATAGAAGTTTTCCCTCTTTGCCATGTTAGCCTCATGCGGAGAGGCAAAAAGCTTTCATTAGGTACACTCATTCACTGCTTTTGTTCATGTACTAAGTATCTACTGAGCACCTACTAAATACGAGATTCTCTGAGAGACGGTGGAAATGCAGGCGTGATCCCTGAGTCTCACTTACATGACTGGTCTTACCAGAGAGGGTAGTATGTTGTCACAGTGTGCAGGGGACCCCTGAAGAGCGTGGAGTGGGGGCGGACAGGTGAGAGAGAAGCTCAGCCACACTGATGATGAAGCTGTGGTCGGACGGACCTCATTTTAACTTAAACAGTAGAAATAGCCAATGGACCTCATTTTAACGTAATCAGTAGAAATACCCAAAGGATGTGTCATCCTTTGGTTGTAAAAGGATGTCCTTACAGCCATCTCCTTGTTTATTTTCCTCCCAGTCATGTGAGGTAGGTCTTAGTACTATGCCTGATATATACCTTAAGAAATGGAGGCCCAAGTTTTCAAAAATAAAAAGTAACTGATTCAGAAGTCAAATTTGGGCCTCGGGACTTTTAGATCTCTTGCTCTCCTCTCCCTGATGTGGTCTTTCTATTATCATTTCAAAAAACAAACCAATAGTATGGAGCATCTCTGTGTCAAACCCTGTGGTTTACGTTTGGTGTTGGGGGAGAGATGGGGTGGTACGGAGATGAGTAGACTTCAGGATCACATAATCTGAGAGAGGAAGAACCATAGAATCACACACAAAGAGAAAACGTGTTTGTCTCTCTGTTTGTTTGTTTCTTTTACAAAACTGAGTCCCCAGATAGGTAAAACAAGCAGCGATTGGTACAGGATCCTGGGGAGGGAGACATGACCTCATCATGGGCCAACATGGCGTCACAAGAAGGATGGGCCAATCATGCTTGCTGTTTGGGACTAGAGTCAACTAAGGGAAAAAAAGGAAAATCATTAATTGTTTTTGTGAAAGTGGTGGGAAGTTTGGGCTGTGGAGTCAGTCAGAGGTGGGTTTACATCCCACTGCTGTCCCTATGTGGTAACTTTGAGTAATTCCCTCAAACCCCACCAGACCACATAAGCATTCAGTGAGATCACACACATGCAGTATTGATTACACTGCCTGGAATACACCAATTCTCAATAAATGGTGGGGATGGTGGCGGTGGTGACATCACTGCTAAGCTCACCACCGTCAACCCTCATTCTCTCAGACAGCCCAGAGAGGGTCCCACAGGCCACCCCCGAACATGGCTCCCTGCCACTCACCCAGGTGCTAATCTACAAGCCTCTTGAGAAAGTGTGGTGTGGCTCATTCCTCGCCTCCCCTCCTATCTTCAGTCCCCTGTGCCTGACTCTTGCAGAACAACCATTTCCACAATACGATTTTTCCTTCAAGATCTCCTTATCTTCTGGAACTTTCTGTGGAAGTTACATTCCTCTAGAAAGAACAGCCCTTCTTCCCAAGGACCGACCGGTGCCTGTTACAGTCCCCAGCGACCCCTCAGCAGATAGGAGTCAGGGGTAGCCTAGGACTTCTCTGCTGTCCCCTTGGTCTGCTATTGTCTCTTGGTCTGCTATTACTTACTGCATAACTCTGGGCTGTGCCATTAGCAATCAAAGCTGTAGGGGACCCAGCTGCCATGAAACAGACACATAAAGGAAAAATGTGAAGCCAGAAATGAAGTGCTGCGGCTGAAATCTGTGAAGGAGGCCGTGTTTCTATTTAGAGTCCGCCAGCCTCCCCAGCAGACCTTCATACACGCCCCCCTTCCAAGCCATGTTCCCTCAGCCTCCTCCTACCCTCCAACAAGTTGTCAACTACTCCCTGAAGGAGAAGCGAGACAGTGCCAAAAAAGGGCCTTGGCTGGGAGTCAGGACCCTGGGGTCCAGGTTAGATTCTGCCAATGATGAGCTGTGGGAACTTTCGCAAAGGACTGAATTTTTCTGAGCCTTCATTTGTAAATGACTAGATCTACACAGTGGCTCTAACTCTTGGTGATTCTACTGCTGTGCTCATTTTTTAGCACATATTTTATAGATGAACACACACAGACACACACGTGCATGTGCGCACACACATAATCACTCATTAGTGAATTATATTATTTTAATGCTCTTAACAGTTATCCAGCTGTCAGTCTGAAGTTAAAAGCAAAAGAATTCTCATATTAATACTATAGACAAAGGTTACTTTCTGTAAGATATAAAATCTGATTTAAAATTTTGAGAAAAAAGGGAAGTTTTAAAAATAACATGATGTACTGTACAGTGACTAATGTAACATAATGGAAAAATAAATAAAAATAACAATAACATGTAGAGAGTATGGATAATCCACACAAAAGAAGGTACAAATAGTAAAAAACATTGGAAGTACATTTTGTCTTATGAGTAAAAATACAAACCAATACATAAATTGATAAATATAATAATATATAAATGTGACATAATAATAAAAATAATTAAGTAACAAATATATTGATATATTAAGACATATTATAAACTCATTAGTCAAAACAGAAACTTCTGCATCACAAACAGATCAATAGGACAACATAGAGAACAAAGAAATTAGCATGTGTGTGGGTGTGTGAGTGTGTAGGTAGTTGGGTGTATACCTAACATATGATAATGAGGGCAACACAAACCAATGAGGGAATACAAATTATTTAGTATGTGGTTCAAGAGAAATTAATTCCCATATGGAAAGCTGTAAAGAGTCAATTCACAAAAGAAATAGCACAGATGTCTAAAAAAGCACTTACGGAACGCTCGAACTTGCCAATAATCAAAGAAGTCAGATTAAAACAATGAGATACAAAGTGGTAACTTTTATAGTGATCAGAAAGCAAAAACAGCTGGTGAGAGGGTAAACTGGAACAGCCATTCTAGGAAGAATCTGCCATTGTTTAGCAAAACTAAACGTTTATTTTTCTGGTCCAGTGAATTCACTCTTAGGTGTAAATCCCAAAGAAGTTCTCCCATGGGTCCATAAGTGTGTGTGTACAATAATGTCTCCCATGACATTGTTTGTAGTTGCAAGTAGTTGGAGGCAAGCTAATTTTTGGTCACTAGGGATAATGAATAAGTCATGTGCAAGAAATGCAAGCTATGGCATACTGGCCAGTAATAAAAAAGTAAGGATAAATTTCAAAAAATATATGGCAAGCGAGAAACAAAATGAAATTTTTAACACAATTCCATTGATGTAAAAATAAAAAGAAGACAAAAATGCATATGCAGAACTACAGTATATCATTTATAAAAGCACAAATTCAAGGATTTCAAGGATACGTTAGAATGGTTTTTTTACCAAAAAAAAAAAAGAATGGTTTTTTACCAAGAGTATACTGATGAGAAGTCAGTCAAGAAAATACAGAAATTACCCCCAGGCAAGAAAGGATTGGGGTGCTCTCAAAAACATTGGAAGGACTAGAGGTGTGAGGGGCAGAGAAGATTACCACTAGTTCCCAAGTTCACTACCAGACTTCCAGAAACAGGAAGTTGATACTGTCACCCATAAGGACTAAGGAAATGCCACCATGGTACAACTACATTCACACTGAGGCAAGTGATTTATGAGAGAAACCCTGAGGTTGCTGTAAGATCTCATATCCGCCAAGCCCACACATCTGCCTGCAACTAGGGAGGAAAAATAATGTTCTCTTAATTCTAATGAAGGCATCTCTCACCAGTGAAATTTAAACTAGAACGCTTCTGATAATGGAATCTGGAACATGTAAGCTTCTAGCTTGGTGGATGCAGGGAACACATGAAAGGGCGTAGGAATGTTGCTGAATACCAACAGGCATTCTTCTGGCTGCCCAGGACCCATTCACGCCCTTCCATATTTAACTTCCAAACAAGATTATGAGCAACACACTTTCTGCCTGCTATAATCCAATTATCCCTCATGCAAATAAAGAGGCATTCACCCTCTCCACAAAGAGGTTCCCAAGGGGAACATCATCATTGCAACCATGGTTTAGTTCGAAATGATTGAATCAATCTAAAGACATGTTCTTAATCACCAACAGCGTACTTTATATAAAATAGTAGAGGAAAGAAAGAGAGGAAATGGAAATTCTATATTGCTTAATATAGACAAATAAAGACATATGAACCTATACCCAAGAAAATATAAGTGCTTATATAGTCATCATTTCTACAACCAATCCCAAGATATAGTTGATATTTTAACCCTTATTCCATTACCTATACCATGATCTCTTTGTCCTCCAGCAACCACTTTCACTGGCCATGGTTCTTGATCTAGGATAATTACCCAAAATTTTATTACTAAAGGGCTTAAACCATTAGTGGTCTTGCTTGCGTTGTGCTACTATGGTCTTCCATTAAATTTTTCCCTGGCATGAAAATACTAGCAGGCACACTTAACTCCCCAGAATCCCCATATGTGCTTTCTGATTCTGTTTTAAAGCAGCAAAACTATTTGAGGATTGGTCACTTTAGACAACACAGGAACATCCTCTCTTCTATGTCTCTTGGATTAATGACACAAGGAGAATAAAATGGAGAACCTTCCATTTCATCATAATAAAAACTAAAGACAAGGAAAAAAGTATCAAAAGCAGTCAAGTTTTCCTATCTGGAAGAAACAATCTGAATGGCAATTAATTTCATAGCAGAAACCAAAGAAGTCAGAAATGAGTGGCTTAACATATCTCAAGATCTGGGGGGGGGGGAGGGGAATCTCAACCCAGAATCTCATAACTATAACTTATAACCAGGAATTAGGGAAAATCAGACATTCTCAAGTGAAGAAAAACTGAAAGAAGTTATCCCCAGCAGACTAGTCTTAAAAGAATATCTAAAGGAAATTCTCTAAACAGAAAGAATATGATAAAATAAGAAACTTTTGGAATATCAGGAAGGAAGAACAATGTAAGAAAAATATGAGTAAATACAATAGGCTTTGGTTGTCATACTCTTCCTACATTTTCTAAATCGTATTTAATGGTGGAAGTAAAAATTGTAACACCATCTGATGTGGTTCTAAATATACATGTATTTATGTATGTAAATAAATATAGAGGAAATGCTGAATAAATGTGTATCATAGATGGGGTAGAATAAGGAATATAAAAGAGAGGTAAGCTACTTCACTCAAACAGGTGAAATGATGACATCAGTAGATTGTGATATCTCTTTGGAAGATTAAGAAAAATATTTATAATACATACTTTGTGTCAGATTTTTTCCCCCCAGGAGACCTGCTCCGTACTTCATCCTAAGGATTCTAGGTCCATAAATGTGTTTAGGAATGGAAATTGGATCAAGGGCCATAAATACATATTATGATGACTTGAAGACCTAAAATATTTTCGTTTATGGATGTCAAGCAAGACTTAGATAGCATTCCATCTATTGATTCTTGGGAGAAAATGATCAATTATATATCAAAGATTTCTGAAGGTCAAACCCTTATTACCAACTTAAGTCCTTCTCATATCGATAATCTGCTTATTTGGTCTCTGTTGGTTAAATGCTGTTCTTCGATCTCTGCTGTTTGGGAAGAAGTACATTTCAATAGCACTGTCTCCTGCCTTAATTCTCAATTTTCATAGAAAAGTCATTACAGAACTTTCAAAGAATGCCAGTGCTCTCCTCACCAATATATGTTTTATGCCTTTCTAAGGGAGTATCATTTGGGCCCTAATGACCCAGCAAGGAGATGGGTAAATAAATTCTGGCATCTCAATTTATTTACTGTGGGACAGAGTTAAATCCAGGCTTCAGTCTGTATCAGTTAACTTCTGCTGCATAAGCAATCTTTCAAAAACCATCAATTAAAACTGCAAATATGATTTCTGTGATTCTCTGGCAGTTCTTTGGGTTTAAGGATGACTGATATAGGAAGACCTTATTCACATATCCCAAGATTTGCCTGAGATGATTGAGACTTTTCTCCAAGTCTCTAAGTTTATCACTCATCCACTAGTAGCTAGCCTAAGCTTGTTCAAACAGTGGCAGAATGGTTCCCACCAGCAAGAGAGTGCAAATCCCAGTGCCTCTGCTTGGATCACGTTTGTTAATGTCCCATAACTAAAGCAAGTTATATTATCAAGTCCAGATTCAAGAAGTGGAGAAAGAGTGAAATCCTTTTCATGGAAGAAGTGGTGAAGTCCCATTACAAAGGAGTGGGCATACAGGAGTGGAAAGAATTATTGAGTAAATTTTGCAAACAAATCATCACATAGTCAGCCAACAGAGAAAACTGTAGAGCCATTGCCAGCTGCTGAAATTGACACACTGAACCCATAATTTTTTGATAATGCACCCAAGTCAGTAACTTCAGCAGATCTCATGTTCATTTTGATTTATCCTGTAATGGGGGGGGGGGGGTGGCGATCAAGGAGCATCAGCCATCTCTTCCCCAATCAGACTTGTACTTGTCCCTCTGGCTTAGTCCGGGCTCTGACTTCAGTTACAGGTCTGTAGGTAACGAGAAGTGGCAGGAGCAGGTTTTGAGGAAAACTAAGATCTACTTATAAGAGAATTGCTCCAGGCAGTTCCAGCAAGCTTGCAGGCTTTTCCAGCAACACTAGCATCCTCAGATAAGGGAGAAGCTGCTGGGAAGAGAGTGCCAGTTACATGTGGGCTTTAAGGTAATCAGATCCGTCCAACTTTCCCACATGTTCCCAATTCACTTTTTATGGTCTCTCCCGTTGCAAAGCAATGTCATAATTTTCACATGTGACATGGCAAGGCTGTGAATTCAACCTGCAATGTAATTCTATAAGACACAGGATCAAATTGTGGATCTGACATTTTTATACATTGGCCTGGCAGCCACAACATCTAAGAGATTCTTTTAGCCATCCAGGCTCCCTGGTTCCCCGATTATGCTTTAATCAGATAATTTAAACTCTCTAAAGCAGTCATAAGCCATTGTCCCACTCCATAGTCCCAATAGTTTTTATTTATATCCTTAAAGTTTACTGCAACAGTTACTTGATCACTCAAGGTCTCGTCTTCAAAAGAAAATTTGGCAGGCAACAACAGGTGATAATTTAAATAGTGCTTTCATTAGTGCATGCCGTGGAATATTAATACGCACACCACTGGCAATGATGTCACCACTGCTTTCAGATGTAACTAGGTCAAATAACAAATCCCAGCTTTTGATATGTAAAGATATATTTCCTACAACCCCTACTGATACCAAATATTTTATCAGTCAAGATTCGGTCAGGAAAACACTAACACACAATGTATTTTGAGCAGGAAAGGGTTTAATACAAGTAATCAGGTACTTAAAAATTGACAGAGCTGATGGAGGAGCAAAGGTCAAGGAAGGATGTTTCTACCTTTCAGAGAATTAGGAGGTTTCTGTCACCCAGGTCAAAAATGCAGGAATTCACTGCTGTGGCAGATGCAGTACAACGTTGTAAAATCTCATCCGTCTAAATCCTGATGTCCACATGCCACAGAGGAAGGAAAATTAATGACATCTGCATCTATTCTGCCTTCCAAATCCTTTATAAGAATTTTTTGTTGGCAAAATATAAAGCGGAACTTTATGGTCAAGAGACTCTGAACATTGTAATTCCCAAGGATACTTGGGGAGAAGAAAAGAAAGAAAGGTGGGATTTTGAGACTGAGTGGGAGGAGAACTTGAAAAAGAAGGAGAAAAATAAAATAAATTTTAACAAGAAAGAGGCCTTATGCAGATGATGAAAATATGCTCTGAATTAAGGAATATAAATAAGGCAATTCTCTGCACCTGAGGTTCAGTGATCCAGAAAAACATGAGAAAAAAAAATAAAGAAACTCATTCACTGCATACAGATAGAGCTCTCTGGGAATTTAATGTATATATTCATATCAAAATCAAAAAATTATATCTTCTTACTTCTTTCTTATTCAAAAGAATAGAACATATTGTGCACATTAAAATCCTTTTTAGTATTACATATGAGAAAAAGAATAGTTGATCTTGATATTCTCAAAAGCTACATTCTGAGAATTTTGAGTATTCCATACTTGTGGATTTGTTTACTTTTCCCTTTAACTTGGTCATTTTTTTTGTTTGTATCATGTATTCGAGGCTATTTTATAAATTACATACAACTTTAGAACTGTTCTCAATCCCTGGTGGATTGACATTTTATCATTATCAACTACCCCTCTTTTGCTACAATAATACTTCTGGACTTTGTCTTCTTTATCTATCAGTATAGCTATTCCAGCTTACTTTATATTATGATTACATCATATCTCTTTCTATCATTTTATTTTCAAAATGTCTGTATCTTTATATTTAAGGTATATTCCTACAGGCATCATATGGCTGGTTGTGATCTTTAATTCAGCCTGTTATCCCTGTCTTTTAATAATGTCATTTAGTACATTTACATTTAATGTATCTACCAATATATTTATAATTAAACTACTATTCTACTGTTTGTTTTATAATGTCTCGCTTATTATATTCTCCTTTTACTCTCTTTTCTCCCTTCTCTTGAACAAAGTCTCCAAGTTTTTTTTAAGATTTCTGTTATCCACTATTGTCTTGTTAATTGTACATTCTTCCACTGTTTCTTTTTAGTGGTTACCCTCAAGATTAGAGCATCCATCCCTGACTTTGTGAAATCTAACATAAATTATAACTTTTATTTCCCAAGATAAAATAAGGACTTAAAAACATTTTAAATTCCAGAGTGCCTGGGTGGTTAGGTCACTTGAGCAGTGGGCTCTTGATTTCAGCTCAGATCATGATCTCAGGGCCCTGGGATCAAGCCCCATGTCAGGCTGTGCACTCAGCAGGGAGTCTGCTTGAGATTCTCTCTCCCTCTCTCCCTACCCCTCCCCCTGCTCACACTTGCTCTCTCACCCTCTCCCTCTAAAATAAATAAAGAAATCTTTTTTTAAAAAAACATTTTAAATTCCATTTATCTTACTTTTTTCGAGCTTTGTTGCCAAGTATTGTATTCACATATATTTCATACCCACAAGAAATTATTATTATTTTTAATGAAAATAATAGTTTATATCCATTCATGTACTTATCCATTATATTGTTTTGTGTTTCCTTCTACAATTTTTTTTCCAATCTGGGATCATTTTACTTCTGCCTGAAGTATTTTTTTAGTATAGATATGCTGGTAAATTGTTTCTGTTCTTAAAATGTGACTTTATTTTGCCTTCATTTTAAATATTTCTTCTGAGTGTAGATTTCTAAGTTCACAGCTATTTTCTTTCAAAAATAAGTACATTATACCATTGTCTTCTGGCTTTGATTGATTCTTCTGAGAAATGAGTTAAAGTCTTATTTTCTTCCTTTGAAGATGCCTTTCAAAGTTTCTCTAGCTGCTTTCAAGTTTGTTTTTGTGTTTGTTTTATCTCCGGTTTTCTTAAGTCTTACTAAGATATGCCTAGCAGTGGATTTCTTTTAGCTAGTTTGGGATTTGTAGTGCTTCTTGAATCTGTGACTTAACGTCTTTTGTCAGTCTTGGAAAATCTGTGGTTTTTAATCTCTTCAACGTTTGTTCTGCATCATTTGCTATCTCTTCTTGAGCAGATTTTAAAAGCATTTTCTGAGGTTTGAATTATATAGGATCTTTTAAAAAATTCCAATATATTAGTTATATTATTGTTTGCATTATTCTTTTCTCTGCTCTATACTCAAGTATATATGTTTTCTGGTGACGTATCTTATATTTATTAATCCTCTCTCCATCTGTATTTAATCTATTGTTAAAATAGTTTGTTTTGGGTAGCCTAGATGGCTCAGTTGGTTGAGTGTACAACTCTTGGTTTCAGCTCAGGTTGTGATCTCAGTGTCATGGGATCAAGCCCCACATTAGGCTCTGTGCTCAACTTGAAGTCTGTGATTTTCTCCCTCAACTTCTGTCCCTCCCCTTGCTTGCAGTCTCTTTCTCTCGCTCTCTCTCAAATAAATTAATTAATTAAATCTTTTAATAAAAGTCTGTTTCTTTTTCCAGATATTTTAGTTTTGGTTCTCAAATTTATGTTTTTTTCTATATATCACATTTAATTTCTAAAATTTTAGTTATGTATTCTTTCTTCTTAAACATATTAATCACAATGCTGTTAGGTGTCTATATATGATAACTCTCTCTGTCACTCTTTCTCTCTCTCAGATACACACACACACACACACACACACACACACACCATTTATCTATCTGACTATTTTTTATTAAATACTAGGAGTAAATAGACTACCACTGCTCAGAGTATAAATCAGTAAAATCACTTCAGAGAGGTGTCCATAGTATCTATGAGAGCTAAACATAGCATATGCAACATAACTCAGCAATTCCACTCCTAGATATACACTCAACTGGAAATTATTACCTATGTGCACCAAAAGATATGTACAAAAATGGTCATAATAGCCTTATTTGCTATTTCAAAACTTGAAATCACCCAAATGTCTACCAACAGTAAGATTTAGACAAACTGTGGCAAATCTTATAAGAGAATACTATGCAGTTATGAAAATGAACTACTGCTTCACATCATATTGGGTGAATCTCACAAACATAATGCTGAAAGGAAAAATCCAGACAGATTGTATGTGTGTGAGTGTAAATTAACCCATGGTGTTAAAAGTCATGATTGTGGCTCCTTTTGAGAAAGAGGGGATGATAGTGAATGGAAAGGGACTGGTCATGTTCTACTTCTTGATCTGGACATTTGTTACATGAATGGTGTGTTCACTTTGTGAATATTCAACAAGCTACACAATTATGATTTGCACACTTTTCTGAGTGCATGATTCCAAAACCCTATCAAAAAATAAGAATGAAACATCAACTCAGTAGACTACTCTTAAATTATTAAAAGTTATGTTTATTTCAAACTATGGAAAATATTTATGATATACTGGTACATAAAAAGTAACATAAATTGTATCTGTATTACAACTACAATTATTGTAAAAATAAGTATTATACAGAAAATATTGGGAGAAAATAAGCTGAAATGATGAATAGTTAGGTTAAAGTGAAGACTCAGTAAGAAGTTTTTAAGGGCACCTGGGTGGCTCAATTGATGAGGTGTCTGCTTTCAGCTGAGGTCTTGATCTCTGGGTCCTGGGATTGAGCCCCATATCGGGCTCCCTGCTAAGTAGGGAGTCTACTTCTCCCTCTGCCTCTCCTCAGGGCTCATGCTCTCTCTCAAATAAGTAAATAAAGTCTTTTAAAAAAAAAAAAGACTAAATAGGAAATTTGTAAAAGCATTTTCCTTAATGTCAATTACATTTTTACAAAGTAAATTATTTTTATAGAAAAAAAGTAATATTTTATAAATGTTGGCTTTTCATTTTCTTAACACTAGTAAAAATCCTAACAATCTTTTTTTTTGGCATTATCTTTGGACTAAAAAAAGCTAGTAACAGATGGATTACCCGTTGATGTCAAAAACCTCCAAGACCTACCACTCCCTTTTGATTATTAACCGACAATGCAAATTAGTCACTAATCTCAGTGAAATTTTTGTGTTATGGGTCATTTAATAATCTACTGAAAACTATGAAACTGCTCCATCTGCTCCCCAGGAAAATGCATCTGCTTACAAACAATCAAATTTGGTTAACGATTTTCATGAATTTATGAAACCCTTGAAAGTCAAGGACACAGATCCATAGTCATGAGTCGAAGCCCCCTGCCAATGAAGAACTGAATCCTCCGAACATGAGAGTTCCCATTTGTCTAGAATCCAGTATAAGAACAACCTCTCTACTCCAACACCTTACTACACACATGAAAAATTCCAAACTTGAACCTGCATGAGACTTGTGCATGGTCTCAGAGGAACTCAATAGAAACACTGAAATAACCGCAAAATTATAAGAAAAAATACATAATTTTTAAAAATATATACTGAGCCTTCTGAGAGTCACCATTGATTTTAGTGCCAAATCCCCCTGGAAGTACTTTTTCATTTCCCTCCGCCCTGCACTCATCCACATCGTGAGGCTCTCATGCCTCTGCCTTCAATAAGTAGCCCAGATTACCAGCTGTGTGACTTTAGGCAAGTTGCTTAACCTTCCGGTGCCTTAATTTCTTCTCCTGTAAAATGGAGATGATAATAGTATTCACATAGTGGAATCCTTGCTTCGAACAATGCTTGCAACATTGCAACTGCCCCATATACATCATCATTGTTTCTACCATTAGTAAAGTTGATTTGTAGAATCACTGTGCTAGGTGTAATTAGCCTGGGAAATAATACATATGAGCGTGCTGGGTCTCCATTAAAGCATCTTCCATGTAGAAGGCATCATCATAGTTGGCTCGATAATTAGGAGATAGTCATAGGTCATAAAATTAACATGGACAGAATATTTACCCTTTACGAAACCCTGACAGTTGTTCTGTTTGGAGAATTGAAGAAAGCTGTCCCAGGAGAATCCCAGCAGAAGAAAGCTGCCTCACAGGAAAGATGACCCTTAGATAAACAACCATAAACAGATTTCTGTATCATCATTAGGGCAACAAATCACCCTTCAAAAACGGCAGCTGACAGCAATGTGATCCAGTACTGATGGGAAAGTAAACCCTGCTGGGGTGAAATAATTGAGGGAAATATGGCCAGATTAGATGTCACCTGATGAGTTTACATTCTATAATAATTTAAACAGTCATTGGATCTCCGACCCTGCCTTATCCAGCTCTGCAATACTTAATGTTTGTGGCTGCTCCTAGTGGCTCGCCCTCAACCCTAACTCCTGGCCCAGGATTTGCTTAAATAAACTGGACTTCCTGGGTGTGATTTGAAATAAATTATCCAGGGGATGACTACTTTCCCATCAGGTTCCCATTGAGTTCCTGTACATACTGCTTTGTTCCTTCTTAAAAAAAAAAAAAATAGGGGCATCTGGATGGCTCAGTTGTTAAGCGTCTGCCTTGGGCTCAGGTCATGATCCCAGGGTCCTGGGGTCCAGCCAGGCATGAGGTTCCCCACTCTGTGGGGAGTCTGCTTCTCCCTCTCCCACTCCCTCTGCTTGTGTTCCCTCTCTGGCTGTCTCTCTGGCTGTCAAATAAATAAAATATCTTTTAAAAGACTTAGTTATTGATTGAGAGAGAGAAAAGGGATGAGGGGTAGAGAATCTCGAGCAGACACCCCGCTGAGCATGCAGCTGACGTGGGACTCGATCTCAGGACCCTGAGATCCTGACCTGAGCAGAAACTGAGAGTCCCAGGCTTAAACCATTGTGCCACCCAGGCACCCCCATACTGCTTTGTTCCAAGCACTTAAAAGCACTTTTTACCAGCAACTGAGCTGTGCCAATCGTTCGTCCGCAGGCCCCATCAACCAGGAGGAAGTGATTAAATCACCAGATTGTGCCATGTGCCTTGTGTGCAGCTTGAAAAGTTGGGAAACAATTCTAGGGTTTGAGTCGGAGCAAAAGAGGCAGCCCTGAGAAGGGCCAGAGCACAAGGCTATCCTGTGGCTTGTCGTGGTCCTTTGGGCCGTCCACCTCCCTGAGCTGGTGCAGCAGCAGCTCCCCTCTGTCTGCTTGCCTGAATTCTTTCCCGAAATTCCACTTCCATATTTTCATATTTATGAGTTTGCAAGGCCGCGCTCCGCCATTCATTTCTGCCCTTCCCCCATCTGTTTATATGAGGCAGCCACATGAGGGGAAAAAAGAAGACACCCTAGAAATTAATTCCATGAAGGAAGAATTTACTGTCTCTGCACATAGGGGAGCACAAAAGAAGGAGAAAGGTCATTCTGTAAGTCACTCTCAAAAATGTGGCAGTTGCTGAGTGTCTCAGGTCAGGGGTAGGGGCCATGAGTTTTATGTTCCAAGACCCAAAGTTTGTCTTCCTTCTTGATCTGGGCAGCAAAGCGCCTTCTTCTGAAAGACCCACCGAGTTCATCAAGCATTCAGTGTGAATATTTAGCCGGGTGATTCACTCAGTGTTTTCACTGTCACTGAGGAGAAGACAGTGTCAAAGTTTGAAGGGGGCTAAGAGATTATTAAATCCAACCATGTTATTTTACAGATGGGGAAACAAAGGCCAGAGGGATCATTATTGACCTAAGGTCGTATATGGGGTATTTGGCAGAGCCAAGGACCAGAAGCCTTAAAAACTCTTCACTCCCCAGGCCAAGAGAATTTTCCCAGCACGAGCCTCCTGAGTTCCATGCATCTCTATCTTGTCTTGAGTCCGCGATGGAGCTCAGACTCAGGGAAGTGCTCTCAGTGGCAAAGAGGGCACTGCTCCTACGGGTGTCGTTCTGCACGAACTTGCTAGATGACAGGAATATTCCCTGTGATCCAGAAAAAACTCCACTTCAAAGAATATGGTCTAAAGCATACAGATGTGCAGAAAATTGTATGCGAAAATAGCTTTGCAATTAATAATACAGAATTCTTATTATGAAAAGGATTGCAAAATTATATGTATGATAGCGATCTTTAAATCACAGAGAGAGTTTTGAAGGCCATGTACCAATTGTGGTTAATCAGATGGTAAAGAGGGTTTTCATCTTGGTGTCTTCCTTTTTTCTTTTTTCCAGAGTAGATGCATTTATTTTTTTATATTCAAATATACCACCCTGCGAGCCATATGAAATAGCAATTTAATTCTGTCTGCCAGTGAGATATGCCATCTCCTCGATTCGTATGCCTTCATCCTTTGGGGCAGAGCCTCAGCACTTTATGCTTCAAACAAATCAGAAAAGGGGTCTGGAAAGAAGAATCATTATCAGCTCAGAAAAGAAGAGTTCCCTATACTTTCCACGTTCATTGAGCTGAAACAAGATGATGTCTCTCGTTTGACGTCAGACACTAAATCTAAAGTAATAATCTTAACAAATGGGCCAGTCCAGTTCTGATTTTTCTTTCCTATCCATAACAGAGCTCCCGTGTGACAGAACGTAAAATTAATGGCCCCAGTGTGAACTAATGTTGCAAAAACATCACATCTGATTTTTTTATCTGAAATAAACAACATAAAAAGTAATTTTGTGATCTGAAATTAAAGGTTGCAAGTCTTAAGCACTCAGTTTTCCAAGAAAAAGAAACAGAGATCAAATAATATCTTTTTCTTCATACTCCTAAAACATAAGATCTTTGTAGATATTAAAACAATACTTAAATCAAATACGGATACAGTACAGACTAATGAATTGCGCTAGAAATCCTTAAAAAGTTTGCCCCGTGACGGGCTCTGTGCAGAATGAGTAGTCTCTAGAGGATTCTCTCTCTCTGTCTCCCTCTCCCCCTCCCCCCACTTGCTCACTCTCTCTTACTCTCTCTCTCTCCTCCTTTCAAATAAATAAATAAATCTTTTTTAAAACAGAAATCATTAAAAAGTTGAAACACTTAAAAATAGGGGCTGCTGGGGGCACCTGGGTGGCTCAGTGGGTTAAGCCTCTGCCTTCGGCTCAGGTCATGATCTCAGGGTCCTAGGATTGAGCCCCACATCGGGCTCCCTGTTCCGCGGGGAGCCTGCTTCCTCCCTCTCTCTGCCTGCCTCTCTGCCTACTTGTGATCTCTCTCTCTCTCTCTCTCTGTCAAATAAATAAATAAAATCCTTTTAAAAAAACACACTTAAAAATAAAAGCGAATAAAAGTAAAAAATATTGCAAACAAAAATAATGTATGACACTGTCCCATTCATTGTAGTGCACAGTACTAGATTTACAGTGACCAGTACAGGTAAAATGAACACTAAGGCCACTTTACGTAAGTAAGACGATGATCATCAAATGACATTAAACACTTGCTTTGATCTTTGGGGGTTTGGGCTTCGTAATAAGTACGTCATAAATATATGTACTACCTTGTCCCTATTGAGCACTTGTCTTTGTCCATTTGAAAGTCTTTCTCCTGAACCACACTGTCCTACGCAGAGATAGTTAACTCAATGACTACACAAACGCTGGAGAAAAGGCAGCAGAGTTAGTTATACCTAACTCAGAGTTAGGTATATTTGCATTGTCGCTTGTGTTCTTTGGTAAGAAAGAAGAAACTGCATTTTTAAGGTCACTCTCAAGAAGAGAACAGTTAGGGGGCACAATTTTATACAATCTTTTTGTGGTATTCTAGGAGTCTTTTTCCAAGTTGCATACACTGATGTTTGTATTCTAATGTTTTAATTGGGAAAAATATTTAAGGGTTTGTGTTTAAAGAAATACTTGGCAAATACTTGGTGGAGGTTTAAATGAAGAAATTCTATTTCACTGTAGACACAAACCAACCATGGGGTCTTCTAGGACTTGACATTTCATGGCTCCCAGAGATGGCACCATATTAGATTAGACCTTAGTCATTTGACAGGAAGAAGATGAGGACAACACATCACCCAACAGGGATGTTTTCTCTTGCCCCTTATCATCACAGTAATTTCAGGAATTTATAAAAGAGATTTAAACATAATTTTACGTCCTCATATTTCTAAAGTTGTTTCTGAGGAATCTTTCAAGTAAGAAAGCAAGCTCAAGAAGGAAGTCAAACCAAAGCTCTGAGGCGACTTAGCTTCCCTTAAGCCCCACTCGTCTATAAAAAATAGTTTTAAATAAAGTTTTCCCTCCAGAGTAAGAGAGAAAACCTTTAGGCAGGGTTCATGTGATGAAGGCATGAAGTAGGAACAGTGGAAAATGCACATCCCCAACTTGCTTTGTTTAAAAGGAAACGATAGCTTTAGTTTTGCCAATTAAAATCATGTTAGCGTATAAATTTTTGGCAGGAAATTAAATGATGCAAACAGATGGAGATAGCAATATCTTAATGCCCAAAGCAGTTTGTCTTTAAGTATAATAATATAATAAAACAGGGAGGGAAAGAAGTTTGTCTCTGAGCATCTGTTTTTATCTCAAGAGAAACTATCAGAGACAAGACGGTAAAATGGCTTTTGGAACCGTGTGGACTGGAATCAGGCCGAGTCAGTATGAGGGGACGGTCCTGGGGCTCCACGTCTAACGGTCAGACCAAGAGAAGGGACAGCAAGTCAGGAGGCAGATTTGCCAGCTGCAGAGCATGTGGCAGGACCTCACTCTAAGCCTTTCAGAATCATCCGCTTCCTCGGTACTGGAATACCTCAGCCCAGGGCAGGCCCGTTCAAGGTCATTGCCTGGGGCCTGGTGATTCCGGCACCGAATCCAATTTCCTTGAGGTATATTTGTTAGCACATTCTACAGCTTCAAGAAGTCAGACAATACAGGGGAAGAAAGACACTTGGGGCCAAGAACAAGAATTGAATTTCCTATAAAAATAGCAAACTACAGGAACCTGGAATCCCTATAGCTCTTCCATGCAAGCCATACCCAAACCACATCCCAAAGACGGAGCGGGAGCAACTCAGGGATGGATTACGTGGTTGGTGAGTTGGAGTCTATGCAAATACTTGATTGCACATTGATAGAATATTACATCAGTTATGATTTCTACAATTATTTCTATTTCACATAGAAATGCATTAATAAAATTCTATAAGGATATACCAGTCTCCTAACAGTGGCTGCCTCTGAATGCATAAGCTCTAGGAGGGGTGGCTGAGGAGATTTGCCAGGGCTTCCCGGACTAGGTGAGATTAATTTTGAAGACTATGTCGGAATTACCAAAGCAAACAAGAGAAAGATGGTATTCCAGCAAAGAGCTTAGCATTTTAGGGTAATTACCAGTAATTGAGTATTGCCACAACTTAGGGTGCTTGGGAAGAGCTGATAAGAGATGAGATTGGAAAAGGAAGCAGGCTTATGATATTGATGGACCTTGTATTTAATTCCAAATAATTTTAGTTTCTGCCTATAAGCAATAAAGAGCCTGTATTTGATTGCAAGTAATAGAAGGGTCATCCAAGGGTGACTCAAATAATAAGAACATCTATTTTGTCCTGTTATTAGTCAGCTCTGCTCCCATGCGGACAGTGGGGAAAGCAAGAGTGGTTGTAAAGCAGCTACCCAGCTGGACAGGAGACTCAAAGTAGTGGTTTCTGAGATGGCACCTAACGAACCCCTAGGACACCGGTGAGTTGAGGGAAGGAGCCACGTGGGGAAGGACTCCCATTTCGGGGTGCTGACATGCTTGGCCAACTCGATTTGGAGGGAGAGCCAGAATTGATCTCTGGATTGCCAAGAATGCTTTGCAAGAGTAGACAAAAATCAACCCAGGGTGGGAAAAAAGACCAGTGTTGTAGGAGGCAGAGACTGATGGAGAAGGAGCATGAGGGAACTTTCTGGACTGATGGTAATGTTTCATACCGTGATAGGGGTTTGGGTTACAAAGGTATATCAATTTGTCAAAACTGATTGTAAAGTACACCCAGAGATTTGTGCCTTTATGCACAGAATTCACCCTCCACTTAATTCACACACAGAATTCACCCTCCACCTTCCACTTATCAGACACTGCTTTCTAGTTCATGAATGCAAAGTAAAGTATTTAGGAGAGACTGATGAAGTGTAGAACTTTAAAATGTATCAAAATAGAAGGTAGATTTATGGATGAATGGAGACATGGAGAGACAGGTCGAAATGTGTAAACAAACAATGCAAGTTAACAGTATGGTGGTGTTCGCCATCAAATTCTTTCGAGTGATGTTTAGAAATTTGTTATATAAAATACAGGAGGTGGTGGGAAATAACCTACAAAAATCTTTTCTCAGAGCCTTAATATCTACGCATACTTGGTTTCACACAGCTACACCCTGGAACAAGACAAACCTGATTATTCTGCGATTATATTGTGCCACAATTCTGGCAATCTGAATTCCCAGGAAAATCCCTTCACTGGATGGCTGTGTAGACACCATCTCCCAAATTCGGACCACAGTGTTTCAAATAGAACAGTTTTGATTCTTTATTCAGTAGTGGCCATCCAGTAGTCCTTCATCAATTGCAAGAATTAAATTCTTGAAAGCCCCAGGGTATGTGAACTGAAGAACTGAAGATCTTATTAGAAACATTTGTGCTGGAAGACCAGAAGTTCCAAAAGAACTTAAAAAAAAAAAAACTCTTTCCTAAATATTTTCATACTTAATGAAACACAAAAACAGCAAAGTAAATACACAATTTTAATTTTTAATTATTTCAAAATAATCATTAGTACCACAGAATTAAATGTATTTGCAATCCTTTTCTCACTAGACCATGGTTTCTCCAACTCAGCACTATTAACATTTGGGGCCAGATCATTCTTATTTGGGGAGGGGCTGTCCTGTGAGCTGAATGATGTTTAACGTTGGCCCCCATCCACTAGATGCCAGTAGTTGGGGTCTTTTTTAAGATGTATTTATTTTAGAGAGAAAGAACATGGGGGGAGGGGCAGTGGGAGAGACTCTCCACAGAGCAGGGGACCCTGAGATCATGACCTGAGCTGAAATCAAAAGTTGGAACTCTTAACCAACTGAGCCACCCACGCACCCTTAGAGGCCAGTAAGTTTTCACCTCAGTTGGGACCACCAAGAATGTCTCCAGATGTTCCCAAATGTCCCCAGGGGAGAAACTGCCACCGGCTGAGGATCCCTAAACGGGATCTTTTTCCTGGTATTTTTTTCTCAGCATTTCAATGAGATGCTTATAGATACATTTTGCTTGTTCTGAATAATTCACATACGAAGAGGCACCTGTTCCGTGTCTTCATTGAATTGTCCAACCCCTTTCTGGTTTTACGGTTCCAAGTTGTTCTGGACGATGAGACAGATCTGTTCAGCTCTCTGCTTAGATGCCTTTAACTCCCCACCTCCCTCTGCCCCTCTTACATACACACATACACACACGCACACGTATACAAAGACTCCCGTGAGTGAAGACTCCCGTGAAGAGTCCTTCATGCCAAAATTCCCTCCCTAAGCCTCTCTCTCTCCTGCTTTGCATCTGGCATGATGTCTCTTTTCTTTGCCCTAACACAAGTCTCCCAACTTTTTCTAACGGTCCCCAATTTGAGTGACTCACAATTCTGGGCTTTTCATAATTTCAGTAAGACATGAAAAGGAAAGCTAGACATATTAGAACTCTGGGGAAGGAAATCAAGGCTAAAAGGAGGGGTGACCCGATATTCTGCATTCGATCCAATGTTGACAGCTGCCAAGCTGGCACGACGGTCCGTGCTGCCCATGTGGGAGCCAGGACTTCCCTGGGTGGGTGGTCTCCTTTGCCCCCCTGCACAGTGTGAGGTCACTCTTGGTATTGGAAAATCCAGGGGACTTCTGTTCTGACCTAGGAGGGGTTCCAGTCTTTTCAGTGAAGCCTGCATCTCTAGCCATGATGAAATAGTGCAGGAAATTTCCTTTAAATGGCAACTGTGGGGCCCCCCTGAATGTTGCCCTAACCAGAGATGCCCTTTGGGTCTCCTTAGGGCTCAAGTGCCGTGACAACCCCCAACCCACCTGTGTAGCATCTTCTGCCCAGACTCCAAGTGCGATGGTGTCATGGACTATGTTTGCTGGTGAGAGGACTGAATCTCCCCCAGATCCTGCTGCCCCCCTTTTCAAGGGTCAGTGTTCTGCTGGGTCAAAGAGTGATAAGCCTTCACCTCCACTGTATTTTCAGAAACACTGGATAGAAATATTCAAATCAGCCCAGCTCTCAGGGACAGGACAGAGTGACCTCCTGCATCCTTAGAGAAGCACCTCTCTTAGCCATAATACCTAGAACATTGCACTACGTCGTCCTGACTCCAGCACCCTCCTCTTCCCCATCAGACCACAAGCTCTGTGCGAGCTGGACTGTAGGTCGTTCACCACTGATCTCTCAGCACTGCTCACAGCACGTGGAAGAGAGCAGATGCGAGGTAAGCACTTAGTGAGTAGAAAGGAGAAGACATAGAATTTCAAGACTACCGGAATTTTACAATCCCTACGTTGCTGCCAGAAGAACCAGGCAAAGGGATGTGAGCATAAGTGTGTACATTTGATAAAAGAATTCCTGCTCCAAGAAGGAGGTTTAACCTAATGAGTTTCTCATCCCAGACAAACCTGACGACGTTTCTATGACTCTGACATTTGATTTCCAGTCCTGTGTTTATTAGGCACAGATCGATGGAAGTCGAGACTGGCTCCTCTCCACACCTTCTTTACAACCTCCGGGAGTACCGAGGCAGCACTAAAGCCCCAGGGGAGACCCAGCATCCCAGGGGTTTCTCGGCGTGTACTCACCCACCCTCTTAATCCTCCAAGTCACCAACGCCCAATTGCAAAACTTGAGGATACGATGGGTTCAGACAGTCTGGAGCTGAGGAAGGATTTTCTTTCCTGGATCTCCATTCCAGTCACAGTAATACCTGTGACTGTCAGCCAATCCACTGACCATAAGTCAGTAGATGGAGTGTAGATGCCAAGGGGCGTGGCCGGTGATTGAGTATACACCAGCTATAACTTCAGCATGGCCTCATTCAAAACTTCTTCTGCAAGCTATATTTCCTTTAAATATGGAAAATACAAATGGGAGTAAAATTGGGGAAGCAACTTTGGAAAACAACTGGGCAGCATCCGTCAGAATTTTAAATGATCTTACCCTGTAACTTAATATTCTCTTTCCCACTTGGAAAACACAGTGTGTGAATAAGATAATAATAAAAGCAATAAAGCATACACAAGGCTGTCAACTGCAGTGTTTTTTGTAATACTGAAAAACTGGAAATGAACAATATGCCCAACAACAGGGCAAAATAAACCAATAGGCCCATACTAACATTGGTTGCAGAGGGGGTGCAGCTAACCTCTTTGTTCTAGCATGAGTAGGTCTCTAAGACAAATTAAGTTTAAAAAAAAAAAAAGGAAGCAAATGTAAATAACATGGCAGGCGCCCATTTGCTTAAAGCACCCACTCAAACATACACACACAACCTGGATATTTTCTACGAACTCAACAGCACTAAGAATGTAAATCGATTGGGAAATGTGGGGAAAGGTACCCATCAATACACTGACTGTGGTTACTTTGGAGTTGAGCACAAAAGAAAAGAGAGAAGAGAGAACCTGAGGGTACCGAACAAGACAGAGTACAGCCGGTTGTGTAATATTATGGTTTTTACAAGAAGAAAAGATTCACGTACAACTTAAAAAATTAACAGTTAAATGTAAAAATGGGTTGGAGGGGGGCCTATCTCTCTCCACTTCTGCAAGGGAAGCCATTAAATGGAACTACCAGGAAATAGCAGCTCTTACTTAGAATGAGTGCGATGACCTGGGGTAGGATTGTCCCTTAAAACAGGCAGGATGACATGGCTGATTTAATGCACTGTGAATGCTCCCAACACAAAAATATAAATCCTTCACCCTGAGAATTCTTCACTGGGAAGGGATGCTGTGTAGTAGGTAGAAAATTGGACTAGATCTCCCTTCGTGTTTAATGCCTAGAATGCAGTGTCACCATCCAACATGTAATACCAACAGACACAGTCTACTGAGCATTAGCGCACCTAGCACAGCAGTGGGCGCTTTACACGCAGCCTCTTGGTCAGTTATGTATAGTGATTCCTACTCTTCAAGTGGGGAAACCAAGTTCATGATAGGCAGTGAGCTGAGGTATGGAGGCAAGTGTGTTTCATTTCAAAATCCACTCTCTTAACCACCATGCCACATAGTGCATGAGAATTCGGGGACTCCACCCACTGGAAGAGGATTAGGGTCTTTGGAGTGGCCCCTTCTAAAATGTTTCCCAAAGTTCTAAATAGTCCGACAGCTTATTGGGGACCATAGAATAGTTTCTCTGTGTCCAATAAAATGAAGTTGCCTCTGTAGAACATTTTTCTGGATATGACATGCCTCAAATTCTGTCCCAGGAGCTGTGTGATAATGAAGTTTCATTGTCATTTGAAAGAGGCTGGTGGAAAAGGGAAACGAGTCCCAGGTGGGGCAGATATGAATGGTGTAGCAGAGGAAATGCTGTCCCCATGAACACAACCAGCTGGGTGTCTGGACGCACCATAAAATTTTATTGTGAAATGTGCAGATGATGGGCCCAGCTGCAAAGCATCAGGAGCGTTTATCATGATCTCCCAGTGCATTCTGGGTGTGCTCCCCTTTGACACGATTTTTGTGGGCTTAACCTAATTGAGATGAAGACATCAAAATTACTTCAAGGTGCAGTCCTGCTGGGAGGTGCGCCATGGGCTTCCCTCTCCAAAGCTCATCATACCACTTGTCATGATGGGCTAGACCAGCAGTGAGAGGAATAAGTATTAGGCATTAATGTGGGAAGATGACATGACCTGGAGCTTAGTAAACCTTTGTTGGTTACATCCATATCTGACGTCATCAGTTACCAAGCCCACGGGAAGAGCTGTGGTCCTATTGATCATACGTCATCATTGACCAAGATCACCAAATCATGCTATACAACTATGGGTGTGTTGTTTGTGTTTCAGGGAATGAGATAATGTACAGCCTAAAAATAGTTTCACTCTGTCCATCTACTCCCTATAACTTACAAGCAGTTCTATTCTTGGTAGTAATCCCTTTTTTTTTTTGAGGTAAGCCTTTGTCTTTTCCCTTAAAGACCATGTCGTTCTCAATCTGGGTTTCCCCTATGAGCAACAGAACCTAGAACGTGTTTGGGGTGACTATTTTCTCACTCCCCAAGATAGTACATAATTAGTTCTCTTTTAATATCTGAGGGAAAAAGTTGAATCATGACATACAATGGATGCCTTTCACATATAGCTTAATTCTCTTACTGAACCCCCATTGAGAAGGCCTTAGGAAGACCTCGAAGAGTTTGACACAATGAGATTAAGTCACAGAAGCTCATAAGGAAAGAGCTTTTTACAAATTGTCCTGCTCAACATCCCCTTTATATACGTGAATTCTCAATGATACCCTGAAAAGTAGTCCATTAGCTTCTACCCGAACAGCTGAGCCATCAGAGGGAGCAAACGCCATGACGAGAGCGCTGACTGTGAGAAGCTCTTCTCTGGGTGAAGTAGGAAGCGGCCAGACTGTGGGCAGTCTTGAAAGCTAGATCAGCGCTTGGGGACTGCCTCTTGTAGGTGATGGTAAGCCATCAACCCCCAGTAGGGCCAGAGCCACCCCAAGCTTGTTCCCCGATTCTGCCGAAGCCCCTTATATCATTGCAGGGAGTAGCACCGAAGACCCGCTGACAAGTTTTGGAAACAAGGCGGCCCAGCAGGTAGATGCTATCAACAGGTAATGCCACTCGTCTCCCTCAGGGAGATTTACACAGCAAGGCCGACAGTGCCTGGAGGAATGCTAGCTCTGCCCGTGACCCCCCACGATTCCCCTACCTCCTTGGATAACTTGAAAATACCCTGTCCTGATGTCTTATCTTGTTTTCTCACATCAGGCCTGGGCTGAGGTTTCAGGTGTCAAGCTGCAGCCAGAAGGGAGATTTATGATCCTGTTATCAGCTCGAGACAGCAAGAGGCTGTGGTCACACGGTGGGGAAACAATCGCCAGGCAGGGCAGGCCCGGAGGAGGGCTGCTGGGCAGCACCTGGGATCACCTGTGCCCACATAGGCCCCAGGGGCAGGCGGACTGCGCTGAGGGTTGGAAATAGAAGCGCCCCGTGGGTCCTGGGAAAACAGTCCATCCACGCGAGTGCTCTGAGCGCAATCACTTACCCGCTCAGATGGTTATTGCCTATGGCTAAATCCACTGTCGCATATTTCAGAGGTGCTAAATCATTCCAGCAGTGTATGAGATGGAAAGCCCATCACAGCTGCTTAGGACTGAGGAGGGCATGATAAATGGAGAGCGGGTGAGAGGACCCCTGGGGGCTTACTCATGCCCATGTTCAAGCCACGGAAGAGGCATCCTGTGGGCTTGTCCCCATACAGCTGGTATGCCCCCTATCCTCCAAGGACAATAAGGAGATTTTACAAAACAACTGCTTCACAGGCATGGGCGACATGGGTAGGCAGTAACAAATCTCATTATTATAGCAACCATGGGTTTTCTCAATCATTTACCACTGTGGGACACCATCCCATTCCTAATAAAACCTCCTCAACTAAATATATATATAATAACATATAATACATATTATCTACATTATCTACATATAGCTAAAGATCATATTATAGATCGTAGATATAGATAGTAGGTTATAAGTACATATGTATTATGGGTATAAATTATATCTTTAATTTTATATAGTATCTATAATTACATCTATATCTATATCTCTATTTGTAATATATATAGTATAGATTATATATAATATAATATAAACATATAACATTATATGAAAAACTGGATATATGTGTATAATAATATACGTATATAAATATATATTATATTTTATTTTATATATTATATTAAATATGTTCTATTATATAATATAAAATATATATAATAATTATGTATGTATATGATATACATACATACATATAATATAAATTTATATATTTATATATCTATGTATAGATATATAGTATGATGGCTACCCACTTCCCCACCCCTAACCATACCCTCATGTTGCTGGACCCTGAACACACAATCCCACCACCATCCATCCCCCTTGACGCTCCGAGTGGAGTTCACTAGGAGACCACCTCTCTCATTCCCTTCCCTAACCCACAGCTCTCTCCGAGCCTTCGGGTGTGGGTAGAAAAGGCGAGAACAGGCTTTCGTTGACTTCAGGGAAATCCCAACACTAAGCAACAGGGAGAACCATCCAAATCTTCCTGCCTTCCGCTCAGGCTGCCAGCAGAGAATTTAGATTTGCCAAAGAGATTCTTTTCCCAGCATCAGGCTAGTCACACTTCTTGCCCTTGGTCTGCCGCACAGATATCGTCGGCTGCTGAGTCAGTCCTGGACTGAACCCGAGCAGGTGACCCCAACGGGAATGGCTCTAGCGTACCCGGGAGCAGCTGTCTCCTTCAGAGCCCTGCCTCTCCAGAGACTCTTCCCTGGTTTACCCCGAGTAATTGAGCAGAGGCTGGACCACACACAATAAATATTTCCTGCGTGCCCATCACACGGAGAGCGGCATGTCACGGAGCCATTCCAGTCCTGTTCAATTCAGCCTCCATTCACTCGGAAGCTTCTGTTGGTGAAAAGCAGAGTGTAGTGGGTTCGAGAACGAGCTCTGAGCCATCCTGTCTGGTCCACAATCTGAGTCGGCCATGACACACTGATATACCCAAAGCACTTCACGATTATACTGCCAAACTGGGACCAGTGTTTAAAAGGAACATTTGCCACGCTGAGTATAATACAGTTACGTTCCTCAGCTAAATCACCGAGCTGAGTGGAGAGACAGGATTGTGGAGAGCAGGGAACAATGAATGCCAAGCTTACACCAAAGAAAAATCACACCTTACTAAAAAACGTAAGAAATTTATTTGGTTAAGTGTATAAGAAAGCGCTACTGGGCCACAAGGAGTTCTGTTTGAAGAGGAAGAGTCCCTGAGGATACTTTTATTTGCTAATAACCTAACACCCAACTAAAATGGGTAACATATAAGAACATTCATTATATTGCATAACAAAAAGTCTCAAGGAAGGTGGGTCAAAGGTTGGTCCAGCAGCTCAATTACATCATTTAATTCCAGACTCCTCCAACTTTCCAATCTTTAAACCTAAGCCCATCAACTTAGTCCTTAAGCATCTGTCCCCTGGGGTGCAAAATGGCTACCATAGTTCAAGTCATCGCAGGTAAACATGATAATGTTCAGCACAGAATTTCCAGTGGGTCTCTTTTTTCAGACTCTCGTGTCCCTCAAATCCCATGGCCAATATGGAATCACATGGCCGTACGCTAGCTACAAAAGGGTCTGAGAAAGTAAATGTCTGGCTTCTTTGGCTTCTACAATGGAAGATGAACTGTACGGGGAAAGCGTGTAACCAGGAATGACTGCATAGTGAGTAAGTGAATTGTCCAGAAAATGTGGATGTTTATTCAAACACTGTGAGTTTTAACTGTGCTTGTGCTATAATACTGCTTGTGTATTAACTATTATTAACTTGTTGAGTGTGACTTTAAAACATTTAATCACTTCGAGCGCACAGCCAAATATTTTAGTATTTCAAAATGCACCACAACCATGGAAAGACTGAGCACTAGGTCAGTACGTGGCAGTAAATGACAGTCATGCAAATGAAATGCTATAGAGGAAACTGGAAAAGCAGCCAGGAGATCCATATATATATATATATATATATATATATGCATATACTCATTCATTTTCTAATTAATTTTGAACATCTGCTATGGATCTGGCACCATTTTATAGCAGTGAAGAAGACAAAGTCTGGAATTTAAGTCTATTGGGTGTGACCTCACGGCCTTTAGTCCCCAAGTCTCAAAGATTCTATCATCCTAGGTTTACAGGACTACTTATCAACCCATGCTCTGCATCCCTTCGACCAGGACCTATGTCCTTATACTCTGCGACTTGGCGATTGCGTCTATTGGCTGCAAATATTCTTGCACTTATAAAAGTGTGCCTTGTTTCCATCAGGTCTGCCAACGTCAGGAAATAAGAAAAACAGGACTTCCATTCATTTTGTGCGCCATTCGAGTCCAGAGGATTCATCTTATTTACAGCGGCAATTTGGCAGAGGAGAAAAGTGCAGACTGATCCACTCATCCCAGCTTTGTTCATTAGCAGCCCCACACGGCCTTGGGCCAGTCAATTTCCAAGCCTGTTTTCTCATCGGAAAATGGGCAAGATAATAAGCTGTCTTGCTCTATGATGCTTTCATTGTGCTAATCTTGGTACGAAGCTTAGACAACATCAGTGCCCAAGGGCTGGCCTATTGTGGACCGTCAGCGTCCAGGAGGCCAGTCACGGTCTCCACTGCTCTCCGACCTTCTAATCTCATTTGCTACTTGTCAAATGAAACCACCCCGCCACAGCAGGTGGCCAGGCCAGTCAATTAGCATCTACAGATGGCACGGTGATCTGCTAATTGCTCCAAGGCTTCCAAAATCTAAATTGGTGTGGTAGCTCAGCTGCCAGGGACATCAAGCTGTCCCCTGTCCCGCCCCTGCCCTCAGCCCTGCTCCTGAACATTCCAACGAAAACTCTTGATTCTCTGGAGACAGATCAGCAGTTTGCACTGTTAAAAATAAGTCGTCTGGACCCTGACCTGACATTTATGAGGAAACAGTAGGTACTTAGTGCCATCTTTGATTTTCTTATGCCCATCCCCATTAAAAATATATATATATGTACTTTTTTTAATCTTCGGGAATTTTGACATCTCCCTCATGGTTGCGCTTTTCAACTGTCACCCAGACCATTCCCTGACTGAGAACAAGGTGAACAGAGGACCTGAGGAGAGACAAGGAATCACAAGAAAATGTCCGACTCAATTATTTACTAAGTGGCAGAACATGGTGTGTATTCACTGCCATGAATCAACCAAAATTTTTTAAAAAGATAGCTGAGGATTTCTACATATATAAATATATGCTGTGTTTTTTTCCAAATAAATAATCAACCCAGTTTCCTAGCAACTCCAACAACCATCTGCTTTTTTGAGCTCTCTCATCACAGATGTCCTTCCTGAGTCTGAAACCACGGCATGGGCCCGGGCTTCCTGCTAGGAAGTATGGGTAGTTTGCCATTTGCTGGGGAAGAACCTCAGCACCTATTTGTCAAAAACATGGCCTGTTACCCATACATCAAAGCATCGGCGTGTCCCTGGCACCGTCTCTGCTATGTGCTTAATATATACGGTGGCCGACTCTCATGGAAAGTAGCGGGGAAGCCAAGCAGGGAAGGAGGGGAAACAGATGGAGAGACAACACTCCCCTTTGATAGCCCAAGAGGGCATATGTCTGTGGAGCTGTGTCTCCTTAAATAAGAAAGGTGGGAGAAAGGATCTGAGGAAAGGCTAAGCAAAAAAACAGCCCAGTTCAGCCCAGTGTCATTCAAGACCAGCATTGATAGGACGGAGGTCCTTTGGAAGCAGTAATGCCACATTCATGGCAAACTTCAGAAGCCAACCGCAGCTCTGCTGCTTGTGTTGGTCAGCTCAGGCTGCCAAATCAAAATACCACCGACTGGGGGGCTTAAACAACAGAAGGAGGCTGAAAGTCCAAGATCAAGGTGTCAGTTTGGTTGCTAATGTGGGCTCTCTTCCCAGGATGCAGATGTCTGCCTTCTCACTGTGTCCCTGTATGGCTGAGAGAGAGAGAGAGAGAGGAGGGCACCAATCCTACTGGGTCAGGACCCCACCCTTATGACCTTATTTAACCTTAATTATCTCTAAATATGGTCATTTACGAGGTGAGGACTTCAACATAGGAATTTTAGGAGGACACGATTCAGTCCATAGCACTGCTAAAATATTTGCTTTTTCCGAAGGCCCCTTCCTGTACCCTAGATGCAGCCATCCTCAGCACACACGGCATGCCTCAGGACCCAGGGACCCGGGGGGAGGCCCCCCCGGCTCACTAGGAAATCTCAGCTCAGCTCAAGTTCTGTCCTCCCCTGTGGTCGGTCACAGACGTGTAAAAAGTCTTCTGTCAATACTCAAATTCATATCTGAAAAGAATTGCTGCCTTGTCAAAGGATCCCTCACATAACATATGCTACATGAATTGTTAAGAGGGGCAGGAGTATCTGGGTAGGAAGGGTTTCGGATTCCCGCCCATTCATTGGGAAGTTGTTAGAAATGAAGATAAGGAGGAACTAAAATCATAGCACAGGACAATGGTCAATGGACTTTGAGTTGTACCAAACTTTTCTGGAACACCTCTGTTATAAAACAAAGTCAAACACACTGCTCATTATTAATATTATTCTTACCACTGTCTTGTTTAACTCCGTTTTTCTCATTTAAAGAAAACTATATGGCCTATTCCATACATACCTTTATAAATCTAAAGATGATAGTGCCCCAAGGCTTGGAGAAGAAAGGACCAAGGTTCTGTCTTCCTCTCAGATTCCATACACATTTGATTTAATTCAGCCAATATTTATTAAGCAGCTACAACAGGCCAAAGATTATCCTAGGCACCGACAAAGCTGAGGTTTAGAAGAGTTGAAGCTTTGCCCCATGGGCAGGTCTTTCCCTCTCTCCACCCCTACTCTGGGGGCCTCGATCTGTGTCTGGCAGACGTGCAGATCAGGACTAACCCATCCAAATGACCCTCCACCCATCTTGGTCTGGAGTGAGAATAGGGCAAAGCTCCCATGCCCACAGAGAAGTCAGTTGAGGACACGATGGTGGGATGTCTCTGAAGAGTCCAGGAGGGATCCCACCACACCCAGGTCATTCTCCTCCTCTCCTTCTCCTCTCCTGACTTCCTTCTCTCTGCATTCTCACCTCTCACTTGACTGTGCCTAAAAGGGCTTGCATGTGCTTCCTGGAAATTGACAATGTACATCAGTGAAAGCAATTTAAAAAAACTTCTTTAACCCAGTATTTCCCAAACACATTTCTTTCCCATGGCAGGTGCACAGCCCTGTGGGCGGCTTCTGAGGGTTGTTGATCAGTTTCCAAAGATTCAAACCAACTCCCTAAGCTGCCTTGATTATAACTCTAAAGATGATAGTGTTTGCTTTCAATTCTCTCTCACTTCCTAGCCACGTCTCGTCTCTGCACTTGGGCATCCACCAGGTACAACCCCTCCTGCTTTCTGCACCTTGCCAACTTACATGCAGATCTTCTTCATGACCCGCAGATACAGAGGACCACCCAGCTCTACGTTTTCCAAACAAAACTTGATGCTTTAGGCTGGAATTTCCAACTGGGAACTCTGAGGAATACTTGTCTTCAAGAAATAATTAAATAGAGAAAGCTCACAATTACATAAGTATCCATGCTAAATTCCCCTCTTAGATATTTATAAGTTACATTATGGAAGGCTCTGAAAAGTCTGGTATTGGAGAAACTTATCTAATCTCACTTTCCCAAATGCATTTTACCACACTCCCCCTTTTTAATAACACCTAACGAGGAATGAACTACCAGTCCACAGAATAATACCCTTTGGGAAATTCTGTTGCAGACTGATTTTCTCCTCTGATCTCCTCCTGTGCAAAACAAATCCCCCTTATTTGGTGTCTCACTCTGTCCAAATAGTTGGATAATTAAGCTAATGATGACACATTGCATTAATAACAGCAGCACGCTATTTGGTACTAGTTTCTACTCCCCAAAATATTTTGGGGGGAAAAAGCAGCAGCATCCTCATTTTACAGATGAAGAAACTGAGCCCTAAGGAAGGGAAGGAACTTTCTCAAGTCTTGCCCAACCAGGAGGCGTCAGCTTGAGAGTTAAATCCACGTCTTCTAATGACTTCTTTTAAACTAACCACTCTTGTCAATAAGGGGTTAATATGCTCACTTTCCAGAGCTGTTTACATTTTAAAGTGAAGAGAAAAAAATACATTAATCCCAGAAGAATGAAATGAATCCCTACTGACAGGAATCGTGGAAGACTTTGAGGAAGACAGGGAGGCTGGTCTTCCTTTCTGGTCTGCCTTTCCGAACAGAGTACCCCTCCCCGTGGGCGTGAGGAAAGTTTCTCCCACTTGAGCAAGGGAACCTCCCAACTTCTTCCAAACTCGGGTTGTAAGGCAATGCAAATAGCCATGACTTTGTATGGAGGCACAGCTACGGAGTGGGAATACATAAGAATAACTCAGGATTCTCCAATCCATGCAGCCCGTAGACTCTGCCTGCCGTCTGTTACTAGCTTGGGTCATGGTTTTATTCCAAGAGAGCTGACCTGAAACCTACTGCCCATCATACATGAAATTTTTCTAACAAAAGGTATGTGTCTATGTAATGCCAGCTCTTCGATGTTAAACATGGTGTCTTTCAAAAACAAGTGGTTCGCTATCCTCTGAAGCTGGTAATCCTAAGAAATCAGCACCCATTTCAGCACATTTTTTGCCCCCAAATGGTTGGCGAAATCCCCCAAGTCCTCAAATCAGAATTTGGGGCGAGCTTCAGTTGAAGAGATTTTCCGGGCGGCATCCCTGCTAATGTATTCCACATTCAAATGCATCATCTGTGGGGCGCCTCTATGGCTGGGTCGGTTAAATGTCAGACTCCTGATTTCCACCCAGGTCATGATCTCCGGGTTGTGAGATCGAGCCCCACGCCGAGAGGAGCCTGCTTAAGATTCTCTCTCTCTCCCTCTACTGCCCTGACCCCTCTCTCTTTAAAATAAATAGTAATAATTAATAATGATAATAATAATAGTTTTTTTTAAATGCATTGTCCGTAACGATAATACTGTCTGGGGCGAAGCAGCCATGGGTTTACCTCCGCCGGCCCACTGGCCATCTCACGAGGCTCCAATCCAGTTCTGTTTGTACTTCTCCATCACCTTTATTTGTTTAAGAGGCCTGACAAGGCAAACACTCCTGATGCGATGTTTACATTGCAGCTTTCACTGGAGCTTATTAAACTCATCGTTACTTCACATGAGCTGCAGATACGCGGCCGTTAGTGCCGACAGTAAGGAACAGACACCCTGTCACGAGGGAACATGTTTACACGCTCCGTTGGATGCCTGGTGGATTTTGTCCCTGTAAAACGATCACAGATAATGAAGCTGCTATCAGATAAGTGACTATAATAAATGACCACAATTAGGTCTCTGGTTGATGAGAACACTTGGTGGTCTCTCCAGCTTGACTTGGACAAATCCCAGGCCAAAAAAAGGGGGGGGTGGTTGGGGAGAAGGGAATCAAAACTCAAATGCAAATGAGATGCATTTGATAGGACGCCATCTGATTTCAGAAGGAGCGAGAGTTAGAAGAAATCAAGTTTTCATCTTCCCTCCTCCTGACCTTCTTCCTTGGTCCATCCCCCAAATAAATAAATAAATAACCAAAGAAAATTCTGGAGCCAGGTCCTTAGGGGCGAAACTCTAAAGCACCCCACATCTGCCCAGGATATCCAGAATCACGAAATACACCTTGGGACGTCCAAACTTGGGGAGGCTTCTCCAGAAGGAAGGGCTCATCTGGGACAGTTACTGCACCCAGAAGAAAAATCTGGAGAAGAGAATAAACCCCCCGAAGGGCTCTCAGCCTGAACGTCCATGTAGCAGGACGGTCCAGGGCCCGTCCATCCTCACAGCAGCTCGCAAGGCGTGACTGTAATCACTTCTTGAAAGGGTTTGTGTTACACCAGGCAGGCTCTCCTTACAGGCCTGCGAAATTATAGCACAGAATTGAAGTGCTCTGATGTAAAGGTCTTTAAAAGACATTTATTTTCTTGTACGGAATAGTCATTTCCAGGACGACTTGTGGATTTACAGTGAGCTTTACGTATATATACGTAGAACTTAAGAATGTGCTGGAAGCAGGTGTGTAGGGCCCTCTCATAGGAGGCCTTCTAAGATGACACTGGCCAAGTGGAAACCGACTGACAGGCAAACATACAGGGTGTGCAGCACGCAGTTAGATTTCTTCCATGGTGATGATTTTGTTAACATCGTGTCATGCTGCCTCGCCCCAGACATCTCCCCACTTCTCTCTGCCATTCTCCCCACTACCCTCCTCCTTGACACCCCCATTCTCCTACCTCAGCCTCCTTGAATCTCAGCCTCCCTGAATCTCAGCTATATTTTAAAATTTGCCTAGAAGGGAAATGATTTTTCTGTAGCAGTGTGTTGACTCTGGGGGAGGGGGGGGAGCATTTTCCTTTGATTTAATATTCCTACTAATAGTTTCAGGGGAAATTACCCTGTATGGTAGAGTGATTCCCCCCAGGAATAAATGCGCTGGGAGGTGGGGTGGAGGTGGGGAGGGGGTGATTGATGGGGCTTTTTGTATATCCCCGTTGCCAGAAGACCTCATAAACTCAGGAAAGCTGCCCAGGCATCAGTCTGTTTACCTTTTCACGACTTTAAAGGTGATTTATTTGACCTTTGAAAACTGGGATCATACTTCTTGCTGAAAACAGTGCACATTTCAGCATAAACGGTGTCTGTCCAGAAAGCAAGTTCTCCAGTCTGAAGTCCTTTATCACCTTTTTTCTCGTTCTAATCTGAATGGGAAGCATCTGCTGGATTCTTGGTGCAAACACATTTGAAGGACATTGTCTAAATATATGGAGATAAGTGTGTGTTTATGGACCATATGTACCTATAGTTTCCACAACGATTTTTTTAAATTGGTTATAAATGCCCTGGGTATGTGAGAACCAAGAGGTAGCATGGGTAAAGAAAAGCCTTGGGATTCCAGATCGGACCTGAGTTCACTGGCTGGGTTCCCCTGATTGTATATATAGCATCTTACAAGTGAGAATTTTGGAGCCAAACGACTGCCATTGGATTCCCAGCTCTACCGCTTACTATAGAATCTGGGACAAGATCCTTAACTTCTCTGCACCTTGATGTCATGATCTGTGAAATGGAATAATAATAGTGTCTACACATCACAAGTTTGCTGTGAAGATTGAAAAAGTGGAAGCATGTAGATGGCTTACAAATAAAACAATAAATGTCAGTTATTACTCTCTGGAAAGGGGGTAGAATAATTATACCTACAACAAATACACCATTTAGGAACTAATAATGAAATAGACAATGCATATTAAGCACCTGGTACAATGTAAGATGCTCTACAAATGCCACTCATCCCCTGAACTGAAGACAACTTGTGAAGATCCCATTTACATACCTAGTAGTGAATACTTTGACGAGGAGGATTTTCGTAACCGTGAAGCCATATAGCGGGTTATCTGTATCTTCATTTTACATTCAAAGAAACAGGTGTAAAAAAAATTAATGACTCACTCAAGATCACACAGCTCTTCAGAATATGGGTGCATTCTATTAAGGTTCTATAGTATCATAATGCTATTTATTCATTGATGAGCTAAGGATGAAACAATAGTTATGGTCCTTTCGGTTTGTGAGGCCTGCTTCCCAACAGGAACCAGTTTCCCCTTCAGAAGGATCCAACCAGCAGGGAAACAGTTCCTATGACAGAGTGAACCTCATTAGCAGGTCAGTATGGCCCTGAGATTTAGTAATCAAGAGAAGAAACAGGGAAAAGCATCCAACGGCACAGACTGGCTCAAGAGAATTGCTTTACCAACTGTACTCTTGGTTATACTTCTAAGGAACCTTAGAAAGGACATTTGGTATCAGTAAGATTTCTATTTTAAAACGTTTTATGTCTTTTTAGAACTCAGTCCATCAATAGAAGACTGAACAACTGCAATGTGAATCCATTCTGTTAAAATAAAATTGGGTTTATTTCCACTAATGACTTTGCAAGCTTTTGCAATGACTGGCCAGCAGGAGAGGGTGGGGGGGTGCCTAAGTTTTGGGGGGATATTGACATTGATACCACCACACATTTTGCAAGTCCAGCTCAAGTTTGTGGGACAGTGATTTTTTTTTTTTTTTTTTTTTTTTTTTGCAAAGCTCCCTGGAGCCCCACAGGTGCTAAGGGAAGACTCAGGATACAACCAGTTGATATGGTCTAGAAAGCTGCCTTCGATGGGCAGAGGGCACAAGTCTTCTAAAGAATCAGAAGACAACTCCTTGGGACAGCTGAAACAGGCGTTGGGGGTGCCCCTGCTAGCAATGAATGCTGCCCCTTAGAAACCTCTAGAAGGCCATCTGTTCTGGGGAAAGACCCACCTGCCTCAACACTTGCAGGTCCTCAACAGCAGAAAGCACCCCATGGCTGTGCATTTCCCATACGCACAATATCCCAACCTCCTGTGCACCCCTCAGAAACACAAGCATGATAACCCTGCATATGCTCAGCTCAAAGCCCTGTGAAGCGAGGACTCTGGAGTTACCCACCATCCTTTCCGATGACAGCCCATAATTTATGAGCCACTGCATTCAGGACGTGACGATTGCACGTGTTCTAAGGGGACAGCTGAAGACCCATTAATCTTCACCCTGGCAGGGAAGAAACTGATGGTAATTTAATTTAACTGGATGGGTGAGGTAGATATAAAAGACCACAAGGTAAAAAATGACAAGATTATTAACTGCGCCCAGAGCCGTCCGTTCAGCAAGCTGCCTCAATAAATGGAAGTGGGTTGGTTAAACGTGGACCAAGGTTCAAGCAAGGTTTACAGAGGGGAGGTTCTGGCAGATGTGGGTAATGGCAAGGCTCCACATTTCCAGGGAGAAAGCAAAGGACTTTTGTGGTTAGAAGAGGAACTTGGGCTTCAACCAGATTAGCAAGCAGGCTAAAGTTTAAAAGGTCAGGGCAAACTCAGAAATATTTCTCTCCCACACCCGCAAAAAGGAAACGGTTGAACTTAATCACCAAGGTCCCCCTTCAATCCTCCCCTGACCAACCTCTCATTCCAGCTAACTCAATTTTTCCTCCTGTCCCCGTTGTTTTCCGAGGCTGAGTGACAGCTCTTTGCCTGAGGGGAGCAGGTCTTACCCCCACACCTTCCTGGTGTTCTGGAAGGAGCACCTGCCTCCGAGATCTCTGGGAGCTTTCTACTCACCGGCCCGCCCCAGGAGAGAAGACACCAAAGAAAGGGTTGTGAATTCCTTGTGGTGGCATCCGCCATGGATTCCCTCTGGGGGACACTTCCTAGGTATCTGCCTCCCCGCGTCAACAAGAAATCCTCACACTGAAAAGCACTGCCGCCAAGGGCGGACCACAGTACGGGAGGCAAACCTTCACTTTCTCTGTTTCTGGTCTGGCTCAGGATTTGTGCACAGAAATGTAATCACGAGATTCCAGGTGCTTCCCAGCGTGTGGATCCCAGTCCCTTTGAGGCTCCGCCCCTTGCCCTACCTCCAGGTCTAAACTGACCTCGCAGACTCACAGAGGTCATCCCAAACAAGGGCAACGCTTGCATTGAGAAACTGATAGGTACTTGATGCCTTAGGGTTTGCAAAGCACTCATCCAAGATGGTCGTCGCATAGCCCTGGATGTGAGCAGGGGGAGTATTCCTTCTCCACTTTACAGAAGAGTAAACTGAGATGCAGAGGGGGTTACACATACCAAAGTCATAAAAAGCAGGACACATGTTGGAAGACTTTTGCTAGCGCTCATTTTACTTTAGTATATGTTATATGCATATATATAAGCATATATTTTAATATATATTTGCATACATATATGTTTGTATAAATGAATATCCTTCTGTGCCGGACACTGCAACTCACCTCCTCAAAAGCCATTGTTCTTTTTTCCTTATTCATAGAACCAGAATTTTAATACTGGCCAGAGATGCACTGGTCCCCAGAAATGGACCCAGCTTCTGGTCTAACCATTGGTCCCCAGAAACAGACCCGGCCTCTGGTTTCTGACCCATTAGATGAAAGAAGAAGTCTGTTAGAGGTTTCTGGAAAGGTTTTCCTTCCTGATAAAAGGGAGCAGGCACCATGAGGGGAAGCTCTCTTGCCCCACACTGCCCATTTCCCCTGCTATTGAACATGCATGGGGGAGGGCAAAATGCTTAGAGCAGCTGCAGCTTTTTTGTGACAATGAGGAAGAAGGCCAAGAACATCAAAGAGATGACAACCCAGAGCTTTGACACCGTTAAGCTACTAAACTAGCCTTGGTAATGTGCAGAGCACCATACTTCTAGTTCAAGCCATTTTTAGTTGAGTATTTTATTCACTGGAGCTAAAAGCATTCCCAGCTAATATGCTTCTGGACCAGATGATGAGCAACTCGAGGATAGAGGCCGTATTTATGTTTGAGGCCCCTTTGGAATCTGGTCCAGAAATAGTCACTTAACAAATGTTTGCTAGAAGAAAGAAAAGAGTGTTCTCTTAACAGATACATCTTGGTGCAATGAACTTAACAAAACCAACGAAGTAAAACTTAAATCTTCACTTGCTGGCAACCCCTTGGTCCTCTATTCCTATTGCCAGTACTGCCACCATTCCTCTGCCTCCTTTCCTAGAGCTCTTCTAACCATCTCCATACACCTCGACAACTAAAAACGTCTTTTTTCATAAGACTGAACAAGTCAGTAGTGCATATCTGCAAGGAAGGTATTTTTCTTATTTAAAAATAGAATCACTGGGGCGCCTGGGTGGCTCAGTGGGTTAAAGCCTCTGCCTTCGGCTCGGGTCGTGATCTCAGGGTCCTGGGATCGGACCCTGCGTCAGGCTCTCTGCTTGGTGGGGAGCCTGCTTTGCCTCTCTCTCTGCCTGCCTCTCTGCCTGCTTGTGATCTCTCTCTCTCTCTCTCTGTCAAATAAATAAATAAAATCTTTAAAAAAAAAATAGAATCACTTAAAGGTGACATTTCAAGTCAGTGAGAAAAATAAATGATGAAATAAGCTAATAATTATTTGAAAAATAAAAAATAAAAAGATTCCTGGTTCTTCACACCAAAATAAATTTCAGGTGAATGACAGTCCAATATATTGCAAGGTAAATAATTACTGAATCCATAAAAATATCTAAAGGACATATTGATAAACATTTATATAATGTCACCTTTGGAAGAACTTTGCAAGGCAGAAACCACAAAGAAATAACAATTAAATGCTTGATTACATAATAATCCACATTTTCTGGGGGCATCTGGGTGGCTCAGTCAGTTAAGTGTCTGACTCTTGATTTATGTCATGATCTCAGGGTTGTGAGTTTGAGTCCCACCTCACGGTCCATGCTCAGTATTCTCTCTCTCCTTTTCCCTCTGCCCCTCCTCTCCTGTCTTTTCTTTCAGCCCCTCTAAAAAAATATTTTAAAAAAATATGGGGCACCTGTGTGATTCAGTTGGTGAAGCATCTGACTCTTGGTTCCAGCTCAGGTCATGATCTCAGGGTCCTGAGATAAACTCATGGGGGCTCAGCACTTAGCCTGGAATCTGCTTAAGATTCTCTCCCTTCCCCCTCTCCTCTCCACCACTGCTCTTCCCCCTCTGCTCTTTCCCCCACTCTCTAAAATAAACAAATAAATAAAATATTTGTAAAAATAAATAAAAATTAAAGTGAAAAAACAAAATAAAAAAAAATGTTTTCTGAAACCAAGAAAACCACCATAAACAAAATTGAAAAATAACACTGGAAAAAATATTTGCATACAAAGAGTTAATCCTTGGGGCACCTGGGTGGCTCAGTGGGCTGAAGGCTTGGCTTGGCTCAGCGTCCTGGGATCGAGCCTGGCAGCATCCTCCGGGTTCCCTGCTCAGCAGGGAGCCTGCTTCCCCTTCTCCCGCTGCCTACTTGTGATCTCTCTCTCTCTGTCAAGTAAATAAATAAAATCTTAAAAAAAAAAAGTTAATCCTTAAGCTATATAAGAATCTTGAAAGTAATCATGGAAAGAAAAGAACACCCCAGTTAAAAAAAAAAAAAAAAAAGATGCAAAGGCCATTAATTCAAAATTGCCTAGAGAAGAAATACCAACAATCAATAAACATATGAAAATATAGAACCTCACTGGTAACAAAAGATATTCAGATTAAAAATGAGGGACGCCTGGGTGGCTCAGTTGGTTGAGCTGCTGCCTTCAGCTCAGGTCATGATCCCGGCGACCTGGGATCGAGTCCAGCATCGGGCTCCTTGCTCGGCAGGGAGCCTGCGCCTTTCTCTGCCTCTGCCTGCCTCTCTGCCTGCTTGTGTTCTCTCTCTGTTGGATAAATAAATAAAATCTTTAAAAAAAAAAATGAGACCCCCCCCTTTGCTATTGTCTGCTTATCTTATAGGCAAAGATGTTTCTTATTATCCTATTGAGTGTTGGAAGAAGTTTGAAAATTGTGCTGCTTATAAGTGCCTGAAAACAGTACCAGGAAACAGAAAACAAAAACTGATAGGAAAAAAAAAAGGAAGAAAGAAAAAAGTAAACTTTTGATCCATAATATGATTTTACAAATTCCTCCTAAGGAAATATTTATTCTAAGGAGGTGTATCCTAAGGAAATACGAAGATTTACCCATAAATACGCTTACTGCAGCATTATGTATAAGAATTAAAACTGGAATGAGCGTAAATGTGTGTGAAATGAGAGCATGTCTGCATAGAGCAAATACTGTCAGCAAGGAAGTGTCCCCGCGCCATGTTAAGTGAAACAAGATAAGCAGGCGAGTCATGAAACAGAATGAGCATCTTGTTGTAAAAGAGAAGTTGGTAGCAAGATAACCACGTCACAGAATTTTTTTTGTCTCTTCCGAAGTTTCCAGATTTTTCTGTGAATCACGTGTACTGTTTTTATAAACAAAAAGTATTTTTACATAGGAAAAATAATCACAACCCCTCTTGTCCCAATATCACGATCCTAGTGGCATGCTGCTCCCAGTAGTACTTCAAGTCATAACACATCACTCCCTAGAGTTTTTACAGTATCGGCGCACACACACCTGACAGAGATACAGCACTAACAAATAATAACGATAATAATAATAACAAACATGCATCAATAATAAACTTCTGAACAAATACTGCCAATAAAATGGCAAAATTTCCACATCTACAGCCCTTTACACAGACACGATCTTGCATAGCCCACAAGAGCCTTCTGAGGGGGGCATAGCAACTGAGACTGGGAGCCGCACAGTGATGGGTCCCAGGGAGGGAACAGCAAGTGCTGGGCCTCTGGCTTCGCTGCCCACTTTGGCCGCTCCCTCAGACTGAGCCTGAAGCCTGAAGCATGCACCGAGGAGCTCCACTGACCGCGTGGCTCCCAAGCACGGTGACCCGGGGAGAGAACCCTTTGCAGGCCTGAGAACCCTTTGCAGTCGCTGCCTGACCCCCAAGTCCTGGCATTGCCGGTGCCCCGGAAGGGTTCTCCGGCCTCTGTCTGCCTCGGAGCTGCAGCTACAGGACAATGGAACTCTCACGCACCTCTTCCCGGTCTTACTGCGGGGTGGGCCCTCTGAGCAGCATCTGTGGAGAGCCCAGAATGGGGGGCGGGACGGGAAGCCTAACTGGAGAGTCAAGTCAAGTGGGAGATCGTAGCTCAGCCAGAACTGCCCAGCTGGTCTCTGGGGTTTCACTGCAGAGCGTGGGGGCGAGGGCCAGAGGGGGAGGAAGAGAGAGCATCTCAAGCAGGCTCCACGCCCAGCGCTGAGCCGAGGCGGGGCTCCCTCTCACGACTGTGAGATCACCACCCTGAAATCACGACCCAAGCCAGATCAAGAGTCAGGAGCCCAACCGACTGAGCCACCCTACTTAGGAGCCCTTCTTAACGTTATGCCAAGGATCAGCAAAGGGACCCGAAAATCCAGCTAACTATTTCTTCTCTGACTAATAGCGTGTTACATCAGTAATAAGGCTATTCCTAATGCCTTCTTAAGGATGATCTTAGGAACTCCTTTTGACAGAAAATAAACAGGTTTATGATAGAGATCTATTTTTGTCCTGTCTACTCTCACGACAGACATATCTGACTTCTAAGCCCCAGGGTTTGGTCACATTTCCCAGGAAACCCATACACCTTTCTCCATTTTACCCACCCCTGTCAGTAGCACCTGACATTCCCCGAGGCCCAAGGCAATGTCACCACCTTGAAGTCACCAATGTCCCTCTTGCTTCCCCACAACCCAAGTGATGGCACTGCCCCTCACCCGTGCTCCCAGGCACATACCCACTGCACACACCCCTGCGGCACTTACTGATGGCGTGACGACCTGCTGTCTGCTCAGATATCAGCCCTGCTGTGCCCTGAGCCCCTCGCCTGATTCACCTTGTTCCCTCAGGGTCTGGCACAGATGTCCCTAACGGTGAGCACCGTGCTCCAGGGAGGGAGGAACTCCTCTGGAGCTACTCTCTGGAATCCCCATTGAAAAGCCAACAGCTTGCAGGGGCCCCCGGGTAGCTCAGTCGGCTAAGCATCTCCCTTTGGCCAGGGTTTTGATCCCAGGGTCCTGGGATCCAGCCCCATGCCCCACTTCCTGCTCAGTGAGGATCCTGCTTCTCCCTCCCTGAGGGAGAAACGACACAGTTCGTGGAAACATAGCATGGGCAAAGTGACCTTAGCAAGATATCCAGCGTTGTTTAAGATGAAACATGCCGATTTTCTCTATTTGATTAGGAGCACAATAATGAAATCAACCCCCATTTCAAAGTAACTGTTCCCACAACAACTCTGGGATAATCTGGTATCTTCCTCACTGATTTTTATGTTGTAATAGTCCAGAATATTTGTAGATGGGCCAAAAATCTGGCTCGGAGAATTTTCCTTAACACTGGCCACATTTCACCCAATTTCCACAGTTGCCAACTTAGGTGTTTGGATGGTTCACCAGGATCTCTAGAAAGGCCTGTAAGCGCTACAGAGACTTGGTGAGGTTGGGAGGGAACCCAGTCAGAATCTGGACTCAGATCAAAGTTGTGTGATTCTAGAAGTCAGAGATAATGAGAGGCTTGGGGGCTAGGACATGGATGGGGTGGGGATTCCAAGTCTTATGGGCAAACCGAGGGTCTCAGGACTGGCATTCAAGGCAGAGGAAAGAAATCGCTCAGTCTCCAAGGTCAAAGAGGAGATTCTAGGAGGCTGGGCAGAGCTCAGACCGAGAGGCCAATCCCAGTCTCACAACGAAGGATGGCGTGAGTTTGGAGAAGTTACTTTACCTCTCCCAAAATTCAGTTTCCTTAACCAGAAAGCGAAAACAACAATATCTCCGTCATACAGAATATTTCTTGGGATTAAATCAGCTGCGACGCAGGGGCTGGCGCATAGTAGGTACTTGATCAAAAACTAGCTCTCCCCTTCCATTTTCCTCCTCAGCAAGTTATTTAGAATGTGTAATCCGAGCATGAGGAAAACTACCACCACCTGGTGTACGGGTCTCAAAACTGCATAAGCAGCAGCAAAGGTGAAAACCCAAACTCCACTCAGGAAGTCGCAAAACCAAAGTTCGGAAAGGACTGAAAGCTCTGTACTTAAAATACTTCAATTATACATGTGGGAGAGCAGCCCCTGGAGAGGCTAGCCCAGTGAGTAGAATTAATCCAGGCAAACTTCCTGGGAGAGGTACACCTTATTTTGAAATGTGAGAGATAAAGGAGAAAGGATGTGGGCTGATTGAGAAGAAGGAATAATTTCCTGTGCCAAGTTGGTCCGGTGGGTGGAAGGCTGAAATCTTGGAAGCAAAAGAGAAAGGTCTGGGAGGCCTCCAGGTGGCAAATGACATCAACTGGAGCCTTTAGTACAATCCAGCCTATTAAGCCTTTAATCACAGAAGAAAATAAGAGATAACTTGAATGGCTTGATGTAAGTTATCCCTCTAGAGGCCACCTTCCTGGGACAGGCAGCTGATAGAATCCACGTACAGCATTCTAACCTGCGGATGTCCTCCCTTTGGTCAGGACCTACTTCCAGGGGCAGAAGGGGTTGGAAGCCGCCATATAAGGTCACCGTGACAAAAAGCCTCAGAGAAGGGTGGAGATGTGCTTCTCCTTAGATATGCCCATCGGGTAGGGAGCAGAGGTTGCATTAGGCAGCAAGATTTCTAACCTGGCTCTCCACTCCCTTAGTCTACATTCTGGCCACACGCACGATGAAATGTGCCGTGCCTTCTTTTTCTTCTAGATCTTTGAAAAACACTTCAAGGGTTCTAGCAGAGAGGTGGCGTTTCCCAAAAAGCCTTCTCTGAGCCAACTCCGACACTCCAAAATCCCCTTATCTTAGCATGTATTGTTACATTGTATCATAATTTCCTGTCCTCTTGTCTGCAACTACATTTGACTCTAAATTCCAAGAAGGAATATTGTTTTTTTTCATCTGTTTGTTGCTGTTTCCTCAGGACCTAGAATAGTGCCTGGCATATCAAGGTCCTTGATAAAGCTTTAAGAATGTCCACAAACCCCCCACTCAAGTGGTTCTGAGTAGCCCAGAAATGCGGGAACTCAGGATAGATGGGACCTAGAAGCATCTATCTTTGCTGCCCTGAAGCTTGCTTCTAAAATGGCACTGGTCTTAGCCAGTGCTGTTGACCAGTCCAGCACCCCCTTAGCGGGCCAACTTTGGCTAGTGTCATCCCGACAGCCCTGCACAACCATCTGCCCCGGCTTTGGGGAATCCAAGTGACCCTGCCCCGCCCCCTGCAGCATACTCTGACAGTCGTGCCCGGGGTTGACCGGCCTTGGCAACCGAATTGGGCGCGGCTTCAACCACGAGGCTGGTTAAAACAGAGGCCATGCACGATTGACAGAGACTCTTCTTTTTTTTTTTTTTTAAATGAAGGGAGAGCTCATGCTGATCCTCTAACTGCAACAAAAAGAAGACAAAACTACGAAGGGATCAGGCAGGAAGGACTAACCTTAGGACAACCCAGAGCCCAAAGACCTAGATGATCAGAATGGCTACTTCCGTAGGTTCCAGGAAACATCGGGTCAAGAGAAACATCTGGATAGTCCTGGGCTGGGAAAGAAGACACATGTGGGCAGCTTTTGGAAAGCAGCAGCACTGAAAGCAGGGGGAGATGTGTGCCCCACTGTGGAGGGCAGGCAGCATGGGCCAACCACCGTACGTGACCCAGGCATCTCTAACACCAGTTGCCAAAGTAATTTCCTCCTCTCTCACAGCGGCTGCCCCTTGGCAGCTGCCCAAGGGCCCAGCGTGGTCTGTAGTGACCCCCTGGAAACATCCTGAAAGCAGGGTTTTTTCTGTGTCTCTACCCACTGTTCCCTCCTATTGGCATCATGGGAAAAAAAAGGTTCTATCTCTCCAAATCTTGAGGGTGTGTGATAGTAGCTTTCTTCGGCTACTCTGCCATGCATGAAAGGTCCCAGGCGGATGGGGACTCGCAAAGCAACCTTGTTTCCACATCACATCACCAACATTTTTCTGTCCATAGGCCACACCCGTCCCTTCAGCTAAGTGCAACCTAGGCTGCCCACTTCTGCCAGGAAACCTCCCAAACTGTTAGACCCCTCCTCCTTCACAAACACCACGACCATTTCGCAATTTTGCCACTTCTTACATCTAAAAGGCCGTCTGGGGGGGGGGGGGGGGGAAGGTGCCGGATGATTTGGCAAGGCCGGTGCCACCAGAGTGCGGTTGTCCCAAGTTCCTCGCTCCCATCCCTCTTAATCCCCACCCTCCCCCCAATTCTGCATGTTGCCTTCCAGCATGGACCACGGCCTTGCCTGCGCTCTGCCCCACAGACCGATTATGACATAATTACTCTTGCCCTGTGACCATGGGGCTAGCCGAGCCTGACCCTCACGCTATCGATTCGCCCTGACTCATTTATCAACGGGGTGGCTGGTTCCCCATGTCTGAGTAAGCGGGGGAGGCATTTCATCAAGACATCTGACACCTTCCTTTGAAGGGTGAAGGACAGAATATATGAATGCCTCTGATTCACATCTGAAGGCAGCCTGGGCCGCCCTGAACTTGCCCCTCCAGAGAGCCGCTCCCAGTAAATCCAACCGGCTCTCGCTGGAGGGACCTCTACCGTTTCAACTCATTTATCAGCAATTCCGTCTGTCTGCCTCGGTCTGGGGCATTCCATGTGTCCACGGTTCTGCCCTGTCAGGGCCCGGGGCTGCTCCCTCAAGGGTTCCTGGCCTCCACGGAAGGCCTAATCCTGGCCTGTCATCTTTCCCAGTGAGAGCTGGAGCAGCTGCTGTGTCTTCCTCCGGAACATGGAGGTTGCCAGAAAGTCTACGGGGCCCACCATCTGATTTCCATGCTTGGAACTAAATCTGTGTGTGCATGATCTTTTCCCGAAACTGCAGGAGGGAGCTATGTCCCTCCACCTTTTACTCCGATTACATTTAACGTTCTCGAGGAGTGGTGAGCTCATCCCTGATCCCATTCAACTTCAAAAGGCCAACTGTCTCATTAACCTAATTGTCTGACTTTCAGTCACTTGCTTAAATTACCAACGAATGGATGGCCATTCCAGTCCAAACGAGATATGTTAAAGCATTCCCACTAAAAAGAAATTGCTTTCAACCATGACAGATGAATGCCTCCTTTAGAGGATTATTATAATAATTGCGGTAGATATGCTTCTGAGCCCTGAGAAATTTGTAAAAGAAAGATGTAAGTGGCGAATTTGTGTAAATCGCAAGCTGGCATCTTTTCTTCGTGACAGCGTTTGGCAAAGTATGCCATCCAAACCAAGCTACCCTAAATTATAAAGACAATCAAATATCAGTACTATGGAACAGTTGTCCTTCTGGGAAAAAAAAAAAAAAAACTGAATCCCTCAGGAAAAAGTATACTGAAACTATCAGTAGCCCCTGTTGGCTACATTAAACCTAATAAAATTACCAATGATAAATTTCTCGTCAATTAGGGTTCCCTGCTGGGCTCCCTCTGCTGGGCTTTACTCACAGGGAACCAGGCAGGGAGACTGAATTATTAGTTAGACTCATTTTATTGGTTTGGGCTTTGGGGGGCAGCGGGTTATATGGGAGATTCTTTTCATGTTTTGGTTTTTCCCCCCCCTCAAGAAGCAGCTGGTTTTGTCTTTAGTTTCAAATGTCAATAATAAAAAAAAAAATCAGGGCAATCATTAGAAGGCAGGAATTCATAGACGGGAGCTTCCCAGCACACCTGATCTCAATCCCAGCCAACGTGCCTGGAGGGCCAGCCCGGGTCTCAGCGGAGAGAGGGAGATGGAGAAGGGCTGGATAGGTAGGTCTGGTGCAGGAAGGGAAGGGGGTGCCAGGGGGTGCCTTTAGGAAGTGGTCGATGGGGAAGAGGAGCTGAGAAGTGTGTGGCCTGGGGGCTGACCAGAGGGAGCAGATGGTTGGACCCGCAGCCCCTGGGGCCAGCCTCCCCCTCCCCCCCCATAACCCAGGCCTGGCCTCAGCCTCTTGCTGATCCAAGCTGGGTTTTAAATTTCCATATGGAGATGCCAGCTACAGTATGCAAGGTATCACGGTTCCACTGCAAGTCCCCAGAACAGCGTGGGGTTCCTGAAGACAAGGTCTGTGGCAGAAGTACCTGGGCCTGAAACCTTGGGAAGAGAGGGGGCTGTGCCGATTTCAGAGGGTGCTTTCCTGAATTCCCAGGGTTCCCTTTACTGCTCCCATCCCTTTAATGTCAACCAAATAGCCCTAGAATCCATCTTAGACTTGGGCACTGGGACTACAGATTGAAATCCAAAACCTGGGCTGAAACTCAGCCTCAGATCCTTCATACTCTGTCCCCTTACCTGGCAGGATTGGGACCCAGGACCTCCAGGAAAAAGCTAGAGCATGTGTGTAACCAAAGCCTGAGCCCCTAACGGAAGCACAAAGCCCTGGTCTGAGAAACACAGCTCAGAGTCCAGGACGGCCCCCATGCTCCGCTCTCGGCACTGCTCCAGTGTTTCCGGGCACCGCTGTCCACATCCACACTCTGCTCTGTTCGGTTCCCGGGAGGTCGGCTTCGTTCCTGGGGCACACTGGGAGGAGATCAGGCCCGGGAGCCTCCATACAGGGACAGGGACGCCAGACGTCAGCAGCTAGGCCCTCTACCCACAACTGGGTGCCTTCTCTTCTCCAGCTCCAGGTTCCAGGCCCCCAGTGTGGGAGACTGAATAACAGCCCCCAACGGTAACCAGTCCCTAATCCCCGAGCCTGTGAAGGTTCCCTTCTCTGGCTATAGGGGCTTTGCCGATATGGTTAAGGATCTTGAGATGGAGGGTTATCCGGATTATCTGGGGCACTCAAGGCAACACAGTCTGCTTGTAAGAGGAAGATAGAGGGACATCTGACATAGCAGGAAAGGCTATGTGACCAGGAAACCAGAAAGCACAGTGACACAGACATAAGGCAAGGAATCCAGCATCGATATCCATCAGAAGCCGAGAGGGGGAAGGAGCAGATTGTCCCTACAGCGTCCTGATCCTTCAGTCCTGCCAACCTCCCAACATTAGCCCAAGGAAACTCATTCTGGACTTCTGGCCCATAGACCTGTAGGGGAATACATTTCTAATGTTTAAGTCACAAAGTCTGTAGTAATTTGTGACAGTAGCCTTAGGAAACAAACGCATTTTCCCAGCCCCTTAATGCTAGGATGCTAATGTTTCTCCAACTGTTACTGGTCCCTCTACGTCTCTTGTGGGTCCCCTGAATCCTGTCCATACCTCAGTGACTAGTCCTTCTCAAAGAAGTCTCTTCAAAAACCTGCTGAGTGTGCCTTTTGTTTCCTGCCAGAATCCTATCTGGTATATTCTACTTCATTCAAAAAGAATTTAGATAGAATACCAAATATATATATATATATATATATATATATATATATATATATATATATATATATATATTATATATATTGGTACACTAAGATTTTATTTAAAGAGAAAATTTGGGAGACAAAGAAAATAAAGATAAAAGAAATGATGTGAAGATGAATATTAGTATCCAAAATCCATACCACCATGCATACATACAGCCCTGAACACCTTTTGGGAACTGACCTGTGGAGCTCCCTAGCATCCAATGCAAAGAAAAAAGACATAATCAATTTCAGGTTCCTGGTTCTGAAACTAGCCTGATAGTAAGAATTTCCTGGATACCTTATCAAGCATCCAAATATCTAGTCATCACCTCAATCCATACTGAAGCAGAGAACCTAGTTGAAAAGCAGTAAGAAAAGAACCTGGATTTTAATAAATATTTAAGATGAATTAGACAGGTCACACCATCTGTAAGATAGGAACACCATATGGGAATTGTAGACAAGGGCAACTGCATTAAAGATGTAAGAAGAAAGCCACCAACTCAAGACTTGAGAAAATCTCCAAGTGAATATCTTTCCAGCTATGGTCAGGCAGTGTGTCTTGTATACTAGCACATATAGATGTGAGGCCTTGATACTGGGAGGGAGGCCAAGGTGAGCATGAAATGAATACAGAGAGGTGAGAAGCCTGCAGAAAAAAAAGCCAGAGCCCTGATCAGACCATGCTGAAACTCCCTCCACCACTATACTTTTTTGATCCTGTGAAGCAATCAATTTCTTTTATTAGATGTGTCATCTTACACTGAGTTCTTCTACTTGCTTACATCTGAAAGCATCCTCTGTAGTATACCTAATGTATTTACCTAACATTTCCAACGGGCAATTTTATCTTTTTCCCAATTAAAAATGACAGAAAAGGAAATTCTTGGAGAAAAAAGAAATTTTTCCAAAAGGAAGCATTATTGAGTTCTTTTTAGTAACTACAATTATTTTAGGGAATATTTTTTTCGCTCCTCCTGCCGCACTGCACCAAAAATAATACTAAATATTCTGACTTTTTTGTTCTCCTCATGAGAGCTAACCAACACCAGGGTTTTGGATGCAACAAGAGACTAATCTGGAGCTTATCTTTCTTTATCTGCTATTCTAACAACTGTTCAGGCACTTACTGGAAACATTTCAAAGTTTCCAGCCATTGTTAACTCCCTAAGTGCATGATGAGCCCTCATTTGGGGGACATCACAGGCTTCAACCAGGGCTTTGTTAGCAGCAGACTGTTGGGAACCAAGGGGTTAGAGACCCAGGAATCAGTGGAAATGGCAAATCCAGGGGAGCCTGATGACATTTTGAGGACCGGCTCTCTTTTCCCAGCCAGTTCAACTATTTTGAACGGCTGACTAATTGATTTCTTAACTGGAACGGTTAATATTAGACAAAAGTATTGACTAAATTCTAATACCTGGAGTCCTGGTAACATCAACATAAAAATATGACTGAAGGGGAGTTATTATTTAATGGATACAGAATTTCAGTGTTGTAAGATGGGATATTTTAATACTACTGAACTGTACACTTAAAATGCTGAAGATGGCAATTTTATGTTTTGTGTATTTTACCCACAATCTTATAGACAAACAGATAGATACAGATATAGATCTGAAAGGGGAAGGGAGTTAAATTTTATTGTCACCCAGGAAGGCTTGCAATTTGTATCTATAATAATAATAACTACCGGGGCCCCTGGGTGGCGCAGTTGGTTGAGCGACTGCCTCCGGCTCAGGTCATGATCCTGGAGTTCCGGGATCGAGTCCCACATCGGGCTCCCAGCTCCATGGGGAATCCGCTTCTCACTCTGACCTTCTCCCTTCTCATACTCTCTCTCACTCTCTCTCTTTCCTAATAAATAAATAAAATCTTTAAAATAATAATAATAATAATAATAACTACCGCGTACAGTAGTTAGTGGTTTCAAAGGGCGAGTACTCAAGTACCTAAGCGCTCATTTACTATCTACTTTAATTCTCACAATAATCATATAAAGAAGGCACTCTTGTCATTACTAGTATCATTTCAATTCACTGATAAGGAAACTGAGCCGGTGTTGGAGAAGCTCCAGCAACTAACCCAGAGTCATCTGAACTGAGCTGAAATACAAGCCCATTCAGTTTCTCCTGACTGTAAGCTCCCCACCACCAGCCATTCTGCCTTTCCAAAATTTATCATCAGAAACTGTTGCCCTCATTTCACAGAAGCAGAAATTGACACTCAGAGTTAAGAAAATGGTCCATCACCGTGAAGACAGCAAATGCAGAGTCCGGACACAAATTTAGCCTCTCTAGTCCCAGTGTCTATGCCTGAGCTGTAACCTTGAAGACACTCTCAGGAGAGAATCTCAAATGTTATTGACCTCCAAACTCCTTTACAATCTTAACAAGTACTGAGGTAGCTAAAGGACATGTATTTGTGTGATTCTGCCCATTTACATTTACCTCCAATTAGCACTGTCCAGAACTTTCAATGATGAAAGAACATCTGTACATCGGCACTTACGATGGGACAGCCACTGGCCACGTGTGGCTGAAGAAAGAAATATTTCATTTCATTCAATTAATTGAAGTGTAAATAACCATGTGCCGCAGGTACACATGGGACACCAAAACATATTTTGGAATGTACTAGAATATGCACACATTCCATAGGCATCAGAGCCATGACGTCACCATGCCTAATGTGACCTTTGGGAAACTCCACTGCACCCTTGTGGAAAAGCCAAAACCTTCTTTTGTGAGCATAGTTTTGATTCAGGGATCCTCTGAAAGAGTGAGACGCGGAGGGGTCCCCCGGAGCCACACTGGGAGTCTTAAGGGGGGCTGGACAGACGCGCAGCTCCTTCCTGCTCAGAAGGAACCGTTCTTCAAGCCTCCCTCTCCCCCCACCCCCTTGCTCTGGGCTCCTCCCTCCCATTTAGGAGCACTCCTGCCTCGCCTCTGCCGGGTAGCGCAGTTCTCTCCTCACAGACCCAGTCTCAGCGGTGCTGGGGCTGGCCAGGGGTGAAGAGCCCTATCACCCTTAAGGCCAAGAACTGGGGTGGAGGGATGGAGAGCAGAGACGGTGATGAGGCTTGCTGCGGGAGCATTCTCCCTCAGAGGCTCCAAGTCTCCAAGGCAGCGGGGATCAAATCAAGAGGTAGAAAGAAACTTGCAAAGTGAAATTCAAGATGCTGGAAAAGATGGAAAGGCCTCTTCTCCCTAGGGTCTCCCGCTTCTCCCCTCCTTCCGGCAGGCAGGAAAGAGGAGGCCCTTGGAGGGGGAGAGGAGAGAGCTTCGGAGGGTCTTCTGGGGCAACTCAATCAAAGAAATTATTTTCCCACAGATGAAGCCAAGAATATCTTAATGGCTTTTTCCTGATTGAGGAATAAATCTATTAATTTATGGCCCAGCCCCAAACTGGTTGTGTCAACCCCGCCCACCGCCTTAAAAAAAAAAAAGTGAGAAGTGCTTCAAAATTCCACTCATTTTCATGATCTCCACCTTCTCTCTCCTACTTCTTTATTCACTCCGTTCTTTACTAATTCACCCTGCTCCATTTTTTTACTCCTAATTCTCCTCCTATTTTCAAATAAATCGCCACCTCCGTGGATGGACGCCCCTAAAGATCGCCCACATCCCCCGTGCAGGTGACCCACAGGCGTCATTAGATGTCCCCGGAGAGAAGCAGCAACAGCGCGGGCACGGCGCCACTTGCCTGAGCCGCCCCGTGCATCCTAGAACACGCGTTTTCGCCTAGCCTGGGTTCCCGACAAGCTACCGGGAGGAGAGCCGCGGCCCAACTGTAAATCAAAAGAAAGCAGAGAGAGAGAAGCCAGTGTCCGAGAGACTCACATTGACTACCGCCGAGCGCAATTAACACGCCCTGGGGGTAATTGCTCAATGGCCCGAATTTATGGACTGGGCCACCCCGCTCGCCTGACCTGACAGTTCTGGGCTCCCAGGGAGTGGGCGAGTGTCCAGCCCCTTCCGAGGAGGACAGAGAGGGGATAAACCGACCCCCTGCGGATTTCTGTGGCAATTCAGCCTGCCCTCGACTGCGTGACTCTTAATATATTCGAAATAAGTAGTGGTGTCATTAGTTCCATGATTTAGATAACGTAGGCCATGGAGAGAGGGAGATGTAAATTATTCCCAACTCCATTTGCGAACTGCCTGTCCTTCAGCGACTTAATTCGCCTCTTTGCCACAGTTTATTCATCTGTAAAATGGGGACACTGTAGGTCATCACCTAACTGGAATTTGGTAAAAAGCAAGTAAGTCAAGGTTTTTCAACAGTGCCTGGCACAGAGGCACGCAACTATCCCCTACGTGTAAATTAAAAGTTGTGCCCGATATTATTAAACTGAGTTAGGCTAAACCGTCCTTCCGGGTCCTAGGCGGTCACACTCCATGACACCGGTCCTAGTGACCATGAATAAAGGGACCTATCTTACTCTGGTTGCCTTGCTTCACTCACAGCTCATGTGCGCCGGTGTGACCCCACCTCGGAAAGGCAGTGTGGACACGCTTCGTACTAACCCCGCAGAACTGAAGCAGGAGCGCTGGGACGAACCTCTGGTCCTGCCCCGCTTTGGCCATCTGCCCGGGACCATCTTCGCGCCGCCTCCACTACCCAAGGCCAAAGGAATTGTCTGTTTGTCCCGACTTTTTGATGGGTCCTTTCATCGGTCACGGGCCCACTCGAGAAATAGAAGTCTGGGCGCACAGGCGGAGGACCGAGCCCAGGCCTCGACGTGAAGCTGGAAGGAAGCGGTATGGTGGGGACACCGGGGAGCGTCACCTGTCCGCGCTTGGGACTACGCAGTCCTACACCGGGCCTGAAATCCCACCCTGTTCCCCCGTACCAAGGCCACACTGTCGGTATAGACGCGCCTCCCTCCCAGGGCGACCGAACGCTTGCCTCGGAGCCGGTGCCCTACGCTTGCGGGGCTGGGTCAGGGCCGCGCGGCCGGCACCCACCTCCCCCCAGGACTTTCATTTTCAGCCGCGCTTTCCCGGGGAGGTTTATGGCCTGAGCGCGGCAGAAAGGAGAGACTCGTGGGCACCATACTTCACCCGGCGCCTACGGCCCAGCTCGCGGCCTCAGGGGCTCGCGGGGCCGCATCCCTCTGGTGCGCGGGGCTCTGGAGCCAGAAAGTGTACACAGACCATAAATTTCCTGCCCCGCCCGGCGGCGCCGGCCCTCGCTTGGGCCCTGGGCGCTGCGGCCGGTGGCAAAGCGCTGCTGGGACCGGTCTGCATGGGCACCAGACTGCGTGAGGACTCGGGTCACTGAGGCTCCAGGACGCCGCGTAGGAGGACAGGGTGGAGGGAGGCAGCAAAGGGGGAGGCAGGCGAGGTCTGGGGGAGGCCAGGTGAGGAGAGAGAAAAGAGTGTCTAGCAGCACAGAGAGGGAACCATCTGTGCCCTTCTAGACTACTCATCTCTTTCCATTCCGAGGTAGAGGAGGACAGTAAGTGCTCGTGGCGACCACTCACTTACAGATGCTTTTGTAGTGAACTCTCCCCTCCTTGGACTGTCAACCTTGTACACCAGCCAGGGCCCACCAGGAATATGCTTTCCCTGGGGTGGGGGGGGGGGGGCGTGCAGCAAGACGATTCTTAGTGGATTTCTCTGTGCTGGTGTCTACTCGCTCAATGTAAAGAGGATATCTGAAATAATGAATGGAGTAATTCACTAAAAAAGAGAGCAGAGCTTTTCTTTGAACTTTGAACTTTTCTTTTTCTTTGAAGAGAGGGTCAGGGAAGTCCTCCAGTTCAGGACTAGGACCAGAAACTGGTGGACTTCGGGGTCAGAGGCTTGGCCACGCCCCTTGCCAGCCAGTACCCGGATCAAATGACCCAACCTCTCTGCTTCTCCAACTGACTATATGACAGATTGGAAGAACAGTATCTTCTCTCCCAGGGTTGCTGGGAAGGTTAAATGAGATACAAGACTTTGAATCCTTGCTTTAAAAGCGGGCAATGACTGAATCTGCTTCCTCCGTTTTCATTTGCACGCGCCCTCCACACCCCACCGCCCCACCTCCCCACCCCCGCCCTGGGTGATTTCCAAGTAAAGAAGCGTCCCGGACAGAAGAAATTAGCAATGTAATGGTGGTAACAGTGGTGATAGTTTAACAACCATGCTCACTAAGTGAGCGTCTTCTGTTTTCCGGGGTAAGCATGCCCGAGACCCTGCCTGCGTCTGTGACTGCGCGCTGTACCAGACTCGTCCCCTAACCTACGTAGACCGGATACAGAACTGCCTCCAGGTTGCCGAGCAAACGACGAAAAGAAAATGGGAAAGCATTGTGCGAGAGCTGGAGAGGACTCAGAAAGCAGGAGGGGTGTCCTCCCGACCATTCCTCTGCGATGGGAAAACCAAAAGAGGGGTAAAGGAGTGAGAAAGAAAGATTCCAGTAGCTAAAACTCTTGGTTCCGACCACGCACCTTCGGAGCCTTCCTCTAGCTCTGGCCAGGAGCGGCTGATGGTCTCTAACGCAGAACCCGCTGGCACGTAGTAGGGGCTCAGATGGTGTATACACGCGGGGATGGGTGACACCGAGGCTCTGGGTGGCCCCTGTGCCCAGAGACATCACCCTTGGCTCCTGAACAATGCTTCTGATGAGGATGGCAGCTTTGTGCCTTTTTTTTTTTTTTTTAATCTTAGGGGCCCATTCGTTTGTTTAATAGTAGTTTAAAAACATAACTGCCTTTCATTTCATTTTGGGTCATGGCTGGAGTCCACCGTCTCTGGATCAGCCTGGCTGCGGATGGCTAAAGTCACATACCTCACCGGCTGCACCACATCCACATCGCCTGCCCTGGTTGCCCCAGACCCCAGCCACCGTGGCCCAGCTCCTCTTAAATCCTAAGTGGAAGCTTTCACCATCGCAGGATGAAAGGAAGAGCCCGGCACACCGAGTGGAGAGGGAAAACCAAAAAGGGGGGGGGGGCCCGCAGGGATGCCCAGAGCGGGAAGGAGGGCCTGGGAGAATGGAGAGTGAAGGAAATGGGAACATTTACATTACAGTCGACATTCAATTTTAAAACTGTGTGCCTCAGAAAAGTTTTTAGTTTGACTCTTTTCTAGTGTTTCTTGCCCACTTGTTCAACCACAAAAACTGCGCTTTCAGGGAGAGAAGTCAACGGAGGAGGCAGGGATCTAGCGGGAGATGAGAACAAAGGGATTAGCTTAGATCGCTGCGCCGGACACACGCAGCCTTACGGGGGGATTTTCTGGGCGCTGCCCACCCACCCGTGCGGAGCCGAAGTTGAGACCAACCAGAGCGAGGTGGTGGCCTGAGGGCACTCGCTGACCTTGGACTGGGCGCTGGGCTGGAGGGTTGGGGATCCGAGAAGACAGGACTGGGGAGCGTCCGCCACCCAAACGAGTGGTGAACGGGGCGCGGAGCAGGCTCCCTCCCAAAAGGCTTCAGGCTTCAAGCCCTGTCTGCGCAGGGAGTGGGATGAGCCGGACCGCAAGGAGCGTCGGGGACCCTTCTTTGGAGGACATGCGAGGCCTGTGATTCTCTCTATAGAAGGATCCAGAAAATGGCCAGATAATTAATGGATGCCTGTGGGGATTGCGAGATAAGGAATCCCATTCAACTATTAATTCATTCGTTCGTTCATGCATTCACTGGGTCATTTCTTGAGCTCGCATCACGTGCTGGAAAGTGCAGGGTGCACTCTTCACCCCATTCCGACTAACAAAAATAAACAGCCCTGACAAATCAAAGCGCGGCTGAAATTTGCTGACCCTGAAATTGTCGGAGGCGAGTGGGGGGTGAGGGGAGCTCCGGAACTCGGCGAAACTCCCCGACGCTTTTGTGCAGCAGAGGGAGAAGGCAAAGTGCAGATTCACTGCAGCCAGCTCGCCGCCCTCCCCTGTGCGGAGAGACACTTGCGTGGGTCTTAACGCCCGGAGGCGGCCGCCCCGGGAAGCACACAAAGTTCCTGGCTTCCGCGCTGGTCCTAACGTTGACTGCTAGCGAGATGACTGTGGCCGAGTCACTCAATACACAAAATGAGGCCAGCGATGCCCGTCAGCGCGCGACATCCTACAGATAAACGTGCGCGAACGGGCGCGTCCATCATCTGTATGGAGCGCTGCTTGGGAACTCATTTCCTTGCTGAGCAATGGACTTAGCATCGGGGACCCTTGTGTATCCTCATCCAGATGATTTGGGACTTCCAGGTCGGCTCCTCCCCAGGTCACCCCTCGGTAGCACCCATGCCTTGTTGCTCAACTTCTTCCTGTGTTTACAATGCTAATCACCCCATCACGTCGTTTCTGAGGATTCACTGGGACTATAAATAACCGCAAGGACCACAATAATGTGCTCTTCATTTATTCAATCAACACTTCTTGAGGCGCCTTTCCTGTACCTAGCTCTGGGCTAGGTTCTAGGATTACTCCCACCATGCAGCAGAGCCCAACCCCACCCTCAAGAAGCAGAGGGTGCCTTTTCCCAGCTAAATGGACTGTTGATATCCTGTTTCCGTTTTGAAGTCTCTCCCTCTATGCGATTAGTTAAGAACTTAATAAAATTCCTGAAATGCCATTTGTCCTGATGTGATCTCATCAGTGGGCACATATTTTTTCCTCCTTGGGCCCCAGATACTTGCTTAGGTTTCCCTCAAATCTAAAGTGTCGGAAAACTCCAGCTCCTTCCCCTTCCAACTCCCAAGGGAAACCCCCAGCCATATACCAGCACTGTCTTGAGCACCTGCTGTGTGCACAGGGTCCTAGCTGCAGTGCCTGGAGGACCGAGAGGACGCAGTGCCACTGGGCTTCTCTCGGAGTCAGTGGGTCTGAGCTCAACCTCGGTGGACGCGCTATCCAAACACTCCAGTCTATTCTTTAAAAGGTTTCCCTGGGGACATCGTGTCTGCCCTGAATTCATGAGCCTCCATCTAATTTCTGGGAGAGTAAGGATTTTCTTGCACTTTTTTCAACTGTGCAAATACTAATAAGGTAATAAATACTGCCATTAACAAATGAAGGGAGGAGGAATATAATAAGCTTATGGTGTATGCCATCCACTTTCTCATTTCACATTTTATATTGCAATTAATTCTCACAGTAGTTCCTAAAAATTGAAGTTAGGTGACTTTGATAATTTCCTACCATAGAGATGAAGAAACTGAAGCCAAATGGTTATATTTCCCAAGGTCTCACATTTAGTAATTGGTGAATGAACGAACGCTTCTTGAGCTCCTTTGGGTTGGGGTCAGGCATGTTCCTTCTGACACCCTCAACTCCGAGCTCCACCTGCCGGCCTTTTCTCATACCCAGCCCCCCGAAAGTCACTGGGGTCACCAAAGCCTTGAGCTCTGGGCATGGGTTAGGTGGTGTAACTTCTGTCACTTCCATGGCCTTCTATTCCTGCTCTGTCTCCCACGGAGTACTGGGCAAAAGGGGGACACTCAATACCTGCTGTCTGGGACTAGGTTCAAGGGCAGGGGAAGAGAAAAGGAGCTAGCACAGTGGCTGGCCGACAAGAGGAATGAGGCCTCAAACCCCTTCTGTTGCCCAGAATCCCATGGGTCAGCAACCACCGATGTGATTAGAAAATCACCAAGGATGATGCAATACCCCAGGAGCAGGGTGTGGTCCCGACCTTAGACATATTAGCAAAGCCTACGGTGGCACCGGCCGAAGGGTGGGGTATCAATGGCCTGTGACTCCTGGAGGGACACCTCTCAGGGGCTACCAAGAGAAAGAGCAAGAAGGTCTACTGGAACTCAGGGTTCCCCCAAAGACTCAACACCTCTTACGCCCTTTTTAAAAAGCCACTGAGTTGTTAACAGTCCAGATTGGAATCTGGTTGGTCAAGTGCATCCCAGAGGACCCCTCTCCTTCACCTCAGGAAGCACTAACCCCCTCCCCCGCCTTATCCAAGTCCTGGCATCACTCTCCAAGGGGCGTTGGGCAAGTGTCAAGAACCCAGCCTCCATTATCCCTTCCTTAAAATGAAGAAGTTGGAAGTAATCACACCTGTGAGGACATCTATGCTCCTTCGTAAAATGACAGAAGGTAGAACACCTAAGGGACCCCAGGGCCCGCAGTTCTCTGAGCTCACCTGTTTGAGCTGTAAAGCTTAGGCCAGTTGGAACCCAGGTGGGGGCAGAGGAGAGAATAGCCTAGAAAGTGCACCCCGCCCTGTGTAGCAGTCAGAAAGTCCAAAGAGAGGCTGGGGGCGGGGGAGGTGCACGCTGCAAGTTTGAATACCCGCATTCGTGGGGAGAACTCGCGGAGAAGGTCATTTGTCTTTAGGACACCGGCCAATCCCCTCACAACCTCGAAGGGAAGACGGTAAGCCAGATGCGTGCCTGAGCACAATTAAATCAGGGTGTATCTCCCCTAGCCCAAATACCTGCAGTTAAAGTCCTCGGAAACCCAATAGTTGGGTCTTTGCAATGACCATGGAATGTGCAACCTCCTTCCTAAAGGCTAAAGAAGGGGGAATGCGAGGGCCCTTCAAGTTAGGGTCCTCTCTACCCTCTTTAAAGTAGGGTCACTGCGTCCTGTGGGGAGGGCGGAGTTCTCACTCCTTCAACCAGCTCTCCCTTCTCAAAGGAGGAGGAAGGTGGAGGAGACCTGCGCACAACCAGGAGGATGGTGCACCGACCTCAGCCTCCTGCCTCTCTTCCCCATTTCTTGCTCCAGAGCTGCCCAGCCACCACCACCACCACCCACCCCACAGGCCGCCCCGCATACTGGGGGGTCTGTTTGAGGCCAGCGTGGGCTTGAGGGGAAGTAGAGTCTGATGCAGGGATACATTCGAACTCAACAGGTTAAAGCCACAAGGGTTAAAGCTCAGTTCTGAAATGCTGGCTCTAATACCTCGGCCCCCCCTGCAGGTCCTGGTTCCTGCCCCACGGTGGGGACCCTTAAGTTCCCTGAGACTGCCTCCAACCTACCACCCAAGGACCGCAGTGGAATCCGGGGTCACCTTCCAGTTAGGTTGGCTTCCTAGAACGGGGGGGGGGGGGGGGGGG